>CANTUQ010000019.1:3312500-4512500 GCA_947683425.1 Excoecaria cochinchinensis | reverse complement strand
ATGACGATGCGCCGAGTCGCTGATAAGACTACAAAAAATGCAAGAAGAGGATTGCACTGAGTCTGCTACAGACTACCAAAAGTGCAGATATCATCCGTAGATGACGATGCACCGAGTCGCTGACAAGACTACAAAAAGCGTAAGAGGAGAACTGCACTGAGTCGCTGACAAGACTACTAAAAGTGCAGGTGCCATCCGCATATGATGATGCGCCTAGTCGCTGACAAGACTAAAAAAAATGCAGGATTGTACCGAGTCTGCTACAGACTACCAAAAGTGCATATGTCATCCGTAGATGACGATGCGCCGAGTCGCTGACAAGATTATAAAAAGCGCAAGAGGAGAACTGCAACGAGTCGCTGATAAGACTATTAATAGTGCAAGTGCCATCCGCAGATGACGATGCGTCGAGTCGCTGACAAGACTACAAAAAATGCAAGAAGAGGATTGCACCGAGTCTGCTATAGACTACCAAAAGTGCAAAAACTGATGACCTTCATTTAGATATTTCCTGCAAAGTTATGTTCACATAAATATATACAAAAATTTCAGTGTATATGATATGAGATGTAAATGTTTGTATGCGTGTATGATATGAGACGTAAATGTTTGCAAAAATAGATTGACCCTATCCTAGGTGGTTAAGGGTCTACTGAATGTAGATACCGGGTCCCGAGTAGCCTTGATCAGGATTACCCGATGATAAATTTAGCTACGCCGGCTTATAGGCAAAAAGATTGGAGCTCGGAAGTGATTTTCCTTGTCTTTTTGATGAGTAAAAAGTGTATTTTTAAAATATTTTTAAAATTATTTTGGAGAAGAAAAAACGTGTTTTAGGTTGAAGGTTTTTATAAAAAAAAAGTATTTTTCGCGAAGGTCGGGGCGCGGCAGTGCACTGGTCTCGCTCCGCCCGCGCGTGGAGCTCTTGCCTAGGCGCTGGGCGGCGCGCGCGCTCACTTTGTGCGGGCACTGCGCGCGTTTCTCGCTCGCAGTCGCCCACTTTTGCCCCATTTCACCGAGTTTTCGCCCCCCACTCATTTTTTAACGATTTTGGACGGTTTTTGGGTGGTTTTTGAGTTTAAAAAAGGTAAAAAAAATTCAGAACAAGGAAGGACGAATTAGAAAGATTTTGGAGAGAAAAAAACTGAATTTTTGAGCTCTTAGTGGAGAGAAAAAAAAAAATCAATCTTACACACTTGCTTCCAAGGGTGATTTTTCAAGTTTCCAAGTTATTTTTCAAGCATTTTTCACAAGGAAAAGACAAGGAATTCAACACTTCTACCTTCAATTCTTCAAAATTAAATTTGAGGATAATTATTCATGGCTTAACTCCTTAATTCTCTTGTTGATTTTAATTTCTTTTGTTTCCAGTTAACTTTTAAAAATGTAAATCCTTTTAGTCCTCATAATTTTCTTCTTGTTTTATCTTTAATTGTTCATATAACAAGTAAATTCTTTTAAACTCTATTATATTATTTTCATGTCAAATTGTTTTTTTTTTGTACATATCAATATTATTATAATTATTTATTTGATATGTTGAGCATGGTTAATATTTTTTTATTCTTATACATGTTAAATTGCATCATAATTATTCTTATGCATGTTATAATATTTTATGCATGTTATATTTCCATTTCACATATTATCCTTTATGTCATATTATTTCTTTGGCTTAATTTCTAACATGAATTTCATTTTTTATTTTTGGTTGCAAAATGTTATTTTATTCCTATTTGAGCATCCATGCACATGAAGGAGTAGATGCGGGGTTTGGTATCTTCTTTATACATTTTAATTCTCATTTTGTTTATATTTTTAATTTCCTTGTATATATTCATTAAGTAAAATGGTTTTTTTTTATGCATGCCCAAAGAAAAATCACAAAAATATTTCTAATAAATTAAACTTGGATTTTTCATAATAAATGGGACCAATGTCCTATTTTTCATCCCAAATAAGTCATCACATCCAAAATGTTTTCTTTAAATACACATGCGGGGACCAAAGTCCTCATAGTTAATAAATTCCCCGGTTTTGTATGTGTGCATTGTTTTTTTAAATGGGAGTTGTATTCCGCTGCTAGTATTATTGTAATTTACTTTTAATATTTTACTACTTTCGATGTGAATATTTATGCCTTTTAATTAAAATTGCATCGTGTGGAGAGAGAGCGAACTAATAAACTCAAAACCAAATTGTAAAATTAATCAAGGTAGAAATAGATGAGAAGTCCCGAACCCATCTCTGGTCTTTGGGTTCAAAGAGGCGAGAAGTCTATCCAATCACTCATTGGAGTAAGACTTCCAAGACCCTTCTTATGCTCTAAGACTTAAACAAATACTAGGCTCCAAGGGAGAGAGGTTCATCCTCCAAGACCCTTTGGCTTGCCCAAAATGGATAAAAGCGTTGTCTTTGGGTTCAAAGAAGCGAGAGGTCTATCCGATCATTCATTGGAGTAAGACCTCCAAGACCCATCTTATGCTCTAAGACTTAACAAATCCTAGGCTCCAAAGGAGAGAGGTTCTTACTCCAAGACCCCTTTGGCTTGCCCAAAATGGATAAAAGCGCTGTCTTAGGCTCTCCGAGGTGAGAGAAACTTTCCCAATGTTTTATTGGGTGGCAACTCCATGAAACCTCCTTGTTGCCAAAAATAGACGCACTTGTAATTCGTTGCAAGTTGTCAACGGACCTCAAATGCCTGATCGCCCTCGAGCGGGCGGTCAAAGGGGCGGCTGCGGGTCCAGTCCACATCACACTTAGGATATAGCTTGGCTGCTACATCGCGCCTCCAAGGATCTGAAAGAGTGACATGTTGGCTTTAGGGACTCTTTGTCACACCCCAAATCGGGCCTAGTCGGATTTGACTAGCTAAGTCTGATAAGTGAAGGGCATTTTGGTAATTTTGTTCATGAAGAATTTGGATAATAAGGACTTAAGTGCAAAGTATTTAATTAATTATGTTAAGAGGGGGAAAATTATAAGGTGTGCATGTGTGTATGGATGTAGGGTACTTTTGTTTTGGCATGATCTAGTGGTATTGGTGCATGGTAACTAGGATGTAAAAGTGTTTCATGGGAGGTTATATGGTGTGAGTTGAGTGTGGTGCCTTGGGTTGTTAGTCAAGATGAGGTCATTAGGGACCAATTATGGGGTGACATGTGTAAGGTTGGTGGGAGCATTGATTGGGATTTGAAAGGAGAAGAGAGAGGGATTGAGGGAGTAGCTTCTCGTGGAAGCCAAAGGAAGTTTTGCCTTCCCTTTCCCACGCCTCTCTCTCTCTTTCCCATCTACATTTCTGCTCTCTCTTCCTTTCATGTGGGTTTTCTTCCACCTTGGTCTAGGGTTTGAGCATTGAAGGTCCTATAGGAGGTAAGTGGCTGTTTTACTTTTAGTATACTTCTTCTTCTCCTCCTTTTTCGGATTTGAGTGATTTTAAAGGTTATATTCTTGGGTTAATGAGGTTTTGATTTGATTTGGTTGCAAGAATTGGAGGAGAAGGAAAGAGAAGGTTGGATTTTGAAGTGTTCGGTTTGAAGCTTGAATTTCTAGGTTTGGGAGCTATGTGTGATATAATCTTGATGTATAAATGATACATGATGATGTATTGGATGATTGTGCATGAATTTTGGATGTGTTAAATTGTTCATATAACTTTTGGTGTGTAAAGTATGATGTTGGGGAAATTCTGTTTAGTTTTTGCCAGACCTTTGTGCATTGTGTTTGTCTTAGGTCGAGTTAGAGACCTCCAAAATGAGTAATTCTAGTTCCATTTGAAAGATAAGCCATAGATCTAAAATTGTCTCTAAAGGTCCGGAAGCTAGTTCTTGCTCTAAGACCCTTGAATAAGTTAAAGTCTGAAGTGTTTCTGGTTGGGTCGGGTCACTGGAATAGTGTTGATTGTTTAGCTCATATCTGGAGTTTTAGATGTCAAAATTACCTGAAATTTGTCCCATTGTAAACTTAACATCCTAATAAATAAATGTTAAGAAGGAATGTTTGCCTAAAAATGTCATTTAGATGTCCGTTTAGGCTGAACAAAAGTGCATTGTGAAGCAGTCCTGAATCGTAGCTTCTGTTTTGCAAGTTTTTGGTAGGTCACGGTGGTAACCAAATTCATTACCACCGTGACATATGTAAATCCTGGATAGAATGCTTATTTTGGGACCTCACGGTGGTAACCAAATTCATTACCACCGTGACCCCTTCTGTCTTGACCACTTTATGTGTTTTTCTTCTCGAATTGCACCCGTTTTGCACCGGAACTTCCTAGGATCCATCCAATGCATGTTTAGGACTATTAAATGAGTATAATAATAGTTTTCACTTGGAAAATAAACATGAATAGGATTAAGATTAATACAAACGAATGAAATAATTAGGTGTAATTGTATGATTAGAATCTAGTCCAGTTAAATGACATTTAAGGGTTGTAATACCTTAATCTGTATGAGCATGTGTAACATGATTAAGTTATACACATTTAAAGGATATCGAATGAATTGGGGTTGCTTGATATGATTTATTAATATTAGTTGTTGTGGGTGGTATCGTATATCGCCCTCTGAAATTGAGTGAGTTATGAATGCCAATTTCATGGTTGTTCATCTTGAACATGTAATATTGGATGTGAAAGGTATTATGCATATCTGAACTTATGATCCTCCTCTAAGAATATTATGCTATGCTTAAGTGTAAATTGTATCATTGCATGATTAAGACTTTGCATTGTTAAGTATTGGCATAATAATGTTTCCCCTACTTGACCCTGGTGCTATAGAATAAAGAATTGGGTATAGTGTGTTGGCATGAATTATATTATACGCTTTGCAATATGAATTGTATGATGCATGACTGATTTAATGATATTTGAATGGTTTAATTTTATTATTGAGGTGAGACTATGCTTGTTGATGTGTGAATTGTGGGATTTTGGGCTTGAAAATTGGGAAGTTTGCCTTCAGGAATCGCATCTGTGCGTGGGTCACGGTGGCAACCAACTTAGTTACCACCGTGAGCCATGAACCAAATGCATTCTGCACAGAGTTTGAACATGTCACGGTGGCAACCAATCTGGTCACCACCGTGAGGTATCCAAACTTTAGAGTCTGTCTGGGCAGTGGGTATGTCACGGTGGCAACCCATTTCGTTACCACCGTGAGGTACCCCACAGATACTTTCTGTTTTGAGGTCTGGGTATGTCACGGTGGCAACCCATTTCGTTACCACCGTGAGGTACCCCAGACATACATTCTGCCAAGGATCCCTGGTATGTCACGGTGGCAACCAATCTGATTACCACAGTGACCTGCCCTGTTTGTGCAATAAAATCCTTTATCACGCACGTTTTAGGAATGTTTAATTATGGATTTTTAGCACGCAATACCATGTGTTTTGAGCTATAAGTATGTATGTTCTGATTATCATAGAATGTGAATTCTCTGCTTGTCGTAATTAAACTACGGCCATTAACTGTGTAATTCTCCGCCTGCAAGAGTCAGTCTAGTGGATAGTTAGGCATGCCTAATAGAGTCTTTGCTGCAGCTTCTGTTTCCGTTTGGACCCCGATCAGGTCCCCGTTTGGTTCCTCGCGAACTTTCTGTAATTTGGTTGGATCTTGTTTAAGATCCCCCATAAAAATGTATGTGAATGAAAAGTAAAATAGTTTGCGATTTGTACCCGTAAGGTACTTTCTGTAATCGGCTTGTACCCGTAAAGTACTTTCTGTATACTCGTTATCCACTATTTTGAGTCAGCAGGTATTCTGTTCGCTTTGTCTGATATGAATATGAGAATATGATAACTGAATGGGTAAGATTTCAATAATGTGAATCAGCCATCTTTCTGAATAAGATTATGAATTCCTGAGTGGGCCGAATGTGACTCAATATGTATTTTGTATCTGTTTTCCCGTATATATATATATCGTATTGGGAATATGTTTGATTTCATTGGTTAGAATTGTAAGCATGTGAACTAATATGTATAAGTACGCTGATTTGAATCATTGAATGTTAAGGTTAAATGTGTGAATGAGTATATGTACTATTATGATGCAATGCATGTGGGTCGACGTCCGGTAAGAGCATGTGCTATAATTTAATGATATGCTATATGTTCCATTGAACTCAGTCACTGTGGTGTCTTCGGTACGTTGTTATATGTTTGCAGTTCATAACATGATATTGTATGGTTTAGAGTTGCGCAGTGGAAGTGTGGTGGTTTGATGCTATGCCCTGGGTTTCATTTTGTGTATGCGCCTTGTGGCATGATAAAAATATGTTTTGATACCTAGTGTTCTCGGCATGATAATTGGGTTCGTTACTGCCTGATAATTGTATTGCATGTGAATATGAACTTCCGAATGCATGGCTTTCATATGCAGGATTGTATATCCATCTGTTGTGATTATTTGCATATGTCATTTGTGTATGTGTTATGCCTTAACGATCATTGTGAATGGTCGTCCATATTACTTGTGTGTTCTCCCCACTAAGCGTTTATCGCTTAGCACGGGCTCTTTTCCCGTGCAGGTGGCAGGTTGTGTTCGGATCGAGTCGCGCATCTGCAAGGTCGGCCACATAGGAGTTAGAAGTTTTGTAATTTGTTCAGCTTATGTATTTCAGCTTTTGTATTTCTGTATTATGGTATTTGTAATTAAGCTTTCAGTTATTCCTTCGTTTTGTCTTTCGCTTTAAGCTTCCGCTGAATGATCATATGTATACATGTGTATATGTTTCTGCTTAGTGCCTGCGTGGGTGTGAGTTAAAGTATATGTCCAGTTTTGCTTCTCAAGATAAGTTTTTAATTTCCCCGTGTTTTAGATAAATGTATGCTTCTGCATAGTGTATGTGTGCTTATTTGTGAGTGAGCATCGGGTAGCGCTCTCCGGCGTCCTTCAAATGGGGACGTTGGGGGTGTTACACTCTTACCCCAAAACATTTTCTGAGAGAGACATCAAGTGTGCATCTTTGCCCCAGTCAATGATCGTATGCCCAAGATTTGACTCATGCATTATCTAACTGAAGAATGATCATCCGAAGTAATGCTGGCTTATCGCTCCAGGCATCAAACGTTATTCCTTTAAAGGTAGTGCATCCTTTGTGGATTTTCACACTATCTTTTCTTCGTGGGAAATGCGTCCCTTTGGGGATTTTCACATAATCCTGTGCCTAACTTTTGCCTAGAATAGACCCAACCAAAACCAGCGGCTTTTATTTATCTCATTTTTTGTAGAGAAGACTGCCTGTCTCCAGGTTTTGACCCTGCCCTTTGGCCTAACTTTTACTTAAAGAGCCAGTGAAAGTTTTCATCTCTAACGGCCTTTTTTTTTTAAGCTGCAGGAGAAGGCTATTATCAGAATCTCCCTTAAGAGCGATTAGCACACATCTGCCTAGACATCTTTCTACAAAATGATTAGACAATATCCATTAGATAAATAAGTGATAAATTTCTTTTTAAGACAGAACTAAAAGAACAATGTAAATGTAAACTGCATTCTTTTATTCATCGCAAAATTATGTACATTTCTGTATGATTTCATCATACATGATCTTCAATTGACAGGAATCAAAAACACAAGACCACACCTAATCTCGGAATAAATCTTGTAAACATCAGACTCCTATTATCAATCGGCCCTCTCGAGTTTTCTCAATTGAACATTTTCTTTCAGCCCTTAATTTTTGCCCAGGATGCCTTTTTCGGTTTTCACCCTGACAGGGCACCCAATTTTAGCAAGGCGCCTTTTTTTGGTTTTTGACCTGCAGGGCATTTATTCTCTTCTTTTTATTTTCTGGTCTTTAGCCATGGAACCTTTTTAATCTATCGACATTGACCGGGTCTTTAAACTCATTCCCATCGCTATCTACCAAGATTGCTGCTCTTTTCGTTAGTAACTTTTTCAAGATGAACGGACCTTCCCCGGTTGGCCTAAATTTTCCCCGTATGTCTGGCACTCCCGGCCTCATCATCTTAAAGGCCAAATCCCCTTCTTTCAATGGGTGCTTTCGTACCTTCTTGCCAAAGGACCGAGCTAGTCTCTTCTGGTAAACCTGATTGTGATAATCAGCTTGCAACCTATCTTCATCCAATAGATTCAACTGCAACAATCGCTATTGTGCCCATTCTGTCTCTGGAATCTCGGCTTCCATGACTACCCTTAAAGATTTCAACTCGATTTCAACTGGTAGAACTGCTTCGGTTCCGTATACCAGGGAGAACAGTGTTGTTCCCGTAGAGGTTCTGACTATGGTTCTATAACCCCAAAGTGCAAAAGGTAGCTTTTTCTCCCAGTCTTTATAGCTCTGAACCATCTTGGCCAATATTCTTTAAACATTCTTGTTTGCTGCTTCAACTGCGCCGTTATCTTGAGGAAGGTAAGGAGAAGACTTGTGACATTGGATTCCATATTTCTGAAGCATCTGTTTAGTTTCTGCTAAGAATTGCACCCCATTATTAGACATAATGTGATGTGGGAGGCCATATCTACATATCAAATTCTGCTCAATGAACTTAGCCATATCCCTAGCATCAATCTTCTTGAAAGATTCAGCTTCGACCCACTTAGTGAAATAATCAATGGCGACTATAATGAACCTGTGCCCATTAGAAGCTGTAGGACATATCTCGCCTATGATATCTATTCCCCAAGCTGTAAATGGCCATGGAGATGTCAAAATATGTAGCTCTGAAACTGGCACATGCCTTAAATTCGTGTATTGCTGGCATGACTGGCATTGCTCCACATATTTTGAACAATCTGTATCTATTGTGAGCCAATAGAATCCTTGGCTCATGATCTTTTTTGCTAAGGCTAAGCCATTCATGTGAGCTCTACAGACTCCGGCATGAACCTCATCCATAATTCTTTCCGCTTCTTTCTCCACCAAACACCTTAATTGAATACCATCAGCTTGTCTCTTATACAAAGTGCCATTTACACTGATGAACTGAATGGATAACTTTCGAATCATCCTTTGGTCTTTCTCAGTGGCTTCCTCTAGAAAAACTGATCGTTCTAAATAATTCTAAATCTCGTTGTACCAAGGGTTTCTATCGGCAATCTCAACATCCATCACCTGCACAGCTTTAAAATAAGGCTTTTCCAAGCTAAAGATTAGCACGGGTCTCATAGTAACCCCCATTGGATTATCCCACATGGACACTACTGTCGCTAGAGCATCAGCCAATTGATTTTCATCCCTGGGGATGAAGTGAAAGGTGCAAGTCTGTAACTAGTTACTCAACATTCTCAAATGCTTCACGTAAGGCAACAGCCTCTCTTCCTTAACTGATGATTCCCATTTTATCTGATGGACTACTAAAGACGAATCTCCAAAGACTTTTGCGGTCTTTGCCCCCAGAGAAAGCAGTGCTTCCAATCCAAAGATGCAAGCTTCATATTCCGCTTCATTATTGGTTGTCTTGTACCTCAACTTTTTGGCTAATGGCAGCTTCTCACCATCTGGGGTTGTAAGAATGATCCTTTCTCCTGCCCCTTTACTGTTGATTGCCCCATCAAAGAACAATTGCCACCCTTGTACTGCTATGGCCATGACATCTTCATTTGGGAAATTATACTCGAACTGGTCTCCCTCAATAGGATGTTCAGCCAAGAACTCAGCTACAGCTCTTCCCTTAATGGTTTTCCTAGTAGAGAGGGTGCTTCTTAAAGGTACTTGAGCGGGTTATGCTTAGCAACCGCTTGAACACTGAAGGAATGAAAGTAGTGCCGCAACTTCTTGGAGGCCCAAATCACTACCAAGCAAATCTTTTCTACTTCAACATATTAGGCTTCATATGGCAAGAATTTCTTGCTAAGGTAGTAAATAGCAAACTCCAATCCAAAGTCATCCTCCTAGGCCATCATGGCACCCACTGAATTATCTTTTACTGCCAGATACAAGATTAATGGTTTGGCGCGATGTGGTGGTCTTAAAACTGGTGGATTCAAGAGATAGTCTTTAATGGTATCAAAGGCCAATTGACAATCATTATTCCACATCACAGGCTGATTCTTCCTAAGAAGCTTGGAGATGGGCTCACATACTGAAGCCAGCTTGGCAATAAACCGGCTGATGTATTGAAGCTTTCCTAGAAAACTTCTAACTTCTTTCTCTTTCTGAGGCACTGGCATCTCTTTAATGGCCCTAACCTTGTTAGGATCTACTTCCATTCCTCTCTGGCTTACCACATGGCCTAACAGCTTACCCGAGGTAACTCCAAAAATGCACTTCTCGGGATTGAGGTGCAGATCATACTTATTGATCATTTGAAGGAACTTTTCTAAAGCCTCAAAGTGACCTTCTTTGTTAGCTGATTTGATCATCATATCATCAACATACACCTCCACCTCCTTGTGGATCAAATCATTGAGAACTCTGGTGGCCATCCTCTGATAGGTCGCTCCTGCATTCTTTAGTCCAAAAGGCATGACCCGATAAGCAAATGTACCCCATTCGGTGATGAAGGCTGTCTTAATCCGATCCACTATCTTATTAAGGATTTGATTGTACCCTTCGTGCCCGTCCACGAAGCTATACATCATGCAAGCAATGGCACTATCTAGCAGCACATCAATATAAGGCAGAGGAAAATAATCTTTCGGACAGGCTTTGTTCAGGTCCCGATAGTCCACACATACTCGAACCTTTCCATCCTTTTTAGCCACAGGAACTACATTAGCCAGCCACGTCGTGTATTTAACCTCCAGTAGAAACTTAGCCTTAATCTACTTATGGATCTCCTTTTTCACCTTTTGAGCCCATTCTAGCCTAAGTCTTCTGAGCTTTTGCTTGACCGGTTTACTCTCTGGGTAAGTTGGAATGGCATGTTCGGCTACATCTCGATCAATTCCCGGCATGTCCTCGTAGGTCCAGGCAAAGACTTTTTCACATTTTTTTAATATTCTCTCAAATTTCATCCTCTCCTCAAGAGTTATGTCTGATGCTATCAAAATTTCCTTTGGGTTTTCCAAAGTTTCGAGATTAAATGCAGTTGTGCTAGTTGAGTTAATGTCAAAAATGAATGCATCATGTTTATGATCATGAGGAATGAAATCATCAGAAATATCACACAAGTAAGCAAAGTTATTCATCTCATTAATGTAATCGGAAACATTAACATTGTCATTAAAAAGTTTTGGCAAAAAAATAGTATCTAAATAACTAATGTCTTCATCTCCTGTCGACACCGATGTTGTAGCCGACTAGGCTTTGACTTCATGGCTTGGTGGAGGTTTTTCAACTACCTCCGGTGAAATCTTCAAATCTTCAAACTTTAACTCTGGCTCTACCATCTTTTCCTTTCCCTTCAACCTGGTAGCTAACAACTTATCAGTGACAATCTCCTCGGGCCCATCCCTGTCCCAGACACTACACTGAGTCATGATCTTCTCATCCCATAAGTTCTCTGCGGACTTGATAACTCGAACATCCCAGTCGAAGACAATATTGAAGATTTCAAAACCTGGAATGATCTTCCCATCTACCCACTGAGGCTCTTCTTCTCCAGTATAAGCACAGGCCGAGGATGCGGGAACAAAACTCTCTGAAATATAGGGGATCTTCTTTGGCACTTTCTTCTTGCCATGCTCTCCTTTGTAGCCCAGACCCTTCCGATCTTTCTGGCCTTGTGTTGTGATAGCAGACTGCAACCCTTATGAGTTTTTTCCCAAACCAGCACCTGGAAGGAAGTGCATCTTCTTCATCATGCTCATCACCTGAGGGCTACCTGCCAAACCCTGCTCCTCTCCAATCATTGATATATGAAAGACACTAAATGGCTGGTGTAGACACCGGGTCTTAAGGCAGTCCAGGTCAGAGTTACTCGACGAAGAGATCTATGTTGGTTTCCAGATAAATGGATGGAATTCAGAGATTTTCGTCTTTCGGTTTCACAAGGATTAAAATCTTTTTCTCTAGAGAGTGAGGTTTCGAAAGAGTTTGGGAAATTTTGGTTGAAAATGGAAGTTTTGCTCCACAGACGGGATGACCGTCTGTGGTAGGGATGCCCGTCTCTACTTGGGCTGATCCCCGTCTTTATGCATAGTAGGGACGGCCCGTCTCTAGCTGGGGACGGACACTTGTCTGAGTAGGGACGCCCATCCCTAGTCCCGCGTTACAGCCCGTCTGTACCTAAGGACGGACACGTGTCTGAGTAGGGACACCCGTCCCTAGTCCCGCGTTACGGCCCGTCTGTATCCAGATTTCCATGCATGCCCTTAGTAGGGATGCCCGTCGGTAGTTGCAGGGATGCTCGTCGGTAGTGGATTTGATCAGATAACGCCGGATTTGATAAAATTTTATTTAAAATCTTTGAAATGGGGATAGATGTTGGTTAAAAATTGAATTTTAAAACTCCTTTTACAATTCAAACTTTAAACTGATGCTTATCTTATTTTTTATCTCAAAAATTCTATAAATTGGGAAGAATAATTCACTTTTGGGGGTTAGAAAATTTTACAAATTTTGTTGGGAAAAATTAACAATTTTTTTGGAAGGAAAATTAGCAAATTTTGAGAGAGTGGGAAATTTTTAAAAGAAAAATCTTTTGTGAGCAATTTACAAAAATCTAAGATCTCTATTATTTTCAGAATTTTATTGGATAAAGATACTTTCAGTTAATTGATTTTTTTTTCAAATTCTTTTTGTGAATTAAGCCAATTTGAGTTAACGAAATTAATTCGTTTCCATCAATCCAGCTAATTCAAACACTTGATCGCTGTCAAATTTTCAAAGAAAGAAAAACATAAATTTTCTTTCTTTGATCCATTTTTACTTGATCCTTATGGAGCGTGTGGGGACTGAAATTATTCGACATTCACCCAAAAAGGTAAAATCCGAGGGTAAACATTTTGGATTGATATTTATTTAATTTAACTTGACTCATATTAATTTTTTTTTTAAATAATTTTTTTACACAAAGAATTGAAAGGTTTTTTTAATTTATTTTCTACCTCTTTTATCTTTTAACCCGTTTCTTTTAAAGTTTCTGGTTATGTCATTTTTCTTTATTTTATTCATGATTTTGACACTAACATGTTTATTTCTATGAGTTATTTTTGACCATGTTGGAATTGGAGTGGTTGATAAGGGTGGTCGCACTAACCTGAGGCTTCCTATCCGGGTTCTTTCCTTACCCTTGACTTTATTCATTTTATTATGAAGATTATTGTAATATCACTAGGAAAAAGTCGCTAAACCATTTTTATTAATTAATTTGAAATTTTTCCTAAATAAAAATGGGACCAATGTCTCAATTTTCTCCATCCAAAATAAAACCATCACATCAAAAATTGTTTTATAATAAATATGCATGGCAGGACCAATGTCCTCTCTCCAAATGAATATCCCGATTTTTGTATGATTTATATATTGTGTTTTTAATGGGGGTTGTATTCCACCCCTAGTTTTATTGTAATTTATTTTGAGAATGTTTATTTTAATAATGTTTTACTTATTGCTTTTGACGAGAATGATTGCGCCTTAATTAAATGCATCGTGTGGAAAGTTGATGAAACAAAATATTCAAAACTTAATTATAATATTAATCAAGGTACAAATAAATGAGAAGTCCCGAACTCACTATGGTCTTGGGTTCAATGAGGTTAGAGGTCTAGGACCTCCAAAATATCTCTTGTTTCCCTTTAAAAGGCTTAATTTACATAATCCTAGGCTCCAGGGGGTAGAGGCTGAGACCTCCAAAATCTCTTTGGTTTGCCCAAGATGGATATGTATGCGCCATCTTAGGCTCGCTGAGGCTAGACGACCCTTCCCAATGTTCTATTGGGTGGTGACTCCAAGAAATCTCTTTGTTCCCAAAAATAGACGCACTTGTAAATACCTTGAAAATTTTAATGAATCCCATCCCGATCGCCCAAAAGCGGGCTTTCGGGAGGCCACGGGGTTCGGCACGCGTCACAGTGGCGACTCCACTGGGGACATACTCGAGACTTCGATTTGAAATTACCTTGATTAAATTTATAGTTGAGTTTTAGTTTAAAAATTTCACCTTCTTTCAAAACTGCATTGCATCACAGTGGAGCCTTAGATCTATGCTAGTTTGGTCCCTCTTTCAGCCCCGGTGTGTTCCCGAAGCGCAACCCTACGTTCACTCAATGTAGGGAAGTGTTAAGGATAATCACCAGCCCAAGTCTCGTACCATAATGGTATATTAAATGGTGACCCAATCGGTCGTTACGCTCATGATGAGCTAGACCCGTTGGCAGGGACCATGCTTGGGTAGCCCTAAAGCAACACTACCTTTGACTAAAGCTCATATAATGGCAATAGATACTTCCCCTAGGTGGTATAAACCGTAATACCTTGCTTGCTCTATGGATCATTTTGTATTGGACAAACCCAAATAATCTGATTGGTCACCTAATCAAAGGCTTTCATGCCCCGATAGGCCCAGGTCATCTTATTCGGACTGCCTAAATACATAACGATCATAACCTATGCGCCTGTGCATTAACTAAGAGAGGTTATGTTACCAGTTTTTCACTGAGCACCATGCGCGTCCATCGGGTTCCCTGTTAACCCATGGATCAAGCCCACCTAGGACAGAGACCGCACGACCTCATGTGTGGGGGCAATAAGGTTGGAAGGATCTACTTGCTTGCATGTGATTGTGGATGATGCATTGCACATTCATGTCATTCACGTCATTCACGCACAAATAAAATTTTTTATCTTTTTTCCTATGTATACAGCTTATTCTTTGTATATAATTACTACATGTACATATTATCCTGTGCGTAGTTTTTCAAATATTTCACATGTATCATTGTAATCTCTTTCAGTCACTGTATACCATTTGTTGCACAGCACGATGATGAATTACATATTATTCATACGTCATTCTAACTCCTTGATTTTCAGCCATTATAGACCATTTACTTGGGTGGTTAGGGGATCCCAATAGTTGTCTAAGGAGCAATCAGAGTTCACGTGGGCTGACAAAGTTTTAGCATTCTTAGCAGAGCATCTAAACGCATTAGAAATGGCTGGCCCTTCACAACAAAATGAAGAGACTCATGCCCTAATTGCCTAGGAGTTGGATAGAAGGTTCGAGGAGCTTAAAACAAAGATACTGGCCATGGTCAAAGAAAGGATGGATGCCATGGCACTTATTCTGCAAGCTCAGCTTATGGCAATAAGTCTCAACCAAGGAAAGCCAGCCACGATCGAGAAGGCTCATACAGTGATGGCTCCCGTACCTCCTTTTCCTTCTGAGACTAGAGGTTAGGGGTCACTTGATTCCCCCGTTGAGCAAGGACGAAATAGGAGGCCTACTTTAGAACATGACATTGTGTCCGAGGAGGATAAAGACCTTGCAATCATGCGTACTCCAAAAGCTAAAAGCTCAGGAGGCCTTGACAATAGTAAGGCAAATGCTAAGGCTGCAGAAGTCCCAGCCACTAGAACAACTCAGCCCCACCTCACTATCTCGGGTAGGCCATTATCTTGGCATTTTACCCGTCTCGTCAAGAAAGGAAAGTTACAACCCTTGCTGGCCGGGCTTGCCCCAAGTCCAGGACGCCCTAGACATAGAGCAGATTGGTATTGCACGTATCACCAGTATTCAGGGCATAGAACGGACTACTGTCATACCTTAAGAGATCGCATTCAAGTACTGATACCAAGCCCAGAAAAGGAAGATATTGTAGAAGCACCAACCACGGAAGTAAAGCAAAGACATTTTTCTAATTTGGGCAGATCTTTGTCCTGGGTCCTCAAGAGGCTGATGAAGGAGGGGATATTGCAGCCATTGCCAGCTAGGCCCGCTAGAAGCCAAGGACAGCCCGATCATAAAGGGGATGAGCATTGCGCCTTCCACCAGCACACGAGCATACCACAGATGATTGCAAGACCTTGAGATATGCTATTCAAGATCTGATTGACTCCCACCAGATCTCCGACCTAGAAAAGTGAGAGGGAAAGAATAAGATAGACTAAGTGCCTAAGTGGAAAGGGAGGATGGGCCCTGAAGTTGATTATGGACCGTCGGTAACAACAACTGCATCGGTAGAGAGAGGAAGATGATAGTTTAGACTTTCCTTCTTAGTTCTGAACCTTTTTTTAATAATGATTAATGACTTTTTTTAGTTTTATTAATAAATCGAACAATTTCCTTCACTTGTGTGATGTTATTTTCAATGATTTCATTATGCATGATCATAATCCATTTATATTTGACATTAGCTCGATTGATGCTACTCTATTTATTCCTGGAACCTCAAAAAAATCTTGATGGCATTTGACATAACTCTTGAAGAGTGAGAAAATTAGAGAGAATATTAAAAAATATATATATGAAAAAGTCTTTTCCTTGACCTACGAAGATATGCCAGGAATTGATTGAGAAGTCGCAGCGCATGCCATTCCTACATATCCAGACCATAAACCCATTAAACAAAAGCTGAGAAGGCTTAGGCCAGAATGGGCAGATAAAGTGAAGGAGGAGATTCACCAGCAAATCAAAGCCAAATTTCTAGTTGAGGTGTAGTATCCAACTTGGTTGGCCAATGTTGTCCCCGTAGCCAAAAATAATGGCAAGGTAAGGGTATGCGTAAATTATCGGGACTTGAATAAGGCCTGTCCAAAAGATGACTTTCCATTGCCCCATATAGATGTGCTGATAGACAGCGCCGCTGCTTGCGAGATGTATAGCTTCAGAGATGGTTATGCCAATCACATTCTCAATAAAATAATTGACCGAATTAAGACGGCGTTCATCATGGAATGGGGGACCTATGCTTATCGAGTAATGCCTTTTGGCCTGAAAAATGCAGGAGCCACTTATCAGAGGATGGCAACAAAAATCTTGAATGACTTGATCCATAAAGAAGGGGAGGTATATGTGGACGACATGATGATCAAGTTAGCCACTAGAGAGGGTCATTTTGAAGCCCTGGAAAAGTTCTTCCTAAGGATAAATAATATAATATGCGGTTAAATCCTAAGAAATGCTTCTTTGGTGTTACCTCAGGGAAGCTACTAGGACACGTGGTTAGCTAGAGGGGTATTGATATTGACCTGGATAAGGTTATGGCCATCAGAGAAATGCCAATACCGCAGAAGGAAAAGGATGTGAGAAGCTTTTCTAGGCAGGTTGCAATACATCAGTAGGTTTATTGCTAAGCTTACTTCAATTTGCGAACTGATCTTTAAACTACTCAGAAAAGACCAACCAGTAGTATGGAACGAGAGTTGTCAGAAGGCTTTTGATACTGTCAGAGAGTGTCTGTTGAATCCACCGGTGTTGAGGCTGCCGCAGCCAGTCAGTCCATTGATTTTGTATTTGGCTATAGAAGACAGTTCTGTAGGCGCCATGATGGCCCAGGAGGATGAATTTGGAGTGGAATTTGCTGTTTACTACCTTAGCAAGAACTTCCTGGCCTATGAGGTTAAGTATACAGAAGTAGAAAAGATTTGCCTTGCCGTAATTTGGGCTTCTAAGAAGTTGCGGCATTACTTCATGCCTACAGGTACAGGCAGTAGCTAAGCAGAATCCTTTAAGGTACTTACAGGAAGCCCCCTCTTTACTCGGGAAAATGGGTAGGTGGTTGTTGTTCCTACAAGAATTCGATGTGGAGTATATTACTCGAAAAACTATCAAAGGGCGAGCAGTGGCTGAATTCCTGGTAGAACACCCAATTCAAGGAGACTCGTACGAGTTTAACTTTCTAGATGAGGATGTGACAGCTATCGGATTACAAGGTTGGCAGTTGCACTTTGACGGAGCCGTGAACAATAAGGGGGCAGGAGTAGGGATCATTTTAACAACCCCGGATGATGAGAAGCTCCCTTTGGCCAAGAAATTGAGGTTCAAGGCTACCAATAATAAAGTCAAGTATGAATCATGTGCCTTTAGGTTGGAGGCGTTGATAGCCTTAGGAGCAAAAAACGTGGAAGTGTTTGGTGATTCCTCCCTGGTGATCAATCAAATCCGAGGTGAATGGGCAGTTAAAGAAGAGAGGCTAATGCCATACATCAAGCACTTAAGAGACCTAAGCAGTCAATTTGAAGTGTGTACATTCCGTTTTGTTCCAAGGGATGAAATCCAGTTAGCCGATGAGCTTACCACTTTAGTCTTAATGTGGGACAACCTCGAACGGGTGGTTATGAGGCCAGTTTTGATTTCTAGCTCTGAGAGACCTAGCTTCGAATCTAAATCAGTCATGGAAACAGAAGTAGCAAATGGGAAGCTGTGGTATTATGACATTATGAACTATTTTGAAAATACGACTTTTCCAGAAGAAGCTACTGAGAAAGATCAGAGAATGATTCACAAATTCTCTACCCAGTTCATTTGCATAAATGGGATATTATACCAACGGCGGGCTGATGCTATCTAGTTGAGATGTTTGGATGGAAAGAGGCCAAGAGGGTAATGGAAGAAACTCATGCTGGCGTATGCGGAGCCCATATGTACGGGCTGACATTAGCAAAGAAGATTATGAGGCAAGGGTTCTTCTGGGTCACCATAGGATAATGACTGCTCAAGGTATGTAAAGCAATGTCAGTTGTGCTAACAGTACGCAGATTTAAGGCACTTGCCCATCTCAGAATTGCATAATTTGACATCGCCTTGGCCGTTCGCAGCTTGAGGGATTGATATTATTGGGAAAATTCATCATATGGCTTCCAATAGACACAGATGCATCATCGTCGCCATTGACTTTTTTACCAAATGGGTAGAAGCTGAGTCTTTCAAAAAAGTTGATGCTAGGGATATGATGAAATTCATTGAGAAAAATTTAATATGTAGGTACGGCCTCCCACATCACGTGGTATCTAACAACGGGGTCCAGTTTATGGCCGAGACGAAGAAATTATTCTAGAAGTATGGTATTAAGCATCATAAGTCATCCCAATACCACCCTCAAGCCAATGGGTCAATAGAAGCCTCTAACAAAAGTATCAAGAGGATTCTAGCCAAGATGGTTCAGAATTATAAAGATTGGGCGAAAAAGCTGCCTTTTGCACTCTGGGGCTACAGAACGACCAGCAGAACATCTACAGGAGCCACATCGTACTCTTTGGTGTATGGAACGGAGGCGGTATTGCCAGTCGAAGTCAAACTCAAGTCACTAAGAGTGGTCATGGAAGCTCAGATCCCAGAAGCTGAATGGGCACAACAACGGTTACAGTACTTAAACATGTTGGATGAGAATAGATTGAGAGCCTATTACCATAACCAAATCTATAGGAAGAGGCTCACTAGATCCTTTGGAAAGAAAGTCAAAAAGCATCCCCTGAAGGAAGGGGACTTGGTGTTCAAGCAGATGAGACCAGGTGCGCCTTATATCAGAGGAAAGTTCAGACCAACGTGGGAAGGACCATTCGTCCTCAAGAAGCTATTATCAAAAGGATCTGCGATTCTGTCAGATAATGATGGTAACGAATTCAAAGAGCCGATCAATATGGATAGACTTAAAAGGTTCCATGGCTAAAGACAATAAAATCTAAAGAAGAGAATAAAAGCCCCGTTGGTCGAAAACTGAAAAAAGGCGGCCTTGCTAAAATTGGGCTCCTCGTCAGGGTGAAAACCGAAAAAAGGCATCCTGGGCAAAAATTAGAGGCATGAGAGAAAATATCCAATCAAGAAAACCTGAGAGGGCTGATTGGTAACAGGAGTTGATGCTATCAAGATTTGGCTATGTGAATGAATGTAGTTTGGCATACTTGAATTAGTGTAAAATAGTGATCATGTATATTGAAATCGTACTGAAATGGGCAAAATGCTGTGAAATAAAATAAAACTAAATTCATTCATTGATATTATTTCCTAGTTCTGTTCTAAAAAGGAACATATTGCTTAAAATCCATATGAATCTGAACTAGACTTTACTATTGGTCTCGCCGGCCGGGTGACTTAGTGGCCAGGTCCTGTTATCAACTGCAGGGCTAGGAGTCCATCCTCTATATGCACTAGTAGAAGTTACAGAATGATTCCCAGAAAAGGGTATAGTATTTTTCCCTGGTAATTCAGTCCAAAGATCATGATACTGAGAAGCAAAGGCTGAAGACAAGACCCCGCCTCGAAAGAATAGGGAATGTCTCACTACATCGTTAATCCCTCTGAGTTATCAAGCACAATAGGTGGTAGTGTAAAAGGCAGCCTCATGAGGCCTTCAAAGAACCAGATCCTCATCTGCTACCTCACCCAATCTAGCAACACATTCATCCAGAAAGTCAAAGGAATGCAATTGATGCCTAGAGGGAAATACCTCAAAGAATAACTACTGATTACCCTAGGAAGGGGCTTTGATAGTAGCTTCAATTTTTCTTGCAGTCGTACCTGAAAGGCAAGAGAGTTTAAAAAAAAGGCCGTTAGAGATGAAAACCGTAATTGGCTCTCTAAGCAAAAGTTAGGCTAAAGGGCAGGGTAAAAACCTGGGAACAGGCAGTCTGTCCTTCAAAAAAAAAGGGAGAGAGAAAAAATGAAAGAAAAAAGCCGCTGGAGTGGGTTGGGTCCATTCCAGGCAAAAGTTAGGCACCGGGTTATGTGAAAATCCCTAAAGGGACGCATTTCCCACTAAAAAAAGCTAGTGTGAAAATCCACAAGGGACGTACTACCTTTAAACCAATGACTTTTGACACCTGGAGCGATAAGGCGGCATCACTCCGAATGACTTTCCTTTAGGCAGAGCTTGATTCAGAGTCTCGGGGGCAAGATGCTCATTGACCGGGGGGCAAAGATACATACGGGTCAGTTCTCCTTGAAAAGATTATGGTAAGAGTCCGTAAAGTCAAGGCAACGCTTTTCTACATCCTTGGGGGCATCAGACAATGTGAGCAGCCGAGCAGCATCCTCAACGAATCCCTTAACTAGCTGGGAGGTGGTCTATTCATTTTTGCATATCACATGTATGTCACATGCATTCAGTTTTTTACATGTATAGATATGCACACACAATTCTTGTACATTAATCCTTTGCACGTGTTTCTTATATATAGTTTTGTATGTATACTTGACACACATTATTCCATACACACACACAATCTTTTGTATATGTTATTGTGTACATAACTCAGAAGGATAGGTCCGAATAGACCTCAGGAGCAAGGATGATCCAAAGGAAGGATTTAGCTCCGCATGGTCGGCCACTGTATCCGGCGTAAAATCAGGTGAATAGGTATAGAGGGGGTGGAATGCCCAGAAGGACAAGCCTATCCGGACACACCATGCTCAGGGCAATCCGGAATCACACAAATCTATAGAAAATAAGATCCTTTGAGAAGCCGAACTATCCATACATACTTTAGTCGGGGGGCAAATCAGACGCAAAAGTGAGCCAAGGTACAGTTTTGAACCTACATCGATGCTCATCCATGCCGAACAATTGGATCAAGATAAAGTCCTCACGAGAATGGAATCTCAACGACCAGCTCCTAAGAAGACATTTAAGAGGGCAAGCCGACTCATACACACCATGTCAAGAGCAAACAGGTAAGTTTCTCTGTCATAAGATGTACGCTCACACACCTCACACAATCCGGATTCAAATGAATGTATATTGCACACACATAATTCCACACACGTGCACAGTGTTTTGTATATGTACATGGCTCAGATGAGGGGTTCGAATAGACCTCATGTTTAAAGATGATTCAAGAGATGAGTTCGGCCTAGCATTGTCAGACTCATGCATGCCAGGCCAGAAGCCACCAGGTAAGTTTCCCTATCATAAGATATACGCTCACACACATCACATAGTAAGTGTACCAAAGCTAAATTCAAATTTACAAATTCTCAAACAAATGCAAATGTACAAGAATACAAACTCTCAAAATAACAAAAACAACACAAAAAATACAAATTCTCAAACAAAACAAGATAAAACAAAAAGAAGAATATATTTTCAAAGCCTTGAAAATCCAATATACTGTAAATACATTCAAAATGTAAAGATCAAAAACAAAACAAGGAAAAAATAGAAACAAAAACAAAAACAAAATAGAAAAATCACCCGCCTGCAAGCAAACATCAAAGTTTCCAATCTAATTTTTTCTTTGAGAAAGCTCAAATCTTTTTTTCGCCCTAGAGGCTCAACATCAAATTCTCTCACCCTTTTGAGAAGTATGCAGGTCTTTTCAAGGAGGCTGCATTGGAGATGATAGAGGAATCAATATCTGGCATTTCACAGTTAGTGCAATCAAGAAAATGGGGAACAACCAACCGTCCTTCGGGGGCACACTATGACATCGGCCCCAACAGGTATGTACTACCATAGGTTTGCTCCTTTTATATACCCTACACATTTGCTTTGCCCTTTTTGTAGTAAAAAAAAAGAGGTTCAGGATAAGCGCCAGCAAAGAAAATGACGAACAAGTCACCATACCGACCTAAGGGGGTTAGCAGATCAGAATATTGAACTAGCCGGATGTAGTTTAGCAAATCAAACATTGTACTAGCCGGATGGGGGTTAGCATATCAGACATTGAAATAGCTGAATGGAGGTTAGCAGATCAGATATTGTACTGACCGGATGGTGGTTAGCAAAGCAGATATTACACTGACCGAATAATGGTTAGCAGATAGGATGTTACACGGATTGGTTGGAGGTTACCAAGGTTGCGCTGTGCAAGCCTAGAAGCGGCTACCAAAATAGAACATTCAATCACATGCGATGGAACAGATCGTAAATAGAGGTTGTAGTCAAAGAGTACTGCATCTCACAGACACCATGCAGACCGAGATGAGGTAAGCGGGGCACCAGCGATAGAACAGATCGCAACAGCGGATGCAGTTAGACAACACTTCACCTCACACCGTATAGACCGAGATGAGGCTAGCGGGACAGACCAGCCGTCGTACAGACCGAGATGAGGTTAGCGGGGGTCAGCGATAGAATAGATCACAACAGGGGATGCAGTTAGACAACACTTCACCTCACACAGCGCAGGCCAAGATGAGGCAAGCGGGATAGAACAGCCGCCGCACAGGCTGAGATGAGGCTAGCGGGACAGATTATACACCTTGCATGCTGAGAAGAGGATAACGGAGCACACCCAATAGAACGGATTGCAATAGAGGTTGGAGTTAGAGATATTGCACCCCACACCGCACAGGCTGAGACGAGGCCAGTGGGACAGATTAGCAACCGTGCATGCCTAGACGAGGGCCGCGGGGCACACATGATATATTGAATCCGCACTTTGTAAGTTGGAGCAAACTTGGTGCAGCTCAGGAGAGCAATCCTCGCGTTTTGTAAGTTCGAAACAAACTCGGCGCATTACCATCCGCACTTTGTAAGTCGGAGCAAACTCGGTGCAGCTCAGGAGAGCAATCCTCGCGTTTTGTTAGTTCGGAACAGACTCGGCGCATCACCATCCGTACTTTGTAAGTTGGAGCAAACTTAGTGCAGCTCAGGAGAGCAATCCTCGAGTTTTGTAATTTCGAAACAGACTAGGCGCATCACCATCCGCACTTTGTAAGTTGGAGCAAACTCGGAGCAGCTCAGGAGAGCAATCCTCGCGTTTTGTAAGACTGGAGCAGACTCGGCACATCACCATCCATACTTTGTAAGTTGGAGCAAACTCGGGGCAGCTCAGGAGAGTAGTCCTCGCGTTTTGTAAGTCTGGAGCAGACTCCACACGTCGTCACTTCTACGACTAAAAGGTAGGGGCTGCCTCAGGTATGCGTCTCTTTCCTTTCTCCTCTGAATTTTGGCTCATCTAGACACTAGTGCACTAGTTTGCCCAAAATTAGGGGCAACTGTAGACACCAGGTCTTAAGGCAGTCCAGGTCAGAGTTACTCGATGAAGAGATCTATGATGGTTTCCGGATAAATGGATGGAATTCGGAGATTTTTTGTCTTTCGGTTTCACAAGGATTAAAATCTTTTTCTCTATAGCGTGAGGTTTTGAAAGAGTTTGGGAAATTTTGGTTGAAAATGGAAGTTTTTCTCCACATACAGGATGATCGTCTGAGGTAGGGACGCCCCTCTCTACTTGGGGTGATCCCCGTCTCTATGCATAGTAGGGACGGCCCGTCTCTAGCTGGGGATAGACACGTGTCTGAGTAGGGACGCCCGTCCCTAGTCCCGCGTTACAGCCCGTCTGTAGCTAGGGACGGACACGTCTCTGAGTAGGGATACCCGTCCCTAGTCCCGCGTTATGGCCCGTCTGTATCCAGATTTCCACGCGTGCCCTTAGTAGGGACGCCCGTCGATTGTTGCAGGGATGCCCGTCGGTAGTGGATCTGATCAGATAATGCCGGATTTGATAAAATTTTATCTAAAATCTTTGAAATGGGGATAGATGTTGGTTAAAAATTGAATTTTAAAACTCATTTTAGAATTCAAACTTTAAACTGATGCTTATCTTATTTTTTATCTCCAAAATTCTATAAATTGGGAAGAATAATTCATTTTTGGGGGTTAAAAAATTTTACAAATTTGATTGGGAAAAATTAACAATTTTTTTGGAAGGAAAATTAGCAAATTTTGAGAGAGTGGGAAATTTTTAAAAGAAAAATCTTTTGTGAGCAATTTACAAAAATCTAAGATCTCTACTATTTTCAGAATTTTATTAGATAAAGATCCTTTCAGTTAATTGATTTTTTTTTTCTAATTCTTTTTGTTAATTAAGCCAACTTGAGGTAACGAAATTCATTCATTTCCATCAATCCAGCTAATTCAAATACTTGATCGCTGTCAAATTTTCAAAGAAAGAAAAACATAAATTTTCTTTCTTTGATCCATTTTTACTTGATCCTTGTGGAGCGCGCGGGGATCGAAATCATTCGACATTCACCCAAAAAGGTAAAATCCGAGGGTAAACATTTTGGATTGATATTTGTTTAATTTAACTTGACTCATATTAATTGTTTTTTTTTTGAAATAATTTTTTTATACAAAGAATTGAAAGGTTTTTTTAATTTATTTTCTACCTCTTTTATCTTTTAACCCGTTTCTTTTAAAGTTTCTGGTTATGTCATTTTTTTATATTTTATTCATGATTTTGACACTAATATGTTTATTTCTATGAGTTATTTTTTTGACCATGTTGGAATTGGAGTGGTTGATAAGGGTGGTCGCGCTAACCTGAGGCTTCCCATCTGAGTTCTTTCTTTACCCTTAACTTTATTCATTTTATTATGAAGATTATTGTAATATCACTAGGAAAAAGTCGCTAAACCATTTTTATTAATTAATTTGAAATTTTTCCTAAATAAAAATAGGACCAATGTCTCAATTTTCTCCATCCAAAATAAAACCATCACATCAAAAATTGTTTTATAATAAATATGCATGGCAGGACCAATGTCCTCTCTCCAAATGAATATCCCGATTTTTGTAGGATTTATATATTTTGTTTTTAATGGGGGTTGTATTTTGCCCCTAGTTTTATTGTAATTTATTTTGAGAATGTTTATTTTAATAATGTTTTACTTATTACTTTTCACGAGAATGATTGCACCTTAATTAAATGCATTGTGTGGAAAGTTGATGAAACAATAAATTCAAAACTTAATTATAATAGTAATCAAGGTACAAATAAATGAGAAGTCCCGAACTCACTCTAGTCTTGGGCTTAATGAGGTTAGAGGTCTAGGACCTCCAAAATATCTCTTGTTTCCCTTTAAAAGGCTTAATTTACATAATCCTAGGCTCCAAGGCGTAGAGGCTGAGACCTCAAAAATCTCTTTGGTTTGCCCAAGATGGATATATATGCGCCGTCTTAGGCTCACTGAGGCTAGACAACTATAGACACCGGGTCTTGAGGCAGTCCAGGTTAGAGTTACCCGATAAAGAGATCAACGTCGGTTTTCGGATAAATGGACGAAATTCGGAGGTTTTCGCCTTTCATGATTTGCGAGGATTAAAATCTTTTTCTATAGCATGGAGTTTTTGAAAGAGTTTGATATGTTTTGGTTGGAATTGGGAGTTTTGCTCCACAGACAGGATGCCGGTCTGTATAGGGGTGCCCGTCCCTACTTGGGGTGATCCCCTTCTCTACGCGTAATGGAGATGGCCAGTCTGTAGCTAGGGACGAACACATGGCGGAGTAGGGATGCCCGTCCCTAGTCCCGAGCCTTGAGTCCGTCTGTCACTAGGGACGGACACGTGCCCTTAGTAGGGATGCCCGTCGATAGTTGGAGGGATGCCCGTCGGTACGTCAACTGATTGGATAATGCTGGACTGGATAAAATTTAATCTCTTTTCCTTCAAAATGGGGATAAGATTTATTCAAAATTTGAATTTGAAAGTCCATTTAAAATTCAAACTTTGGGTTGAGGCTTATCTGAATTATTTTCCTCAAATCCTATAAATAATGGATTAAATTCCATTTTTAGGGGTTAGAAGATTTGACAATTTTTGTGAGAAAAAGTAACAAGTTTTTAGAGAAAAATTCTTTAGAAAAGTTATTAAACCTTTTGAGAGATAGGGTTCTTTAAGAAAAGGTTTTGAGAGCAATTTATTCAAAAAGTTTATAAAATCTCTGTTCATTTCCAGAATTTTATTTGGTAAAATTTCTTCCAAATAATTGATTCCTTCAAATTTTTCTTACGAATTAAGCTAATTTGAGGTAACGAAATTCATTTGTTTCTATCAACACAGCTAATTCAAACACCCAATTGCTATCATATTTTCAAGGGAAGAAAAATATAAATCTTCTTTCTCTGATTTTTTTGACTTGATCCTTGCGAAGCATACGAGAATCCGAATCATTCGACATTCACCCTAAAAGGTAAAATCCGAGGATAAACATTATGGACTAATATTTGTATAATTTTATTTGATTTACATTAATTTTTTTATATATTTTATTATTCAATTTTATAATCTTTTACAAAAAAACTGAAAGTTTTTCTCTCCTAATTGTTTTCCCATACTAGGGACGGCCGCTGGCACAGTACAGGAGGCCGTCCCTAGGCAAACTCTCATGTTTTTAATTTATAAATTTTATCTTTCAACTTATTTCTATTAGAAATTCTCGTTCTTTTATTTTTATTTTTATTCACGCTTTTGATGCTAACGTGTTTATCCCTATGAGTTATTTTCTAACCATTTTGAGTTGGAGTTCTGAAAGATGGGGGTTGCGTCAGTTTGAAGACTTCCACTCGGGTTCTTTCTTTACCCTTATCTTTTATTCATGTTATTATGGAAATGGTTTTAATGTCGTTAAAGAAAAAAGGCCAAAAGATTTTTAACAGTTAACTTTGGGATTTTCTCGGAAATTCTAGACCAACGTCCTATTTTAGCCAATGAAATTGATGCTTCATGAAAAATCATTTTTTGTAATAAAATATGCATGGTAGAACCAATGTCCTCATTCCAATGAATACCCCATTTTATGCATGTGTTGTACTTTTACAAATGGGAGTTGTATTCCGCTCCTAGTGTTATTGTAATATATTTTTGAATGCCTTATTTTGATTTTTACTTCCATTTACCGCTTTTGATGTGAATGATTGAGCCTTAATTAAATTCATCATATGGAAAGTTGGTGAAACAATGAATTCAAAACTTAATTATAATATTGATCAAGGTATAAATAAATGAGAAGTCCCGAACTCACTCTGGTCTTTGGGGCTCAATGAGGCGAGAGGTCTAGGACTTCCAAGACACCTCTTGAGTCTCTCCAAAAGACTTAAATATACAAATCCTAGGCTCCAGGGGGTAAAGGCTAAGACCTCCAAGATCTCTCTGGGTAGCCCAAGATGGATATGTATGCGCCGTCTTAGGCTCGATGAGGCTGGATGACCCTTCCACATGTTCTATTGGGTGGCGACTCCAAGAAACCTCATTGTTGCCCAAAATAGATGCACTTGTAAATACCTTACAAGTTTTATGAACCTTTCCTGATCGCCCTAAAGCGGGCTTTCGGGAGGCCATGGGGTTCGGTGCGTGTCACAGTAGCGACTCCACTGGGGATATACTCGAGACTTCGATTCGTAAGTACCTTGATTAAAAAAATTATAATAGAGTTTTAGTTTGAAAATTTCACCTTCTTTCAAAACTGCATTGCATCGCATTAGAGCCTTAGATCTATGCTAGTTTGGTCCCTCTTTTAGCCCCGGTACCAGCCCGAGCCTCGTACCGTGATGGTATATTAAATGGAGACCTGATCGGTCATTACGCTCTTGATAAGCTAGACCCGTCGGCAGGGACCATGCTTGGGTATCCCTAAAGTAACACCACCCTTTGACCAAAGCTCATGTAATGGAAATAGTTACTTCCCCTAAGTGGTATAAACCTTAATACTATGCCTGCTGTATGGATCATTATGTATTGGACAAGCCCAAATAGTTTGACTGGTCACCTAATCAAAGGCTTTCATGCCCCGATAGGCCCAAGATGACTTATTTGGATTGCCTAAATACATGATGGGCAAAACCCATGCGTATGCACATTAGCTAAGAGAGGTTATGCTGCCGGTTTTTCACCATGCACCATGCGCGTCCATCGGGTTCCCTGTTAACCCATGGATCAAGCCCACCTAGGACAGAGACTGCACGACATCGTGTGTGGGGGCAATAAGGTTGGAAGGACCTACCTGCTTGCATGTGTTCGTGAATGATGCATTGCACATTCATGTCAGTTATACATAAATAAATTTCTGTATTTCTTCTACATGTATACATCCTTTTCTTTGCATAAAATTATTACATGTACATATTGTCTTGTGTATAATTTTTCACATGTCTCACATGTATCATTGTAATCTCTTTTAGCCATTGTATACTATTTTTGTTACACAACACGACCATGCATTACATATTATTCATACATTATTCTAACTCTTTGCTTTTTAGCCATTATAGACCATTTACTTGGGTGGTTAGGGGATCCCAATAGTTGTCTAAAGAGCGATCAGAGTTCACGTGGGCTGGCAAAGTTTTTAGCGTTCTTACCAGAGCATCTAAAGGCATTAGAAATGGCTGGCCCTTTGCAACAGAATGAAGAGACTCGTGCCCTAATTGCCCAGGAGTTGGATAGAAGGTTCGAGGAGCTTGAAACAAAGATGCTGGCTATGGTCAAAGAAAGGATGGATGCCATGGCACTTGTTCTGCAAGCTCAGCTTATGGCAACAACTCTCAACCAAGGAAAGCCGACCACAATTGAGAAGGCTTATACAGCGACAACTCCAGTACCTCCTTTTTCGTCTGAGACTAGAGGTAAGATATCACTTGATTCCCCAGTTGAGCAAGGACGAAATAGGATGCCTACTTTTGAACATGGCATTATGTTCGAGGAGGATGAAGAGCCTGCAATCATGCGTACTCCAAAAGATGAAAGCTCAAAAGGCCTTGACAATAGTAAGGCTGCAGAAATCCCAGCCACTAGAACAACTCAGCCCCACCTCACTATCTCGGGTAGGCCATTATCTTGGCATTTCAGCCGTATCATCAAGAAAGGGAAGTTACAACCCTTGCCAGCTAGGCCTACCCCAAGTCAAGGAAAGCCTAGGCACATAACGGACTGGTATTGTGTATATCACCACTACACAGGGCATAGGACAGACTATTGTCGCCCTTTGAGAGATCGCATACAAGAGCTGATGCCAGGCCCAGAAAAGGAAGAGATTATAGAAGCGCCAACCATGAAAGTAAAGTAAAGGCATTTTTCGAATTTGGGTAGATCTTTGTCCTGGGTCCTCAAGAGGCTGATGAAGGAGGGGATATTACAGCCATTGCCAGCTAAGCCTGCTAGAAGCCACGGACAGCCCGATCATAAAGGGGATGAGTATTGCGCCTTCCACCAGCATACCAGGCATACCACAGATGATTGTAAGGCCTTAAGACATGTCATTCAAGACCTGATTTATTCTGAGAAGATCTCCAACCCAGAAAAGCAAGAGGGAAAGAATAAGATGGAATAAGTGCCTAGGTGGAAAGGTAGTACGATTCTTAGGGATGATAATAGATCATCCACTGCAACAGCTATGTTAGCAAGAACAGAAGTTGATTAGCTATTTAGAATGTTCTTTTTATTTTAGAACTGTTTAATAATGACATTTGAGCTTCATTAATAAGATGAATGTCTTTGCTTACTTGTGTTATGTTTCTTATGATTTCACTATACATAATCATGATCATGACTCATTCATATTTGACATTGATTCAGTTGATGCTACTCTATTTAATCCCAAAAATTTTGGAAAATCCAAAGAAAATCTTGATAGCATCTAATGTAACTCCTGAAGCGAGAAAAATTTGAGAGAATATAAAAAAAATATGAAAAAGTCTTTGCCTGGACTTACGAAGACATGCCAGGAATTGATTGGGAAGTCACAGAGCACGCTATTCCTACATATTCAGACCAAAACCTGTTAAATAGAAACTGAGAAGGCTTAGACCGGAATGGGCAGATAAAAGTGAAGGAGGAGATTCGCCAACAAATCACATCCCAATTTCTAGTTGAGGTGCAGTATCCAACTTTGCTGGCCAATGTTGTCCCCGTAGCCAAAAAGAATGGCAAGGTAAGGGTATGCATAGATTATCAGGACTTGAATAAGGCTTGTCCGAAAGATGACTTTTCGTTGCCCCATATAGATATGTTGATAGACAGCACCGCTGCTTGCAAGATGTATAGTTTTAGTGATGGTTATGCGGGATACAATCAAATTCTCAATAAAATAATCGACCGAATAAAGACAGCTTTTATCACGGAGTGGGGGATGTATGCCTACCGGGTAATGCCTTTTGACCTAAAAAATGCAAGAGCCACTTATCAGAGGATGGCAACAAAAATATTAAATGACTTGATCCATAAAGAAGTGGAGGTATATGTGGATGACATGATGATCAAGTCGGCCACTAGAGAAGGTCATTCCGAAGCCCTAGAAATGTTCTTCCAAACAAATACAATTTACAATTAAATCCTGTGAAGTGTGTCTTTGGTGTAACCTCAGGAAAACTCCTAGTACACGTAGCTAGCCAGAGGGGAATTGAAATTGACCCAGATAAGGTTAGGGCCATCAGAGAGATGCCAATATTGTAGAAGGAAAAAGATGTGAGACACTTCTTGGGCAGATTGCAGTACGTCAGTAGCTTTATCACTAAGCTTACTTCGATCTGTGAACCGATCTTCAAACTACTCAGAAAAGACCAACCAGTAGTATGGAACGAGAGTTGTTAGAATGCTTTTGACACTGTCAAAGAATACTTGCTGAATCCACCGGTACTGAGACTGCCATTGCCTGTCAAAGCACTGATCCTATACCTTGCCATAGAGGACAGTTCTGTAGGCGCTATGATAGCCCAAGAGGACGAATTTGGAGTGGAATTTGCTAGTTACTACCTTAGCAAGAAGTTTTTAGCTTATGAGGTCAAGTACACGGAAGTGGAAAAGATTTGCCTTGCAGTTATCTAGGCTTCTAAGAAATTGCGGCATTACTTTCATGCATACAGGGTGCAGGCAGTAGCGAAATAGAATCCCTTAAGATACTTACAGGAGGCTCCATCTTTACTTGGAAAAATGGGTAGGTGGCTGTTGTTGCTACAAGAGATTGATGTAGAGTATATTACCTGGAAGACCGTCAAAGGGCGTGTTATGGCTGAATTTCTAGCAGAACACCCAATTCAAGGAGACTCATCCGAGTTTAACTTTCCAAATGAGGATGTAGCAGCTATCGGAGTTCATGGTTGGAAATTGCACTTTGACGGAGCTGTGAACAACAAGGGGGCAGGAGTAGGGATCATTTTAACAACCCCGGATGACGAGAAGCTTCCCTTAGTGAAGAAGTTGAGATTCAAGGCTACCAATAACGAAGCTGAGTATGAAGCATGTACCTTTGGATTGGAGGCATTAATAGCTTTAGGAGCAAAAAATGTGGAAGTGTTTGGTGATTCCTCCCTGGTGGTCAATCAAATCCGAGGCGAATGGGCCGTTAAAAAAGAAAGGTTGGTGCCGTACATCAAGCACTTGAGGGACTTAAGTAGTCAGTTTGAGGTGTGCACATTCCATTTTGTCCCAAGGGATGAGAATCAGTTAGCCGATGCACTCGCCACTTTAGTATCAATGTGGGACAACCCCGAAGGAGTGGTCATGAAGCCAATTTTGATCTATAGCTCTGAGAAACCTAGCTTCGAACCTGAATCAGTCATGGAGATAGAAGTAGTAGATGGGAAGCCGTGGTATTATGACATTATGAACTATCTAGAGAACGCGACATTTGCAGAGGAGGCTACCGAAAAGGATCAGAGAATGATTCGCAAACTGTCCACTCAGTTCATCTGCATAGATGGGATGTTGTACAAACGACAAGTTGATCGTATCCAATTGAGGTGTTTGGATGAGAAAGAGGCTAAGAGGGTAATGGAAGAAACACATGCCGGAGTATGCTGGGCCCATATGAACGGGTTGACATTGGTCAAGAAGATCATGAGGCAAGGCTTCTCGACAATGATTGTTCAAAGTATGTCAAGCAGTGCCAGCTATGCCAGCAGTACGCAGATTTAAGGCACTTGCCAGTGTCAGGGCTAAACAACCTAACGTCACCTTGGCCATTCGCTGCTTGGGGAATAGACATTATTGGAGATATCCGCCCTACGGCCTCCAATGGGCATAGATACATAATAGTCGCAATCAACTATTTTACAAAATGGGTAGAAGCGGAGTCCTTCAAGAAGATCGACGCAAGAGATATGGCCAGGTTCATTGAAAGGAATCTGATCTGCAGATACGCCCTCCTGCATCACATAGTGTCTGATAACGGGGTGCAATTCATGGGTGAAACCAGGAAGCTTCTTGAGAAGTACGGAATCGAGCACCATAAATCCTCTCCCTATCGACCACAAGCTAACGGGGCAGTAGAGGCTGCCAATAAGAATGTTAAGAAGATCCTAGCTAAGATGGTCCAAACCTACAGAGACTGGGCGGAGAAGCTACCTTTTGCTCTATGGGGTTACAGAACGACGATGAGGACATCTACAGGCGCTACGCCGTATTCTCTGGTTTATGGGACAGAAGCAGTGCTGCCAATTGAGGTAGAGCTCAAATCGCTGAGAGTAGTCATGGAAGCTCAGATTCCAGAGACCGAATGGGCACAATAGAGGTTACAGCATTTGAATTTATTGGATAAGAGTAGGCTGAAAGCTTACTATCATAATTAGATCTATCATAAGAGGCTAGCCAGATCATTTGAGAGGAAGGTGAAAAAGCATCCGCTGAAGGAGGGAGACTTGGTGTTCAAACAGATGAGACCAGGGGTACCAGATATCAGAGGAAAGTTTAGACCAACCTGGGAAGGACCATTCATCCTCAAGAAGCTGTTGTCAAAAGGAGCTGCGATTTTGTTGGATAGTGATGGCAATGAATTCAAAGAACCAATCAATATTGATAGACTCAAAAGGTTCCATGGCTAAAGGCTACAAAATCAAAAGAAGAGAATGAAAGCCCCGCGGGTTGAAAATCGAAAAAAGGCGGCCTTGCTAAAATTGGGTGCCTCGTCAGGGTGAAAACCAAAAAAAGGCATCCTGGTCAAAAATTAGAGGCTTGAGAGAAAATATCCAATCAAGAAAACCCGAGAGGGCTTATTGGAGACAGGAGTTTGATGCTTACAAGATATACTCTGAGATTAGATACAGTTTTGCATTTTGAATCGATGTTAGATAATGATCGTGTGTGGAGAAATCATATTGAAATGTACACAATCTTTGCAAATACATGTGTTCATTATTTTCTAGTTCATTTATAAAAAGAGAAATGTTGTTCATTGCTGAATGCATGAAATCTAAATGACTACGCTCTGCTACTACTCTAACTGTCCAGATGTCTAAGTCGATGAGTTATGTTATCCACTGTGAGACTAAGCACCCGCCTCTTAAGTCATTAGGGGGAGTGAAAGAACAACCCCCGATGGGTGGCATAATAGTCTTCACCGGCAGCTTGCCCAGCGGCTATGGTATCTGGAGGTAAAAGCTGAAGATAAAGGTCCACTTTGGAGGGATAGGTTGCCTCGCTACGTCATTAATCCCTCTGAACTATTAAACACAATGGGTGGTAGTGTAAAGGGCAGCTTCATGAAGCCCTAAAGAACCCGATCCTCATCTGCTACTTCACCCAATCTAGCAACACATTCTTCAAGGCAGGCCATGGAATGCAATCGATGCCTAGAGAGAAATGCCTCAAAGAATAATTGCGGATTACTCTAGGAAGGGGCTTTGATGGCAGCTTTGACTTTTCTTGTAGCCGTACTTGAAAGACAAGATTAGTCTTAAAAAAAAAGAAAAAAAAAAAGAAAGAAGAAGGCTGTTAGAGATGAAAACCGTGACTGGCTCTCTAAGCAAAAGTTAGGCCAAAGGGCAAGGTGAAAACCTGGGAACAAGCAATCTGTCCTTCAAAAAATAAATGAAGAAAAAGCCGCTCGAGTGGGTTGGTTCCATTCCAGGCAAAAATTAGGCACAGGGTTATGTGAAAATCCCTAAAGGGACGCATTTCCTGCTAAGAAAAGCTAGTGTGAAAATCCACAAGGGACGCACTACCTTTAAAACAATGACTTCTGAAGCCTGGAGCAATAAGGCAGCATTACTCGAAATGACTTCCCTTCAGACAGGTGTCGTATAATGCAGAACTTGATTCAGAGTCCTGGGGGCAAAATCCTCATTGATCGGGGGGGCAAAGATGCTCACGAGTCAGTTCTCTTTAAAGGGATTATGGGTCAGAGTCCGTAAAGCCAAGACAACGCTTTTCTAGATCCTTGGGAGCATCAGACAATATGGGCAGCCGAGCAGTACTCTCAACGAATCCCTTAACCACATGGGATGTGGTCTATTCATTTTTGCATATCACATGCATGTCACGTGCATTCAGTCTTTTACGCTTGTAGAAATGCACACACAGTTCTTATACATTAATCCTTTACATGTGTTTCTGTATATAGTTTTGTATGTATATTTCACACACATAATTCCATACACACAAACAGTCTGTTGTATATGTTGTTGTCTACATGCTTTAGAGGGAAGGGTCCGAATAGACCTCATGAGCAAGGGTGATCCAAGGTATAGGTTCAGCTCAACATTATCGACCATTGTATCCAGCATAAAATCAGGTGCATATATGAGGGGGTGGAATGCCCAGAAGGACAAGCCTATCCGGACACACCATGCTGAGGGCAATCCGGAATCACACAAATCTATAGAAAATAAGATCCTTTGAGAAGCCAAACTATCCACACATAGTCGGAGGCAAATCAGACACAAAAGTGAGCCGAGGTACAGTTTTGAATCTACATCGATGCTCATCCATGCCGAACAATAGGATCAAGATAAAGTCCTCACGAAAATGGAATCTCAATGACCCGCTCCTAAGAAGGCATTTAAGAGAGCAAGCCGACTCATACACACCATGTCAGGAGCAATAAGGTAAGTTTCTCTATCATAAGATATATGCTTGCACACATTTGTACAATAATCAAGATGAAATCCTCATGAGAGAAGAATCTCAAGGATCTGCTCCCAAGAGGGAAAAGAATAAGCCTCTCCATGCGCACCATGCCGGGAGCAAGCAGGTATGTTTTTCTGTCATAAGATGTACGCTAACACACCTCAAACAATTCAGATTCAAATGTATGTATATTGCACACACATGATTCCGCACACGTGCAAAGTGTTTTGTATATGTACATGGCTTAGATGAGGGGTCAGAATAGACCTCATGTTTAAAGATGATTCAAGAGATGAGTTCAGCCTAACATTGTCAGACTCATGCGCACCATGCCGGGGGCAATCAGGTAAGTTTCCCTATTATAAGATATACGCTCACACACATCACAAAAAGTGTACAAAAGCCAAATTCAAATGTACAAAATCTCAAACCAATTCAAATGTACAAAGAATACAAATTCTCAAAGCAAAACAACACAAAACAAAAAGAAGAAGATATTTTCAAGGCCTTGAAAATCCAATACACTGTAAAAGTACAAACGCGTCCAAAAATGTGAAAACGCAAGGAAAAAAAAAATGAAAACGAAATAAAAAAATCATCTGCCTGCAGGCAAGCAACAAAACCTCCAATATAATTTTCCTTTAACAAATCTCAAATATTTTTTCCACCCCGGACGCTCAACATCAAATTCCCTCACCCTCTTGAGAAGTATGCAGGTCTTTTCAAAAAGGAGGCTGCATTGGAGATGATAGAGGAATCGATATCTAGCATGTCACAATCAGTGCAATCAAGAAAATGGGGAACAACCAAACGTCCTTCGGGGGCACACTCTGACATCGGCCCTAACAGGTATGTACTGCCACAGGTATGCGTCTTTTATATGCCCTGTACATTTGCTTTTCCCTTATTGTAGTAAAAATAAGAGGTCTAGGATAAGCGCCAGCAAAGAAAGCGACGAATGGTTCACCATACTGATCTAAGGATGGTTGATAGATCAGATAATATACTAGCCGAATGGGGATGAGATGAGGCTAGCGGGATAGATTAGTCACCGCACATACCGAGACGAGGATAGCGGGGCGCACGCGATAGATTGATCCCCACTTTGTAAGTTGGAGCAAACTCGGTGCAGCTCAAGAGAGTAATCCGCACTTTGTAAGTTAGAGCAAACTCGGTGCAGCTCAAGAAAGCAACTTCGCACTTTGTAAAGTCTGGAGAAGACTCGATGCAGCTCAGGAGAGCAATGATCCGCGCTTTGTAAGTCTGGAGAAAACTCGGTGCAGCTCAAGAGAGCAACTTTGCACTTTGTAAAGTCTTGAGAAGACTCGGTGCAGCTCAGGAGAGCAATGATCCGCGCTTTGTAAGTCTGGAATAGACTCGGTGCAGCTCAAGAGAGCAACTTCGTACTTTGTAAAGTCTGGAGAAGACTCGGTGCAGCTCAGGAGAGCAATGATCCGTGCTTTGTAAGTCTTTAATAGACTCGGTGCAGTACAAGAGAGCAATCATCCGTGCTTTGTAAGTCTGGAGCAGACTCAGTACAGCTCAGGAGAGCCATCATCAGCACTTTGTAAAGTCTAGAGTAGACTCGGTGCAGCTCAGGAGGGAAACCCTCGCATTTTGTAAGTTCGAAATCGACTCAACACATCGCTACTTCCCCGAGAAAAGGTAAGGACTGCCTCAGGTATGCGTTTCTTTCCTTTCTTCTCTGAATTTTGGCTCATCTAGGCACTAGTGCGCTAGTTTCCCAAAAATTGGGGGCAACTGTAGACACCGGGTCTTGAGGCAGTCCAGGTCAGAGTTACCCGATGAAGAGATCAACGTCGATTTTCGGATAAATGGATGAAATTCGGAGGTTTTTGCCTTTCATGATTCGCGAGGATTAAAATCTTTTTCTATAGCATGGAGCTTTGAAAGAGTTTGATAAGTTTTGGTTGGAATTGGGAGTTTTGCTCCACAGACGGGATGCCCGTCTGTGTAGGGGCGCCCGTCCCTACTTGGGGTGATCCCCGTCTCTACGCTAATGGAGACGGCCCGTCTGTAGCTAGGGACAGACATGTGGCGGAGTAGGGACGCCCGTCCCTAGTCCCGAGCCTTGAGTCCATCGGTAGCTAGGGACGGACACGTGCCCTTAGTACGGATGCCCGTCGATAGTTGGAGGGATGCCCGTCGGTACGTTAACTGATTGGATAATGCCGGATTGGATAAAATTTAATCTCTTTTCCTTCAAAATGGGGATAAGATTTATTCAAAATTTGAATTTTAAAGTCCTTTTAAAATTCAAACTTTGGGTTGAGGCTTATCTGAATTATTTTCCTAAAATCCTATAAATAGTGGATTAAATTCCATTTTTAGGGGTTAGAAGATTTGACAATTTAACAAGTTTTTAGAGAAAAATTCTTTGGAAAAGTTATTAAACCTTTTGAGAGATAGGGTTCTTTTAGAAAAGGTTTTGTGAGCAATTTATTCAAAAAATTTAAATCTCTGTTCATTTGCGAAATTTTATTTGGTAAAATTTCTTCCAATTAATTGATTCCTTCAAATTTTTATTACGAATTAAGCCAATTTGAGGTAACAAAATTCATTCATTTCCATCAATATAGCTAATTCAAACATTCAATTGCTATCAAATTTTCAAGGGAAGAAAAATATAAATCTTCTTTCTCTGATTTTTTTTACTTGATCCTTGCGAACCATACGGGAATCAGAATCATTCGACATTCACCCTAAAAGGTAAAATCCGAGGGTAAACATTCTGGACTAATATTTGTATAATTTTATTTGATTTACATTAATTTTTTTATATATTTTATTATTCTATTTTTATAATCTTTTACAAAAAAACTGAAAGTTTTTCTCTCCTAATTGTTTTCCCATACTAGGGACGGCCGCTGGCACAGTACAGGAGGCCGTCCCTAGGCAAACTCTCATGTTTTTAATTTATAAATTTTATCTTTCAACTTATTTCTATTAGAATTTCTCGTTCTTTTATTTTTGTTTTTATTCATGCTTTTGATGCTAACGTGTTTATCCCTATGAGTTATTTTCTGACCATTTTGAGTTGGAGTTCTGAAAGATGGGGGTTGTGTCAATCTGAGGACTTCCACTCGGGTTCTTTCTTTACCCTTATCTTTTATTCATGTTATTATGGAAATGGTTTTAATGTCGTTAAAGAAAAAAAGGCCAAAAGATTTCTAACAGTTAACTTTGGGATTTTCTCGGAAATTGTGGACCAATGTCCTGTTTTAGCCAATGAAATTGACGCTTCATGAAAAATTATTTTTTATAATAAAATATGCATGGTAGGACCAATGTCCTCATTCCAATGAATACCCCATTTTATGCATGTGTTGTACTTTTACAAATGGGAGTTGTATTCCACTCCTAGTGTTATTGTAATATATTTTTGAATGCTTTATTTTGATTTTTACTTCCATTTACCGCTTTTGACGTGAATGATTGAGCCTTAATTAAATGCATCGTATGGAAAGTTGGTGAAACATTGAATTCAAAACTTAATTATAATATTGATCAAGGTATAAATAAATGAGAAGTCCCGAACTCACTCTGGTCTTTGGGGCTCAATGAGGCGAGAGGTCTAGGACTTCCAAGACACCTCTTGCGTCTCTCCAAAAGACTTAAATATACAAATCCTAGGCTCCAGGGGGTAGAGGCTGAGACATCCAAGATCTCTCTAGCTAGCCCAAGATGGATATGTATGCGCCGTCTTAGGCTTGACGAGGCTAGACGACCCTTCACAATGTTCTATTGGGTGGCGACTCCAAGAAACCTCATTGTTGCCCAAAATAGAAGCACTTGTAAATACCTTACAAGTTTTATGAACCTTTCCTGATCGCCCTAAAGCGGGCTTTCGGGAGGTCACGGGGTTCGGTGCGCGTCAGAACGACCCTTCCCAATGTTCTATTGGGTGGTAACTCCAAGAAACGTCTTTGTTTCCCAAAATTGACGCACTTGTAAATACCTTACAAGTTTTAATGAATCCCATCCCGATCGCCCAAAAGCGGGCTGTCGGGAGGCCACGGGGTTCGGCGCGCGTCACAGCTTGTTAGAATTCCCCAAGGCAGACACTTGGTTTTCTCTTGATGCTTTAATAGTCACTACCTCTCCTTCATGAGGTATCTTGATCATCTGGTGTTGGGTAGATGGCACTCCTCCAAATTTATGGAACCACAGCCTCCCTAGTAGAGCTGAAAATTTCGCTGGGATAGGCAAGACTACAAATTATGTCTCCGTCTCAATGGGCCCAGTCATGACTAGAGCTCTGAATGTTCCCGATGCCTGTCTTCGAGAATTGTCGTAGGCTGTGATGGTCAGATCAGACTTACTCAGCATACTCTCGTCCAACCTAAAAGCCTGAAGTGCCACCAAAGGGCAGATATTTATGGATGACCCATCATCAACCATAACACAGGGGGTGTGCTTGCCATTAATTTAAGCCTTAATGTAAAGTGGTATATTGTGATTACGGCCCTCAATTGGTAAATCTGCATCAGAAAACACCAATCTCTCCCCTGATCCCCCTTTAACAAGATCTAGCAGCTCGGATGGAGAAATTGTGGTGGCTAAGGTGGACTCACTTAAAGCCTCAACCAACTTCTGCCTGTGGGAGGGGGACTTTCTTAAGAGGTCCCAAATTGATATCTGAGCCGTGGTCTTTTTCAGCTGCTTTACTATGGGATTTTCTTCCGGCTCCTTCTCCACAGGTGATTGCACTGAGTCCTCCTACTTCTCAACTTCGGGGACCACTCTCCCACTTCTTGTTACAGCCCCAACTCTCTCCTCCTCCTCCGAATCCCATGGATCCGTGAACTCTCCATCTTTCTCCTCTTCATCTTCGTCTCCACTCTCACTAGTGGACCAACAGTCTATCGCCGCCACGGGAATCCCTTTTTCACTTGCCTTAGGGCGAATGATAGCGACATAATCATTTCCATACAAATGTTGAAGGACATACCATTCGGGTAGGCTCGACCCAATTATAAAGACAGGCAGTGGCACAGCATTGAAATTGGGCTTCTTCTTGCTCTCCCTCTTTTCAGGATTGGTGATATGCTTATTATTGAAAATGATGTTTCTCTTGTTGAGAATTTTTTTTAATAAAAAAAAAATAAATATATAATAGAAAAATTAGAAATAAACAAGTATAGGAAGTGTTATTTTTATATCAAAAAATTTTGATTAAAAAAATATATATTTAAAAAAGGAGTTAAATTAATTAATTAGAAATAAAAAAAAGAAAACAAAGGTATAGTGGAAGTTTTATATTAAATATATATATATATATATATATATATATATATATATATATAACGAGATGTTTGGTGGCCATATGGGATGTCATGTGCTCGTGGCCTTCCAAGGGCAGCAGCTCATGTGCGGCCCTCCACTTGCGGGCTCCGGCGACGGGGTCCCACCTTGCGGCCTCCGTATACAGGCCTACGCATGCGGCCTTTTGTGATGTCCCTTTCTTGCCTGCACAAAATCGATTTTTGTGACTGCAAAAATCAGTCTACTTTCATATTTTAATGTTTTTGGAAAAATAAAATTAAAAAAGTGACTTTTGTTTTTTTCATTTCGGGAGATGAAGAAAATAAAAGGGGATTTTGTCTTCATTGACAAGGGAGCTGCTTCCCTGAGTTTTTTTCTTTTCTCTTAGGAAGAAAGGTGGCAGTCGAGAGCAAGGAAAAATATCTTCAAAAATTCTTAGGAATTTAATTCTTCTTCTTTGTAAAAATGTTTTATTCTTGGTTTGGCTTGAGCAAGGAAAATTAATTTTCTTGGCTTAATTACTCCATCAAAATCATTTTTTTTAGTTTTTTTTATTAAAAATTTACATTTTCTTAAATACTTTGACGTTTTTGCCACCGAAAACTCGACAAGGGGACGGATTGAGATATCCTATTTCCGATCTATAAACTTTGAGGGTAAAGATTTTTGGACCCATTTTCTTCATCTCATTTCATTTTATTTATTATTATTATTGTTAATATTCCATCACCACTGTTAATATCATCTTTTGCATCTTTTTTTGCTATTATTATCATGTTTATCATTTATTCCTATTATTTTTAATGTGGTTATCATTACTGTTGATGTATTCCTTGTGGTTTTGACTTGATTTTTATTATTGTTATTTATCAATCTTATTATTATACCTAACGTCATTGTTATTACTTTATTATTATTATTATTATTATTATTATTATTATTATTATTATTATTATTATTATTATTATTATTATTATTATTATTATCATCATCATCATCATCATCATCATCATCATCATCATCATCATCATCATCATCATCATTGTTGTTGTTGTTGTTGTTATTATTATTATTATTATTATTATTATTATTATTATTATTATTATTATTATTATTACTACTACTACTGTTGCTATTACGTTGTTATTATTTGTAACACCCTCAACTCCCACACGTAGCATATCGAAGGACAGAGAGCTACGGTGAGTGAAGGGTGCTACCGGATTATAACACTACTTAAAATTACGGAACACGGAGTAATAAAACTCAGCAGACCGCTGCGCCACTCTGATCTCCTAACCTGCACGGACAAATAACTGTGCTAAGCAATAACGCTTAGTCGGGCAAAACAAATAATGGGCAGCCACTTACAGTGGTTACCGAGGAAAACACATGCAAATCAATATATATATATATATATATATATATATATATATATATATATATATATATATATATATATATACATAAACATAAAGGAATGCCGGCTAAAGTTATTACTAACGAATATCATTATTTTGTTACGGAAACTTAAGCAATAACACATACATTAGCGTCTTATAAACCATAAATAGAAATACTTATTTACTTTTTAATCAAAAGGTAATATATTATACAAAACATATCATATACTTTAAATAACATAATGGCCCTATAGACAGTTATACTTCATAAATTGGCGAAATACGTTTTAAGGTTTAAAATATAAGTTTAGAAATTCCCATTATTACAAATATTTCAAATTCATAAAAATTACAGTATCAATACTTAAATCAAAACATTTCATTTTAATCAAACCGTTACTTGTTCAAAACTAAACAACACATTTCAATACTCAGATTTGGTTCAGGCTTGAAACTGTTATTCCAAGCTTCCTACGTATCCCTATGGTTGGAAATCAGAACCACGTAGTTCTGCAGAAAACTTTTATATTTAAATAATCCAAAATTAACTCTAAATCCTTTCTTAAATTCCGTTATCTATTTCATTCTTACCACTTTTTTTCCCTTTAACTATAAATCAATATGCAATCATCATATCCATCGAAAAATAACAAATATTACACAAAGATTCCTTACCGACATACTTACATTGGTCATCCAAGCTAATGTTCAGAAGACAAGCAATTACATAACACACCCGTGTTCTCAATTCAAACATGTAAACGAATATATACATAAAATTCATTTATTGATTATTCAACTATAAAAAACATGCATATCAATTATTCCAATTATTCTTTACAAAGACTTCATACAGACCATCATACTCTTAACCTTTAAATAGATTTATAACATTTATTATCCACATACGAATTCACATGAAATCAGGATTTATACACACACGCTTTTTTGAATAAACATTATTAATTTTATCTCTTAACATTCAATAGACATTGCCTTAATACACAAAACATCAAGGTACCCAAATATACCACACATTTCACATTCGAGTCCATAAAGGATCTAGAACATTTAAGTGCGTAAAGCACAAGCTTAACATTTCCGTAAACACTTTCAAATGCTTATTCACATAGCTCTTTGAACATCATCACAAAACTTATTAATTAATTCACATTCTATTATTCTTTTAATTGCCTGTTAAGTCAAAGGGTGGATAAGCGAGTAACAGAACACATTGGGGGTACCCGAGGATACAATCGAAAAGCAATTTCTTATTTTCTCATAAAAATGTTTTCACATTGGGGGATCTTAAACAAGATCCATACACATTGAGGATCGCGAGGATCTGAACGGGGACCTGATCAGGATTTGAACGGGGACAAAGGGGCTGCAGCATCAGAACTCTATAGGCATGCCTATCTATCCACGACTCGACTAACGTAGGCTATATTTTAACTCCGTCATACAATATTTATAACATTTCTTTATTTCCACATAGATTCGTATATCCATAAACATGCATATCATTACGGAAATCACACTTATCGTATTACAACTAAATATATATTCTTTCATGGGTTAAACAATTCATATTTTTGCATATCACATGTACTAATTACATTGCTCACGTTTAAAACTAATCATTAAATAATAATGGTAGATAAAATCACATAATTCAATTATTATCATGCATAAAAGCATTTGAATGACTCATTTAAATTTATAGCAGCATAACACAAGTGAGAAACCATGCAAAGGAGAAGATTTTCAAAACAATTTTAAGACAGAGAGGTTTATCGCGCTAGCGACGGGTGTCTCGCTCGCGACAGACAAGTCCCAGGAGGCGATCACTACTCGTGCTTACCATCACGAGTCATGAAGGAAACCCTTCAAAGCATAAGAAAAGAACATAGGAAGGCAGGAACAGGGGCGGGAGGCTGCATGACCCATGCTCTTGTGCACGACTCGTGCTCTTTGTGCACGTCTCCTGCACTTGTGCATGTCTCGTGCACTTGTGCACCACCTGTGCACGACTCGTGCACAACAACTCATCCCTCTTCGAGTCATGCTAGCTTTCATGACTCGGAGCACGCAGGAGCAATAGAGTCATATGTTTCCCTAGAAACTGCCCTTCACTGCACTGTTTTCAAAACCAAACATGCCCACATCACTCAAACATGAAATAACTCTTACCTCAGCACTCAAATGCCTTCCAAAACATGCTTATAATCAAAATACACTCAATTTACACTAATTTACACAATCAATCCAACTGGAAATACTAAAATATAGAGTAAGAACTTCAAGAACAGAGCTTTCACTAATTAAAGTAATTTCACTATAACACTCGTAAACATTCATCTCAATCACTAACGTGCTTTACTAACAATCTCCCCCAAACTAACACATGCATATACACATGCTAAACCATTCAAAATTCCAGAAATCAAACACCACACACACACACATGATCCGAAAGAGAAAGAGGTAAAGCAAAACTCCCAAACCTCCTGAAGCTCAAAACCCAGTTCTTCTTCAAGCTAGAACCTTTTCCTTACCCTTGCTCTTCTTCTTGCCACCCAATTCTCTCCCAAACCCCAACCAAAGCACCCACAACCTTGCAACAACTCCAACCAAAAAGAATCAAGGAGGCAAAGCAGAAAAATGATGAAGAAAATAGGAAGAGAAGCAGAAAGAGAGAGGAGAACGGGAAAGCATAAATTCTGCTTTCTCTCCCTTTCTTTTCCCTTTTCTTTCCTTTCCATTAAATGCCCACACCAACCAAACCACATGTCAAGCCCCTATTTGTCGTCAATAAAAATCTTGACTTATTACATCTTTGGTCCTTGACCATTACCAGTTGATCACTAAACAAAATTATTTCTTTTTTTTCAACTTTAATTATCTTTTAATTTAGTTCCCAATCAAATCCAATGCCACTAGCACAATTACCGAAATACCCTTAATTGTACTTACCGAAACCTTTACTTAAATTCTTAAATAGTCCCTTTGACATACCTAACACTTCAATTTACATAACTTTGGTCACCGCTCACCTCAATATGCACGAATCCTTCTAGGATACTTTTCGGCTTGTGACAATTTTTCCCTCCTAAAAGAATTTCATCCTCGAAATTCACTTACATCAGAAAAAGTCCAGAACTATACTCCAATTCACTATCATTTACACTGATCATTTCCTTATCATCATATAACACTTACAATCTACACTTATAATACATACATTCCACTTATTCCAATACACCTTCACTTTTAATATACTTACTTGCCATTACTTATCCTCATCGCTATACTCTTAAACCACTTCCTTTAAATCTGAATAGCTATACAGATCATAACTTTCTCTTGTACATAACTAAACCCAAACTCATAAAATCAACGTAAAGAAGCCTCGTAATTCTCTTTTCATTATCTTATGTTTAAATCAACAACTCTCATCAGAACAATCATTCCTTAACTGCCAATCGAAAACCAAAGTGCATACACTTCATGCATAAACCATTTAATTCACAGCATCGGCTACACAATTCCTTAATACTTCAAAAATATCCAGCACACGTGCTGCTTTCCTCACTAACGATACTCGTATCTTACTCCAAAATCTTTTCACATTCACTTATGCAATATTCCAAAATACTCTTTTTACTCAACTCATCCATACAGATAGTACATTTTCCTTAACAATTGCTATGCTCTTAAATCACATACTTAATCTTGATATCAAATATTCAATGTACACCCTGTCAGCTTTCTCTCCGTCAAAATGCATATGCAAATGTTCTTCACGTGTCATCAAAGGGATGATAATGCAATGAGGACGCGATGGTTCATGTATGCAAGATAATGCAAAAATGCAATTGATGCTATAATAATGCACTTTTTCCATCCCCATGGTTCAATATGCTTTTATTCAAACAATTTTCTGGAGGTAGCTGACAGGCATACAGAGCATTATCATAACCTTACAAAATCCAGGTACTCCTCTATCTCAAATTACCAAAACATCAATTCTTATAAGGTAACCACTTACTAATACACTTCAAGAATTTCTACCAACACCCTCTTCCCAAACCACATAGCATCAAAACAAAATTTTATCAGAACCTCTGGTACTCATCTAACAAACATATCCCAAATACACACATACACACATAACAATATAGGACAGGTAGATCGTGACCTACCGAGATAACATTTAACTAAACACTTCATCTAATCGAGAAAATCTCATTCCTAACTCAAACCTGAAAAATAAAATCATCCGCTTTGGCCAACGCTAAACTATACAGACACACACTTCAAAACACTTACTTAACCAGATTTGACTAAATCGGAGCTCTGATACCAAATTGTAACACCCCAAACTCCCACACGTAGCATATCGAAGGACAGAGAGTTACAGTGAGCGAAGGGTGCTACCGGTCGTGAAGGTCTTGTGTGACTCATGCAAGGATGCACGAGTTTTGCACTCACTATTTCCCATTTCCACTTTTGCATGTCCTTATCTCACTTGGTTAATTGCATTCACGAGAGTAGCCTTTGGTTTTGCATGATAGTTTAATTGATTATGGCCATTTGTTTGTCATTTATTTACTTAATTATTGTTTTTAACTTTCACTATTATTATATTATTAGGATATTTATAATTATGATTATTATTATTATTATTATTATTATTATTATTATTATTATTATTATTATTATTATTATTATTATTATTTGGGTACATTGGATCTTGTCCTGCACGTGTCTTCAATTTATTTTCTTTATTCTTCATTTTTATTCTTATTAATACTTGCCATTTAATCCATTTTATATTCTACTTGCATAATAATTTTATTTTATTATTCATTCATATTCATATTTATAGTGTTACTAATTATTTATTTATTCTTTAATTAATTAATTTATTTTGTTACTAACTACTTTTCTCTTTTTACTTTGTCAATTTAATAAATTCACGCATATGAGTGTTTTCTCACTGAATGGAGGATCGAAAAATTAAAGACTTTCAGAATTTAGGGTTTGCATTTTTATTGTATTTTCTTTTATTAGATTATTTTTATATTGTATGTAAAATATATTTTAGATTTGTCTGCATTATAGAAGATCACATTTTTCATAATAATCAATAATTTAGATTTTTTTCCTAATAAAATGGACCAATGTCCTATTTTAACTAATAAAATCTCACTTTCAAATAGAGAACTAATTTTCATAAAATGGGATCACTCGTTCCGATTTTTTGAATTAATGCCGAAAATTAGTTTTTTATTTTTTAAGCTAATAAATAAGAACCAATGTTCCTAAAATGTAATAAATGACCCGATTTATGTATGATGCATTTTAATTACTCTTATGCATTTTTTATTATTTTTATTCTTTTGGGCCCTTGTGGGGCTAGTTTTATTTTTTATGCTTTCTTATTTTGGGAAATTATTTTGTCCCAATTTTTACATGTAATTTATTTATTTCTTTGTCGCTTTATTTAATGCTTTCTAATATGCTTGCAATGCGCTTTAAATTCAATGTATAATTGCGTGAGATGAGAGATGGAATTCTAAATTTCTTAAAAACTCATTTATAAACTTAACTTAAGTCATTAATAAGAGCGAAGTTCGAACACCATCTCTAGTTTAGACCAATAGAGGTTAGAGACCTTTCCCAATTTCTCGTAAATTGGGTAGCGACTCCAAAATACCTCAAAGGTGCCTAAAGGCATCATGAGGCTAGATGATCCTTTCCAATATTCTATTAGGAAGGAGGCATCCAAAATGACTCATGATGCCCAAGATCAAAAAACGCGAACAAATCCCTCGAGCCCTGAAAGCGAATTCGATGAGGGTCTTTGCTAGGTTTGGTGCACATCATAGTGGCGACTCCACTGGGGATAGATCGAAACTCTATTTCAAAAGTGACTTAAGTTAAAATTATAATTAAGTTGTTAAGAATAAAAAATTCTATTTCTAATCAACATTGCATTGCATCTACTAGAGCCTTAGAATTTTGTTAGTTGGTCCCCTATCTACCCCGGTGTGTTCCTAAAATACAACCCTACTTTCACTCATTGTAGGGAAGTGCTCGAGATGATCACCAGCCCAAGCCTCGTACCATCAAATGGTATATCAAATGGAGACCCGATTGGTCACTATGCTCGTGATGAGCTAGACCCATTGGCAGGGACCATGCTTGGGTAGACCTAAAATAACACCACCTTTGACCAAATCTCATGTAACAGCAATAGATACTTCCACTAGGTGAAATGTACCATGATACCGTTCTTGTTATTTGGGCCATTATATATTGAACAAAATCAATCAAATTAAATGGTCTTTCATCAAAAGCTTTGATGCTCCGGTGGGCCCATCTTAATAAATTGAATTTTTTAAATATATAATGGCCAAACACCCATACGTATGTACATTAGGTAAGAGATATTATGCTGTCGATTTTTTACAGTGCACCATACGTGTCCAATTGGTTCCCTGTTAACCCTTGGATAAAGTCTGCCTAGGAAAGAGACTGCACTACTTCATGTATGGGAGAAATAAGGTCGAAAGGATCTATCTGTTTGCATGTGTTTATCTATGCTGCATCAGCATGACCATGAATTGCACTTCAAATCATGCATCATCCTAACAGAGGTGTGTTTTGTAGCCATTATAGATTTGTCTAAGTGGTTTGGGGATTCCAGCGGACAGCTGACTAGAAAACCTATCTTCGAGTTGCCAAGAAGGGTATCAGTTTGGGGTTCATATTCACTTTCGAATGGCGGTGAGACTTTACCTTCAGACCTTTTGATAGAATTTAGAATGGCTGATCTTTGAAGAGAGACAGAGGCAATTTGTGCTTTGATTGCCGAGGAAGTGAGTAGGAGATTGGAGGAATTTGAGAATAGGATGATGGCCATAATGAGGGATCTAATTGCTACAACGACCTAGCCCACTGGGCAACCACTAACTGCTCCTGCAGTAGGACCAGAGAAGTCAGACCTAGTGAGAAAGGATCCTTTGGTGATTATACTCCCACCAGTGACTGAGCTTAGGGGTGCACCCAAACCTAAAAAGGTTATACAACTTGGTGACGGTTTCTTTGAGGAAGACCTTGAGAACTCAACCCCAATGAAGGGTGAAATACCTCAAGTTGAGGAAGCAATATGGAAGAGGATAGAAGGGAGTTTTAAAAAGTTTGAAGCATGGACGACGGCTATTGTGGAGAATTTAGTCGCTGCTGTAGCACCATCAACAATCTATCGCTCCTACCATGTACCAAAAAGAGCATGATCCAACTAAAGAAGCATGAGTACCACCCACTGAGTCTAGAGGAGAATTGCCTATTGCTACATCATTTGAGTAAAAAGGTAAAGGGCATGCTTTAGAGAATGGGTTTTTGGCAGTGGCACGAGGCCTAAAAGGAAGGATGGATGTCCTCGAGGAAGAAATTTCAAAGGCCAAACTTGCGACTACCATGGTTGCTCGTAAGGAAGTTTCAGTGAACTTAGAAAAGAGAGGTAGACTGCATGAGTGTAACAGCCGTGTCAGCACTTGGGGAATGGAAGAAGTATTAGCAATTAGAGCAGCCCAAAAGTGTGGTTTTGGCATAGGGAGATCTTCGCCTCAAGCATTAGAGAGGAACCCGCGACCAGGTTTGGCCAGGCTAACTAGAGGTCAGAAACAACTAGACCATCATCAGCACACCGGCTATCGAATCGATGATTGCCTAGCCCTAAAAGGTCAAGTCCAGGACCCCATTAATGACGAGCAGCTGGTAATCCTAGAAGGAGGGAACAATGACATGGGAGGAAGTAATCATGAGAACTCATGCCTTGATGACGATAGTGTGAGAGATATTGGAGCCGTCAAGGTTTCAACCATTGGAACTACTCAAGGCTACTATTCCATCTGGGATAAGTCTTTATCTGAGCATTTCTTTCATTTCATTAATGAGGGGAAGTTACAGCCGAAGCTTGCAAGATCGACAAAGAGCTAGGGACATCCTAACCATCGAGTGGATCAGTATTGTGCCTACCAGCAGCATACTAGGCATGAGACTGATGGGTGCCGAACTCTGAAGAAGATTATTCAAGGCCTCATTGATGAGGAACCGAGGAGGCAAGGGAATGGTTCCTGAATATGATAATAGACCATCGACTACAGCATCCGCGTTGGCAAGAAAGGAGGATGTTAGCTATTTAGGTGCTCTTTTTATTTTTGAACTACTTAATGATGATATTCTAATTTTTATGAAGTGAAATGAATGTCCTTGTTTATTTGTGTGATGTTTCTTGTGATTTCACTATGCATAATCATGCCACGTTTATATTTGACATTGATTCAACTAATGCCATTCCATTTAATCTCGAAACTTTGGAGAACCTAAACAAAATCTTGATAGCATCTATTATAACTCTTGAAGACAGATTAAAATTTGAGAGAATGAAAAAAAAAGAAATGAAATAAAAAGTCTTTACCTGGACTTATGAAGACACATCAGGAGATAATTATGAAGTCGCCAAACATGCTATACCAGTATATCCTGATCATGAACCAGCCAAGCAGAAGCTTAAAAGATTCAAGCCAAGAGGGACAGGAAAGGTTAAAAGAGGGAATCCACAAGCAGAGTCGGGGCTAAATATTTTTACCGAAACACAATGCCCAACTAGGTGGATTAATGACATCCTTAATGGTTAAGAAGAGAAGTGCACGTATGTGTAAACTATCAGGATTTAGATGAAGTTTAAAAAAAAAAGAAGAAGAAGAAGAAGAAGAATTGATCATCGACATAGGACAAGGGATAGTTATCTGGGGGCAAGCTTTATTCAGATCCCGTTGAACAACACATACCTGTATTTTTTCATTCTTCTTGGCTACTGAAAAGGACCTAAAGACTGATTAACAAGCTATCCGCCCAGTTCATCAATATAGAGGATGTGCAGTATGATAGGTGAGCTGATGACATATGGCTGAGGTGCTTAGATGAGATGAAGGCCAAGAAGGTTATGGAGGAGACCCATGCTAGGGTCTGCAGTCGGAACCCTTACAAGAGTCACACTTTACTCTTTGATTAATGAGGCAAAAGCGCTACTATCTGTTGAAGCACGTCAAATCTTTAGGGGCAGTCATTGAAGCAATGGCTACAGTAGCTAAACACATTAAATGGAAATAGGTTGTGGGGTTACTATTGCAATCAGTTCTATCATAAAATACCTTGTTCAATCATTTGGGAAAGAGGGTTAGGAAACACTCACTGAAAGAGGGAGATTCGATCTTTGGGCAAATGAGACCTGATTTTCTAGACACACGAAGTAAATTTGGTCCAACATGGGAAGACCCATTTGCTCTTAAGAAAATTTTGTCCAAAGGGGTAGCGATTTTAATGGACAGCAACGAAGATGAGCTCAGATAACAGATCAGCACCAACAAATCCAAGAAGATCCATGGCTAAGGACTAAAAATCAAAAGAAGAGAATAAATGCCCTGCGGGTTGAAAATCGAAAAAGGCAACCTTGCTAAAATTGGGCGCCTCTTCAGGGTGAAAACCGAAAAAAGGCACTCTGGGCAAAAATTAGAGGCTTGAGAGAAAATGTCCAATCAAGAAAACCCGAGAGGGCTGATTGAAAATAGGAGTTTGATGCTTACAAGATCCACTCCGAGATTAGATGTAATTTTGCATTCTGAATCTATGTTAAATAGGTGATCATGTATGGAGAAATTATACTGAAATGTGCACGATTTTGCGAAGAAATATAAGACAAAAGCAGTTTAACTCATCATTTCCTAGTTCTTTTATAAAAGGAGTGATACAGTTTATTGTTGAACGTGTGAAATCTAAATGGCTATACTCTACTTCTGCTCTCACCGACCAGATGCCTAAGCTGATAGGTCCTATTATCCACCACGGGGCTAAGTACCTTTCTCTTGCATCCACTTATGGAAGCGAGGGGGTAGTCTCTGACCTGCAGTATGACGGTATTGGTAAGCAGCTGTGTCCAGGAGATATGATACTTAGGGGTGAAGGCAGAGAATACGATGCTGCCCTGGAAAGATAGAGGATGCCTCATGACATCTTGAATCCCCCCGAACTGTCAAACGCAACAGGCGATGATATCGAAAGTGGTCTCGGGAAAATCCACACAAGAGAACAGAAAGGAGAGCTAGGGGCACAGGGAGTTGACCCTTATTTGCCACCTCACCTAATTAAGCAACACCTTCGTTAGAGGGGGCAATGAGATATAATCCTTATTTAGGGGAAGATGTCTCAGCGAATAATTGCCAATTGCCTTAGAAGGAGGTTCTGATAGTAGTTTCAATTTTTTCTTATAGCCATGCCGAAAAAAAATGGCCATTAGAGATGAAAACCGTGATTGGCACTCTAAGCAAAAGTTAGGCCAAAGGGCAGGGTGAAAACTTGGGAACAGGCAGTCTTTCCTACAAAAAATGAAATGAATAAAAGCCGCTAAATTGGGTTGGGTCCATTCCAGGCAAAATATAAGGCATAGGGTTATGTGAAAATCCGAAAATGGCGCATTTCCCGCTAAGAAAAGCTAGTGTGAAAATTCATAAGGGACGCACTACCTTAAAAAAAAATGACTATAGATATCAGATGAGAACATTGCAATCCCAAAAGCATGAAATTCAAAAGTAGCTTCAAAAGGCTTCAATCCTATTGCAAATTGCGACCAAACCGGTTGTTGCCTCTAAATTCACTCAGATCAATTCTTATCCTGCATTCTTACATGACATATGCATTTCACGTGCATTCTCACCAATTTTCCTGTAAACTTAGCTTTATAGTTTTGCAGCAAGAGAGATTTGATGCAGACACCGAAAAAAGGCGAGTGAGTACATCAGTCAAAATACTAATACAACAACCAACTAAAGACCTCTCAGGGGGGCAATCAATCAAAGAGCTCATAAAGAGCACCACTTCAGAAAGATTAGCATGATGGCGGCACTACCATTCTATGGAAGGTTAGCATGACCATGACACTACCACTTCATATCCCAGAAGGGTTAGCACGATGGCGGCACTACCACTCCACGGAGGGTTATCACAACAATGCCACTACCACTTCATAGCTCAGAAAGCAAACCTCGCACTTTGTAATTCTGGAGCAGACTTGGTGCAGCTCAGAGAGCAATCCTCGCATTTTGTAAGTCTAGAGCAGACTCGGTGCATCACCATCAGAAGATGGAATCCCCGTATTTTGTAAGTCTGGAGTAGACTCAGTACAACTCAGAGAGCACCCCCCCCCCCCCCCCCCGCACATTGTAAGCTTAGAACGGGCTCAGTGCAGCTCAGAAGAACAACCTCTCGCACTTTGTAAGCCTAGAATGGGCTCGATGCAGTTTAGAAGAGCACCTCTCACACTTTGTAAGCCTAGAATAGGCTCGGTGTAGTTCAGAAGAACAACTCCGCACTTTGTAAGTCTAGAGCAGACTCGGTGCAGCTCAGAAGAGCAACCCTCACATTTTGTAAGTATGGAGCAGACTCGACGCATCATCCAGTCCAAGAAGATAGCTACCTCAGGTACGCACTTCTTCTTTCTTTCTTTAAGTTTTTGCTCACTTACGCACCCAGACACTGTGTTCCCCAAAACTGGGGGCAACTGTAGACACCAGGTCCAGAGGTAGCCCAGATTGAAGTTACCCAATGACGAAAATAATGCCTGTTCATAGGCAAAAGAGACAGATCGAAGTGATGGTTTCATCGAAAAATATGTTTTTCATTTTTTTTAATTTTAGAATAAAAAGGGGGATAGAAAAATAAGTAAATGGAGGGGAGTAAGGTTTTTAGAGGGCCTATGGTGTGAGGCCCATCTCACCCACGTGAGATGCAGCCTCATGTTTGTGAGGCCCATCTCACGTTGGTGAGATGGGGTGAGGCCCCTCCCACGTTGGTGAGGTGCAGTGAGGCCCCTCCAGCCTCGGTGAGAGGTAACGTGAGGCAGATCTTGTAATAACCCGATTTGGCCCTAGTAGAATTTCGAAATTTTTGTTCGGGAATTCAAGAGTTTTTGTGTATAAGAGAGTGTATTTGAGAAAGTGCCTTGTGTGTGGGTTCTGTTGCGAGCGCGACAGAATGCTCCACAGGAAGCCTATAGGAGTTGGATTATTTGATGTGTATTGGACACTTAGCAAGAGACTTATTGGTTTTGTTTTATCTAAATACATGTATTTATTAAAGAGATATACATGTATTTAGTGGGGTTGGTTGGCCTTTAATGAGGTTAGTGGGAAATTATGGAAGTCTTTGGCTTTGGATTTGGTTTGACCGGCCACTTTCCTACTTTCATTTCATTTTTTTGCTTTTGGCTCTTTGCTCTCCTTTTTCTTCTCTCTTTGCTCTTAGTTGCCGTGTCCCTTTTTCTTGCCATTTCTTTGCTTTTCTTCTTCTTTTGCTTTGTTCTTTGAGAGAACCACTTGGATTGGTTTGAAGAGAGTGTAGTAGGGCTTGATTGGATCTCTTCAGAAGGTAAGTTAGATTGGTTCTCCGATCTGATCTCCTTTTTTTTTCTTTATGTTTTTTATTTAAAGTGAGAAAAAGTTTAACTCAAATGTCTCTATATGATTTTTTGTTGAAGCTGTGGATAAGAAAGTGGATAAAGGGAAGGAGAAGATTGGAAACGAGTAAAGAGCTGTGATCAAGCTCCTAGAGGTCGGGATTGAGTGTGGTCTTTAACTTTTGTTCATTTTGATTTCTTGCAGTGTTTTCAATATATATGTGTGTATATTTTTATGATTTATGGGTATATATGTTTTGAGTATGTGAATTGATCAATTGAGTGTGTGTTGATGATAAAGTTTGATTTGGCAAATTCTGCTTATTTGTCATCTGACCTCTGTAAAATATTTTTATCATAAGTATAGTTATAGACCTCTAAATTGAGTTATTATTGAGCCATTAGTACCTTGACTTCCATGCCCATGAAAGTATCAAAAATGACCTTGAGCAAATTCTTGCTCTAAGACCTTGAAAATTTGTTAAAACCGTAGTGTCCCTTTTTGGGTCGGGTTACTTGAACAGTATAGGTTGTTTAGCTCATAACTAGAATTATATATGTCTAATTGACCTGGAACTTGTCCCATTTGAAATATAACTTCCTAGGGAACAATCTTTAAGAAGGACATTTTGCCTAAAAATGACTTATAGAGGTCGGTTTAGACGATACAAGTTTAAGGTGAGAAGCAGTCTCGTGAAGGTTCCAGATGGAGCCTTCTGTCGCAAGCATGACAGAACAAGTCATGAGGGTGATTTTCCTCTTTATTTAGAGCCCATGGTTGACATGAATCAATTCCCCACCTTTCCCCTCAACTAATTTGTATATTTTGAGTGTTTTTCTTCCCAAAATGCACCCGAACATCATGGTAAGTTCCTATAGCATGTCCAACTCATTTCTAACCTTATGAAATGAGTATGTGAGTGGTTGTCAATTGAAATTATAGATGATTAAAGCTATGGCATAAGAGTTTAATAATGAAATTATTGAACATGACATGCATGTGATATTGATCATGTATGATTGAATCATAATGTGTGTCACACCCCGTTTGCCCCATAGTAGAATGAGCCTGTCTGTCTGTCTGTATGTGTAAGCATTCGCATGTGTTCGGCATTTCATAAGGGTATTTTAGTAAAATGTATGTTCTTGGGGTTTTGTTAGTGTGAGGGTGCATGTATAGCAATAGTGTGTGATTTAATTAAGAAACGATTGTGTGCCCATGAGCATATCATATTATGGTGTTTTAAGTTGGGATATGCTTGTGTGTGCGTGTTCATACCATAGTAGGGTATGCATAAGTTAGGATTGTGTAGAGTGTGTGTAGTACATATTAATTTGGTGTGAGTGGTTGGTTCCCACCAACAGGAAGGTGACAAATGTAGGGATAGGAAAAAGAAGAGTTAATAGAGAAAATGAAATGGGAAACGTAGGAATTCATTTCTTATTTCCCGATTCTTCTTCCTCTTTGACTCATCTTCTTCTTTGCTCTTAGTTTGGAACCCTAGTTGGGGACTAAGCTACTGTTAGTGGAAATCAACCATTCCCTTGGCATTTTGTTGGTAAGTCACTGTATTTCTCATCTTAGTTTCCATTTATTTCATCTTCTTCTTCTTCTTCCTTGAGTTTAGGTTTAACTTAGGGTTGCATTATTGTGTTTGTGTTCTAGCTGAAGCTCCTCGTGATCCAAAGGGTAAAGAGGTTGCTGGACCTAGTGGAGCTAAGTGATAGAAGCTTAGAATTCAGGTTTGGGAATATTTGCTTGTGATTTGTATGATTTTGAGGTTACTATAAATTTCTAGGGTTTATGTTCTTGATGAACTTGATTGCATGTATTCCTGATATGGTTGATTAAATGTTGAAGCTGGGTTGGATATTTGTTGCTTATATTGTTTGGGATGTTTTCCAGAAGGTAAGGTCACGTTTGATTTGTTTTGAATCAAATTTGGGATTGATTCTGAGATCTGGGAAATTCTGGAAAATCGGGTTACCGTAGAAAAATTCCCGATTTGTTGTCTGTCGCGTGACTAGCCAAAGAGAGAGGCAAGTCACGAGACGTGACTTTATGTCACGACTCGTGACCTGCCAGAATGATGCCAGTCACGAGTTGTGACTACCTGTCACAACTCGTGACCAGCCGAGGAAGCCAGTCACGAGACGTGACTCTCAGTCACGACTCGTGACCGGCCTGAGGGAGAGTCACAGGAGACAGTCACGCGTGACCTGTCTCAAAGAAGCCAGTCACAAGACGTGACGCCCAGTCACGACTCGTGACCGGCAAGAGCGAAGGCGTGACCAGCCGAGGCACGTCGCGTGATCTGCGAGGGACGAAGCAAGTCACGAGGCGTGACCCTCAGTCACGTTTCGTGACCTGCCTTGTGAGGAGGCCAGTCACGTCTCGTGACCAGCCAACCTCACCCGTTACCCCGTTCAGCCATTTTTCCGAAATTTCCCGGATTTTGACTCAAAAATGAATTTGGTGTTTCTTCTGAATGGATTTATATTGCGGTATGATGCTTGCCATACTTTTATATGCTTTGATGTAAATGATACCATGAATTTCTGATGAATTCTATTCCGTACTATGAAATGTGAATTGAATGACGCATAACTTGCTAGAGTCAAGTAAGTGGATAGTTAGGCATGCCTAATAGAGTCTTTTAGCTGCAGCCCTCAGTTCAGTTTGGACCCCGATCAGGTCCCCGTTTGGTTCCTCGCGAACCCTTCAGTATTAGGATCTTGTTTAAGATCCCCTCAGTATAAAATATTATGCTTTGATAAAATGAATTGACTTTTGAATTGTACCTGTGAGGTACCCTCAGTATTCGTTTCGTACCCGTAAGGTACCCTCAGTACACTCGTTATCCACTGTCTAGAGTCAGCAGGTGTTCTTTATATGTTTAATAGAACCGTTCTGATCTGATTTGGCTATTAAATGAAATATCTGAATGAGTTTAATGATGAAACACATGTTGGATTATTCTGTAATGAATATGATTATTGAGATACTGATTGTATGGCTTTTAAATATGAGCAAGTTTATATGGATTATGTTATAGCCTTTGTATTATGCTATTGTGAATGTGCTATGCCTTGACGACCATTGTGAATGGCCGTCCATTATTTATGTGTGTTTCCCCACTAAGTGTTTATCGCTTAGCACGGTGTTTTTACCCGTGCAGGTGCGGAAGGAGTTTTGCTTTGAGAGAGTCGCCGTCATCAAGCCAACACAGAAGGGATTAGTGTAGGGCTCAGTTTTGTATTATTGATGATTCTTTTTGTATAGAACTCTCTGTATCAGCTTCCGCTTTTGTAATTATATTTTGGATATGTAATATTATATTGTATCAGCTAGTTGATCAGAACGTTATTGTAATAGTTTATTATAGTGATGCATGATCAGCTTTTGCTTTCTGCATGTAAAGTTTTAATTATTCTGTATTTCTGAATGTATGTTATGAATGGATGTATGTTTTGCTTTGCTATTGTTTGGTGACACCTTGACTCATACGGCATCTCACTCTTTATCGGATGGGATCGCCTACGTATGGGAAGGGGGTGTTACAGTTTGTGGTATAAGAGCATAGGTTTAGGCATTTCTGGGTGTTGTTGCGATTGTTCTGAGTTTCTTAGATGTGTATGTGTCTAGATCTGTGTTGGCTGATACAGTTGTTTCTTGTTTGTTTAGATGGCTTCTAATTCTGTCCGTGGATCACTCGAGGAATCCGCCGAGAGTGTGAATCCTCCAGCTGTGGATCCGTCTGTTTCTGTTACTTTGTCGGCTCAGCATGCTAGGGTCCAGCCCGAGGCCGCAGCCATGCCCTTTGATGCTATGTTCAGACTGCATCAGGACATGGCTAGGGTTTTGGAGAGAGTGACAGCTCCTAGAGCACCTATGGAGAATTTGAGAAGGGCAGGAGTTGAAGATTTTTATGGCACTGGTTTGAACGAATATGAGATGGCAGAGAAATGGTTAGACAAGGTAAAGCGTGCTTTGAGAGAGATTCGGTGTCCTCCTGATCAACAGGCAGAGTGTGCACTAGCCCTTCTGCAAGGGTCTGCATTTGAATGGTGGGAATTGGTTTGCAGGCATCCTCAGCTACCGGATCCGATTACTTGGGAGTTCTTTGAGGGTGAGTTCACAAAGAAGTACATCACTCAGACTTATAGAGATGCGAGATGGGCGCAGTTTTTGAGTTTGAGACAGAGGGCTATGTCTGTAGCAGATTATGAGAAAGAGTTCAACAGGTTATCTCGCTATGCCCCACGTGGAGTTATGACTGATGACTTTAGATGCAAGCATTTCGAGGCAGGGTTAAATGAGTCTTTGAAGATTGCTTTGATTTCTCTGATGTGCATACCTGGGGTTAGCTACTATCAGATTGTAGAGGCTGCTGTGAGAGCTGAGTTATCTGAGACTGTGATGATAGAGAGAGCTCAGAGGAGGAGTTCTTCTCGTGGAGGATCTTCTTCGGGTAAGAGATCTAGGAACCCACAGGATGAGTCATCTTCTGGCCCGGCTTCTAGAGGTAGACGACAGGATTCTGCAGCTGTGTCAGGTTCTGGTCGGGGTGGTAGAGCAGAGACTACATCAGTTTGTCCTCATTGTAGTAAGACACATCGGGGTGAGTGTAGGTGGCTCTCCGGTGCATGCTTCAGGTGTGGGAGTTCTGAGCATCTTTTGGCCAGTTGTCCGAGATTACATGAGGATTCAGGTTCCCAGAGAGAGGCCAGTAGGGTTGGTTCAAATGCTTCTCCGGCTACCCATGGTAGAGGCCGAGGAAGAGGTAGAGGTGGACGGCATAGAGATGGAGCTGCTTCTGAGACTGTTGAGCATTCTCCTCAGGGTGCCATTAGAGCTTATGCTATGAGAGCTAGAGATGAGCAGGATGCGCCTGATGTTATAGCTGGTAAGTTCCTACTCCATGACACTGAGTTGTATGCTCTAATTGATCCTGGTTCCACACACTCATATTTGTGCACAGATAAAATTATTGATAAATTGCATTCAGTTGATCAATTAGATTATGAGATTTGTGTGACCAGTCCATTAGGGCATAGTGTCAGTGTGAGTATAGTTTTTAGGAGTTGTCCTCTGATTGTTGAGGGAGCTGTGCTTCCAGCGGACTTGATTGAGTTACCTTTCAGAGAGTTTGATCTGATTCTTGGTATGGACTGGTTGGGTAAGCATCGGGCTGTAGTTGATTGCCATAGGAAGACAGTTGTGCTTCGGGATAGATGTCAGTCTCTTGTGTTTTTGAAAGGTTTGGGTGCTAGTTCTGTGAATAATGTGATTTCTGCGATGCAAGCTAAGAGATTCATCAGGAAAGGATGTGAGGCTTTTCTAGCAGTTGTGCTAGATTCCAAGAGGGATCAAGTTCTGATTGAGGACATTCCAGTAGTGCGGGAGTTTAGTGATGTGTTCCCGAGCGAGTTGCCTGGGTTGCCTCCTGAGAGAGAGGTTGAGTTGTCCATTGAGATTATGCCAGGTACTGCACCTATTTCGAGAGCACCTTATCGGATGGCTCCTGTAGAGTTGAGGGAACTTAAATCTCAGCTACAAGAGTTATTGGATAAGGGGTTTATTAGACCGAGCATATCTCCTTGGGGAGCTCCAGTCCTGTTTGTCAAGAAGAAAGATGGATCATTGCAGATGTGTATTGACTACAGGCAGATTAATAAAGTTACAGTGAAGAACGGGGATCCTTTGCCTAGGATTGAGGATTTATTTGATCAGCTTCGAGGTGCGGGTGTCTTCTCCAAGATAGATCTTCGATCAGGGTACTACCAGCTTCGAGTTCAGGATGCAGATGTGGTTAAGACTGCATTTCGGACTAGGTATGGCCACTATGAGTTTCTTGTGATGCCGTTTGGTTTGACTAATGCTCCAGCGGCTTTTATGGATCTGATGAATCGTGTGTTTAGGCCATACTTAGATCGATTTGTAGTAGTGTTCATTGATGACATCTTGGTGTATTCCAAGGATGAGAGTGAGCATGAGGAGCATCTCCGATTAGTTCTACAGATGTTGAGAGAGCATCAGTTGTTTGCTAAGCTTAGCAAGTGTGATTTCTGGCTTCGAGAAGTATCATTCTTGGGTCACATTGTTTCAGCTAGAGGTATTCAGGTAGATCCAGCCAAGATTGAGGCGATAGTTGATTGGAAAGCGCCTAGAAATGTTCAGGAAGTGAGGAGTTTCCTTGGTTTAGCAGGTTACTACCGTCGCTTTGTTAAAGGATTTTCTGTGATTGCTGCTCCGATGTCTAGATTGTTGAGGAAAGGAGTTAGATTTGAGTGGCCAGACAGGTGTCAGTCTTGTTTTGATCGGTTAAAGCAGTTGCTTGTTGAGGCTCCTATCCTTACTCAACCCATCTCGGGTAAGGAGTTTGTCATTTACAGTGATGCTTCGGGTGTTGGTCTTGGATGTGTGCTGATGCAGGAAGGAAAAGTTGTGGCTTATGCTTCTCGACAGTTGAAGCGACATGAGAAGAACTATCCGACGCATGATTTAGAGTTGGCAGCTGTGATATTTGCTTTGAAGATTTGGCGTCATTACCTGTATGGGGAAAAGTGTAGGACCTTTTCGGACCACAAGAGCTTGAAGTACTTCCTTTCACAGAAAGATTTGAACATGAGACAGCGGCATTGGCTTGAGTTATTTAAGGACTACGACTGCATTGTGGATTACCATCCTGGTAAGGCCAATGTAGTCGCCGATGCTTTGAGTCGGAAGTCAGTTTCAGCTTTGTTCTTGAGGCGATTCATATGGCGATTTGGTTCTGATGGGGCTTTGATTGCTCAGTTACGTGTGAAGCCTACATTGAGAGAGAGGATAGTGGATGCTCAGAGAGATGACCAGAGGCTTCAGCAGATTGTACATGAGGTTAGATTGGGTAAGCCATCAGAGTTCTCAGTCCAGGATGAGGTACTTATGTTCAGAGATCGCCTGTGTGTGCCAGAATCTGAGGATTTGAGGAGACAGCTCATGAGTGAGGCGCATAGTTCAGTCTTTACTATGCATCCGGCCAGTGAGAAGATGTATAGAGACATGAAGCAATTCTATTGGTGGTCCGGTATGAAGCGTGATATAGTGGATTTTGTTTCCAAGTGCTTGACTTGTCAGCAGGTAAAGGCTGAGCATCAGGTTCCTTCGGGTTTGCTTATGCCTTTATCCATTCCTGAGTGGAAATGGGATGATATCGCCATGGACTTTGTTTCTGGTTTACCTTTGACTCAGAGGAAGCATGACTCAGTTTGGGTTATTGTGGATCGGCTTACGAAATCAGCTCACTTTCTGCCGGTTAGAGTGGACTACTCCATGGACATATTAGCCAGTATCTATGTGGATGAGATAGTTCGGTTGCATGGTGTACCTTTGTCCATAGTGTCAGATCGAGATCCGAGGTTTACTTCCAAGTTTTGGAAGGAGTTACAGAGAGCTTTGGGCACTAGGTTGAACTTCAGTACAGCGTTTCATCCTCAGACCGATGGTCAGTCAGAGCGAGTTATTCAGATTCTGGAGGATATGATGAGGGCTTGTGCTTTGGACTTTCCGGGTAGCTGGGACAGATATGTGTCGCTTATGGAGTTTGCCTACAACAACAGTTTTCAGTCGAGTATCGGTATGGCACCATATGAGGCTTTGTATGGTCGTCAGTGTAGGACTCCGATTTGTTGGACCGAGCTATCCGAGAGATCTATGATTGGACCAGACTTGGTTAGAGATACTGAAGATAAGATCAGAGTAGTGCAGCGAAATTTGAAGGCAGCCAAGGATCGACAGAAGTCTTACGCCAATTTGAAAAGGAAAGATGTGCATTTTGAGATCGGGGACAAGGTTTTCCTTAAGGTTTCACCTTGGAGGAAATTGCTTCGGTTTGGCAAGAAAGGCAAGCTTAGTCCTCGTTTCAATGGACCTTATGAGATTTTGGCTAAGGTAGGACCTGTAGCCTACAGATTGGCGTTACCGATGGAGTTAGCAAAGTTGCATGATGTGTTTCACGTTTCAATGCTTCGTCGGTACAGATCAGATCCTTCGCATGTACTTTCAGTTCAGGACATCCAGGTTCAGCCAGACTTCTCTTATGATGAGGAACCGCGAGCTATTCTAGCCCGAGAGGTGAGGCAGTTGAGAAATAAGCAGATTCCTTTGGTTAAAGTGTTGTGGATCCATCATGGAGTCGAAGAAGCGACTTGGGAACCAGAGGAGTCAATGAGAGCTCAGTATTCGCAGTTGTTCAGTTCAGGTGAGAATTTCGAGGACGAAATTCTTATTAGTAGGGGAGAGTTGCCACACCCCGTTTGCCCCCTAGTAGAATGAGCCTGTCTGTCTGTCTGTATGTGTAAGCATTCGCATGTGTTCGGCATTTCATAAGGGTATTTTAGTAAAATGTATGTTCTTGGGGTTTTGTTAGTGTGAGGGTGCATGTATAGCAATAGTGTGTGATTTAATTAAGAAATGATTGTGTGCCCATGAGCATATCATATTATGGTGTTTTAAGTTGGGATATGCTTGTGTGTGCGTGTTCATACCATAGTAGGGTATGCATAAGTTAGGATTGTGTAGAGTGTGTGTAGTACATATTAATTTGGTGTGAGTGGTTGGTTCCCACCAACAGGAAGGTGACAAATGTAGGGATAGGAAAAAGAAGAGTTAATAGAGAAAATGAAATGGGAAACGTAGGAATTCATTTCTTATTTCCCGATTCTTCTTCCTCTTTGACTCATCTTCTTCTTTGCTCTTAGTTTGGAACCCTAGTTGGGGACTAAGCTACTGTTAGTGGAAATCAACCATTCCCTTGGCATTTTGTTGGTAAGTCACTGTATTTCTCATCTTAGTTTCCATTTATTTCATCTTCTTCTTCTTCTTCCTTGAGTTTAGGTTTAACTTAGGGTTGCATTATTGTGTTTGTGTTCTAGCTGAAGCCCCTCGTGATCCAAAGGGTAAAGAGGTTGCTGGACCTAGTGGAGCTAAGTGATAGAAGCTTAGAATTCAGGTTTGGGAATATTTGCTTGTGATTTGTATGATTTTGAGGTTACTGTAAATTTCTAGGGTTTATGTTCTTGATGAACTTGATTGCATGTATTCCTGATATGGTTGATTAAATATTGAAGCTGGGTTGGATATTTGTTGCTTATATTGTTTGGGATGTTTTCCAGAAGGTAAGGTCACGTTTGATTTGTTTTGAATCAAATTTGGGATTGATTCTGAGATCTGGGAAATTCTGGAAAATCGGGTTACCGTAGAAAAATTCCCGATTTGTTGTCTGTCGCGTGACTAGCCAAAGAGAGAGGCAAGTCACGAGACGTGACTTTATGTCACGACTCGTGACCTGCCAGAATGATGCCAGTCACGAGTTGTGACTACCTGTCACAACTCGTGACAAGCCGAGGAAGCCAGTCACGACTCGCGACCGGCTTGAGGGAGAGTCACAGGAGACAGTCACGCGTGACCTGTCTCAAAGAAGCCAGTCACGCGTGACCTGTCTCAAAGAAGCCAGTCACGAGACGTAACGCCAGTCACGACTCGTGACCGGCAAGAGCGAAGGCGTGACCAGCCGAGGCACGTCGCGTGATCTGCGAGGGACGAAGCAAGTCACGAGGCGTGACCCTCAGTCACGTCTCGTGACCTGCCTTTTGAGAAGGCCAGTCACGTCTCGTGACCAGCCAACCTCACCCGTTACCCCGTTCAGCCATTTTTCCGAAATTTCCCGGATTTTTACTCAGAAATGAATTTGGTGTTTCTTCTGAATGGATTTATATTGCGGTATGATGCTTGCCATACTTTTATATGCTTTGATGTAAATGATACCATGAATTTCTGATGAATTCTATTCTGTACTCTGAAATGTGAATTGAATGACGCATAACCTGCTAGAGTCAAGTAAGTGGATAGTTAGGCATGCCTAATAGAGTCTTTTAGCTGCAGCCCTCAGTTCAGTTTGGACCCCGATCAGGTCCCCGTTTGGTTCCTCGCGAACCCTTCAGTATTAGGATCTTGTTTAAGATCCCCTCAGTATAAAATATTATGCTTTGATAAAATGAATTGACTTTTGAATTGTACCTGTGAGGTACCCTCAGTATTCGATTCGTACCCGTAAGGTACCCTCAGTACACTCGTTATCCACTGTCTAGAGTCAGCAGGTGTTCTTTATATGTTTAATAGAATCGTTCTGATCTGATTTGGCTATTAAATGAAATATCTGAATGAGTTTAATGATGAAACACATGTTGGATTATTCTGTAATGAATATGATTATTGAGATACTGATTGTATGGCTTTTAAATGTGAGCATCTTTATATGGATTATGTTATAGCCTTTGTATTCTGCCATTGTGAATGTGCTATGCCTTGACGACCATTATGAATGGCCGTCCATTATTTATGTGTGTTTCCCACTAAGCGTTTATCGCTTAGCACGGTGTTTTTACCCGTGCAGGTGCGGAAGGAGTTTGGCTTTGAGAGAGTCGCCGTCATCAAGCCAACACAGAAGGGATTAGTGTAGGGCTCAGTTTTGTATTAGTGATGATTCTTTTTGTATAGAACTCTCTGTATCAGCTTCCGCTTTTGTAATTATATTTTGGATATGTAATATTATATTGTATCAGCTAGTTGATCAGAACGTTATTGTAATAGTTTATTATAGTGATGCATGATCAGCTTTTGCTTTCTGCATGTAAAGTTTTAATTATTCTGTATTTCTGAATGTATGTTATGAATGGATGTATGTTTTGCTTTGCTATTGTTTGGTGACACCTTGACTCATACGGCATCTCACTCCTTATCGGATGGGATCGCCTACGTATGGGAAGGGGGTGTTACAATGTGTGAAGTCTATGAACATGTAAAATGAATTGTGTATTTGATTAATTAGTAATGTGTAGTGCAAAGATTCATTGATATGGTATTGCTACACGTGAATATATGCATGGTTTGCTCAGTTAATATGTAGATAGTGTATAGTGTTCTTAAATGAACTGTAGAGTATATGCAATGTATATGATCTAGTTGTAGAGTTCTTGTTCGAGCCTGAATGGTCATAGTAGTAGATAGATAAGCATGCTTATAGAGGGTTAGAGTGCAGCTGCTATAGTGACCTTAATTTGTCTACCGATGAATACCCAAAGTATTCATTTTGAGTTAAGTCTCTAGAGTTTGATACTGTTTATCAGTATCCACAGTAAAGTACCCGTATCCACAATTGTTGAAAGTTCAGGCTAAAGTGTATTTTGTAGTGTACAAGAGGTATAATGGAGATATGTATATGTATATGAATATTGTGTGACATGAGATTGGTATTGTTTGCCTTATTTGGATATTTGCACATGGAACTAATAAGAGTGAATGTTATCTGTTACAAGGTTGTGTATATGTATATGAGCACAGTGAGAGTGTATCGATACTTGTATATGTATTTGAGGTGTTACCGATACCGTTTGCTATATTTGGATTTCTGTACAAGAATGGATTAAAGCATGATAATATTTTACTTAAAAGATATGGAATATGATTATGTGTATATGACATGACTATTGATACGCATGTGATATATCTATGACTTCATTCAAAATCTATTATGTCTGTTTATCCCCACTAAGCGTTATTGCTTATCACTGGTGTTTTTCCCGTGTAGGTTTACAGGTTCGAATCAGTGAGTGGGCATTTGCGGGTCAAGGCCACTAGGAGTTTGGTTTTGGTTTCTTTTTGTATAAGATAGAAACAGAGTTTGTGATGTTTTGAGTAACATCATTATGTGATAAAAGTGTATAGTTGTTATATGTAAAGTTTATTGTAATATATGTACTGAAACGAATATGTAAAGTAAAACGACAATAGTTTTATAATATGTACAGTTTATATGTATGATATAAGAGCAGTTTGTTTGGCCCAAGTTATTCTAATTATTTTATTGTTATTGCTTCCGCCTTTGTGCATGTGTGTGTGTTCGAGTATGTGTGTGTTAGAGTCTGCGTAGTGCCCGATATTCCTTCCCAGGGGTATGGGGGTGTTACAGATCTCACCTGCCTCATGCGCTTCACTGCCCCCAGCACTCCCTGTTCTGTTATTTCTGGGATTTGGTTGAAAATTTATGGGTTATGGCTGGATTTATGGAAAAGAAAAGATTTAATCTTCTCTAACATATAAAAAAAAAGTAAGGAATAGAGGAGGATGGTTTTTGAAAGCACCAAAAAACCCAGAAAGAAAAACTCAAAGAGAAGAGCTTGGAGAGCAAGAAAGTGATTTTTGTTCTTGAAGCATTCTGAGATTGCTCTTGACCCAGGAAATCAATTCCTAAGGTTTGAGACCCAATCATCCTTCATCTTTTATTTTTCATTAACGAAAGTCTCGTTTAAAGTTTTCATTAATCTATGTTTTCACTTTTTAACAAAAGCAAAGAGGAAAATCAGAAACATTTCATCTGCAGATCAAAGATCAATATTTGAGGGTAAATACTGAATAGCCATCTCTCTTTCCCTTTTTCTTTCTTCCTTCGACTTTTCTTTTTATTTCTTTTATTCGTTTTGCTGTGCTAGTTAACTCTGTTCATTGTACATATTGTATATATATTTCTTATTTGATCTTATTAACTTGTTTATCGCATGTTTGTTGCTGTTATGATTAAATAAGCATGTTTTGTTGTATCGTTATGTATGTTTTGGTAGTATCTTATTGTGTTTGTTAGCCTGTTATTAGTCCTTTGTTTGTCCCTATTTTTAAATTTGTCTGAGTTGAGCCTTTGTTTGTCTGCGTCGTGACTTCACTGATCGAGTCATGCTCTTGCTTTCTTTTCCTTTCCTTTCCGGTCGGGCCGTTTTCTGTTCTTTTTCTCTATTTCCCTATTGGATCCTAACCTCTTGATTGGATCGTATTATTAGTTTGGTTTCCCGATCAGATAGTTCCTTTGTCTTTTGCCCGTTCTTTCGCATCGTCCTCCCTCTTTTTCCCGATCGGATTGTACGATCTGTGTAGTGATTGCACGACTCGTGCACTCATCGTACGACTCGTGCAACGCATGCACGATTCGTGGACTCGTGCATGCACTGCACCACTCATGCAATGCCCGATCTTTTTCCCCTTTAATTTTTTTTGCTCCCCTATTTTGTCCGACCGTTTGAGCATAATGTATATAACATAATATGATTTGCTTTGTTTTTATCTTGTATATTGCTATCTCAATTCACTTGTTTTTGCCTAGTTAATCTCTATTAATAATTGTTAAATGTCATTGTTGGTTGTTAATTCATTTGTATATTTGGTTGCTGTTGTTCTTTGATTAGTGTAATTAATATGAATTTAATTTAATATGCTTTGTCTTTATTTATTCCCACTTACTTAATTGTTTATATTTAATTAGTTTAACTGATTATTATTTGATTGATCTATTACCCGTTTTAATTAATTATTTTATTCATTAATTTATTTGTTCATTAATTGTTTAATTTACTTTATTAACATTTTATTTATTTTGTTTTGTTGTCTCAAAATTATTTATCTTCGCGAGTTACATTTCGTGCTTGGGTCGAGTTCCTGTTTCACGTGTCGTGATTGTCCGATTTCCTATTCGGGTCGTGCGTTTTTGCACGACTCGTGGCCCACTGTCATCAACTTTCACGACTCGTGTCGTGAAGGTCTTGTGTGACTCGTGCAAAGATGCACGAGTCTTACACTCACTATTTTCCATTTCCACTTTTGCATGTCCTTATCTCACTTGTTTAATTGCATTCACGAGAGTAGCCTTTGGTTTTGCATGATAATTTAATTGATTATGGCCATTTGTTTGTCATTTATTTACTTAATTATTATTTTTAACTTTCACTATTATTATACAATTATTATTATATTATTAGGATATTTACGATTAATATTCCTATTGTCATTATTATTATTATTATTATTATTTGGGTACATTGGATCTTGTCCTGCGTGTGTCTTCCCTTTATTTTCTTTATTCTTATTAATACATGTCATTTAATCCATTTTATATTCTACTTGTGTACTAATTTCATTTTATTATTCATTCATATTCATATTTATAGTGTTATTAATTATTTATTTATTTTTAATTAATTCATTTATTTTATTAGTAACTACTTTTCTCTTTTTACTTTGTCAATTTAATAAATTCACGTACATGAGTGTTTTCTCACCGAATGCAGGATCGGGAAATTAAAGACTTTTAGAATTTAGGGTTTGCATTTTTATTGGTATTTCTTTTATTATATTATTTTTATATTGTTTGTAAAATATATTTTAGATTCGTCCGCATTATAAAAGATCAAGTTTTTCACAATAATTAATAATTCAAATATTTTTTTTCCTAATAAAAAGGACCAATGTCCTATTTTAACAAATAAAATCTCACTTTCAAATGGAGAACTAATTTTCATAAAATGGGATTACTCGTCTTGGTTTTTTTAATCAATGACTAAAAATAGTTCTCTATTTTTTAAGCTTATAAAAAGGAACCAATGTTCCTAAAATGTAATAAATGACCCGATTTATATATGATGCATTTTAATTACTCTTATGCATTTTTTATTATTTTTATTCTTTTTGCACCCTTATAATTAATTTTTGGGCAAGTTTTATTTTTTTATGCTTTTTTATTTTGGGGGATTGTTTTGTCCCAATTTTTATATGTAATTTATTTATTTATTTATCGCTTTATTTAATGCTTTCTAACATGCTTGCAATGCGCTTTAAATTCAATGTATAATCGCGTGAGATGAGAGATGGAATTCTAAATTTCTTAAAAACTCATTTATAAACTTAACTTAAGTAATTAATAAGAGTGAAGTTCCGAAAACCATCTCTGGTTTAGACCAATAGAGGTTAGAGACCTTTTCCAATTTCTCGTAAATTGGGTGGCGACTCCAAAATACCTCAAAGGTGCCTAAAGGCATCGTGAGACTAGATGATTCTTTCTAATGTTCTATTGGGAAGGAGGAATCCAAAATGACTCATGATGCCTAAGATAAAAAAAGACGCGAACCAATCCCTCGAGCCCTGAAAGCGGGTTTAATAAGGGCCTTTGCTAGGTTTGGCGCGCGTCATAATAAGGCCACCAACAATGAAGATGAATACGTAGCATGCACTTTCGAGTTAGAAGCATTGATAGCTTTGGGGGCAGAGAATGTATAGTTATTTAGAGATTCATTGCTGGTGATTAATCAGATTAGGGGTGAATGGGCTATTAAAGAAGAGCGACTGATCTCGTATGCGAAATACTTAAAAGAGTTGAGCGATCAGTTTGAAGTGTGCACCTTTCACTTTGTTACTAGAGATGAGAACCAGCTAGTGGACGCGCTTGTAACTTTGGTGTCGATATGGGATAATCTAGAGGGGGTGATTATGAAGCCTATGCTGATTTCTAGTTCTGAGAGGCCTAGCTTTGAGTTTAACTCAGTCATGGAAATGGAAGTAATAGAAGGGAAACCATGGTATCATGATATCAGAAATTATCTAGAAAATGTGACGTTCCTAGAAGAGGCTACCGAGAAAGACTAGAGGCTAATTCGCAAGTTATCTGCTCAATTTATCTTTATAAATGGGGTGTTGTATAAGTGACAAGCCAATGGTATCCAATTGAGATGTCTAGATGAGAAAGAAGCCAAAAAGGTATGGAGGAAACTCACGTTGGTGTGTGCAAAGCCCACATAAATGGTTTAATGTTGGCCAAGAAAATCATTAGAAAAGTATTCTACTGGCTCACCATGGATACAGACTACTCAAAATACATAAAGCAATGCCAGTCGTGTTAGCGGTATGCAGATTTAAGGCACTTGCTAGTTTTAGAGTTACACAATTTAACATCGCCTTGGCCGTTGGCAGCTTGGGGGATCGACATTATTGGAGAAATACATCCCACGGCCTCTAATGGACATAAATTCATCATAGTTGCCATTGACTACTTCACAAAATGAGTAAAGGCTGAGTCTTCAAAAAGGTAGATTCATGGAATATGGCTAAATTCATTGAGATAACTTGATATGAAGATACAGCCTCCCACATCGCGTGGTATCCGACAATGTGGTCCAGTTCATGGCTGAGATGAAGAGGTTATTTTAGAAGTATGATATCTAGCATCATAAATCTTCTCCTTATCATCCGCAGGCTAATGGAGCCATAGAAGCTACCAACAGGAATGTCAAGAGAATCCTGGCCAAGATGGTTCAGAATTATAAAGATTGGGCGAAAAAGTTGCCTTTCGCGCACTAGGGTTACAGAATGTCTGTTAGAACTTCTACAGGGGCCACACCGTATTCCTTAGTATATGGGATAGAGGCCATACTGCCAGTCGAGATTGAACTGAAGTCATTAAGGGTAGTTATGGAAGCTCAGATTTTGAAAGCCGAATGGGCACGGCAATGGCTCCAGCACCTGAACATGCTGGATGAGAGCAGGATGAGAGCCTACTATCATAATTAGATTTATCAGAAAAGGCTTACCACGTCATTCGTAAAGAAAGTCAAAAGACACCCGTTCAAGGAAGGGGACTTGGTATTCAAACAAATGAGGCTGGGTGTGCCTGATATTGAGGGGAAATTCAGACCCACATGGGAAGTCCTTTCATCCTCAAGAAGCTGTTGTCAAAAGGAGCAGCAATTCTGTCAGATGGCGATGGCAATGAGTTCAAGGAGCCAATCAACATCGATAGACTCAAGAGGTTCCACGGCTAAAGACTATAAAAGTCAAAAGAAGAGAATAAAAACCCCGCGGGTCAAAAATCGAAGAAAGGTGGCCTTGCTAAAATTAGGCGCCTCATTAGGGTGAAAACCAAAAAAAAGGCATCCTGGGCAAAATTAGAGGCTTGAGCGAAAATGTCCAATCAAGAAAACCTGAGAGGGCTGATTGGTAACAGGAGTTTGATGTTGTTAGGATTTGTTCGGTGAATGAATGTAGCTTTGCATTTTGAATTGACGTTAAATGATAATCATGTATACTGAAATCATACTGAGATGTACACAATTTTGTGAAATGAAATGAAACTGAATTTATTCATTTACATTATTTTCTATTTCTGTTTTAAAAAGAAACGTATTGCTCAAAATGCATGAAAATCTTTACTAGGTCCTACAACCACTCTTGCTGGCCAGATGTTAAAGTTGACAAGTCCTGTTATCAATGATGGGACTGAGTACCTATCTCTTATATGCGCTGATGGAAGTGACATAATGATTTTCGAAGGAGGTATGACAGGTCTTGTGTCGTATAGTCAAGGTGTACCCAATGGGTTATAAAGCTGGTACCTCTGGCCGTCAATGTGGCTATCTGTATGGAGCCTTCATAAGGAGGTTCTGTCAATAACTTTGATTTCTCTTAAAAAAAGGCCGCTGGATTGGGTTGGGTCCATTCCAGGTAGAAGTAAGGCATAGGGTTATGTGAAAATCCGAAAAGGACACGTTTTTCGCAAAGAAAAGCTAGTGTGAAAATCCATAAGGGACACACTACCTTTAAAATAATGACTTCCGATACTTGGAGTGATAAGGTGGCATTACTTTAGATGCGAGCTAAGGTCTCCGGGAGCTAAGATGCACGTTTAACCGGGGGGAAAAGATGCGCACGGGTCATTTCTCCTCAGAAGGACTAAGGTCTTCGGGAGCTAAGATGCTCGTTTGACACTCCTCTAGGTCCCCAAGAGGTACCAAGCAATGCGAGTAGCTGCGTTGTACCCTCAGCAGGCCCTAACCACTCAAGACTTAGTTTATTCATTTGTGCATGCACTTCGTGTCACGCAGTTCATTTGCAAACATTCACACGTAAATTTTCACAGGTACACACGTATTCCTGTGCATATGACTTTGCAGGAAAAGTTCAAGTAAAGACTACATGCACAAGAGAAAGTCAAGGACAACTTCAGTGCAATGTGGGCATCCACCTGTACTAGGCAACCAGGCTAAGGTAAAATTTACCCAGTGTCAATTTCCCAATACCTCTCAGGGGGTAAATCAGGGGGCAGTCAATCTCCAAGTCGTCTTAAGAGGCAATTCTCCAGGTTAGATACCGACCCAACTGAGGCTAGACACCGCACAGGTTAGATACCGAAAAGAGGAAAGTTAAACACCACACCAATAGGTTAGATACCGACCCGGCTGAGGCTAGACACCGCACATGTTAGATGCCAAAATGAGGAACCACACCAACAGGTTAGATGCTGACCCGACTGATTCTAGACACCACACAGGTTAGATGCCAAAACGAGGAAGGTTAGACACCACACCAACAAGTTAGATACCGACTGTTACGTGCACCGGAACCAGCAAGGCACTCTTTGAGCCCGCCTTTTGGGGCTCGAGAGATTTGTTCATGTCTTTTTGATCTTGGGCATCATGAGTCATCTTGGATGCCTCCTTTTCAATAAAATATTGGGAAGGAGGATCTAAATCCACAACGCCTTTAGGCATCTTTGAGGTATTTTCGAGTCGCCACCCAGTTTACAAGAAACTGGGAAAAGTCTCTAACCTCTAATGGTCTAAACCAGAGATGGTGTCCGGAACTCCACTCTTATTAATGACTTAATTTAATAAATGAGTTTTTAAGAAATTAAAATTCTATCTCTCATCTCACGCAATTATGCATTAAATTAAAGCGCATTCATTCACATAGGAAAGCGACAAATAAAAGCAGTAAATAAATTACAAAAGTAAAAATGGGACAAAACAATCCCCCAAAATAAATAATAAAAAAAAGAAATGGGAAAGAACAATCTCCCAAATAAATAAGTAAATAAATAAAACAAATAAATAAACACATAAAGGGAATTAAAATGCAACATGCATAAATCGAGTTATTCATTAAATTTTAGGAACATTGGTTCCATTTTTATTTATTAGAAAAATTGGAGAACTATTTTGAGGGTTTTGATTGAGAAAACCGGGATGAGTGATCCAATTTTATGAAAACTAGTTCTCCATTTGAAAGTGTAATTTTATTGGTTAAAATAGGACATTGGTCCATTTTATTAATAAAAAATCTCAAATTATTAATTATCTAACAAACGTGATTTTCTATAACACGGATAATTAAAATACATTTTACATATAAAATAAAAATAAGACAATATACAGAAAATATAATGAAAATGCAAACGCCAAAATTTTGATGGTCTTTAATCTCCCGGTTCGAGCACGCGTGTAACTCGCACAATCATAGAAGCATTTAAGACATAAAAAAAATAAACGAAGTAAAATAGTAGTAAAGTAAATTAAATAATTAATATAATATAAATTAATTAATTAATTAACTAAAATTGGCTTAATAAAATAACTAATTAAAGTGATTAATAAATTAATCAAATAATAATAAGAAAGATGTCAACAACACTAATAAATATATTAAATACATAATAATAATAATAATAACATTTAAAACTTATTAATATGAAATGTTAAATATAATTAGGCTAGATCAATGATAATAGTAAATTGAAATAAAATAAAATAATAAAACAAAAGAGGACAAAATAACAAATTGTAAAAAGACAAAGTAAACATAAAAGATGTAACTTTAAGATAAGCAAATTAAGGAATCACATGGAGAGCCAAACTTAAGGACAAAATGTGGCCAAAAAGTGATGGAAATGCAAATGGAAATGGAAAAGATGGACATGATAAACACTAAGTGCAGTCACGAGTCGTGAAGTGCATTCACAACTCGTGAGTGCTCTTCACGAGTCATTTCGTGCGGTGCATTCACGACTCGTGAATGTGCTTCACTAGTTATGCAGTCCAATAAGAAATTGATCTTTTCTCTAATGCATCCGATCTGGAACAGGGGAAATGATGATGCAATCCGATCGGGGAGCATGAAATTCAATCGAAACACACGATACAAGCAAGAACAAAGGTAAAATCCAATCGAAAACAAAAATCAAACAAAACAAAATCACTCGCTCAAAGAAACAGAAAAAACAGAGGTAAACAGAGGAAGTTCACAGACCAACGAACACATAATCACGTGATCAAATATGCATTATGAAGTAATATACATTACGAAATGAAAACGTGCTTGGCTTCTCGGAGTTAAGAACAAAATCTTTGAATGGCTTTTGAAAATAAAAGTTCTTTTTACTCTCAAAACCTTCTCTCTCTTTTCTCCGCTCTCTGTCTCTTTTTTTTTCTCTTTTTTTCTTTCGTTCTCTCATTTTTCAATAATGCTCTCCTCCTCAGTTTTTCACTCTTTCTTTTTAATATCTCTGACCAAATTAGATGGATTCCCACCAAATCCCACATGAACCCATAATTTTAAAACCAACTCCCCGAAGAAAACGGAAAGGAGACATTGGGGAGAAGGAAAAAAAACACGTGAGGCAGAGAAGGAGGCAGATGAGCCTCCTCACTAATCGTGAGGCTGGGCTCACGTTAGTGAGATGGAGCTCATTGCTAGCCCCAAAAACATTTTTCAAATTTTTTTTAAAGAAAAAAAAATGAAAACTATATTTTTTCGAGAAAGCCATCACTTCGATTTGCCTCTTGCCTGCGAACAGGCATCATTTTCATCATTGGGTAACTTTGGTCTGGGCTGCCTCAGGATCCGGTGTCTATAGTTGCCCCCAGTTTTCGGAAACGTAGTGCCTAGGCGCCTAGGTGAGCCAAAACTCAAAGAAAAAAAAAAGACACGTACCTGATGGTATTATTACGATTGTCGCCATGTTGTTGGCGTGTTATGCTTTGTTGATGCAGTAGTACCGTGATCGTGCAAACCCTCCGTGGAGCGATAGTGCCATCATCGTGCAAACCTTTCTGAAGTGGTAGTACCGTGGTTGCGCAATCCTTTCGTAGAATGGTAGTGCTGCCATTATGCAAACCCTTCTGAGATTCAAAGCAGTAGTATCGTGGTCGTGCAAACCTTTCGTAGAATGGTAGTGCCACCATCGTGCAAACTCTTCAGAAGTGTGAAGCAGTAGTACGATGGTCGTGCAAACCTTCCGTAAAATGGGTAGTGCCACCATCATGCAAACTCTTATGAAGTTCGAGTACCGTGGTCGTGCAAACCTTTCGTAGAATGGTAGTACCGCCATCATGCTAACTCTTCTGAAGTTCGAAGTAGTAGTATCGTGGTCGTACAAACCTTCAGTAGAATGGTAGTGCCCGCCATCATGCAAACTCTTCTGAAGTGGTAGTACCGTGGTCGTGCAAACCCTCCGTGGAATGGTAGTGCTGCCATCGTGCAAACCCTTCTGAGATTCGAGCAGTAGTATCTTGGTCGTTCAAACCTTCCATAGAATGGTAGTGCCACCATCGTGCAAACTCTTTTAAAGTGTGAAGCAGTAGTACCGTGGTTGTACAAACCTTCCGTAGAATGGTAGTGCCGCCCATCGTGCAAAACTCTTCTAAAGTTCGAAGCAGTAGTACCGTGGTCGTGCAAATCTTCCGTAGAATGGTAGTGCCGCCATCGTGCAAACTCTTCTGAAGTTCGAAGCAGTAGTACCGTGGTCGTGCAAACCTTTCATAGAATGGTAGTACTGCCATCATACAAACTCTTCTGAAGTGGTACTATCTATGAGCCCTTTGGTTGATTGCCCCCTGGGAGGTATTGGGTTGATTGTTTGGATTTGATGTTTGGATTGATGTTGTTACTCGCCTTTCGTCGGTGTCCGCATCAAATCTTTTTTATTATAAAATCAAAAAATCGAATATGCAGGAAAAATTGGTGAGCATGCAAGTGAAATGCATGAGTCATGCAGGAATGCAGGATAAGAATTCAACTGAGTGGATTTGGATGCGATAGCCGGTTTGGTCACAATTTGCAGCAATATTGATGCCCTCTGGAATTGCTTTTGAATTTCGTGCCTTCAAGATTACGAGGTTCTCCTCTGATACCTGTAGTCATTATTTTTAAGGTAGCGCGTCCCTTGTGAATTTTCACACTAGCTTTTCTTAGCGGGAAATGCGTGCTTTCGGATTTTCACATAACCCTATGCCTTATTTTTTGCCTGGAATGGACCCAACCCAATCTAGCGACTTTTATTCATTTAATTTTTTATAGGACAGACTGCATGTTCACAGGTTTTCACCCTGGCCTTTGGCCTAACTTTTACTTAGAGCACCAATCACGGCCATTTTTATTTTTTTAATTTTTTTATTTTTTTAAGAGAACGAGTTGACTGCAGTGTTCGAGCAGCAAAAGTAGCAGAGGATAGATAGTAGCTTTGAGTATACAAGATGAACTGCTCTGGTTACATCAATATCATTGCATAAATGCAAGTATTTCAATTAATTTCATAACCCATGATCATTATTTTGCGTTAGCTCGAAAAATACAAGATCTCATCTAGTCTCGAATAGATCTTGAAAGTAACAAACTCTTGTTACCAATCAGCCCTCTCGAGTTTTGATGATTGAATATTTTCTCTCCTTTTATTATTATTTTTTATCATTATTTTTCTTCTTCTTTTTTTTTAGCCTTTGCCATGAACCCTCTTCAGGTCCATCGGTGTTGATTAAATTTGCCTTCATCTTTGCTAACAGGGGAGGTTGCTCCTTCTGAGAGTGGTTCTTTTTAGCATCGAAGTCTTGTTCTCGACCCTTGTGTAAACTAGCCAAGATGACAGGTTTCTTATTTGGACTTAAATGTGAAACCCCACACCTTACTTTTATCTGCTTTTCAAGTTCTGGTTGAGATTGGGTTATAGGTGAGGCTCAGATAGTTTGGAGGAAAAATTGTGGTTTTGTATTATTTTTCTTTCTCTCGTTTTCTTTTCTCTTTTTTTTTTCGAAAGGGTAAAGAGCTATCCTCCCAAGTTTGGCTATAAGGGTCCCAGATGGTTGGGATACATATTTCAAATGATTGGGAGGAAAGGGTCATACTATTGAATTGGATGTTTCTCACGAAAGTCCTGAGTTTTATTCGTCCAACTTCTGATGGAGCTCTCAGAATTTGATCCTATTTGCCAGCACCATATGCAACCTAGATGTTGTGGATGTAAAGGAATGGTTTTCAAAATTCTGTTTGTCATCAGGTTGGCATATGTGAAAGCAATGTTGTCTCAACAATGTCCTCGTCATTTTCAGCATATCATACCTGGTCCAGGCAAAGGCTCCTTTTTTTTCTTTTTTTTTTCTCTTCTTTTATCTATTTTTTTTATTTTATCATTATCTCTCAAAATTATCCTTTCATCAGGAGTTTATATCAGATACTATCAAGATTTTATTTGGATTTCCCAAAGTTCCAAGATTAAATGTAGTCGTATTAATTGGGTTATTGTGAAAATGAATGAATGCATTGTGATCATAGGAAATAAAATCATTAGAAATACCATACAAAATAAGCAAAAACTGTTCATCATATTAAAATAACCAAATTGTCACAAGGAGTTCTTAAAATAAAAAAGCCTCTAAAAAATATAGTATCTCGTGTAGCTCTTGCAAAATGTGCCACTCAGGTGGACCAGACCCGATCACATATCTGGTGGAGGGATGGCATTATAAGTTGTCTTCTTCTTCTTCTCTCTTTTCTCGAGATCAGTGATTTGTTTATTGTCAATGAGATTTTGGACCTTATTTCTCAGAGTTCGGCAGTAATCCGTCAGGTGCCTAGTGTGCTGATGGTAGGTGCAGTACTGATCAGCTCTATATCTCGACTATCCTTGGTTTATGGTTGGCCTAGGTGTTAAGGGTCGTAGCTTGCGCTCCTTCATTAGTCTCTCAATACCTAGGATAGAGAATGGCCCAAGTTAGAGTAGTACCTCTGACCCTGCCTGACCTCTGTAGCTGCAACCTCTATAGTTGCTACCTCGGCTGCCTTTCCATTTCTGTTACTGCTTCCAGAACCACCTGATCTATACCCTGACTGGTTCCCAAAGTTCTTCCCAGGAAAGTTATTCTGGCTCTCTTTCTTCGCCAGGTAAGCCCCCTTGGCCTCGACAACAATGTCTTTAATTGACTCCCAATCTCTGAGCCCCTTAAAACTGAGGAAATACCTCAGTAAGGGTAGGAGTTTTTGATGAATAGCCTAATTTGATCAGCAGTGTCGGGCTTCCGCTCATCTCCATTACCCTGTTCCTCAACCTAGTGAGGTATTCATGGAATGACTCGTTGTTTACTGTAAAATTTCAAGGGTCCTTCAGGTTGACCTCCATTCTAGTGCTGCAGTTATACTGCATCATGAATTCATCAGTCAAGAAGGTCCCAGTCCTCTTTAGATCTCCTATCCATCCCATGGTACCAATCTACCGCTGGACCCACTAGATTGAGGCAGAAATAATCCACCTTTTGCCTCTTGGTCAACCCGTGCCCTTCATCACTAGGGTGTATTGCTTAATATGTGCGGATGGGTCAGAAGTACCATCGAACTTCGGCAACTCAAGCATCTTAAATCTCTAGGGCAGCAGCTCTTCATCCCCCAAATCTCTGTCCTCGAGATTGATCCCTTTTCCAGCTGGATAACATACGGGTTATAGCTTCAATCTGCTGTCTCATTACTCTTATGGCCTAATCCTCCACTTTCGGTATCCTACCTGTAACACCCCTTACCCGTACTTAAGCGATCCCATCCGATAAGGAGTGAGATGCCGTATGAGTAGAGGTGCCACCACACAGATACAGAATATACATACCGAAATACAGGGTAAATTAAAACTTTACAAAACCATTCATGAAATAAGCTGATCATACATTAATATAACGGAAAACATTACATTACTGTTTGATCAACCCAAAGATACAAAAGATAATTACATCTCCAAAATTATACATATACATATACGGAAGCTATTACAAAACTGATGTAAGAGAGTTCTATACAAAAAAGAATCATTAAAATACAAAATTAGGCCCTACACTAAAAACCACCAGCTATGTTGGCTTCGATGGCTGCGACTCTCCCAAGCAAGCTCCTTCCGCACCTGCACGGGTAAACACACCGTGCTAAGCGATAAACGCTTAGTGGGGACACACACATATAGCAAAGGACAACCGTTCACAACGGTCGTCAAAGCAATCACACACAGATGGCATAATCAGAAATACGCATTAACAAGGGTATGAACATATGAACATGTAAACATATAGAGTCATACCTTCGATAAAGTACCACTGCCTTCATAACATCTCATTAATAAACATATTCAGATCACACAATCTCATACTTAGAAAAGCAAATTCAAAACGATAAAGTGCCTACAGAATCAAAGTAGTGGATAACGAGTAAACAAACAGTACTTTACGGGTACGAGCCGATCACAATTAGTACCTTACGGGTATGAATCGAGAAATCAATTTTTACTTTTAATTTCCACAAAACATTTTCAAAGGGGACCATAAACAAGATCCATACACATAAAGGGTTCGCGAGGAACCTAATGGAGACCTGATCGGGGTCCAAACTTAACAAAGGCCTGCAGCTAAGAGACTCTATTAGGCATGCCTAACTATCCACTAGACTGACTCTTGCAGGCTAAAATTATACAGTTAACATCCAAATTTTTAATTATAACAAATAAAGAATTCATATACTTCAAATAGATCATTATATACACAAATATGGCTCATAATAAATGATATTGAATGCTAAAATCAATAGTATAACATTTCTAAAATGTGGGAAGAAAACGGGATTTTGTTGTAAAAACAGGGTGGGTCACGGTCACAACCAAATTGGTTGTCACCGTGACTGGTAGGTAACGGTCACTACCAAATTGGGTATCACCGTGACATACCAAAGCGCTCTCAGAAGAATGCTGAAAAGGGGTACCTCACGGTCACAACCAAAATGGTTGTCACCGTGACGCACCAAGAAAATCAACAGAACCCAAAAGCTGGACATCTCACGGTCACAACCAAAATGGTTGTCACCGTGACATGTCCCCAACCCAAAATAGAATTGAAGTTCTAGGTACCTCACGGTCACAACCAAAATGGTTGTCACCGTGACGTACCAAAGAAGCCAAACAGAAGCAAAAGTTTTGGTTCCTCACGGTCACAACCAAAATGGTTGTCACCGTGGCGTACCCAACCCAGAACAGAAGCAAAATCTGGGCACCTCAAGGTCACAACCAAATTGGTTGTCACCGTGACCCATGCACAGATTCCACATTGTCGAGCCAAAATCCAGATTTCCAAGCCAAAATCCCTCAATTTTCATTTCAAACCACAAACCCACACTCCAATAACAACATTAAGCCGAATAAACATCATTAAATCATGCCATAAACGAATCTTACTCAAGAATTCAAAGAACAATATCAATTTACATAATCTAATGCATCACTATCCACATCACATATCCATTAATCTCATAAATGATTCTAAAATTCACAATCAAGGTTAAATAAACAAAGAGAACCAAAACCCATAACAAGAACTAATAAAAGCATCATGAACATCAAAATTTCCAGAATTTTCATTCAAATAACACATGCTATTAAAACATAACACAAATTCCCAAACCTCAAAATTAGAAGCTCTATCACTAGGTTCCACTAGATCCAGCAACTTCCTTGCCTTTAGGATCTCTTGGAGGCTCAGCTAAACAAGAAACCACCAAAAATACACACCAAAGCAACCCTAATCAAAACCCTAAACAAAGAAAAAGATGAAGAAGAGAAGGGAACTTGAAAATCAAAACAGAAAATGCAAAGAAACTTACCCAAAACAACACAATGAGTGACCAATCTCTACCACACAAGCTTGGACCAGGGGCAAAATGGCTAAGGGAAACGAAGAAGAAGAAGAAGGAGGAAGAAGAAGAGGGAACGGGAAATGGGACCTAAAATTCTGAGTTTCCCCTTTTCTTCTTTCTCTTTCTTTTCTCACCCTCCACTTGTCACAATCTTGGTGGTGGAAATCACTCACTCACACACTAGATGCACATGTTACTCACACACAATAAAACAATCTAATAATGCACCCTACACATGTATGAGCAAAACACGCAATGCACTCTCATCTAATACACACACTATGATATGCTCACATGCATATAATCACAACTCCACTTATGCACACCTTATTTCTATATGCACACCCACACCGTAATAAAATCACAAAACATGCAATTTTCTCGAAATGCACTTATGATATGCCAAACACATACAAATACATATTCACACATATGGCTCATTCTACTAGGGGGCAAACGGGGTGTGATAACTCTCCCCTACTAACAAGAATTTCGTCCTCGAAATTCTCACCTGAACTGAACAACTGCGGGTACTGAGCTTTCATCGACTCCTCTGGCTCCCATGTCGCCTCCTCGACTCCATGGTGATTCCATAACACCTTTACCAAAGGAATCTGCTTACTTCTTAACTGCCTCACTTCTCGAGCTAGGACAGCTCTAGGTTCCTCATCGTAGGAGAAATCATACTGCACTTGAACCTCTTGAATCAATAAAACATACGAAGAATCCGATCTATACCAACGAAGCATAGAAACATGGAACACATCATGCAACTTGGACAACTCTATCGGTAAAGCCAGTCTATAGGCCACCGGACCAACTCTAGCTAAAATCTCATACGAACCAATGAAACGAGGACTAAGCTTTCCTTTCTTTCCAAACCTAAGCACTTTTCTCCAAAGAGAAACTTTCAGGAAAACCTTATCTTCGATTTCAAACTGCACATCCTTTCTCTTCAAGTTGGCATAAGATCTCTGTCGATCCTTGGCCGCCTTAAATTTTGCTGCACAGCTCTGATTTTCTCCTTTGTATCCCTTACCAATTCTGGCCTAATCACTGACCTCTTGGATAACTCTGTCCAACAAACTGGAGTCCTACACTAATGTCCATACAAAGCCTCATAAGGAGCCATACTGATACTGGACTGATAGCTATTGTTGTAGGCAAATTCCATAAGAGATACATACTTATCCCAACTGCCCGAAAAGTCAAAAACACAAGCCCTTAACATGTCCTCTAAAATATGAATCATCGCTCTGACTGACGGTCTGTCTGAGGATGAAACGCCGTGCTGAAGTTCAACTTGGTACCCAAAGCTCGCTGCAACTCTTTCCAAAACTTAGAGGTGAACCTTGGGTCCCAGTCTGAAACTATGGACAAAGGCACTCCATGCAACCAAACTATCTCATCCACATAGATACTGGCCAATCTATCCATCCGGTAATCCATCCTAACCGACAAGAAGTGAGCGGACTTTGTGAGTCGATCCATAATAACCCAAATAGAATCATGCTTTTTTTGAGTCAAGGGCAACCCGAAAACAAAATCCATGGTGATATCATCCCACTTCCACTCGGGAACGGACAAAGGCATGAGCAATCCAGAAGGAACTTGGTGCTCAGCCTTTACCTGCTGACAAGTCAAGCACCTGGACACAAAATCCACTATATCTCTCTTCATACCAGACCACCAATAAAACTTCTTCATATCCCGATACATCTTGCTATTCCCGGGATGCATGGTGAAAACCGTGCTATGCGCCTCACTCAGAAGCTGCTTCCTCATTTCCTCATCATCCAAAACACACAAACGGTTCCCATACAAAAATGCTCCATCATGAACTGAGAACTCTGACTGCTTGCCCAGACTAACCTCTGCACAATCCTTTAAAGTTTCTCATCAGTCTTCTGAGCATGAACAATCCGCTGTCTCAAGGTAGGCTTGACTCTCAACTCAGTTATCAAAGCCCCATCCGAACCAAATCTCCACCTGAATCGTCTCAAAAATAAGGCAGAAACTGACTTCCGACTCAAAGCATCTGCGACTATATTGGCCTTACCCGGGTGGTAATCCACAATGCAATCATAATCTTTAAACAACTCAAGCGATCGACGCTGTCTCATATTCAGTTCCTTTTGAGTTAGGAAATACTTCAAACTCTTGTGGTCCGTAAAGATCATGCACTTCTCCCCGTAGAGATAATGGCGCCAAATCTTCAAAGCGAAGACAACTGCTGCTAACTCAAGATCATGCGTCGGATAGTTCCTCTCGTGTGGCTTTAACTGTCAAGATGCATAAGCCACAACCTTTCCTTCCTGCATCAGAACACATCCCAGACCAATACCTGAAGCGTCACTATACATAACAAACTCCTTACCCGAGATGGGTTGAGTTAGTATAGGAGCTTCGACTAACAACTGCTTCAACTTCTCGAAGCAAGCCTGACACTTATCCGACCACTCGAACTTAACTCCTTTCCTCAACAACTTAGTCATCGGAGCGGCAAGCACCAAGAAACTCTTAACAAACCGACGGTAGTAACCAGCCAGACCAAGGAAACCCCTCACTTCCTGAACATTCCTAGGCATTTTCCAATCAACTATCACCTCAATCTTAGCTGGATCTACTTGAATACCCTTGGCTAAAACTATGTGGCCCAAAAATGACACTTCCTGAAGCCAAAAATCACACTTACTCAACTTGGCAAACAACCGATGTTTCCTCAACACTTGCAAAACCACTCGGAGATGCTCCTCATGCTCGGTCTCATCCTTGGAATACACCAAGATATCATCAATAAACACTACAACAAATCGATCTAAGTATGGCCTAAACACTCTGTTCATCAAATCCATGAATGCCGCTGGAGCATTAGTCAAACCAAATGGCATAACAAGGAACTCATAGTGGCCATATCGGGTCCGAAATGCAGTCTTAACCACATCCACATCCTTAACCCGAAGCTGATAGTACCCTGATCGAAGATCTATCTTAGAAAAGACTCCTACACCTCGAAGCTGATCAAACAAATCCTAGACTCTGGGTAGAGGATACATGTTCTTCACTGTGATCTTATTAATTTGTCTGTAATCAATACACATCCTTAAAGACCCATCTTTCTTCTTGACAAACAGAACCGGAGCTCCCCATGGAGATATGCTGGGTCGAATAAACCCCTTATCCAATAGCTCTTGCAGTTGAGTTTTTAATTCTCTCAACTCTACAGGAGCCATTCGATAAGGTGCCTTTGATACGGGTGTGGTACCCAGCATGATCTCTATGGCTAGCTTAACTTTCCTCTCTGGAGGTAAACCCGGCAAATCACTTGGAAAAACATCACTGAACTCCCGCACAACAGGGATATCCTCAATCCTCACTTGATCTCTCTTGGAATCCAAAACTACAGCTAGGAAAGCCTCACAACCTTTTCTCAAAAACCTCTTGGCTTGAATCGCTGAGATCACATTATTCACAGAACTCACACCCAAACCTCTTACAAACACTGGAGCTCGGTTCCTATCCCGAAGCACAAAGGTCTTCCTATGACAATCAACTACAGCCCGATGCTTGCCCAACCAATCCATACCCAAAATCAGATCAAATTCTCGGAACAGCAGTTCTATCAAATCCACTGGGAACTCTACACCTTCCACAAACAGAGGATAATTCCTAAAGACTCTACTCACATTGACATTTTGCCCTAATGGATTGGTCACACATATCTCATAGTCTAACTGATCTACCACATGCAACTTATCAACAATTTTATGCGTCCATAAATATGAGTGTGTGGAACCAGGATCTATTAGAGTATATAATTCAGTGTCATGGAGTAGGAACTTACCAGCAATCACATCAGGGGCATCTTGCTCCTCTCTTGCTCTAACTGCATATGCTCTAGCTGCAACTAGTGGAGGACGCTCAACCGTCTCAGAAACAGCTCCCTCTCTTGGTTGACCGCCTCGACCTCTACCCCGGCCCCTACCCCTGGTAGCCTGAGTAGCATTAGATCCAACTCCACTAGCCCCTCTCAGAGGACCCGAATCCTCGCTCATCTGTGGACAATTAACCAAACGGTGCTTGGTGCTCCCACACTTAAAGCACCCACCAGTGAGCCACCTACACTCACCCCGGTGAGCCTTGTTGCAATAAGCACAAACAGGTGTAGCATCCAATCTACCACCCCTGCCAAAACTAGATACCGCTGTTGAACCTTGCCTTCTACCTCAAGTAGCCTAACCAGCTGTGTCACACCCCATTTGCCCCCTAGTAGAATGAGCCTGTCTGTCCATCTGTCTGTCTGTCTGTATGTGTAAGCATTCGCATGTGTTCAACATTTCATAAGGGTATTTTAGTAAAATGTATGTTTTTGGGTTTTATTATTATGGGGGTACATACATGGCATTAGTGTGTTTATTAAGTGAGAAATACTTGGGTGTGTGTGTTTATGCCATTGTAGGGTACTTTAATTATAAGAGCATTAGGTGTGTGTGATGTATGTGGAATTTAAGTGTGAGTGGTTAACTACACCAATAAGAAATGGACACTTATTTAGGGTAAAGAAAAGGAAAAGAAAAAGGAAAGAATGGAAAGGAACTTACAGATTTACGTTTCTTTCTTTACTCACTTTCTTCTTCTTCATTTTTCTTTATCCCAAGTACTGTGTTGAGGGTTCAAGATTTTATTGGTGAAGTTAAACTCTCTTGGCATTCCCTAGCTTGGTAAGTGCATATCCTTGTCTTTATCTTGCTGTAACTCTTCATCTTCTTCTTTAGGTTGAGTTTTAAGTTAGGGTTGCATGTTGATGTTCATTACTGTGTTTGTGTTCTAGCTGAGGCTCCACGCCATCCCAAAGGCAAAGAGGTTGCTGGGAGCAGTGGGACTAAGTGTTAGAAGCTTAGAATCCAGGTTTGGGAATGTTTATTTGTGAAATTGTGTGATTTTGAAATTACTGTAAAATTCTAGGGTTTATGTTCTTGATTTGATTTGATTAATTAATTGATGAATTGAGTTGTATAATTGTTGCCTATATTGTTTGAGATGATTTCTGGAAGGTAAAAACAGGTTTGTATGGTTTAAAATCAAATTGGGATTGAATTCTTTGTTCTGGAAATTCTGGAAATTCTGGGAAAAATGAAGTACTGTTGAAGTTTTCTCTGTCGCGTGACTCACTACGAAAGAAGGCAAGTCATGAGACGTGACCCTCGGTCACGCCGTGACCTGCCTGCTGAGAAGCCAGTCGCGTGACCAGCTGAAGAACAAGCAAGTCACGGGACGTGATCTTCGGTCACGTCGTGCGACCTGCGAAGACGATGCGTGATCTGCGAGATCACGCAACGTGATCTGTGAGGGAGTAGCACGTCACGAGACGTGACGTCCAGTCACGCCGTGACCTGCGAAGGCGTTGCGTGATTTGCGAAGATCACGCAACATGACCGGCGAGGAACAAGCAAGTCACGTCGCGTGACTTGCCTGTTGGGAAGGCCAGTCACGCCTCGTGACCAGCCAATCTCGCCCGTTTCTCCGTTCAGCTTGTTTTTCTGAAATTTCCTAGTTTTTAACTCAGAAATGATTTTGGTATTTTCTTCTGAATGGACTTTACTGTTGTATGATGCATGTCTTACTGTTTGATGCTTTGATATGCGTGATACCATGAATTTCTGATGAATACTATTCTGTACTCTGAAATGTGATCTGTTTGACGCATAACCTGCTAGAGTCAAGTAAGTGGATAGTTAGGCATGCCTAATAGAGTCTGTTAACTGCAGCCCATAGTTCTGTTTGGACCCCGATCAGGTCCCCGTTTGGTTCCTCGCGAACCCTTTTCTGTATTGGATCTTGTTTAAGGTCCCTTTTGAAAATATCTGTGAAAGTTAAAGTAAAATGGTTTAATCGGTTCGTACCCGTAATGTACTGTCTGTAATCGGCTCGTACCCGGAAAGTACTGTCTGTACACTCGTTATCCACTATCTAGAGTCAGCAGGTGTTCTTTAAATGTTTATTTGAACTGCTTGATCTGATTTGGCTATAAAAGGATTATCTGAATGAGTATAGCAATGTATTGTATTTTGGATTATTTCTGAATGAGTATGATTATGAAATACTGATTGTATGGCTTTATTACATAAGCATGTTTGTATGGATTATGTTATAGCCTTTGCATTCTGCCATTGTGAATGTGTTATGCCTTGACGACCATTGTGAATGGCCGTCCATTATTTATGTGTGTTTCCCCACTAAGCGTTTATCGCTTAGCACGGTGTTTTTACCCGTGCAGGTGCGGAAGGCGTTTTGCGTTGGGAGAGTCGCCGTCATCAAGCCAACACAGAAGGGAATTAGTGTAGGGCTCAGTTTTGTACTAGTGATGATTCTTTTTGTATAGAACTCTCTGTATCAGTTATGTATCAGCTTCCGCTTTTGTATCTTTATTTTGTATATGTAATATTCTTTTGTATCAGCTTGTTGATCAGATCATTATTGTAATAGTTATTATAGTAATGCATGATCAGCTTTTGCTCTCTGCATGTAAAGTTTTAATTATTCTGTATTTTCTAAATGTATGTTTGAATGAATATATGTTTTGCTTTGCTATTGTTTGGTGACACCTTTGCTCATACAGCATCTCACTCCTTCTCGGATTGGATCGCCTACGTATGGGAAGGGGGTGTTACAAGCTGATGGCTCATCTTGTGGGTTCCTAGATCTCTTACCAGAAGATGAGGAAGAACCACCCCGTGCAGAACTCCTTCGTTGAGCTCTCTCTCTTAGCACCGTCTCTAACCTCTCAGCCCTCATGGCAGCCTCTGCAATCTGATAATAACTTTCCCAGGGCATACACATCAAAGAAATCAAAGCAATCTTCAAAGACTCGTTCAACCTCGCTTCAAAATGCTTGCATCTGAAATCATCTGTCATAACCCCACGCGGAGCATAGCGAGACAACCGATTAAACCCCTTCTCATAATCCGAAACTGTCATGGCCCTCTGCTTCAAACTCAGAAACTGTGCCCATCTTGCATCCCTATATGCCTGAGTCACATACTTCTTTGTGAACTCCTCCCCAAAGAATTCCCATGTAACCGGATCAGGCATTTGAGGTTGCCTACATACCAACTCCCACCATTCATAAGCCGACCCTTGAAGCAATGCCACCGCACATTCAGCTTGCTGATCGGGAGGACACCTGACTTCTTTTAAAGCTCTCTTTACTTTATCAAGCCACTTTTCAGTTAACTCTAACTCATCTAGCCCGGTCCCATAAAAATCCTCAACACCAGCTCTTCTTAAACTCTCTATCGGAGCTTTAGGGGCAGTAACCCTTTCCAAAACCTGAGCCATGTCCTGATGCAATCTGAACATTGCCTCAAAAGGCATGGCAGCGGCCTCGGGCTTGACCCTAGCACGTTGAGCTGACATAGAAATAGAAACAGACAGATCTACAGCTGGAGGATTCACACTTTCTGCGGATTCCTCAAGTGCACCACGAGCAGAATCAGAATCCATCTAACAAACAAGATGACAGCCACATCAGCCAACACAGCCCTAGACTTAGACGTATCCACACATAGCATCACATAAACAATCACCCAGAAACGCTGTTAAGCATTTTCTATAGATGCTAATTATATTGCAAGTATACGGTGTACCGAAATAGTACTTAAAATGTCGATCCCACGAGGAACGTTTTTTTACACACTATTACTAATCAATTTTAATCTTGTTTACAATGATAAAATAGAAAAGTGAGTTTAAACTAATCTAACATGTAAACTAATTAAGCCTAATTATTGATAATCAAAAGAAGATAAAATAAATCATAAAGAATTAAAGATAATGAACTTGATTCCATCAATTTTGATTAACATCTTTAATCTTTTAATGCAAGCCAAGTTAGAATAAATTTTTAACTCACTCTCTCGACATGAATTAAAATGCCTAAAACATACAATTAAAATTCTAACTCACAATTTTCATTAATGAATTAAAGGTTTCTAATTGCATATTTTAAGAATAATCACCAACCTATAACAATTATCTCAATATACTGATTTCTCAAAATATACCTTGATAATGAAACTCTATTAGATGTCAGATAAAGCAAACTCTCGAATTACTTTAACTTATAAAGATCATGTAAAATATACTAATATAGAATCTACATTGAAAGATCATGAAAGTAGATGGAAATAGAAAGAATTATAACATACAAATTCATTGAAATGATATTCATTGAAATATTGGAGAAGAATTAAAAATAAAAGAATAAGATAGAAGCCTTTCAACCCTTTTCTCAATCTCTTGAAATAAATTTTCTTCTTCTTGATCTTCTTCTTCAAAAGATTAAACTAAATAAGAAGATAAAACTAAAGAAAACTGTCTACAAAATACAGAAAATCACTTAACTAAAATTTCATATCATCTATCCTCCCTAAAATTACAGTTAAACTACATATTTATAGATAATAATTTAAAGTTTGTGTCCCTTGAGAATGGTTGCAAAGTTTGGTGAAAGAAGGTGGCTTTTCAAGTGACTTTTGGCTCAAAACTGCCCCAACGGTCGTATCTATCGCGCTCGCAACATTGTCGCGATCATGAAAGAACACGCTCCTCTTGTTTTCTTATTTCTTTATTTCTCTCGATTTTCTCTTCCTTCTCTAGCGAGTCACTAGTCGCTACTCCCCATCACGTGGCGTGACTGGCTGTGTGTGGCATGACTGGCGCTCACGTCTCATCTCCTCTCTCCTTTCTCTTCTCTTCTTTTCTCTTTCCCTTTCTTTCCTGGCCTCTCTGTGCCGTCACGAGTCGTGAGGCATCATCATGACTCGTGACCCTACTTCCTCAGCCCCTCTTCTTCTTTTCCTCCTTCCTTTTGCCTTCTCCCTTGCCAGTCACAACTCGTGATATAGCATCACTAGTCGTGACTCTGCTCTGTTCTCGCGATCCTCTCCTTCTTTATCTGCTTCTTCTCTTCATTTTTCACCTAAAAACACCAGTAAACACAAAAACATGCAATCTAATACAAATAAACATAAACTAACACATATGACATCAAATATACACAATTACATGATTAATTTGTATATTCTGTCGCGATTGCGCTTGTTGTCGCTCTCGCGACAGATTCAACGTCTGCAAAATCTCTTTTTTTTTATATTTATTTATTTATTTTTGTTACTTATTATTATTATTTTTTTATTAACTAATCTTACTAAATTAGCTGCAAAATAAAAAAAAATGTGTTAGTAGCATTAAAATCTAAATTACAAAAAATAAAACTACCTAAACTAATCTAAAACAAAGTACAATAAATTTAAAAAGAAAATATAACAAAGTAACCTAAATAAAAGAACTAGACATATCATGGCGTAAAGTGCTCCCTAGGATTCTCCTCAGTATTACTGGGAAGGCATCCTAAATTTTGAGAAGATAAAGAACTGGCAAGTTGGCCTAATTGAACCTCAAGATTATGAATAGTAGCAGCATGATTTTTAGCAATTTGATCAAATTTTTCTTCAAGTTTCTTTTGACTTTCATCTTGAGAATGCATCTTACAATTAATTTCTTCAATGAACTTATCAATTTTAACCTCAAAGGCCCCAAACCTATCTTGTGGTTGTTGGTATCCTACACCTCTATTTTGGTTGTTAACATTATTATTCCCCCATGAAAGGTTAGGATGGTTTCTCTAACCAAAATTATAGGTGTTAGAATAAGGATTTCCACGACCTTGGCTTTGAAGAAAATTAACTTGTTCTTCCTTATTAACCATGCCTAAATTGCAATTATCACTCTTATGTCCTTGTTGACCACAAACATTGCATGCATTTAATGAATTACCACCCATACTTAGACTATTAACTCTATGATTCAATGCTTCAATTTGGGCTTGTAATGCAACCGTAGAATCTACTGAATGTACCCCCCTAGCATTAGAATTATTATATTTCCTTACTCTTTCAGGAGGCCACATACAGTTGTTCATTGCCATCTCTTCCAATAGCTCATATGCTGCATCAATTGTTTTTCTCATCAAGGATCCACCAGCTGCAGCATCTATAGTCCCTCTTGTAGTTGGATTTACACCATTATAAAAAGTCAGCATCAAAAGCTCCCTTGGAAGGTTGTGGTGTGGACACATCCTTTGCAATTCCTTGAATCTTTCCCAAGCCTCATATAATGATTCATTGTCATTTTGAACAAATGTAGTAATATCCTTTATGATTTTTGCAGTTTTGGCCAATGGAAAATATTTTGATAAAAATGCTTGTGCCAATTGGTCCCAAGTGGTTATAGATCCCCTTGTTAATGAATTCAACCAAGCTTTTGCTTTATCCTTCAAAGTGAATGGAAAAAGCCTAAGCTTGATTGCATCAGCCGAAACCCCATTGATATTAAAGGTATCACATATTTCAAGAAAGTTGGCCAAATGAGCATTTGGATCCTCATTTGCCAAACCATAGAATTGTATACTATTTTGAATCATTTGTAACAATGAAGGTTTAATCTCAAATTGTTTTGCATTTACCGTTGGCCTTACCACTCCTTGTTGAGCTCCACTCAAAGCAGGTGTGGCAAAATCCATCAACCTTAGCGGATTTTCTTCAGCCATAATAATTGGTCTCTTATCCTTGTTCTTTTTTTTATTGGACTTCCGGTTACTTGACAAAAACCTTTCAATTTTAGGATTTAAGGGTTCAAGCTCTTCTAAAGAACTCCTTGTACTAGGCATGAACTTCTAAATCCTGTAAAACCAAAAACAAAACACAAAGTTAAACTAAATCAAACAACTTAAAACAAAACAAAATATTGTAATCCAAAATCATAAACCAATTTTCATAATGGTAAAAACAATCGTCCCCGGCAACGGAGCCAAAAACTTATTGAGCATTTTCTATAGATGCTAATTATACCGCAAGTATACGGTGTACCGAAATAGTACTTAAGATGTCGATCCCACGAGGAACCTTTTTTTACACACTATTACTAATCAATTTTAATCTTGTTTACAATGATAAAATAGAAAAGTGATTTTAAACTAATCTAACATGTAAACTAATTAAGCCTAATTATTGATAATCAAAAGAAGATAAAATAAATCATGAAGAATTAAAGATAATGAACTTGATTCCATCAATTTTGATTAACATCTTTCATCTTTTTATGCAAGCCAAGTTAGAATAAATTTTTAACTCACTCTCTCGACATGAATTAAAATGCCTAAAACATACAATTATAATTCTAACTCACAATTTTCATTAATGAATTAAAGGTTTCTAATTGCATATTTTAAGAATAATCACCAACCTATAGCAATTATCTCAATATACCGATTTCTCAAAATGTACCTTGATAATGAAACTCTATTAGATGTCAAATAAAGCAAACTCTCGAATTACTTTAACTAATAAAGATCATGTAAAATATACTAATAGAGAATCTATATTGAAAGATCATGAAAGTAGATGGAAATAGAAAGAATTATAACATACAAATTCATTGAAATGATATTCATAGAAATATTGGAGAAGAATTAAAAATAAGAGAATAAGATAGAAGCCTTTCAACCCTTTTCTCAATCTCTTGAAATAAATTTTCTTCTTCTTGATCTTCTTCTTCAAAACATTAAACTAAATAGGAAGATAAAACTAAAGAAAATTGTCTACAAAATACAGAAAATCACTTAACTAAAATTTCATATCATCTATCCTCCCTAAAATTACAGTTAAACTACATATTTATAGATAATAATTTAAAGTTTGTGCCCCTTGAGAATGGTTGCAAAGTTTGGTGAAAGAAGGTGGCTTTTCAAGTGACTTTTGGCTCAAAATTGCCCCAACGGTCGTCTCTGTCGCGCTCGCAACATTGTCGCGTTCGCGACAGAACACGCTCCTCTTATTTTCTTCTTTCTTTCTTTCTCTCAGTTTTCTCTTCCTTCTCTAGCAAGTCACTAGTCGCTACTCCCTATCACGTGGCGTGACTGGCTGTGTGTGGCATGATTGGCGCTCACGTCTCACCTCCTCTCCCCTTTCTCTTCTCTTCTTTTCTCTTTCCCTTTCTTTCCTGTCCTCTCTGTGCCGTCACGAGTCGTGAGGCATCATCACGACTCGTGACCCTACTTCCTCAGCCCCTCTTCTTCTTTTCCTCCTTCATTTTGTCTTCTCCCTCGTCAGTCATGACTCGTGATATAGCATCACTAGTCGTGACTCTGCTCTGTTCTCGTGATCCTCTCCTTCTTTATCTGCTTCTTCTCTTCATTTTTCACCTAAAAACACCAGTAAACACAAAAACATGCAATCTAATACAAATAAACATAAACTAACACATATGACATCAAATATACACAATTACATGATTAATTACATAAATACATAGAAAACATATACTATATTATACCTAAATTAAACTCTTATCAAACGCCTAAACCAAGGCTCTGATACCATAACTTGTAACACCCCTTACCCGTACTTAAGCGATCCCGATAAGGAGTGAGATGCCGTATGAGTAGAGGTGCCACCACACAGATACAGAATATACATACCGAAATACAGGGTAAATTAAAACTTTACAAAACCATTCATGAAATAAGCTGATCATACATTAATATAACGAAAAACATTACATTGCTGCTTGATCAACCCAAAGATACAAAAGATAATTACATCTCCAAAATTATACATTTACATATACGGAAGCTATTACAAAACTGATGTAAGAGAGTTCTATACAAAAAAGAATCATCGAAATAGAAAATTAGTCCCTACACTAAAGACCCCCAGCTATGTTGGCTTCGATGGCTGCGACTCTCCCAAGCAAACTCCTTTTGCACCTGCATGGGTAAACACACCGTGCTAAGCGATAAACGCTTAGTGGGGAAACACACATATAGCAAAGGACAACCGTTCACAACGGTCGTCAAAGCAAACACACACAGATGGCATAATCAGAAATACGCATTAACAAGGGTATGAACATATGAACATGTAAACATATAGAGTCATACCTTCGATAAAGTACCACTGCCTTCATAACATCTCATTAATAAACATATTCGAATCACACAATCTCATACTTAGCAAAGCAAATTCAAAACGATAAAGTGCCTGCTGACTCAAAGTAGTGGATAACGAGTAAACAAACAGTACTTTACGGGTACGAGCCGTTCACAATTAGTACCTTACGGGTACGAATCGAGAAATCAATTTTTACTTTTAATTTCCACAAAACATTTTCAAAGGGGACCTTAAACAAGATCCATACAAATAAAGGGTTCGCGAGAAACCTAACGGGGACCTGATCGGGGTCCAAACTGAACAAAGGGCTGCAGCTAAGAGACTCTATTAGGCATGCCTAACTATCCACTAGACCGACTCTTGCTGGCTAAAATTATACAGTTAACATCCACATTTTTAATTATAACAAATAAAGAATTCATATACTTTAAATAGATCATTACATACACAAATATGGCTCATAATAAATGATATTGAATGCTAAAATCAATAGTATAACATTTCTAAAAGGTGGGAAGAAAACAGGATTTTGTTGCAAAAACAGGGTGGGTCACGGTCACAACCAAATTGGTTGTCACCGTGACGGTAGGTCACGGTCACAACCAAATTGGTTATCACCGTAACATACCAAAGCACTCTCGACAGAATGCTGAAAAGGGGTACCTCAAGGTCACAATCAAAATGGTTGTCACCGTGACGTACCAAGAAAATCAACAGAACCCAAAAGCTGGACATCTCATGGTCACAACCAAAATGGTTGTCACCGTGACTTGTCCCCAACCCAAAACAGAATTGAAATTCTAGGTACCTCACGGTCACAACCAAAATGGTTGTCACCGTGACGTACCAAAGAAGCCAAACAGAAGCAAAAGTTTGGTTACCTCACGGTCACAACCAAAATGGTTGTCACCGTGACGTACCCAAAACCCAGAATAGAAGCAAAATCTGGGCACCTCAAGGTCACAACCAAATTGGTTGTCACCGTGACCCATGCCCAGATTCTACACTGTCGAGCCAAAATCCAGATTTCCAAGCCAAAATCCCTCAATTTTGATTTCAAACTACAAACCCACACTCCAATAACAACATTAAGCCGAATAAACATCATTAAATCATGCTATAAACGAATCTTACTCAAGAATTCAAAGAACAATATCAATTTACATAATCTAATGCATCACTATTCACATCACATATCCATTAATCTCATAAATGATTCCAAAATTCACAATCAAGGTTAAATAAACAAAGATAACCAAAACCCATAACAAGAACTAATAAAAGCATCATAAACATCAAAATTTCCAGAATTTTCATTCAAATAACACGTGCTATCAAAACATAACACAAATTCCCAAACCTCAAAATTAGAAGCTCTATCACTAGGTTCCACTAGATCCAGCAACTTTCTTGCCTTTAGGATCTCTTGGAGGCTCAGCTAAACAATAAACCACAAAAAATACACACCAAAGCCCCTAATCAAAACCCTAAACAAAGAAAAAGATGAAGAAGAGAAGGGAACTTGAAAATCAAAACAGAAAATGCAAAGAAACTTACCCCAAACAACACAATGAGTGACCAATCTCCACCACACAAGCTTGGACCAGGGGCAAAATGGCTAAGGGAAACGAAGAAGAAGAAGAAGGAGGAAGAAGAAGAGGGAACGGGAAATGGGACCTAAAATTCTGAGTTTCCCCTTTTCTTCTTTCTCTTTCTTTTGTCACCCTCCACTTGTCACAATCTTGGTGGTGGAAATCACTCACTCACACACTAGATGCACATGTCACTCACACACAATGAAACACTAATAATGCACCCTACACATGTATGAGCAACACACGCAATGCACTCTCATCTAATACACACACTATGATATGCTCACATGCATATAATCACAACTCCACTTATGCACACCTTATTTCTATATGCACACCCACTCCGTAATAAAACCACAAAACATGCAATTTTCTCAAAATGCACGTATGATATGCTAAACACATACAAAGACATATTCACACATATGGCTCATTCTACTAGGGGGCAAACGGGGTGTGACACTAGCTCTCACAGCTTGGTGGGCTACTAACTCCTCGGCCTCATCTTTCACCACAAAATCTACATCGGGATTAGGGATCCTTGCCCTTCTTAGTACAATAGGCACAAGAGCTTCATTTTCATTAACGGGTGGAGGGGCAGCAGCTCCAGCGAGGGGAGCCTCCCTACCAGTAAGCGGTTTGACTTGCCCCCGAGGAGGTATTGTCGGGGCATGTGGAGCGATAGGTGCTTGTGGAGAAATTAGTGCTTGTGGAGCAATTGGTGCTTGTGGAATAGGGGGATGAGCAATCCTTTCGGCCATAGCGCCCATCATATCCAATATTCTCCGCTCAAAGTCCTCAAGCCTCCTGGCAAGATCTTGAGTGGTTAGAGCCCCGGCCTCTTCTGCCATCGAAGATGATTCATTAGATGTTGAGAGCGACTTAGAATCACAAACAAGCACTAATTCTAGCAATCCAAAGGGTGAGTCTGTTCTGACCAGTCGACCATCAGAGCCTCTAATCCACTTGGATGAATCTGTGATGGCTAAAAAGCTCAGATTGTTAGAATGATGCATGATTGAAATGCAATGCATGGTCATGCTGTGCAGATGGTCCTCGATGAGTGAAAGATTACAATGATACAATGTGATGCATGGAAGAAATTATATGCAAGATGATATGTACATGTGAATAATATGCAGACGAAAGGCTATGTATGCACGCAACATGAGAAAACATATATTATTATTCACATATATATATATCTGTTTATTTTATTTTTTTCGACATGTATGAATGACATGTGATGCACAAGCATCCTATGCAGCATCCACAACCACATGTAAGCAGATAGATCCTTCCAACCTTATTTCACCCACACACGGGGTCGTGCGGTCTCTTTCCTAGGTGGGCTTTATCTAAGGGTTAATAGGGAACCCGTTGGACATGTATAGTGCACGGTGAAAAATCGGTAGCATAATAACTCTTGCCTAATGTACATACATATGGGTGTTTGGCCATTATGTATTTAAACAATTCAACTAAATTAAGATGGGCCCACCGGGGCATGAAATCCTTTGATGAAGACCATTTAATTTAATTAATTTTGTTCAATATATGATGGCCCAAATAGCAAGCATGGTATGGTACATTTCACCTAGTGGGAGTATCTATTGCCATTATATGGGCTTTGGTCAAAGGTGATGTTACTTTAGGTCTACCCAAGCATGATCCCTGCCAACGGGTCTAGCTCATCATGAGCATAACGACCAATCAAGTCTTCATTTGATATACCATTTAATGGTACAAGGCTTGGGCTGGTGATTATCCCGAACACTTCCCTACAATAAGTGAAAGTAGGGTCGTGTTTTAGGAATGCACCGAGGTAAAATGGGGACCAATTATCATAACTCTGAGGCTCTAATGTATGTAATGCAACTTTTATTAGAAATGAAATTTTTGATTCTTAATAACTCAATTATAATTTTACTTAAGCCACTTTCGAAGTGAAGTTTCGATCACCGTCCCCAGTGGAGCCGCAATTGTGACGCGCACCGAAACCTGTAAGGCCCTCTTTGAGCCCACCTTTTGGGGCTCGAGAGATTGGTTCACGTCTTTTTGATCTTGGGCATCATGAGTCATCTTGGATGCCTCCTTTTTAATAGAACATTAGAAAGGAGGATCTAGACCCACAATGCCTTTAGGCACCTTTGAGGTATTTTGGAGTCGCCACCCAGTTTATAAGAAACTGAGATGGTGTCCGGAACTTCACTCTTATTAATGACTTAAGTTAATAAATGAGTTTTTAAGAAATCAATATTCCCTCTCTCATCTCACGCGATTATGCATTAAATTAAAGCACATTTATTCACATAGAAAAGCGATAAATAAAGCAGTAAATAAATTACAAAAGTAAAAATGGGATAAAATAATCCCCTAAAATAAATAATAAATAAAAAGAATGGGACATAACAATCCCCCAAATAAATAAGTAAATAAATAAAACAAATAAATAAATAAACACATAAAGGGAATTAAAATGCAACATACATAAATCGGCTTATTCATTAAATTTTAGGAACATTTGTTCCATTTTTATTTATTAGAAAAATTGGAGAACTATTTTTAGGGTATTGATTGAGAAAACCAGGATAAGTGATCCCATTTTATGAAAACTAGTACTCCATTTGAAAGTGTAATTTTATTGGTTAAAAATAGGACATTGGTCCATTTTATTAATAAAAAATCTTAAATTATTAATTATCTAAAAAACGTGATTTTCTATAAAACAGATAATTAAAATACATTTTACATCAAAAATAAAAATAAGATAATATACAGAAAATATAATGAAAATGCAAACCCCAAAAATTTGGATGGTCTTTAATCTCCCGGTTCGAGCACGCGTGTAACTCGCACAATCATACAAGCATTTAAGCCATAAAACAAATAAACGAAGTAAAATATTAGTAAAGTAAATTAAATAATTGATATAATAGAAATTAATTAATTAATTAACTAAAATTAGCTTAATAAAATAACTAATTAAAGTGATTAATAAACTAATCAAATAATAATAAGAAAGATGTCAACAACACTAAGAAATATATTAGATAAATAATAATAATAATAATAATAATAATAATAATAATAATAATAATAATAATAATAACAACATTTAAAACCTATTAATATGAAATGTTAAATATAATTAGGCTAAATAAATTATAATAGTAAATTAAAATAAAATAAAATAATAAAACAAAAGAGGACAAAATCACTAATTGGAAAAAGACAAACATGAAAGATGTAACTTTAAAGTAAGCAAATTAAGGAATCACATGGAGAGCAAAACTTAAGGACAAAAACAGGCCAAAAAGTGAAGGAAATGCAAATGGAAATGTTAAAGATGGACATGACAAACACTAAGTGCATTCACTAGTCGTAAAGTGCATTCACGACTCGTGAGTGCTCTTTACGAGTCATGAAGTGCATTACGACTCGTGAATGCTCTTCACGAGTCGTGACGTGCGGCGCATTCACGACTTGTGAATGTGCTTCACGAGTCGTGCCGTCCAATCGGAAATTGAGCTTTTCTCTGACGCATCCGATCGGGAACAGGGCAAATGACGACTCAATCCGATCGGGGAGCATGAAATCCGATTGGAACACATGATACAAGCAAGAACAAAGGTAAAATCCGATGGGAAACCAAAATCAAACAAACAAAATCACTGACTCAAAGAAACAAAAAAAACAGAGGTAAACAGAGGAGGTTCAACAGACCAATGAACACATAATCACGTGATCAAATATGCATTATAAAGCATTATACACATTCATTTAATCATAACAACGATATACATGCGATGAACAAATTAAATAAATCAAACAACAAATATATACAATATGTACACAGAGAAGAAAATGACAGGTTGACACAGGCAAGAAAGAAGAAGAAGAAAGAAAAGAAAGGAAAGAAAGATGAAGCAAAGATCCCAGTATTTACCCTCAGAATTTGGCGTTCGATGTGCGAAATGAAAACATGCTTGGCTTCTCGGATTTAAGAATAAAATATTTGAATGGCTTTTGAAAATCAAAGTTCTTCTTGCTCTCAAAACCTTCTCTCTCTTTTCTCCGCTCTCTATCTCTTTTTTTTTCTCTTTTTTTTTCAATAATGCTCTCCTCCTCAGTTTTTCACTCTTTCTTTTTAATATCTCCAACTAGATTAGATGGTTTCCCACCAAATCCCACATAAACTCATACTATCAAAACCAACTCACAGAAGAAAATGGAAAGGAGACAGTGGGGAGAAGGAAAAAAACACGAAACACTGCTCTATACCAAACCGAGGTCGTAGCCAAAGCATACTGCATCTCCACGGATCGAAGTCGCGGTCAAAGCATACCACACTTCAAATCGGGGTCGTAGCCAAAGCATGCTGCATCCCGCCAAATACCTACAGGTCGAGATAAGACCGATGGAAGTATCTTCGCATCGCCGAGTGGATCGAGACAAGGTCCACCCGGAAAAAGCCACGGAGCGTGAAAAGCCGTCACAGGTACGCTTCCTTTCTGACCTTTCTCTGAGTTTTGGCTTATCTAGGCGCTTGTGCACTAGTTGCTCCAAAGCTGGGGGCAACTGTAAGCACCGTGTCCCGGAGCGGTCCGGATCAGAGGTTACCCTATGATGAAATCAGTGTCCGAGCCTGTATAAGGGGCTGGATTTGGAGGTTTTAGTCCCGCGTTCCACGAGAAATGAGGTTTTTTTTATCATTCCCGGGCAGAGGGGGATAAAACAGAGGTTTTTTCAAGTCAAAAGGATTTTTGCCCTCCACAGACGGCCAGCCTGTCTGTGAAGTCAGCCCGTCGCTTCGAGTCACCGACGGCTTTGTGGTATTTTCCGACGCCCGTCGGAAAGTCACCGCCCCTGTCAGAATACCGCCTGGTTTCTCGAAACACGCAACCGCTCCGACGCCCGTCGGTGGATGTGGCAGGGCCGTCGGACGAATCCTTGTGTCAGAAGGATTCATCCGACGCCTGCCCCTATACACCGACGCCCGTCGGTCATCTCTGGCTATATAAGTTTCGGATTTTCACTTGAAAAGGGTTAGAAAAATTTTCAAAGGAGGAAACTCTACCCAATTTCAAGAAAATTTTCTCTCTCTTCTAACAAAACACATTTACAAAAGAAATCTATCTGATCAAGGGTCAAATCAATCAAAAGGAACTAATTAGTTTTCCTTAGATTTTGACTCCAAAATCGATCTTTTGAAGGGTTGAAGAAGAAATAGTTCATTCTCTCTCTTTAATCCTTCATCTTTGGCTTCTCAGGGAACGCGCGAGGCTCTAATCACCACGAAAATCTCACCCAAAGCGATTATCTGAGGGTAAATATTCCGGATTCTTCCTCCATTTCATCTCATATTTATTTCATTTTGTGGATTTTTTTGATATCTGTCATTATTTTTTCTTTTATCTTGACTCTCTTATCTCCCTTTTGGATAAAATTCACTTTTTTTGACTTTGAAAAGGTCCTTTTTTTCTCTCTCCATTCTGTTTTTCGGAGACAGTGGTGACCGACGGGTCATCTTTATCACTGACGCCCGTCGGTCACCCACCTACAGACGCCCCTCCTTGAGTGACAGACGGACATGTCGGTTACCTTAACCGACGCCCGTTGGTCAGCTAAGGAAGGCCGTCGGTGGGTTCTGTCTCCATCCTTTTAAGTCGTTTTTCATCTCTTTCAAGTCTCCTTGACTTCTTATATGTTAATTTTGTGTATATTAACATCTCTTAACTTTCTATGAGTGTATATTATTTCTCTTGGACTATCCCGAGTTGGAGCGGCTGCCTACTATATTTGGAGGACTTCATCCAGTTTAGTTTCCTAATCTTCCTAAGTATTTCCTTCATTTGTTTATTTATTGATCATTTTATATGCATGGATGTACTCCTTTCATATCCCGTTGATGTATAAAAATGACTCAATGTTTTATACTTAAATAAAATGAGGTTTTATGTAAAATGCAAAAGGGTGCAAAGCCCCATTTTTATCCAATAAAGATCATCACAAATAAAAGTCCCCAATTTCAATAATGATACATGCGAGGACCAAAGTCCTCAAAATAAGCAATACCCCGATTTATGCATGATCCGCACATTTACGAAAGGGAGTTGTATTCCGCTCCTTTTATTATTGTAATCTATTACTTTCATTATCTATTTGATCATTTATTGCTTTCAAGATGTGATTAAATGCGCTTTTTAATCAAACTGCATAGTGTGGAGAGAGAGCGAATTAATGATATTAAAATTTGATCATAAAATAATTAAGGTAGAAATAGATGAGAAATCCCGGACCCAGCTCTGGTCTTTGTGCTCAAGAGGTTAGAGGTCATCCTTCAAGATACTTCTTGAGTCATGAGGCTTTAGCGCTAATCCTAGGCTCCTTAGGGTGAGGAGTTCACCTTCCATGATCCCCCTGGCTGGCCCAAAATGGATACCAAGCGCAGTCTTAGGCTCTCCGAGGCAAGAGTAACTTTCCCAATGTCGTATTGGGTGGCGACTCCATGAAACCTCCTTGTTGCCCAACATAGACGCACTTGCGATTCATCGCAAGCTGTCAACGGACCCGCAAATGCCCCGATCGCCCACGTTCGGGCGGTCCGAAAGGGCAGCGCATCGGGATCCAGCACGCGTCACACTATGCATAAAGAATCATGTATATGGTATGGCATATGCAATAGCGTCATGTATATTAACAATGCGTACAAGGAACTGTATGTGCGAAACATGTGTAAAAACATTTTGTATAAAAATGCGTACATGAAATATGTCCAAAGATGTGTGTAAAACACCTGCGAAAAAAAATGTGTGTAAACACTGCATGATAAATGACGTGCATGCATAAATTTATAGTGTACATGTATACGATAAAAGCATGAGTACAACCTATGGCACAGTATGGGGATGAATGTTCATGATATATGGTACATGTGAACATGGCGTGATTTAGACAAGATAGAATACACGATGTAAGGTGAAGACGACCTAGCATGGTAATGTGCACCAATGAGTCGCGAGAAATGGCAAAACTCACATACATAAAAGTGTAAAATATATACAAATAATGCACATGAGATGGGACAAAAGTGGTTGCAAGAAATGAATAGGTTTACAAAACATGTGTATTTACGTGGTACGCCTACAAAAACATGGTATGGTATATACAGTGACTAACATGCATGATGCAACATTCATATGTGCATGGCATAACGCATGCATGATAATGCATGTTCATGATATGGCACACAATGTGAGATGCAAAGTGTTATGATGTGTATAATGTCTAGTCTAATGAAGTATGCTAATGTGTGCACACTATGACATGCAATAGTATATGTATGTTCCAGCGCACAATGTTTATGTACATGTGTAGTGTGAGCACACAGATATGTACATGCTATGATACATGGTAAATGCATTATGTTGTGCCAAAGCAGTTAGCATGTTCATCATTCTGCCCTCAAACTCTTCAAACCGTCGGCGTACTTCTTCTGCGATCATGGCCCTGGTGGCATCATTTCCCCTAGGTGAGTTTGCCATCTCAAATACGGTATAGCTGACTTCCGGTAAGATCTCTGGAAGGCCTTCTCTATCTAGCAGTTCAGATGCAGGAACTCGGATCAACAGTTCGGTAGACGCTCTTGTCCACCTAGGCAAATCTATGATGGCCTCAGGGACAAGGCGTTAGATGCGATGTATGGAATGCAAACGCAATGCATGATCGTGATATGCAACACCAACAATACACAAGCAAGCAGGTAGGTCCTTCCGCCCTTATTTCTCCCACACACGTGGTCGCGCGGTCTCTTTCCTAGGTGGGATTAGCCTAAGGGTCAGCGGGGGACCCAATGGACGCGCATGGTGCACAGCGAAACACCGGCAGCATAACACTCCTATGCTAATGAACAAGTGAATGGATAATGATCATCATGTATTTAGACATTCCAAAAATTTCGACATGGCCCTACTGGGGCATGAAAGCCTTTAGCTAGGTTACTAAGCAAGACATCTGGACTCACCCAATACATAAGGATCCATACAGCAAGCACGGAATTATGGTTCATATCACCTATGGAAAGTAGCTACGGCCATTATATGAGTTTTAAACAAGGGAGATGTTACTTTAGGGCTACCCAAGCATGATCCCTGCCGACGGGTCTAGCTCATCACGAGCATAATGACCGATCGGGTCATCATTTGATATACCATTAGGTACGAAGCTTTGGCTGGTGATTATCCTTAACACTTCCCCACATTGAGTGAACGTAGGGTTGTGCTTCAGGAATGCACCGTGGTTAAGAAGGGACCAATCTAGCATATTCTAAGGCTCTAATGGGATGTAAATGCAAATTTGAAAAAAAGCAAATTTATGAATTAAACTTTAATCATAAATGTTAAGCGAGGTATTTTCAAATCGAAGTCTCGAACCATAAGTCCCCAGTGGAGTCACCACTATAACGCGCGCCGGGCCCCGCTTGCCGCCCGTACGACCGCCCGCTCTAGGGCGATCGGGGCATTTATGGGTCCATTAACAGCTTGCAATGAATTGCAAGTGCGTCTATTTTAGGCAACAAGGAGGTTTTATGGAGTCGCCACCCAATAGAACATTGGGAAAGTTTCTCTCGCCTCGGAGAGCCTAAGACTGCGCTTAGTATCCATTTTTGGCCAACCAAAGGGGTTTTGGAGGGTAAACCTCTCGCCCTAAGGAGCCTAGGATTAACGTCAAAGTCTCGTGACACAAGAGGTGTCTTGGAGGTCATAGTTCCAATGAGTGATCGGATAGACCTCTCGCCTCTTTGAGCCTAAAGACCAGAGCTGGGTTCGGGTCTTCTCATCTATTTCTACCTTGATTATTTTACGATCAAATTTTAAATTTCATTAATTCACTCTCTCTCCACACGATGCAATTGAATCAAAGCACATTTAGTCATATTTAGAAAGCGGTAAATGAACGAGTAAATAATGAAAGCAATAAATTACAATAACACAAGGAGCGGAATACAACTCCCTTTTATAAATATGCAATACATTCACAAATCGGGGCATTGCTTCTTTTAAGGACTTTGGTCCTCGCATGCATCATTATTAAAATGGATATTTCTATTGTGAGGATTTTATTGGATAAAAATAGGACATTGGGTCCTTGATTTTATGAAGAATTCAGTTTATTAAATATAAAACGTTTGGCCGATTTTTACATTAGCGAGAGACGCAACAATTTTGTCATATACAGGAGAAATAATAAATAAATACATGAAATACAAAAGAGAAGAGGATAGGGAACTAAACCTGGCGAACTTTCCATATACGGGAGAACTCCCTCAGGCTCCAGCCAGTCTAAGAAACAAGAACATACTCTCACAAACCAAGCCAAAAGGATGTTAAAATATAGAAGAAAAGCTATAAATAAACATAAAAATATGAGTGAACAAAAATGGAAAAGGAAAAGATTTTAAAATGTGGGACAGAACCCACCGACGGGCTATGCTGAATGACTGGCGGGCATCGGTCAAGGTGACCAATACAGCCCGTCGCTCACTCGAAGGGAGCCATCTGTGAGGGTGACCGACGGGTTATGCTTAAAGGTGATCGACGGGCGTTGGTCAAAGTAGATGATCCGTCGATCACCACTGTCCCAGAAAAAACAGAAACTTTTCAAAAAGCAAAAACACAAATTTTACACAGACCCAGGAAGAGTAGAAGCAAGAAATACAAAAAGGGGACAAGAGCAAAGATAATATCGAAGATGAAGGTAAAAAAGGGACAGAAAAGGGTCCAAAATATTTACCCACAGAACAACCTTTTGGTTGGATTCCTTGTTGTTGTTCGGCTTCCCGCACGCTCCATGAGAAGGTCCGAATAAAAAGATCAAATGTAGAAGATAGAATGTGTCTTCAATAGTTCGACGAAAATTGAGTTTTGGAAATCAAAAACCCGTAAAAAATCAACTAAATCCTCTTTCTTTTGAAGATTTGATTCTTGAATTAGTTAGATCTTTTTAGAAATGTGTTTGTTGGAACAGAGAGAAAACGCGCGTGAATTTTGGCAGAGTTTCCCCCATTTTTGCAAATTTTCTAACCCCTTTTTATGAGAAAAATCAAAGCTTTTATAGGTCATGGGTGACCAACGGGCATCGGTGGTTCACCGACGGGCTTCGGGAGAGTCCTACTGACACAAGAATTCATCTAACGGCCCTGTAACCTGACCGAAGGGCCTGCCATTTTGACAGACGGGCATCGAAAGAATCCTTCTGACACAAGGATTCATCCGACGGTCCTGCCACCTGACCGACGGGCTGCCCCCTGACCGACGGGCTGGCCGTCTGTCGAGGAAAACATACTTTTTTGGACTTTAAAAACTACCCGTTTTCTCCCCTTCTGCCTACGAAAGGTAAAAAGACTCGTTTCTCGTGGAGCATGGGACTAAAGCCTACGAATCCAAACAGTTTGTACAGGCTCGGATGCCGATTTCATCATAGGGTAATCTCTTATTCGGACCGCTCCGGGACACGGTGCTTACAGATACATTGGAGTTTATGGTAGTGTGTGCTCAGCCTTTCCTCGACGGGTACACCTAGGTACAGTTCCAACAGGGGGACCCTACGAGGGGGGAGCCATTATCTATGCCGGTTGCCGTTCCACCTCATTGCCAGCCACAGCCTGGACCCTCAGCGCCACCTAGTCAGCCCTTTACCTTTTGAGCTGGATTCTCATCATCTTCGTCGTAGAGCCAGCCGGTGCACATATCAGATGACGGTGAGGATCCAGAGGAGGAGCCCTCAGACTACCCTCCTCTTTAGCTTGTTTAGGGACATTGGTGGATTATATTTTGTATATTTTATTTTGTTATATTTGTATATGCATTGTACAAAATTGATATTTTGATTAGTGGAACTCACATTTACACTTTGTTAAATTTACATTTCATTTTATATATTTATCATGTTATTATCTTATTTCCTCTTGGTGGACATTTGATAATATGATAAGAAAATAAATAAAAAAGGAAAAATGAATGACAACATAAAAGAATGTTTATAAATCTACAAATCAAATTAACTTGCAATGAATTGATGAAATCTTTTATAACACGGGAACATGATTTCATGTCAACCTGAGGATGGTCGACAATTAAGTACTGATTAGCAAATCAGACACTACATCACTCAGATCGCATTCAGTCAAAGTCACATCTTGTAGATCGGATGTGTGTCAATAAGCAAAAAATGGTACCGTACAGACCGGATGGGGGTCAAAAAGTTGAAAATCACACACGTTGCAGATCAGATGGGGGTCAGCAAATCAAAAGTCATGTCTTGCAGATCGGACGCGAACTGACAAATCTAGAATCATATCTTATGGACCGAATGGGGTTAGCAAGATCAGGTTTTGCAGGTCCGAAAGAGGCCAGCAAAATAGAATATTCAGTCAGATGCCTTGCAAATCAAATGGAGGTTGGCAAGGACACTATGCGAGCCGAGACGAGGCCTCCAGGATACATGCAATAGAATAGATCGTGACAAGATTGTTGTTAAAGAACACTAAATCTCACAGGCACTGCGCGAGCCAGGATGAGGCCAGCAGGACACATGCAATAGAATAGATTGCAACAGAGTTGTAGTTAGAGAAAACTACCTCTCACAGTAAGGACACTGCGTGACCTGAGATGAGGTTAGCAGAACACATGCCGTAGAACAAATCGAAATGAGATTGTAGTTAGATAACACGACATCCTACAGACACCGTGCTGGCCGAGATGAGGCCAGCAGGGACACATGTGGTAGAAAACGTCGCAAGTGAGTTGTAGTTAGAGAACAATACATCTCGCAAACACCGTACAAGCCGAGACAAGGCTAGCGATACACTTGTGATAGAACAAATTGCAAATGGGTTACAATTGGATAACACTGCATCCCAGAACACTCGGACACCAAGCAGGCCGGAACGAGGCTCGCCGTACGAAAACGAGAAATCACTTGCTTTCGTGCAACACCAAGAAGGTAAGGACTGCCTCAGGTACGCATTTCTTCCTTTCTTCTTTGAATTTTACCTCATCTAGAAACTAGTGTACTAGTTTCCCCAAAATTGGGGGCAACTGTAGACACCGAGTCCTGAGGCAGTCCAAATCAGAGTTATCCAATGAAGAGACTAATGTCTGTTTTCAGATAAATGGTTGAAAGTTGTAAGTTTTTATTCTCCAGTTTTACAAGGATTGAGGATTTTTCTCAGTAATGGGAGGTTTAAAATAGTCTAAACTTTGAAACTGGAAATTTTGGTTAACCGACGGGATACCTGTCGGTGGTGGGATGCCCGTCGCTCGTGCGAGAGGCCTATCTCTCTCGACGAGCGCGGGCTGTCGCTCAAAAGTGGGGTCCATCTCTCGCGATTGAGCAGCATCTGTTGCTCGTTCGAGTTTTGTGTGTTTGTAAAAATATTCTTGGGAGGGGGGTGTTTTAGTCAATACCGCAAGACTGACCTGTGGTATTGCATCACAGGCCACAGGCCACATGAAGCAGCCAACTCTGTCTAATATCGTAGCTAACAGCTACGATATCTGACGTTAAATACCGCAGCAATTAGCTGCGGTATGAGTCCTGCCCCCTTGCATGCATGTAAAGGCTGCATGCATGCGAGGCTGCTCAGCTCAGTCACGCGTGACACTGTTCATGCGTTAATGAGTGAAGAGGAACACAATGCAATTTAATTGAATTTGAGTTCCATGTAACAACCCGATTTGGCCCTAGTAGAATTTCAAAATTTTGGTTCGGGAATTCTAGAGTTTGTGTGCATAAGAGAGTGTATTTGAGTAAGTGGCTTGGTGTGGGTTCTATCGCGACCGCGACAGTGTCGTGTGCGCAACATAATGCTTCATGGAAAGCCTATTTGAGTTAGATTGTTTGATATGTATCGGACGCGTGGCGGCATAGGAGTTTGACAAGTGGCATTATAAGAGGGTGACATGTGGCATGGGATATTATGTGGTTTGGTCAAAATGCATGTATGTATTTATTAAGAAAAGAGATACACATATGAATTAAAAAGGAATAAGTAGAAACAAGGAAATGAGACACTTGGCTAGTCAAAGATAATTATGAATTAATGAGGTTAGTGGGCATTAATGTGAATAGTAAATATTGGATTAACATTGACCAACTTCCCATTCTTCTTTCACGTTGGTTTCTTGCTTTGGCCTTTTGTTTTTCCTTTCTTTCTCTTTTTCTTTGTTTTTATCGTGTCCTCCTTGCTTTGCCCTCTCTCTCGTTCTTTTCCTCTTCATTTGCTTGGTTCTTTGGAAAGAACCACTTGGATTGGCTTAGAGAGAGTGTAGTAGAACTTGATTAGGTCTCTTCAAGAAGGTAAGTTGGATTTATTCTTCGATCTGACCTCCTTTTTCTTTTTTTTTTTATTTAAATTGAGAAGAAGTTTAACTTGAGTGTTTTCTATATGATTTATGAGAGCTATGAACAAGAGATTGGATAAAGAAAAGGAAAAGGTTGGAGCTGAATAGAGCATAGAGTTCAAGCTTCCTAGAGGTAGGGATCGAGTGTGATTTTATTATTCTTGCATGTGCTTACATGAAATATGTTTGATTAGCTACATGTTTGAATAGAGAGATGCTTGATGAGCTTTAATTTGCTCAATTGCTCTTTTAGAGTATATTTGTTAGATTTTCATTTTAATTGCTTATGGTGCTTATGATATGTATATATATGTTTAGAAGTATGTAACTGATCATTTGAGTGTGTGTTGATGTAGTTAGACGGGTTACTATATAGTTGTGACGATAACGTATGTTTTTTGTGAGTTCTACTCAGTTTGCATCTGACCTCTGTGTAATATTTTTACCATAAGTGGAGTTGTAGAGGTCTAAATGGAGTGATTCTTGATCAATTATAACCATGACTTAAATATCTATAAAAGTCTCAGAAATGACATTGGGCCAATTCTGGCTCTAGGACCCTGTATATTGGCCAAAATAGAGGTGTCTCTACTTTGGTTGGTTCATTTGAGCAGTTCAAATTGTTTAGGTCGTATCTAAAGTTATGGATGTTCATTTGACCTGAAACATATCCCATTTGAAAGTTAACTTTTTAGGGAACAATTGTTAAGAAGAATGTTTTGCCTAAAAACGCAGTTTACAGGTCAGTTTAGACGATACAAGTTTGATGTGAAAAGCAGTCTCGTGAGGGTTCCTGATGGAGCCTTCTGTCGCGAGCGCGATAGAGCAGGACATAAGAGTGATTTTTCTCTTGATTTAAAGCCCATGGTTGACATGAATCAATTCCCCACCTTTCCCCTCAACTAATTTGTATATTTTTTTTGTGTTTTTCTCCCCGAATTGAACCCGTATTACCCCGGAATATTTTCGCGGTCTATACCATGCATGTTTAGGTTTGTCAAATGAGTATAAGATTAGTTATTTGAATAAATAATGCTACGGCATAAGAGTTAGTGTTGAACATGATATGCCAAGTGATCTTAATTGTTTTATATGCTTGAGTTAGTATAATGCATTTGGTATAGTGTATAGAGCCTTTATGCAATCTGGCTTCTTTTGCGAGCGCGATCACGACAGTGAACTTGGCTTCTGTCGCGAGTGCGACAATGAACCCCTTCTCGTCCAGTTTTATTTGTTTTGAAGAGTGTTTTCTTCTTTCCTGCTTTGCATGATTTATATGTTTATGTAATGATTTGAATACCTCTGAATTGATGCATGTACCTGAATTATAAGCTATGGTTTGGCATTGGTATAGAGTATAATTGAGTTGCTTATTGAGCCTGATTACCGTTATAGTGGATAGATAAGCATGCTTATAAAGGGTTAGAGTGCAGCTGCTAGAGATGGCCTTAATTGTGCCCAAAGTTTTAAATGCCTTGTATATTCCATAGAGTTTGAGTTAATTCTCCATATGTAAGATACTATAAACAGTATCTAGAGTTGCCCGTATCCACCATGAAAGGAATTCAGGCTTGTTAATGCTGTGTAGTGAACTTGAAATGATTAAAAGTGTTGCTCTGAATAAATGTTATAGTACGTGAGAGTAATGTTTTAAATACATGACAATTTTATATACAAATATATGTTTACATGAATGTAGACACATGATAATGTATATTTGAATAAATGATGTGTACAAGTTGTAGTGTACATGAATAAGTAGAAGAGTAGATGTTACATACATGTGAGCTCATAGTTTTTGATAATTAGGCATGCAACCTATACACGTATAAGAGCTATATGCATGAGTTTATTTGATTTTGTTATATGACATGTGTGAACTATTTGTGACTTCGTAAGGAAGTCCTTTGCATTATTTTCATCCCCACTAAGTGTTATCGCTTAGCACGGATGTTTGTTTCCGTGTAGGTATAGGTTCGGACCAGTGAGAGTGTGCATCTGTGGGTCAAGGCCACTAGGAGCTTTTGGTTATATCTTTTTGGTATAAGATAGAATTAGAGTTGTTGATGTTTTGAGTAACATCATTATGTAAATGTGCATGTATAGGAATGAGTATAGTAATCGCATGTAAATGTATATGTATAGTTAAATGAAAATAGGTTGTATTATGAACATGTATATATATGTAGTTAATATGAATTACATGTTGGGCCCTAGTGTAATATTATTTCATTTTATTATTCTTAAATGGATGTATATAATGCTATCGCTTCCGCTAGTGTATGTATATGTACATGTATTTGCAATTGTCTGCATGGCGTCCCGATATCCTTCAAGGGGGTATGGGGGTGTTACATTCCATGTCTATAAAAATGTTGGTTTGATGCTGCATTTGCAATTCAACATCAAACTTCTTCCTTTTAATACTAACTTCAAACACATTTTGATGTTTTTATTATAGCTATTGAGTTTTTTTTATTTGGTAATTTGTATATTGTATTTGGAATTTATAGTAATTATTCTGTTATATTCGACAAATATCGGTACGTAAAATATAATGATTTTTTTATGATTTTTTTTATGTTAATACATTAAATTAAAAATTAAATTATATTATTATTGTGTAAATTTTGTAGATATTTTGTTGGTGAAGCAAACAAATAAAAGGCAAGTCGATATATAAATTTGCATTTTATGTTGTAAAGTATGAAAAAAAATAACGTATCATAAAAAATTTTATTAACGTAAATTATTATTTTTTATTAATTTACGTACTAATGTAACATGATACGTTTGGATGGGTGGTGAAAAATTTAGTATGTAGTAGATATGTGAAGTTATATTTTTGCGTTATAGTTGTCTCCCGATATTTTTTGCCTTGTAATTTGCTGACATAAATATTGGTATTTTTTAAGAAAAAACAACAAGAATATTTATGATATAAATATTTTTGTAAGAAAGTTGTCGAAAATAATATTTTGATAGTATATTTAATTTTGTTATTGTTTGTTTTGTTGGTGAAATTATAATTAATAATTTGACGTAGTGAGACAAAATAAGGTAATTTACTATATTTGAAGAAAGGATGCTATATGAAATAATGTAAAATTGTAGAATAATAAAGTTATGTATGAAGAATAGTTATAATAATACAAAATAATTATTGCCGTAGAAAAATTGTTATCTAGATTTGTGGACATATAGTGTATATTTGCAAAATGTATATAAATTTAAACTATTGGAGATTTTTAGTTTAGAAAAATAAAAATATTGTATATTTTATATTATTAATATTTGTTTTTTGAATTATATAACATTGGAATATATTGGGAATGCATAAATTAATTAAATTAAAGTTTTGGTTAATGGTTTAAAAAATATTATGATACGTGATTAACAAATGTTATTATCTTAATTGTTAGGATATCATAAAATGAACCGATTTGGAAATGAACAATATATTAATCCGGGTCCAATAGAGGATGATCTGTTGAACTTGAGAGGCAGACACTGAGCAGATGCGGTCTACCCATTGAAGGGCAAGTTGTGACGGGACATTTGCAATATGATTTACTGAATTGTGCAGTCGGCTTTTGGGTCAATTTCCACCACAAGACGTTTTACGAGGCCACAGTGTTAAAATGACATGGTTGACGAGAAATTTTAGTTCATTACCGGCAGATGCTTCCGAGTACGTTATACAATGTTTTGCCCGAGCCTTGATATTACTCTGCATTGGTGGATTGTTATGTCCATCACAGTCCAATAATTATATTCATTTAATGTGGTTACCGTTATTAGAGTTTTTAGATCAGGCGGGGTATTATAGCTTGTCTGGCATGGTTGTACAGAGAGTTATGTCGTGCCACTCGTCCGAATGCAAATGGACTTGGGGGCTATCATCAGTTAATACAAATATGGGCGTAGGAAATACTACTGCAATTTAGGCCACCTTTTTTGCAACCTGTTGTGTTAAATCAAACCATGCCATATGCGTACAGGTGAATTTATTTTTAATTATTTACTCTGTTGGGTTTTCGAAGAAAATGCTAAATTTAATATTAATTTATGCATAATAGGTGGAGATCTCCGATTAATTTAAGAAATAATCACAAAAAAAATGTTAATGATTATCGTATGGAGTTGGACATGCAGCGTCATGATCAGGTTTTTAATTTTTTATTAATCTTAAATAATACAAAAAAAATTTGACAACATATTAACTCATAGTATAAAATTGTATCAAATGGAATGGGAGCCGTACAATAATGCTAGTCACCTGTTGCCCGATTACTGTACAAGCGGTGTTAATAGTTGGAGATCGGTTGTACCATTGGTTTGTTTTCATATAATCGAGTGGCACCAACCGGATCTATGCTTGACACAATTTGGGATGGATCAACCCATTCCATACCCACCACTGAATAACGATACAATTCACTCCATTAACTTGAGAGCCCATAACGATGTCAATTGGGAAGATAAATACGCCAGTTTTATTCATGAGTGGGGCAATCGATGGAATAGGGTTGTAACAACTCAGTATCTGCACGCTCCCTTACATCAGAGGTCACAATATCTGCAGTGGTATGTTCGACGGACCTGATGCTGGATAACTCCATTTGGTGCTTCAATGTGTTGGTAAATCAATTTTTATTTTAAAATGTAGTTTTTAGTCTATCATTAAAAATTCAAGTTTGTTCATGCAGGCCGATGGTGCGGAATGGATTTACCATACAGATATAGCATCGTCGTCAAATGAAGCCGGTAATATTAAGCTGACATCCGAAAGCATTCTCGGTGCAATTAGGAGGACATCGAATGTATATCTGTGACGCGCGCCGAACCCGAACAACCCAGTAAGGGCCCTCTCGTGAATCCACTTTAGGATTCGAGGTATGGAGTTCGCGTCTTTTGATCATGGGCGCCATGAGGCATCATCGGTGTGTTCCTCTCAATAGAACATTGGGGAGAACAACCTAGCCTATTGACGCCTAAAGGCACCTTTGAGGTATTTGGAGTCGCCACCCAATTTGCAAGAAATTGGGAAAAGGTTTCTCACCTCTATTGGTCTAAACCAGATATATGGTGTCCGGAACTTCCCTCTTATTTATGCTTTGGTTAATTATAAATGGGTTTTTAATTTCTTAAAATTACATCTCTCATCTCACACGAGCGATGCATTTATTTATATAGCTCATTGAAAGCACGTAAAGAAAATAAATAAAAGCGATAAGTAAAGTAAATAAAGAAAGCAATAAATGAAAGCGGTAAACACACAAGCACGCAATTACAATAGAAATAAGGGCAGAATACAACCCCATTAAAAGGAGATTAAAGATGTCAGTGGGACGGAATACAATCCCCAAAAGATAAATAAAGTTGCCCAAAAAATTTATTACAAGGGCCCAAAGGAAAATAATGTACATAAATTTAAACACTCACACAAGATCAAAATAAAAGACATGCATAAATCGGGACATTATTTCAAGAACATTGGTTCCTTCGCGCCTATTCTAAGGTTTAGGAACCTTGATTCCTCGCGTTTACTTGAAGAAGGTTCGAAGAGTCGCTTTGGTTGTTTGGAAGAAAATCGGGATGAGTGATCCCATTTTATTGAAAATTGACTCTTCGTTTTGATTGTGATAATTTTATTGTTGGGCTAAAACAAGGGACATTGGTCCCAATTTTATTAGTGAAAATCCTGATTTAATTATAAAAGTATTTTTGTGACTTTTTATCGCACGCGCGCATAAATAAAATAAATATTTACAAATAAACACAACAAAAAGATAGAGAATTAGAGAGATCTCACCGAACCGATGTGACCCTCCGCGCGTTGCGACCCATCCAGGTAGCCGCGGGGATACTTACATAACCCGACTCAAGTTAAATCTCAGACAGAAAATTAATAAAAAATATTAGTAATGATTCTAAATGAAATTGATCTAATAAAAACAAAATAAATATTGAACACCAGTATATAATGCTAATAATAATGATAATAATAATAATAATAATAATAATAATAATAATAACAAAACAAATAAAAAGCAATACTAATAATAATAATGATGCACACATAATGATGACAGTGAATATAAACATTAAAACCCTAATAATAATAATAATAATAAATGTAAAAACAGAAAATAAGTTAATAATAATAATAATAATAATAATAATAATAATAATAATAATAATAATAATAATAAAAACAAATAAAAAGCAATACTAATAATAATAATGATGCACACATAATGATGACAGTGAATATAAACATTAAAACCCTAATAATAATAATAATAATAAATGTAAAAACAGAAAATAAGTTATTAATAATAATAATAATAATAATAATAATAATAATAATAAAAACAGAATATTAAATAAACACCAAATAAATAATAATAATAATAATAATAATAATAATAATAATAGTATTAACCGTGACCAAGTTGACTGATAATAATAATAATAATAATAATAATAATAATAATAATAATAATAATAATAATAATAAGAATAATAATAATAAAATGTCAACAGAATGATAATCACAAAATATTAATGTAAAAAGATTAAACAATAATAATAATAGTAATAATAATAATGGGATGGCGCCAGGAATCACAAGAAAAAAAAAATAATTAAAATCATGAACAGATCCCAACAGTAACTAATTTGAAGAAAATATTAGACAAATATCATGATATTAATAGCAAAGAAGGAAAAATATTCACAACCATAAATAATATACAAATAAATAAATAAAAATAATCCAAGTGTTTACCCTCAGAAATTTTATAGATTGAAGAAAGCGGTGTCTTGATCCGTCTCCTTTGTCGAATTTACAGTGATAATCACCCGAAAAAAATAAAAATCTATGTTTTTTATTAAATTAGTTCAAGAAAATATTTTTTGTGGGATAAATAAGCAAAGAAAATTAATTTTTCTAGCTCAAATCAAACCCAAGACGAAATGTTATTAGAGAGGAAAAGATTAAAGCTTGAAAATAAAACTCAAGAATTTTTGAAGAATTTTTTGAGGAATAAACCAATTTTTTGGAGAGTAGAAGTTAGAGAGAAATGCCAAAAAACTGTTTTCAATCAAAATGTTGCCGTCCCTCAAAATGAAGAGCTAGTCCCCATTTGAACTCAGGCTTGGCCAAAAAAAGAGAAAGACCAAAATAACTTTTAATTTTGTAAATCGAAAATAACACAAAACGGTGAAAAACGGAAAAAACGGACTGAAAAATAGTCTGAAAAATGCAGAAAATCGGTAAAAGCAACGGGGCTGGACAGGTGGTGGCGTGAAGAGGAGCAAAACACGCGTGCCAGGGACAATTGCGCGCGAGGTGCAGGGGCACCGCGCGCACCTGCGCAAGACAGTACGGAGGGACACGCGTGGTGTCCCTCGCGCGCCAACAGCAGGGGGCCGCGCGGTGGCCAAGTGGCCACCACGCGACCACTTTGGCCAAGAACACAAAAGAGGTCGCGTGATGGCAATTGCCATCACGCGACCTCAAATTGGGAAAGTGGCTTTAAAAGCCACTTTCCCACGTTTTCACATTTGTTATTATTATTTTTTTTTTTACAAAAACCTTTTAAATCTTTTTCCTTTTTTTTTTAATTAAAATAATTGACTAATTTAATTACAATAAATAACTAATTTAATTCCTTTTTTCCAATTAAATCAATTAATTTAATTTAATTCAATTAAATTAAATAACTAATTTAATTTCTTTTTTTTTAAAATATAAAAAATAACTCTTTCCAATAATATTATTTTTAGAATTAATTTAATTAATAATTATTTATGATAATATATTTTTATATATATTTACTTTTTACTTAAAAAATAACGAGGGTCTCGACAAGAGAAACATCATTTTTGACACCTTCATCATCGGGTAATTCTGATCTTGGACCGCCTCGGGACCCGGTGTCTACAATATCCTCATCAGCCTATTCCAGATCTTATTGCGATTCAACCGATGGAAACTCCATACAAAGATTTTTGTTTATCCACACGTAGCAGGAGAGGAATGTGGGAAAGACGCATAACTGTTGAAGCTATTCCTATTCAACCCGAAGTCCACCAGGTCCCCCCACCGATGTCATGGCCATATCTTCTAGACCCAACTTCAAGTTCACTTTGTATTCCTTCTAATAGTCAGCGACAATAAAATCAACAATAATTTATGCATGATGAAGTTGGTCCATCCAGATGGAATGTTTATTTGAACGTAAGTTTATCTGAAATCGACCGTCCATGACAAAACACATTTGAAGGTTCTCAGCCTACAGTGCAACATGATGATTTTCTGAACGAGCTATTAAATTATTCTCATCTTAGTACAACAATGGGTTTGGCTTAGCAACTGCTATACAGTGGAGAATACCATGATGTAATGCACATGCCACATGATTCGAACCCAAGTGCGAATGATCAGCAATTCGGTTCACAAAATAGCTCAAGTCATAGTAGTAGGAGAAGAAGAACTTGAATATGTTGTAATGTTGAAAATAGTGAATTTATGGCAAAAGAAGTTTTTATCTCATATTTGATTTAATTAATTAATACATACTTCAAAAACCCATTCCATTTCATAAGCAAATATATTGCACAATGAATATGTTAAATATTTATTAACTATGTAATCTTATACATAAAGCTATCTATTACTATGTTAACTTCTAAAAAATTGATTGGACGGTCCTACGCCACTTGTGCTTGTTTTCTTATTGTGACCAGTGTTTTCACACTTGCTGTAATGAACAATATTAGCCCTCTCCCGTCTATCCATCTCGTTCCATATTCGTGTTGTTCTGGGCCGTCCCTTCTTCCTCCGTAGTTCCATATCAGAGACTAATTTAGGACCATAAAATTGAGGCCAATACGCTTTGTGTGCCATTGGTTAGAACTCACCCTCATAACATTTAAACGCCTCAGTTTTACTGTAACACTGATAAACATAACTGTACATGTTTATATGCCTATGAATGCATGAGGCAATGGCGTGAGAACATGGCATTTTTGTTCCTTGAAATTTTCCGCACTCACATTCACGCCAGTCAAGACTTAATACGTAAGTGTCAACTTCTGTGTTGTTTTCTGGTGCGATGCTTGCTATGACGTTGAATAGTTCATACCGAGTATCATAATTGATGACCATGTGTCTACGCGCCCTTACAGCACTCTTTGTCATAATTTCAACACATTTTGGAGTGAAACGAAACCCTTCAGCCATTTTGCTCATATACAATCCCCTCCTTTGGTCATAAAACTTTACCAACAGATAAAATACATGTTCAACTATCGTTGTGATAGGTATCATGCGAACACCTTTAAGAGCACTGTTTACACTCTCTGCAATGTTCGTAGTCACATGCCCATACCTGTATCCCCCGTCCTCAGAAAATGTCCACTGTTCAAGCGGAACCCGTATCGCCTAGTTGAATGATTCCTCATCAAGCTCTTTTATTTTGTCCATATGCATAGTGAACTTCCGATTCCGAAATTGCGTGCCTGAACCATAATAGTAAATGAATAATGCAATTATAATACGATTATAATACAAAATAGTAAATGAATAATATGATTATAATACGATTTGACAGTAATTGTAAGTAATTATTTGCTTACCAGCCTTGTAAAGCAGTTCTTTGATTGTTTTGTTCCGGTGTTGAGTGTTGTAATTGCTGACGAAGTGGCGCAAGCATATCCTATGAAATGATAATGGTTCCTTCCATCCACCTCTTTCATCGCAAAACACTGCCATTATACCTGCATGTCTATTAGAAATAACTGTAATATCGAGACGTTGAGTCACATGTTTTCTAATTAAGCCCATGAACCAAGCCCAACTTGACTTATTCTCAGATTCCACAATGGTAAATGCAATTGGAAACAACATGCTATTTCCATCGACTGAGCTGGCGATAAGAAGCATATGTTGGAATTTGCCCATTAAGAATGTGCCATCAATCATTAAAATCGGTTTGCAATGAGCAAACCCATCAATGGTCGGTTTAAAAGTCCAAAATACCCTTTGAAATTGTTTGACATATGGGTTCTGTGTATCTAGCACCTTTAACTCGTACACAATTCTAGGATTGTAAGTTTGGAGTGCATTTAAAAATCCCGGTAATCTCTCAAAGGAGTCAATATAATTTCCAAATATTGTCTCAATTGCAGCCACCTTCCCGTACCATGCTTTCTTGTATGATACCTCAAAGTTAAATTGTTGCTTAATAGCTACAATAATCACATCAATAGGCAGGGTCAGATCTTTACTAACCATTCCGATTATGCAATTTCGAATGACCTTTGACCCTAATTATCTGTGATCCTTTGTAAGATTAGCAGACAGGCATGAGTGTGGATCACCGTACCTAGTTATTTTCCAAAAAGGATTATTTTCTTTTGTTGATGCTCTGAGCCGCCACATACAACCATCTTCAAACTTTGCACATCGAACAGCCCAGTATTTTTGTTTTGATTCGACAACTCTAAAGTCAACATTTCGTATTATTGAAAACTTTTTAACACAAGCTTTAACTTCTTCCTTGCTGTTGAAAATCAAACCCACGGATAACTTTGATACACCATCCCATGTCTAAAAGTGAACACCTTCTAATAGGTCAACTTGTGCTGCATTAAAATCGATATTGGCATAATGTTCAAAAGGAAGGTTGAAGATTGCGTCGTTTGTACCTCCATAAGGATGCATTGAGGCTAAAGGACTAACATCTTGTGTATTAGAAGACCCATCACCAGACTCAGAATCATCACTTTCTGAACTCAAGTTTGCCTACTCACCATCAACATGGTCATTAAGAGACAGATAATCATTATCGAGCAACTCGTTTTCACTATCATCCATGGCTCCAAAATCAAAAGAAGGTTCGTTTGCCTGATCCACATCCACTGGATTAGAACATGGAACATCATTTGGAATTTGGCTTGCACTATTCTCGACCATTGAATCGCCTAACAAATCTCCATCTCGTCGATACACAACATGACTTGGGTCGGCCGTATCTGCTACTGGCATCTGACTTATAGATTAACGTCTACTTCCGTGGCATTATAAAAATAGAATGTCATTGATTGTGATCTGGAATATGCGATACAGAACGTTTTCCACGACTGCTTTCTATATTGTGTGTTGGTAATGCACTCGATGCCACTTTAATATTGCTATCATCCGAACGCCTACCTGACCTATTACCAAAAAGAGATTTACTTATAAAACTACCAACCCTCTGACTAAATGACTGCCTAGGTTGGCTCACATCAGCTACAGGCATCTGGTTAACTGAAGGACGTACAAAATGATGTCCTGCACTTTAGCTTGCATTATTATCAGCCAACCCACCTATCGATTGGTGCACATCTTGCCACGGCTCACTACGACCAGCATCTCATACAAACCCAACTGCCCGTCATTGTCTACTTCTATCCTCAATTTGTACTACATCTGTATATTGTTCCCCACATAAATTAAATTCAGAAAACATTTCATTATCATGTGGACTTACAGATTGCATGGGCTAACTGGGACCAACATCGTTCATATCATTTCGTTCAGTTCCACCGATATTGTCTGTGCCAAATCCTTCATTTCCACCTTCATTGCCTTGCGCATATTTCGTTACATTATCGCCTGCATCCCCCTCAGTGACTACAATAATTAAGTCAACTGAAGTTAAATCATCAAATTTCCTCAAATTTTCATATATCATCTCTACATCATCATCATCTACCACATCAACTGAAGTCCAACATAATGATCCACGATTGTACATTGGACTCTTGTATATAATTCTTAAAATAACTGTGACGCGAGCCGAACCGCAACGTGCCCCGAAGACCCGCTTTTAGGGCTTTCGAGAGAGGTTCATTAAAACTTATAACGAATTACAAGTGCATCTATGTTGAGCAACAAGGAGGTTTCTTGGAGTCGCCAACCAATAGAACATTGGGAAAGGTCATGTAGCCTCAGTGAGCCTAAGACGACATACATATATCCATTTTGGGCAAGCTAGAGGGATCTTGGAGATCTCATCCCAATAGAATATTGAAATGACCCTCTAACCCCGTGGAGCCTAGGATTATTGGAGTTGGGCCTTTTAGTGGGCAACAAGAGATATTTTGGAGGCCCCATCCCAATAAAACATTGAGATGGTCCTCTAAACTCGTTGAGCCTAAGACCAGAGTGAGTTCGGGACTTTCCATTTATTCATACCTTGGTTAAGTTTATAAATGAGCTTTGAATTTAGAGTTTTATCCCATTTCTCATTCATTTTAATGCAATTAAGTAAAGCGCAGGTTGTCCACTCAAGGAAAAGCGATAAATAAAACATAATCAGAGTAAAGCACATGAAAGTAAATACAATAAAACTAGGGGCAGAATACAACCCCCATTGTAAATAAAATACAAATTATGCATAAATCGGGATATTCATTAATGATGAGGACATTGGTCCTCGCATGCATATTTATTATGAAATAATTTTGATGTGATGATTTTGGATGGAGAAAATTGAGACATTGGTCCCATTCTTATTAAGAAAAGTTCCAACTTAATTAATAAAAAATGTTTAGTGATTTTCTTTCTAGCGTGCCTAAATAAACAATTTTATTAGGAAAACTAAATAGCAAAATAAATGGAAAAGCCAAATAAATAAATATTACAAATAATCAAAATAAATATATAATCCAAACGAGCCTTCTGGATCTCCTCGCGTGCTCGCAAAAATTCCCAAGTAGAAAAATAAGATGTAAAATAAAAATAAAACACAAATGAAATAATGTTAGTAATTAAATCAATCAAATATAATAAATGAAATAAAGTGAAATAAAAGGAAATGATTAAAATAAAACATGTTAATAGATTAATACAAGAAAACATGAACATGATGATAATCATAATGGAGATAAACAAATCAATGAATATATTAAATAATAAAAAAAAGGATAATAAAAATGAATGAATTAAAGAATGATGAAAACGATTAAATCAACAACATGATTAATTAATATAATTACAATTAATATAAAACTTTACATGGTAAAAATATCAATTAAAATGAATTTATTAATTACATGTTGAAAATAATGATTAATTAAATCAAAATAAATTAATTACATGTTAAAAATAAAAAATAATCAGTATTTACATGAATAAAAATAAAATAATATATTAACATATTAAATAAAACAAATAACATAAATAAATGAAAATAATAAAAATATACATGAATAAATTAAATATGAACAAAAATAATAAAAGAGGAAGATTGAGCCCAGAATGTTTATCCTCAGAGTTTCGGATTCGATGAAGGTAAAAATGATGATTGATTTCCTTATTCTTGATTTGCAAGATTAGAATCGAATAATAAAAATGTTGAAATTTTATTCCAAGGAAAAAAATAGGCTAAAAAAATGATCAAAAAGTTTTCTTTAAAAACAAATAATTGATTTCTTTGTCTAAAGAATGATTTTTGATCAAAAAAATTATTTTTATTGATTAAAAGATAAAAATGTTCTCAAGCACAAACAATTGTTTTGTCTCAAGAAAAAAGAAAAAATCATTTATGAAAACAAACTTATTTTTAGAAAAACCAAATGAAAAACTAGAATTCAAGGACAAACAATTATTTGATTTGTCTCAAAATCTAATTTTCATCAAAAAATGGATTCCAAGAATAAATCATTGAAAAAGATTTAATTGAAACAAATAACAAATTAAAAATCTGAATTTTGAGAGCAAATAATTAGTTTATTTGTCTCAAGATTGAATCCATCAACAAAATTCCACCCAAAAATAAGTTTAGAAGAAATTGTGTTGAAAAAAGAATGAAAGATGAACCTTTTTCTTTTGATTTTGCTTGGGGAAAATGTGGAAATTTTTTTGAAAGCGTTTTAGAGGAAGAAGAAGAGAAAAAGATGAAGCAAAAACCCTAGAAAAAATTCCCCCTTTGATTTTTCCCATCTTTTTTTCTTTTTGTTTCAAAAAAATAGGAAATATAAAATAATTAAAGGGATAAATCCTAATTAAATCAGATATTTTCTATTTTGAATTTTAAAAATTGAAAAAGCCTCAAATTCCCTTAAAATAGGGATAAAAAAATCCAATTTTGTGGAAAAAACCGGAAAAATTGAATTTTGGGGCAAAATTGGCCATTTGCGGCCGAACAGGGGCTACCGATGCCCGTCGGCGTGCCCTACGGGTGCCCGCTTGCACTCTGCCACGCGTCGATGTTCGCGAATTTTTTTTTAATTTAAAATTTAACTAAAAATACAATAATTTCTAAACCCCATTTTTTAAATTTAATTTTTAAAATATTTTTTATTATTTATTTTTTCACTCTAAAATGCAAATTTTACTAGGAAATCATCATTTTTAACCTTTTTGCCTGCAAGTAGGCATCTTATCATCATTGGATAACTCTGATCTGGGCTGCCTCAGGACCCGGTGTCTACAGTTGCCCCCAATTTTGGGAAAACTAGTGCACTGGTGCCTAGATAAGCCAAAATTCAGAGAAGAAGGAAAGAGATGCGTACATGTGGTAGCCCTTACCTTTTTGCCGTGTAGAATGTTGCGAATTGTTGTCATTGAGCTGTAGCGACTGTGGCTCGTTTGCAATGTTTTCTATGGCATTATCCCGCTCGCCTTCGGTCGGCTTGCACGGCATCTGTGGGATGCGGTATTCTCTAACCACAATCCCGTTACGATCTGTTCTATCGCGTGTGCCCTGCTATCCTCATCTCCGCATGCACGATGGCTGATCTGTCCCGCTGGCCTCATCTCGGCCTGCACGGAGTGAGGTGAAGTGTTGTCTAACTGCATCCTTTATTGCAATCTGTTTTATTACATGTCCCCTGCTAACCTCATCTCGGTCTGCACGGTGGCTGGTCTGTCATGCTAGCCTCATCTCAGCCTGTGCGGTGTGAGGTGAAGTGTTATCTAACTGCATCCTCTGTTGCGATCTGTTCTATTGCATGTCCCCCGCTAACCTCATCTCGGTCTGCATGGCGGCTAGTCTGTCTCGCTAGCCTCATATCAGCCTGTGCGGTGTGAGGTGAAGTGTTAACTAACTGCATCCTCTATTGCGATCTGTTCTATTGCATGTCCCCCGCTAACCTCATCTCGGTCTGCATGGTGGCTAGTCTGTCCCGCTAGCCTCATCTCAGCCTGTGCGGTGTGAGGTGAAGTGTTATCTAACTGCATCCTCTATTGCGATCTGTTCTATCGTATGTCCCCCGCTAACCTCATCTCGGTCTGCACGGCGACTGGTCTGTCCCTCTAGCCTCATCTCGGCCTGCAGGTGTGAGATGAAGTGTTGTCTAATTGCATCCTCTGTTATGATCTGTTCTATTGCATGTCCCCTACTAACCTCATCTCTGTCTGTACTGCGGCTGGTCTGTCCCGCTAGCCTCATCTCGGCCTTCACGGTGTCTGTGAGATGCAGCACTCTCTGGCTACAACCTCGGTTCGCGATCTCTTCTATTGCTGGTATTTCGCTGGCCTCATCTCGGCCTGCACGGAGTCTGTGAGATGCAGCACTCTCTGGCTACAACCTCGGTTTGCGTTCTCTTCTATCGCTGGTGTTTTACTGGTCTCGTCCCGACCAGCACGGAGTCTGTGATATGTAGCACTCTCTAGGTACAACCTCGGTTTGCGATCTCTTCTATCGCTGGTGTTTCGCTGGCCTCGTCTCGGCCTGTATGGAGTGTGACTGGCTAAACCCCATCCGTCTAGTACAATTTCTGATCTGCTAACCCCCCCATCCGGCTAGTGCAATGTCGATCTGCTAACCCCCATCCGGCTAGTGCATTATCTAATCTACCAACCCCCATCAGGCTAGTGCATTATCTGATCTGCTAACCCCCATCTGGCTAGTGCATTATCTGATCTGCTAACCTCCATTCGGCTAGTATAGTATCTGGTCTGCTAACCTCCATCCGGCTAGTGCACTGTCTGATTTGCTAACCCCCATCTGGCTAGTGCAATGTCTGATCTTCTAACTGCCATCTGGCTAGTATAATGTATGATCTGCTAACCCCCATTTGGCTAGTATAATGTCTAATCTGCTAACCCACATTCGGCTAGTATAATATCTGATCTGCTAACCCACATTCGGCTAGTATAATGTCTGATATGCTAACCTCCATCTGGCTAGTGCATTATTTGATCTGCTGACCCCCATCCGGCTAGTGCATTATCTGATCTTCTAACCCCCATCCAGCTAGTGTAATGTCTGATCCTCTATCCCCCATTCGGCTAGTACAATGTCTGATTTGTTAACCCCCATCCGGCGAGTGCACTGTCTAATTTGCTAACCCCCATCCGGCTAGTAAGATGTGTGCTTTTTACCCCCATCCAGTCTACTTGGAATCTACCTATTAACCATTATCTGAATGATGTATTTGTCAACCACCATCTAGTTAGTCCAGTGCCTGACCGTTGACAATCCTTGGGTTGACACGATGACTCGTTCGTCGTTTTTCCTTGCTGGTGCTTATCCTGAACCTTCTTTTTTCTAAAAAAAAGGCAAAGTAAATGTGTAGGGTATATAAAAGACGCATACCTGTGGTAGTACATACCTGTTGGGGCCGATGTCAGAGTGTGCTCTCGAAGGACGATTGGTTGTTCCCCATTCTCTTGATTGCATTGACTGTGACATGCCAGATATCGATTCCTCTATCATCTCCAATGCAGCCTCCTTGTTGAAAAGATCTGCATACTTCTCAAGAGGGTGAGAGAATTTGATGTTGAGCTTCTGGGGCGAAAAAAATAGATTTGAGCCTCCCCAGAGGAAAATTATATTTGAGAGTTCTGTTGCTTGCCTGCAGGCAGATGATTTTTCTATTTTGTTTTCATTTTTTTTCTGTTGTTCCTTGTTTTGTTTCTTTTGTGTTTTCACATTTTTGGATGCGTTTGAACTTTTATAGTATATTGGACTTTCAAGGCATTGAAAATATATTCTTCTTTTTGTTTTGTCTTGTTTTGTTTGAGAATTTGTGCTTTTTGTGTTATTTTGGTTCGGGAAGTTGTTTTCTTTGTATATTTGCATTTGTTTGACAATTTGTACATTTGAATTTGGCTTTGATACACTTACTATGTGATGTATGTGAGCGTATATCTTATGATAGGGAAACTTACCTGGTGGCTTCCGGCATGGCCTGCATGAACCTGACATTGTTAGGCTGAACTTATCTCTTGGATCATCTTTAAACATGAGGTCTATTCGGACCCCTCATCTGAGACATGTACATATACAAAACACTGTGCATGTGTGTGGAATCATGTGTGTGCAATATACATACATTTGAATCCGGATTGTGTGAGGTGTGTTAGCGTACATCTTATGACATAGAAACTTACTTGTTCGCTCCCGGCATGGTGTGCATGGAGAGGCTTATTCTTTTCCCTCTTGGGAGCAGGTCCTTGAGATTATTCTCTCGTGAGGACTTCATCTTGATCTGATTGTTCGGCATGGATGAGCGCCGATGTAGAGTCAAAACTGTACCTTGGCCCACTTTTGCATCTGATTTGCCTTCGACTAAAGTATGTGTGGATAGTTCGGCTTCTCAAAGGATCTTATTTTCTATAGATTTGTGTGACTTTGGATTACCTCGAGCATGGTGTGTCCGGATAGGCTTGTTCTTGTGGGCTTTCCACCTATGTATATACGCACTTAATTTTATGTTGGATACAGTGGCTGATAATGTTGATCTGAACCCATCTGTGACGCGCGCCGAACCCCAATGGCCCCGAACAGCCCGCCTTTAGGGGCGATCGAGAAGTGTGAGTGTAGACGACCTCACCGTCTATCGGGCTACCATAAGGCAGGATCATGGAGTCGCCACCCGATAACACATCCGGAAAGTAATTCTAACCTTATGAGGCCAAAACCAGAGAGAGTTCGGGACCTCACTCTTATTCATACCTTTGGTTAATATTATGTGAATGGATTTTTAAGATCAATTATTTTATCTCTTCTCTCACATGCAAATTATACAATAAAATTAAAGCGCATTACAAGCACGTATAAAAAAGCAGTAAATAAAATATAACTATAATTAACTAAAAACAAATATGAAACCATAAAAAATGATAAAAATACATACATAAATCGGACTATTTATTTAGGTGGAAACATTGGTTCCCAACTACTTGTTTTATAAAAAGTATAAAATTCTTGAATCAATTTAAATCTTTTGGTTTTGGAATGAAAACGTGGACATTGGTCCAGTTTTATTGACAAATTTCATTTTGTAGAAAACATTTGTGTGGTGATTCTTTTTAATGCGGTCGAAAAATTATTTGTTATTACAGACCACAAGCGAATTAAAAATAATAAAATAATAATTACATATTCCGAATGATAAATAAATCCTAATCTACTCATCCCGACCGTACTCCGCCTAACTCCGTGAGCGAGTCACATGCCACTCGCATCGCGGTAAAGACAGAAAACAAAGTTAGTTAATATTGGGTAAATAAACAATTGAATGAATAAATAAACAAATAAATAATTGCATAAAGTAAATTGAGAAAAATAATTAAAGTTAATAATGGATTAAATTAAATTAAATGATAAATAAATGAATAAATAGATAAATAACTAAATAAATGATTGAATGAAATAAATTGAGAGGATTAATGAATGTAAAACACAATGGCAATTATAAAAATCAAATGCAATAAAAATGATAATGCTAATAATAATACAGTAAGATGATGATGGGTAATAAATAAACATAAAATAATTATAATAATTATAAATGGATAGAATAATAATTCAATGTAATGATAGTAACATGAACAAAATGATAATAATGATAATAATATACTAATAACAATAATAGCTATAAAATGTATCAAACATAAATAAAAATATTACTAAGAATGAATATAAATAATATAAATAATATAACAATATAACAAATAATAACAATAATGATAACATAATGATAACAATAATAAGAATAATAGCAGTAACATAAAACAATTAAATGTAACATAATAATAATGACAATAATGCTAATAACATAAACAAATACTCAATAATAATCACCAATAAATGTAAAATAAACATAAACTAAATGATATTAATAACAATGATAACATAATAAAACTATTAATAAATAAATCAAATAATAATAATAAATAATAAAGAAAATAACATAAAAGCGGAAAGATGAATAAGAATAAATAAACCTAATAATAATAATAATAATAATAATAATAATAATAATAAAATAATAATAGTAATAAGATGAACACATAATAATAATTAATAATAAATAAGTATAATAATATTAATAATAATAGACATAAAATGCATAAATATATAATAATAACAAATAATAATAATAATAATAATAACAACAACAAATATAAAAACAGAAAATAAATAAATATATAATAATAATAATAATAATAATAATAATAATAATAAAAATAAATATAAAAACAGAAAATAAATAAATATATAATAATAATAATTATAATTATAATAAATATAAAAACAGAAAATAAATAAATATATAATAATAATAATAATAATAATAATAATAATAATAATAATAATAATAAAACAAGAAGGGAAGGAGACTTACTGCCGGAGCTTCGCCGGAGAGTCATCGGAGCTGCCGTTGAAGACACCGACACCGCCATCAGCTTCGTCTGGTCACCGGCAGTTCGTCCCCGTTGGTCACGCGCTGAACGGCACTGTCATTTCCCCGGAAAATGCCTTGAAGCGTCCGGCTCCGATTCCTCCGATCTCCCCGATGCCGGCGAGTGGTGGAGATCGGCTGGCATGGGGAGCTTCGTCCGGGCCTTGTCGGTCGTGTGGCGGCGCACGTGTACCACTCCGGCGTCGGGGGTGGCCGGCGGAGGCCCCGCCTTTCTCCCTCTCTTTTTCTTCTCCGCCGGCGTCGTCCTCTGCATTTTGGCCCTTCTCTGTGTTTTGTTCTTCACTCCTTATTTATTTCCTCTTTCTTTTAATTCTTTCAATTCTTTATTTTGGCTTCCTTTTGATCTTTGGTTTGTGCTCACATTTTGCTCTCTCTTTTCTATTTTTATTTTCTTTCTATGGCCGGCCCTTCCCTGTCTTGCTCTTGCTCTTGCTCTCTTCCTCTTCTATTTCACTTCTTTGTCTCTCTTTTCTTTATTTTCCTTTGATTTGGTTTGTTCTTGTGCTCACTTGCTCTCTCTTTAATTTTTTCCTTTTTTTGTTCTTCAGCCGACCCCCTGCTCTCTCTTGTTCTCTCTTTTTCTTATTTTTTTCTTCTTTCAATTTTTGTTCAGCCGAGAGAGCCCCAAATCTTTTTCTCATCTCTTTCTTTTTATATCCCCAAATTAGGGTAAATAGGTTCACCTAATAAGTCCCTCCGTTTTTTATTATTTTTTATTTTTATTTATTTCTATTTTAACTAATTTACACACTTAAACTAAACACATTAATTAATTAAACATTACTAATTAAATATATTTTTCTACTTTCTTAATTTAATTAATTTACTTAAACTATGACATTTATTTTATCTAATTAAACCCTATATTTATTTATTTTATTCTTTTTCAATTTCAATTATCCTAAAACATTAACTAATTAATCAACTAACCTTAATTATCAATTTATCTTACAATATTAACTAATTAAATTAACCTAATCTTAATTTTCGATTCATCTAATTAAATTAACCTAATCCTAAATTTTTATTTTTTCTTTTAATTTTGAATTTTGAATTTTACCTACACATTTTATGTATTTATTATTATTATTTTTTGTTTGGAGGAATTTCTCAAGAACCCAAAACTGCCATCAAAATCTGACTCAGAACCCGGTGTCTACAGTTGCCCCCAATTTTAGAGAAGCTAGTGGCTAGACACCTAGGTGAGCCAAAATTCAAAGAAGGAAGAGAGAGGATTACTTACCTGAGGATACCAGACCTTATCTTGATGATGTTGCGTAGGAGCAAACGGTTGCCTGTCTTCATCTGGCAGGCCTCGTCTCGGTCTGCTCAGCGGTGAATGAATTTGATACGGGTGATCCTACTGGTCTCGTCTCGACCTATAAGGTGGCTATGAGGTGCAGTACTCTCTGACTACAACCTCGATCTGTGGTCTGTTCTACCATGAGTGTTCCGCTAGCCTCGTCTCAGCCTGCACGGAGTTTGTGAGATGTAGTACTCTCTGACTACAGCCTCTATTTGCGATCTGTTCCATTGCTGGCGCCCCGCTAACCTCATCTCGGTCTGCACGGTGGCTGGTTTGTACCGTTAGCCGTGTTTAACCATTTGGAGTTGCCTCTTAAGAGGACTTTGAAGGAGTGACTGCCCCCTGAGAGGTCTTGGGTTGATTTGCCCCCGGAGAGGACTTGGGTTATTTTTCCCTCGGAGAGGACTTGCGTTGATTGATTGCACCAAATCGCTACCAAGATTCAAAGTGCGAAAGTTCTGAAATTGCACTGAATCGCTACCAAGATTCAAAGTGTTTGCACCGAATCACTACCAAAATTCAAAGTGCGAAAGTTATGAGGTTGCACTGAATCGCTACCAAGATTCAAAGTGCGAAAGTACTGAAACATCACCGAGCTGTTGTCTAAGCTACAAAGTGATTGCACCGAATCGCTACCAAGATTACAAAGTGCGAAAGTTCTGAGATTGCACTGAATCGCTACAAAGATTTAACGTGCAAAAGTGTTGAGACATCACCGAGCTGTTATCTAAGCTACAAAGTGATTGCACTGAATCACTACCAAAATTCAAGGTACGGAAGTTCTGAAATTACACTGAATCGCTACCAAGATTCAAAGTGTTGAACTGTTGCGTCGAGTCTGCTCCAGACTTACAAAACGCGAGAGTTGCTCTCCTGAGCTGCACCGAGTCTTCTCCAGACTTACAAAGTGCGGATAGTGACGCGCCGAGTCTGCTCCAGACTTACAAAACGCGAGGGTTGCTCTACTAAGCTGCACTGAGTCTGCTCCAGACTTACAAAGTGCGGATAGTGATGCGCCGAGTCTGCTCCAGACTTACAAAATGCGAGGGTTGCTCTCTTGAGCTGCACCGAGTCTGCTCCAGACTTACAAAGTGCGGATGGTGATGCGCCGAGTCTGCTCCAGACTTACAAAACGCGAGGGTTGCTCTCTTGAGCTGCACCGAGTCTGCTCCAGACTTACAAAGTGCAAATGTTGATGCGCCGAGTCTGCTCCAGACTTACAAAGTGCGGATGGTGATGCGCCGAGTTTGCTCCTGACTTACAAAGTACGGATGGTGATGCGCCGAGTCTGCTCCAGACTTACAAAACGCGAGGGTTGCTCTCTTGAGCTGCACCGAGTCTGCTCCAGACTTACAAAGTGCGAAAGTGATGCGCCGAGTCTGCTCCAGACTTAGAAAACGCGAGGTTTGCTCTCCTGAGCTGCACCGAGTCTGCTCCAGACTTACAAAGTGCGGATGGTGATGCGCCGAGTCTGCTCCAAACTTACAAAGTGCGGATGGTGATGCGCCGAATCTGCTCCAGACTTACAAAACGCGAGGGTTGCTCTCTTGAGCTGCACCGAGTCTGCTCCAGACTTACAAAGTGCGAAAGTGATGCGCCGAGTCTGCTCCAGACTTACAAAACGCGAGGTTTGCTCTCCTGAGCTGCACCGAGTCTGCTCCAGACTTACAAAGTGCGGATGGTGATGCGCCGAGTCTGCTCCAGACTTACAAAACGCGAGGGTTGCTCTCCTGAGCTGCACCGAGTCTGCTCCAGACTTACAAAGTGCGGATGTTCTGAGACTTGCCTCGTCAGAGGACTCGAAAATGCCTTCTCAGAGGACTTTGAAATTTGTGCCTCCTTAGAGGACTTGGAAATTTGCCTCCAACTTTGAAATGATTGCCCCCTGAGAGGTTTTTGATATTTGGCCTCCTCAAAGGACTTGAAAAGATTTGCCTCTTAAGAGAACCTTGAGATTGTGCCTCTTCAGAGGGCTTGAGAAACGTCGACATGTGAAGTCCCGAGGTTGAGATTGCTGTACATCATCTAGTAGACATAGGACACTGTGTAATCATGAAATGCGTATGAAAATCCATGTATGTATGAGATGGCACGCAAAATTATGCATGTATGAAATCTAAGAGTTATTCATGTATGGAATGGCACATGATGTTATGCATGTGTGAAATCTAAGAGTTATGCATGTATGGAATGACAAGCAACGTTATGCACGTATGAAATATAAGAGTTATGCATGTATGGAATGACACGCGATGTTATGCGTGTGTGAAATCTAAGAGTTATGCATGTATGGAATGACACGCGATGTTATGCATGTGTGAAATTTAATTGTGTAGTATGTGTAGAAATATAATATGCATGTAGAGAATTGTGTACATGACATATATGCCACAAATGATCATGAATGAGAAATACATGCAAAAGATGAAGCATAAAATATCTGCAAGGGGATTATGAATGCGAAATATATACACAAGATCATACCCGTGAGGGTAAGGAGTCATTTACTGGCATAAGTGTGAAGAATCACATGCAAAGATAAGTGGAAGTCATTATATACATGAAGGCTATGTGAAGAACTGGATGTGTGTGATGTGTGTATGGATAACTATACATGCGAAACGAATGCAGAAAAAAAAATCATGTGTACATATACAAAATGCATGCAAATGATGTGCATGTGAGATGCATGCAAAAGATATGCCCACGAAATGCGCAAAATAAGTGATTATAAAAATGAACCTCGGAAAGGCCCATATGTGAAAGTATCTATGAAATATGCTCGCTAAAGATCTTATGCCAAAAGACATGCAGCAAGAATTATACATGTAAAACTATTTATAAGGATGTCTGCTACAGTTACATGCAAAAACATTTGTAAAAAGCATATGTACAAAGAATGTTGCTGGAAGTAGATGCAAAGTATCACTTTCATGAGTAGTGATAAGAAATGCCCCAAGATCGCGAAATGAATGCAACCTATTGGGTACCTCAACTCAAGTTTCTGTCCACCTTTGAATACACTGAATAAACCACATTCTCAACTTATTCAATCCCAGCAGAAGAATTCAGGAGTCACTCCCAATGAAGTGCAAAGAAGTAAACATGTAAACATCAATGTTTACTAAATCAACATGTAAATACAAGGCATACCATACAATCTCTGTGTGTATGTGCAAAAGGCCAAAACAAGATTTTTCATTTTTCAAAAGCAAATTCTAAATGCAATGTCGGGAACGAGACTCAACTCGAATGCATAAATGCACTCATGGCTTCTCGCTTGAAGCTCAAGAAACACCATACGCCTCTTCCTACGTACCAAACCTTATTAGAAGGTCATCTCCGCTAATTAGATAAGGCCGAACCAAGAATCAAGAGGTCTTACTTTGGTTGTAACGTTAGGCTTAAGTAATTGGCTATCAAAGGAGGATCAGGTTGCTAGAGAAAAATGGCCGCAACGTTAATTCAACGGATGAAAGCACCATTCTCAACCCCAATTGTATACTGTCCAGATATTCTTGAATTTGAATTTAGTAAAACTTTAGCTCGTCAAGCTCAGTATAATAATTAAGCTAAAAAGATAACTACTGAGCTCATTAAGGGGGCATTTTTTTTTCTTTTTTTTTTCTTTTTTTTTTTTTGCTTGCAAGCTTATGTCTCTAATTACACAAAAAGTTTATCGATGATTTAGACCCCATTCCCAAAGTGTAGCCCCAAAAATTATCGATGATTGAAAATTCATTTGCCAAGGGGTAGATCCATCCATATCAGGGTGATTTCTGGTAACCCACAAATTATCAACGGTCGAGATTCTCTCCTAGAAGTGTAAACCCACTTTCACCGGGGCAATTTTTGATAACCCCAAAAAATTATCGATGATTGAAATTATCTTCTCGAAGTGTAAACCCACTTTCATTGGAGCAAATCTTTACAGCCCAAAGAAATGTCATAATGTACATCCATCCTTAATAGAGCGGCCATTCTTCTAAGGGGAAGCCAAAATCATTTTAGGCGAAGGGTGAAGTTTTAATGTGTGTAACAACGAAACTGGTACGCATTTAGCATACCGAAATAAAGGCTCAAGGGGCTAACAAGCGATTGTGAAAATAAAGGTAGGAAATGGTCATTTAGAAAGCTACACAAAGAAGTTGTGCCTAAATCATTTTCTAGATTCAGCCTTATCCAGGGGTCGCTTTGACGGGTAATCAGAAAGGTTCTAGTGCTCTTAGTGAGTTTTCATCCAATCCCCTAATTGCAACTAGTTTTTCAGTTCATTTTCAAAACGGGCCAAATGTGCTCTGAACTTAGAAATGACATGGTATAGTCAAATATTTTCATGCGATCTAGCTCTTAAAGATCAAACATATCTACCCCCCACTTAATTCAAAGTGGAATGAAACGCAGATTTCTAAAAACTGAGATCAAAGTCAATCATAGTTGAGAACTACTTAGGCGGAATCAAACTTCGAATCAAAGGTATCTTAATAAGGTGCAAACATGTCAGCGTTTTTAGGGTACAACTTAACACAAAAAATTTTTAACTCTATCAAAATGTATATGTACAAAAATCATGCAAGCCAACAAAGAAGATTTTTTTTTTCGTAAAATATGTGCAAGCTATGCGTTAAAAATCATGTACAGGGAAAGATGCATGCAATGGCGTCATGCATGTCAGTAATGCGTGTAAGGAACTATATGTGCAAAACATGTGTAAAAACATATTGTATAAAAATGCATACATGAAATATGTGCAAAGATGTGTGTGTGTAAAATATTAACGAAAAATTATAAGTGAGTGTGAATGTGGGAACAATGCATGACAAATGATGTGCATACATAAATTTACAGTGTACATGCAAGCAACATACGACGATGGCATAAGTACAAAATATGGTATAACATGAGAATGAATATTCAGGATATATGATACATGTACACATGGCTTGATTTAGACATGACAAAAATACGTATGCGACGTAAGATGAAGGTGATCTAGCAAGATAATGTGCACTAATGAGTCGCGAGGAATGGCAAAACTCACATAGATAAAAATGCAAAATATATACAAATTATGCACATGACTTGGGACTCAATATACGAATGACTATGTACTGTGATTGGAGTATGCGTGTAACACGAGATATACAATGAAAGTGTCTGCAAGAAATAAATAGCATTCACAAAGTACGTGTATTTGCGTGGTATGAGCATACAAGACATGCATTGGTATATACAATGACTAACATGCATGATGAAGAACTTATATGTGCATAGCATAATTCATGTATGATAGTAAATGTTCATGATATGGCATACAATGTGAAAAATGCGAGATATTTTCTGTGTATAATGTCTAGTCTAATGAAGTATGCTAGTGTGTGCACACTATGACATGCAACAGTATATGTATGTTCCAGGGCGCAAAGTTAATGTACATGTGTAATGTGGGCATACGGATATGTACATGCTATGACACATGGTGAATGCATTTTTTTTTATTTGATTTTCTTTTTTTTTGTTTTTGTGTCATGGGGACAGTATGTCTATACTTGCTATAATGCATGTTAATATGTACATCCGATGATGTATGCTGTATATACACATAATGGCGCACAATTGATGTCATAAAGAATGTTAATATGTATGTATTGCGACAAGCATTATTATGTGCATGCATGACAAACGTGTTATATTTATATTCACAAATTATGATACAAGCAATTTTATATACAAAGTGCACAGATTCTATTATTGTACATGAGAAAAAATACACATGCCTTTTTTACTATTGTTCATGAAAGAAAGAAATAATGCACGAGCACGAATACACATACAAGAAGAAAGTTCCTCCCAACCGTTTCTCTCTCACACAGGAGGTCGTGCGGTCTCTTTCCTAGGTAAGCTTGACCCATGGATCAACGGGAAACCCAAAGAGCGTGTTAGAGCACGACGTCTCTCAAGATGCGCACACATATGATTTTTGGCCATTGTGTATTTGGACACTTCAACCAAATTAAGGTGAGGTTATCGAAGCTTTAAAGCTTTCCATAGAAGACCACTTAATTTGTTTGATCTTGTTTAATACACGATGACCCACGTAGCAAGCACTGTATTAAGGTACATACCACCTAGGGGAAGTATCTATTGCCATTATATGAGCTTTGGTCAAGGTGGTGTTGCTTTAGGGCTACCCAAGCGTGATCCCTGCCAACTGGTCTAGACCAGCCGGGTCACCATTTGATATACCAATTGATGGCACGAGGCTTGGGCTGGTGATTATCCTTAACACTTCCCCAAATTGAGTGAAAATGAGGCCGTGCTTCAGGAATGCACCGGGGCTAATAGAGGGACCAAACTAACATAATTCTAAGGCTCTAGCATGATGCAATGCAATTTTTCGAAAAGGGATAAAATTTCTTGATCCTACACCCATTTACATTAGATTAACCAAAGGTACTTTCGAAGCAAAATCTCATGATATCCCCAGCGGAGTCGCCACTGTAGACGACCTCACCGTCTATTGGGCTACCATAAGGTAGGATCATGGAGTCGCCACCTGATAACACATCGGGAAAGTAATTCTAACCTTATGAGGCAAAAACCAGAGAGAGTTCGGGACCTCACTGTTATTCATACCTTTGGTTAATATTATGTGAATGGATTTTTAAGATCAATTATTTTATCTCTTCTCTCACATGCAAATTATACAATAAAATTAAAGCGCATTACAAGCACGTATAAAAAAGCAGTAAATAAAATATAACTATAATTAACTAAAAACAAATATGAAACCATAAAAAATGATAAAAATACATACATAAAATCGGGCTATTTATTTAGGTGGAAACATTGGTTCCCAACTACTTGTTTTATAAAAAGTATAAAATTCTTGAATCAATTTAAATCTTTTGGTTTTGGAATGAAAACGTGGACATTGGTCCAGTTTTATTGACAAATTTCATTTTGTAGAAAACATTTGTGTGGTGATTCTTTTTAATGCGGTCAAAAAATCATTTGTTATTACAGACCACAAGCGAATTAAAAATAATAAAATAATAATTATATATTCCGAATGATAAATAAATCCTAATCTACTCATCCCGACCGTGCTCCGCCTAACTCCGTGAGCGAGTCACATGCCACTCGCATCGCGGTAAAGACAGAAAACAAAGTTAGTTAATATTGGGTAAATAAACAATTGAATGAATAAATAAACAAATAAATAATTGCATAAAGTAAATTGAGAAAAATAATTAAAGTTAATAATGGATTAAATTAAATTAAATGATAAATAAATGAATAAATAGATAAATAACTAAATAAATGATTGAATGAAATAAATTGAGAGGATTAATGAATGTAAAACACAATGGCAATTATAATAATCAAATGCAATAAAAATGATAATGCTAATAATAATACAGTAAGATGATGATGGGTAATAAATAAACATAAAATAATTATAATAATTATAAATGGATAGAATAATAATTCAATGTAATGATAGTAACATGAACAAAATGATAATAATGATAATAATATACTAATAACAATAATAGCTATAAAATGTATCAAACATAAATAAAAATATTACTAAGAATGAATATAAATAATATAAATAATATAACAATATAACAAATAATAACAATAATGATAACATAATGATAACAATAATAAGAATAATAGCAGTAACATAAAACAATTAAATGTAACATAATAATAATGACAATAATGCTAATAACATAAACAAATACTCAATAATAATAACCAATAAATGTAAAATAAACATAAACTAAATGATATTAATAACAATGATAACATAATAAAACTATTAATAAATAAATCAAATAATAATAATAAATAATAAAGAAAATAACATAAAAGCGGAAAGATGAATAAGAATAAATAAACCTAATAATAATAATAATAATAATAATAATAATAAAATAATAATAGTAATAAGATGAACACAGAATAATAATTAATAATAAATAAGTATAATAATATTAATAATAATAGACATAAAATGCATAAATATATAATAATAACAAATAATAATAATAATAATAATAATAATAATAATAATAATAATAATAACAACAACAAATATAAAAACAGAAAATAAATAAATATATAATAATAATAATAATAATAATAATAATAATAAATATAAAAACAGAAAATAAATAAATATATAATAATAATAATAATAATAAAATAATAAAACAAGAAGGGAAGGAGACTTACTGTCGGAGCTTCGCCGAAGAGTCATCGGAGCCGCCGTTGAAGACACCGACACCGCCATCAGCTTCGTCTGGTCACCGGCAGTTCGTCCCCGTTGGTCACGCGCTGAACGGCATTGTCATTTCCCCGGAAAACGCCTTGAAGCGTCCGGCTCCGATTCCTCCGATCTCCCCGATGCCGGCGAGTGGTGGAGATCGGCTGGCATGGGGAGCTTCGTCCGGGCCTCGTCGGTCGTGTGGCGGCGCGCGTGTACCACTCCGGCGTCGGGGGTGGCCGGCGGAGGCCCCGCCTTTCTCCCTCTCTTTTTCTTCTCCACCGGCGTCGTCCTCTGCATCTTGGCCCTTCTCTGTGTTTTGTTCTTCACTCCTTATTTATTTCCTCTTTCTTTTAATTCTTTCAATTCTTTGTTTTGGTTTCCTTTTGATCTTTGGTTTGTGCTCACATTTTGCTCTCTCTTTTCTATTTTTATTTTCTTTCTATGGCCGGCCCTTCCCTGTCTTGCTCTTGCTCTTGCTCTCTTCCTCTTCTATTTCACTTCTTTGTCTCTCTTTTCTTTATTTTCCTTTGATTTGGTTTGTTCTTGTGCTCACTTGCTCTCTCTTTAATTTTTTCCTTTTTTTGTTCTTCAGCCGACCCCCTGCTCTCTCTTGTTCTCTCTTTTTCTTCTTTCAATTTTTGTTCAGCCGAGAGAGCCCCAAATCTTTTGCTCATCTCTTTCTTTTTATATCCCCAAATTAGGGTAAATAGGTTCACCTAATAAGTCCCTCCGTTTTTTATTATTTTTTATTTTTATTTATTTCTATTTTAACTAATTTACACACTTAAACTAAACACATTAATTAATTAAACATTACTAATTAAATATATTTTTCTACTTTCTTAATTTAATTAATTTACTTAAACTACGACATTTATTTTATCTAATTAAACCCTATATTTATTTATTTTATTCTTTTTCAATTTCAATTATCCTAAAACATTAACTAATTAATCAACTAACCTTAATTATTAATTTATCTTACAATATTAACTAATTAAATTAACCTAATCTTAATTTTAAATTCATCTAATTAAATTAACCTAATCCTAAATTTTTATTTTTTCTTTTAATTTTGAATTTTGAATTTTACCTACACATTTTATGTATTTATTATTATTTTTTTTGTTTGGAGGAATTTATCAAGAACCCAAAACTGCCATCAAAATCTGACTCAGAACCCGGTGTCTACAGTGAGGTTCGCTGACAACTTGTAAGGTATTTACGAGTGCGTCTATTTTTAGCAACAAGGAGGTTTCGTGGAGTCGCCACCCAATAGAACATTGGGAAAGTTCATCTCGCCTCAGTGAGCCTAAGACGGCGCATATTTCAATTTTGGGCAGGCAAAGGGATCTTGGAGGTAATCACTCCAATTGAACGTTGGGAATGAACCTCTAACCCTATGGAGCCTAGGATTTATTAAGTCGTTTGCCACAAGAGGTGCCTTAGAGGTCTCGTTCCAATGAGTGATCAGATAGACCTCTCACCTCGTTGAACCCAAAAACCAGAGTTGGGTTCGGGACTTCTCATCTATTTCTACCTTGATTAATTTTATAATTAAATTTTGAGCTTATTAGTTCACTCTCTCTCCACACGATGCAATTTAGTTAAAGGCGCAATTATTCATGTCAAAAGCATAAATAAATAAACCAAAAATAAGCAATCCAAAATAATTTACAATAATACTAGGAACGGAATACAACCCCCATTTATAAAAGTGCGATACATATATAAAACGGGGAATTCATTTATTTTGAGGACTTTGGTCCTCGCATGCATTTATTATGAAAATAATTTTTATGTGACATTTTCATTGGCTAAAATAGGACTTTGGTCCTTTCTTTGCAAATGCCACCAAATTAATTAATGTAAGACATTTATCCATTTTTATTTAACGCGAAATAAAATAATTTACATAAACATAAAGATAAATAAAAAATAAATGCGTAATTAAATAAATAAATGGTAAAGAGGTAAAGGATTAAACCAATTGGAATAATTCCTCTTGGCTTGGATAGGCTTCTCAAGCTCAAACCATTCAAAGATTCAAGATATTATCTCATAAAACAAACAAACATATTAGTACACAAAAGGGACCAAAACAAAGATAAATATAAATTAAATTTAAAATTCATAAATGCAATAAAACTAAATAGAAATTAAAGAAAAGCAAAAAATAATTTTGAAATAAAAGAAATAAAAGAAAAAACAATATACCAGTAAAGGAAAAGTGAGGAAAATAGCCAGGGACGGCCATCAGTGTGTAACCGACGGGCGTCTCAGGAGTGATCGACGGGCAATAATCGTGCCACATACGTTCCACCGCTCAAATGAGAGACGGACGTCTGTGACCTTATTGCCCGTCAGTCACCTCTATTCCTCAAAAAAATAAGTAAAAAAATGACTTTTCTCAAAATAATAATTTTTTCAACAAAAATATTCACAATAAACACAAATAATCAAAATAAATAAAACGAATGACGTGTCCATGATATTTACCCTCGGATTTTACCTTTTAGGATGAATGTTTGAATGGCTTTAGTCCCGCGAGCTTCACGAGAATCGAGTTAAAACCAAGAAAAGAAAGTTTGTATTTCTTTCTTGATTTAAATTAGTAATTTTTGAATATTGGAATCTTTTTGAATATTGGAATCAAAGAAAATTGATGTAAACCAATTAATTTAGCTTCCCCAACTTGATTAGATTCACTAAATAAAAAATAGAAAGTAAAAAGCAAAACTTTTTAAAAATGAAAAAGAGTATTTTGGATTTTTTAGAGAAATTTGGAAAATTCTCCAACCCCCAAATCAGGTAAGAAAACCCCTTTTATAGGCTCTTTCCCCCAAAAACCCTAAATCCTATTTCCTGTTCGAAACAGGATATCGCAGACGAGCATCAAAAATCCATAGACGGGCGTCGGCAATAGGGACACGGGCAGTCATTTTGGCCACCGACCAAGCAAGGTATGGACTTCAGGGATGGACGTCGGTTTGCGGACACGTGTTCGTCACTCGACTCACCGACGGCCCGTCCCTCATTACGAGAGACGGACCACCTCAGCGACCGACGGTCGTATCATGACAGACGGGCTGTCAGTCTGTGGAGGAAAAAAACCCCTTTTTCAAGCTAAAACCTCTTGACTTTTCTATTTCTTTTTCTGGTAAATGAAAACCTTTAATTCTCGTGAAGCTTAAAGGACCAAAATTCTTGAATTCCATCCATTCATTCAGAAATGGACATCAATTTCTTCATCGGTTAATCTCTGATCTGGACCGCCTCGGGACACAGTGATTATAGTTGCCCCCAATTTTGGGGAAACTAGTGCACAAGTGCCTAGATGAGCCAAAATTCAGAGAAAAAAGGAAAAAAATGCGTACCTAGAGCAATCCTTACCTTTGGTGGCTGCATAATGGCAAACGGTTGGCTTCGCCTGGCGGGCCTCATCTCAGCTCGTGCAGCTTCGGCTGGATGTAGTGTTGGTGAGGTGCAGTGCCCTCTCGTCACGACCTCAGTGTGAAGAGTAGTGTTTGCTAACTGCAACTTCAATTGACGAGAAATGGTGTTTGTTAACCAGAGTCTCAATGTGAAGAGCAGTGTTTGCTAACTGTAACTTCGATTGGTGAGAAGCGGTGTTTGTCAACCGGAGTCTCAATGTGAAGAGCAGTGTTTGCTAACTGCAACTTCGATTGGTGAGAAGCGGTGTTTGTCAACCAGAGTCTCGATGTGAAGAGCAGTGTTTGCTAACTGCAACTTTGATTGGTGAGAAGCGGTGTTTGTCAACCAGAGTCTCGATGTGAAGAGCAGTGTTTGCTAACTGCAACTTCGATTGGTGAGAAGCGGTGTTTATCAACCAGAGTCTCGATTTGTTAAAAATTCCTTGCTAACCCCCATCCGATCTGCAAGGTGCATAGTACTTTCTGACTACGACATGAATGTGAGATTCTCCCTTGCTAACCCCCATCCGATCTGCAAGATGCTTAGTTGATTGAGTCTGATCTTTGAAGGGCAGAGTGCTTGGTCTGTTTACCCTTCATTGTGATTGATGTCTTTACCTGGACCGATGTTAAACAATGTTCCTGTGTGGTAAAGAATTTTTGTTAATTCCTATGCAAGATATCCCTGTTTAATAGGCTCATAAACGATTTTCTATTACCATTTATTGTTTATCATCATTTTCGATGCATCATCATTTTTTATGATTACATGGTCATTTAGATTTAATGCAAATAAAGAGAAAGTACTCAGTTATCTTTAATATAAGTAAAGCACAAATAAAGATAAAAAGAGATAAAAAAACATGTAAATCTGATAGTAAATGTTTTTCACTAAAACTCAATTTTGTACAATGTATATACAACTACGATAATAATAATAAACAAAATACAAAAAATGTCGTCCAAACTCCCTGAATGACTATAATGGCGAATAATCTTTGAGCTCCTCCTCGGGGTCATCATCATCATCAGACAGATGTATTGGCTGAGCCTGAGGCTAAGGCTGAGGCCGAGAGGTAGAAAGTCTAGCCCTAGAAGTGGAAGGCTAGCTAGAAGGATCTGTTGGGTCTGGCTGCTGAGAGTCCCATACTCTAACCATGGGCTGGAACCTAGGAGGAACTGCCACCAGCACAGATCGAGGCTATGGTCTCTCAGAACTCTGCTGCTGAAACTGTACCCGAGCGTATCAGTCCATGAAGGGTTGCGGGCACACTGTCATGAAGCGCAAGGTGTTTGTGATCATCCCCCCTAGCTCCTTGAAGGCTCTGCTCAACTAGTGGGTCTGCTCAATAGAAGCGGTCCCCATACGATCTAGCCTCCGCTCTGTGTACTTCCGGAACCCTCGAATAGACTGGGCAAGGGGAGGAATGACCCCCTCCAACCCCTGGACTCTGAACCTGAGAGAATCGAGTTACCCGTCTATCATCTGAAGAGTCACATCGATCCTCTGAGCCGCCTCATCCTGAGACATCCTCAACTCCTGTCTCAACTGCTCTCTAGGCCCCTCCTGCTCCTGTGCTACGTGCGCTATGAGCCTGGCCTGCTCCTGTCCCATATGCTCTATGAGTCTGGCCTGCTCCTGGACCATATGATCATTAAGCTCGACCTGCTTCTGGCCCATGCGCTCAATGAGCCTAGCCTGCTCCTGGATGGTAGCCTGCTACTGGTCTAGCCTCTCCTGGGTGAACCTATCCCTCTCCCTGAACTGCTCGTGTAGGACCCTGTCCCTCTCCTCTTGCCTGCGCTCAAAAGATGCAAAAATGGAGACTATGAGGTCGGAGATGTCAGGCCACGATGGCTGAGGTGGAACAAGCTCGTGAGTCTGCTTTGGTGGTGGACCTGTGGAGGTAGATGCCCCCGGGTCCCCTCTAGTGTAAGGGTGGAACCTCCCTGATGGTCGGAGAGTGGTCTGCTATACCCTCGAAGCTGGAGGAGGAGTGGGGCGCTGCGCCCTCGGTGGTAAAGGAGTGCCAAACAGGTCATCAATGGTGAACTCTACCTCGAAGTCTGAGGGGGTCCTAGGCCACTCCTCCTCTGACTGTGGATATGGTGGTGGCCCCTCCTTGTAGTCCTGATGCTGGGGAGCCTGACCCTTTGGATACTGTGGATGTGGGGGCTACTGCTCCTGTGCTAGTGAAGGGAGACCAAAAGCCCACCGGGTCTCATGAATGGTGAGGAGCCTAAACGCCTCGGCCTGTCCCGGTATCTGTAGCACCATCCCCATTTGTACAGTGGCCGGTGCGTCTACATATATGTCCTCATCTATGGCATCCCCAAGCCTGTCTGGGCCAACTCCCAACCCTAACAATATTCTGGTAATGACTCCTCCAATAATCACCATCGGGGCTGTCCCCCTGGAAACCCTCACCATGTTAGCCAATATCTCATGGCTAACATTAAGGCGCCGGCTTGCTACCATGGCCCATAGGCTCCATATCTCTGCAGCATTGAACGACCCTGGGTTACCAGCCCCGTCCGAGGTATGAGCTGGAGAGCACTCTATGTAGGTACCGGAGCGCCTGTGAAATAAGCATGGTACTCTTTGCTGTATCGTGATCATACAGCACTCCAGGTAGGGCTATGGTCGCCCAATGGTCGCACCTCACCGCCCGCTGAGGTACCATCACACCATCACCCCGTGGGAGTCCCAAGGCCTCTGTAAATCGCTGGCGTGTGATACTAAAATGATGACTATCAAACAAAAACTGCACCACCCCGGGCTTCGTATCTGACCTCTAGAACCCTCCATAGTGTAGTGTGGCTAGGACCTGCCACACTGCCTCTGGATGTGTCGTAAAGGCAGGTGTCAAAAAATCAGTCCATCCTGCACCCGCCAAAAGTGCATCGACCTCACCTGCCATCCCTAAGGCCTCCAGGAATGGCCTAGAAATGAAGCGACTAGCTCGGAACTCTACCTAAGCCAGTGTCCTATACCTCTGCCTGTCATCAGGGCTCATCCAATCCGGGGCCTGTGGCTTGGGCTGTCCCTGCGAAACAAGTCGTCGAGGTGGCATCTTGCAAGAGAAAAGTTATGCAATTAATTCAATATAATGGCCGCTAATGGGCCTGATTTCAAAGATGAGACAATTCGGTCATCATCCAGGCAAGGATGGTCTGGCCCAAAAAGAAATAAAACAAAAAAAATAAGATAAGAACAAAATAAAAATAAAAAAAATTAGGCAGCATCCCGGCAAGGATATGCCCAACTTCCTGCATAAGGAAGGCAAGAAAAGAGAACAACGGGCCTCGGGTCCCAGCAGCACAACATTTATTGACTTCACAGTTAATACATGCATAAGGATATCTTATTTCTAGATATGCCACAATATTGTAGTTGAATGTCATTTATATGGAAGCATGCTTTATTAAAGGGCATGAAGGCATTTAAAATTCAAGGCAATAAGAATACTCATGCAAGGCTAATCAACAATCCAAGTAAAAGAAAAAGCTATACCAAAGCGATATTAAAATTAATCATGTAAACAACATCTAATGCTAATTATTAAGGTAAATTATTAACAGCAACACTCAATAATAAAATAAGAAAATTACACTTTACTTACTCAAAATAAAAGAAAGAAAGAAGAATTAATTACTAACCTGTAGTTCGCAGAAAAATAAAACTCAATGAAAAGGTAGAAAATATACTCCGATAGGTGCCCGGTAATGCGAGGAACGTGAAAATATAAAAAAAAATGTGAAAAGATGTGAAAAGATGGAGAAAATAAGCAAAAAACCACAATGAGGGACGGTTGAAAGAAGAAAATGAAAAGACAAGAGGTGCAAAACCGTATGTCCGTCGGTTCGTGCATGGATATATAGTTTTTCATGACCGACAGGCTAGGCGTCTCCAGGACCGACAGACGTGTTGACCATCTTTCGATCCACATGCCCCCATTAAATGCGTAATAAATGCACGAGATGAATGCAATGATGACGCATGCATCTGCCAGGTGGACGACGACCGATGGGCAGGCCACCTGTACTGAGTAACGGGCAGGCCACCTTTACTGAGTAACGGGCAGGCCGTCTGTGGAGCTTCCCTATAAATTTTACCATTTTTCTTGGACTTCGCGCCTCCTTACTTATTTTAATTCTTTGCTACCCTCAATCTTTGACTTTTAAAGGATGACTTCTCCCCTTTTCGAAAGGATGTACAATATCTTGGACGACACTCGCACTTGGGAAAATAACACCCTCACTACCCTGTCTGGGCTAAAATATTTACGGAGAGCCAAAATAGACCACAGCCTTCTCTTAGCTGCAACCCATTTCTGGAATCCACAGTTTCACGTTTTGAAGTTCACTTATCAGGAACTGTGCCCTCTACCCGAGGAGTTTGCTGCCATCACCGGAGCATGGTACCCTCCTAATGCTCTGCCTTGCATCCCCTGCTGTGGTCTAATTCAGACTCGGGATATCGCCCTATCTCTCGGTATAGCTCCTTCCGAGGTTGCTCGGTTGGTCCCACAGGGTCCCATATTTTCCTTGGAGCCACTAATCGAGGCGCTGGATAGATTTTCTGATGTCCCTACCAATCGAGTAAGCGTTGTCTTCTTATTCTGCATGATGAGCCTCTTGACCGTAACTTCAGGAGACTTGGTTGGTGATCCTCGCCTGTTCGGGGTTCTAGATGACTTTCATCACGGGTTGTCTCCCTTTCCCCTTATTTTGGCTGAAACCATTCTGGGCTTCGATTCTGTTCGCTCGGGATCTACCACTTTGTTCACTGGAGCCCCTTATTACTCCAGGTTAAAAGGTAGTGCGTCACTTGTGGATTTTCGCACTAGCTTTTCTTAGCGGGAAGTGCGTCCTTCTAATTTTCACACAACCCTGGGCCTTATTTTTTTGCCTGAAGTAAACCCAACATACTCCAGTGGCTTTTTTTTTAGATATGGTTGCAGGAGAAAATGAAGCTGTTGTCAGAACCACCTCCCCGAGTTATTGCACAATATTCACCGAGACACTTCCTCCTGAGGAAACGACTGTATTCACTTGTAACTCCTGACAAAGGCATTGCTAGATTTGGTGAGATATCAGATGATGACATCAACTTCATGCCTACTTGGCTTACTCTGTCTCATGCAGTCATTGATGGATCATCGGGGTGCGTTCCCCTATGCAGGCTTCATCAAGCCACCTTCTGCATTACAGCCCGATGTGCTCGTCAACTCGTGATGACCCAGGACGTGGTAAGAGTCCCACTATCCTTCCGGGGAGGAGCTTTTTCTGCTGCTTTTGCTTCTCGCTATCATGAACTGTGGAGCCAACTTCTAGTGAAGACCATCATACCTCCATTCGAAACTCATTCTGTGGCCTCCACCAGTGAGTACAAGAGATGGGTCCTCAGTCCAGCGTCTCACAACAGGACACGAGGACTCAAGCGTCTAGCCGGCGAGAGTAGCAGTAGAGCCTAGTTTAGCTTAAATTGTACACCCTTTTGGGTATTGTGTTTCTTTTCGAAGTAGAACTATAAAATTATGGAAATGAAAGGAAAAATTCTTATTTTATTTCACCAAATTGTGTACATTTCTCTAGAATTTCAACATACATGATCAGTATTTGACACCAATTCAACTGTCTAAACCATATTAGTTCATGGAACCAAACTTTGATAGCATCAGAATCCTGTTACCAAACGGCCCTCTCGGGTTTTCTCGACTGGACATTTTCTCTCATGCCTCTAATTTTTGCACAGGATGCCTTTTTCCGGTTTTCACCCTGTCGAGGAGCCCAATTTTAGCAAGGCCGCCTTTTTTCGGTTTTTGACCCGCGGAGCATTTTTATTCTCTTCTTTTTATCTTATAGTCTTTAACCATGGAACCTTTTGAGTTTGTCTATGTTGATCGGTTCTTTGAATTCATTGCCATCACTATCTTACAAGATCGTGGCTCCTTTCGACAACAGCTTATTTAGGAGGAATGGCCCTTCCCATGTTGGTCTGAATTTTCCTCGAATATCCGGTGCACCTGGTCTCATCTGTTTGAACACCAAGTCTCCCTCTTTCAATGGGTGCTTCCTGATCTTCTTTCTGAAGGACCTGGCAAGTCTCTTCTGATAGATCTGGTTGTGGTAATAGGCTTTCAATCTACTATCATCCAACATGTTCAAGTGTTGCAACTTCTGTTGTGCCCATTCAGCTTCAGGAATCTGTGCCTCCATAACCACCCTCAGCAACTTAAGCTCGATTTCGAGTGGCAACACTGCTTTTGTCCCATACACCAGAGAGTATGGTGTGGCGCCTGTAGATGTCCTGACTATTATTCTGTAGCACCAGAGTGTGAATGGTAACTTTTTTTCCCAATCCTTATAAGTTTGGACCATCTTAGCCAGGATCCTCTTGATGATCTTGTTAGCGGCCTCAATCGCCACATTAGCTTGTGGACGGCACGGAGAAGACTTGTGATGCTCAATCCCTGTAACACCCCGAAATAGTCCTAGAAGAATGACAGAATTTTTGTTCAAGAAAGATTAGTGTTGTGCGTGTGAGTCCTATCGCGAGCGCGACAAGCGTCGCGGGCGCGACAGAACCACTCCGGTGATAGGGTATTTAAATTGGCCTTTTAAGTAGTAGCTTTGTAGGAGAATGACACATGGCTTTGTAGGGAAGTGACAAGTGGCAATAGATTAATTTATGTTAAGAAAGATTAAGAGTTAAGAGAGGAGATTAGGATTAATTATAAGGAAAAGAAGATAATCATGCATTTAATGGGTTAGATAGCATTTAATAACCTAGTTAATTCTTGGATTTGCTTTGACCAAGTGCCTCTCTCTTTTCTATTCCCGTTGGTTTCTTTTCCTTGGCCATTATTCTTCTTTTCTTTTCCTTTTTCCTTGAGTTTCTGCCGTTCACTTGCTTTGCCCTTTCTTTCTTCTTCCTTCTTGACATGTTTTGAGTGATTCATTTGGATTAGCTTGGAGAGGGGTTAGTAAAGCTTGATTAGGTCTCCTAAGAAGGTAAGTAATGCTATTTAGTTAGTATTGGTCTTCTTCTTCTATCTTATTTCTGTTTTTGATTTAAAGTAAGAGATAAGAGTAACTTTGTTATTTTGAATGGTCTGTGTATAGAAGTTGTGGACAAGAGGCCCAATAAAGGTAAAGAGAAGGTCGGAGCCGAGTAGAGAGCGCGATTCAACGTCCTAGAGGTAGGGATCGCGTGTGAATCTATTTTGACTGCCTGTAATGAGCTCACAATATATGTATACATGTTTTCAATCATGTTTTGAATCATGGTGTATGAGTTTTGGTTGTGTTAAATGGTTTTCATATGGTTTTGTGTGTAAAAAGTGATTTTAGATAAATTCTGTTTGGGTTTCATTAGACCTTTGAATATAGTTTTTGTCATAAGTTGAGTTACAGAGCTTCAATTGTGTTGAATCAAGTTGCATCTGAAAGCTAAGATCCGTAGCTAAAAATGTCTAAGAGGGAGCTAGAGCTAATTATGGACCTATGATTCTCGAAACGGTTAAAGACCGTAGCATTCCTGTTTGGGTCGGGTGACTTGAACATTATAGGTTGTTTAGATCATAACTCAAGTTGTAGGGGTCCAATTGACTTGAAAATTGTCCCATTTGAAAGTTAACATTCTAAGAAAGATTTGTTAAGAAGGAAGTTTTGCCTAAAAATGTCGTTTCGATATCGGTTTAGTCTGAATAAAATTGATGTTGTTGGGATTTTATCTGGATCTCTGTGGCTCTGTCACGAGTGGTGACGACCATGACGACTCGTGACAGAGGAGGCTTGTCACGAGTGGTGACGACCGTGACGACTCGTGACTTGTCAAGAGAGGTCTGTCACGAGTGGTGACGACCATGACGACTCGTGACAGAGGAGGCTTGTCACGAGTGGTGACGACCGTGACGACTCGTGACTTGTCAAGAGAGTCTGTCACGAGTGGTGACAACTGTGACGACTCGTGACAACCTCCACCCCTCTATTTTGACCATTTTATGTGTTTTTCTTCCCGAATTGAACCCGTATTGTACCCGAACTTTAGGGTAAGTTCCCATAGCATGTCCAACTCATATTTAACCCTATGAAATATGCATATGAATGTTTCCAATTGACATTATATGTAAATAATAGTATGATATAAGAGTTTGTGAGTGGAACTTAAATGTTACATGCTTTTAGTTGTTGAACATGATTAATAAAGACTGTATATGACTTAAAAGCCTCTAAAGTTGATGAGTGCACTTGAATTATAGTTGATGAGTTGTTTTGGAGCCTGATTACCGTTATAGTGGATAGATAAGCATGCTTATAAAGGGCTAGAGTGCAGCTGCTACATGTTGGCCTTAATTGTGCCCAGAGTTCGGAATATCTCGTATATTCCATAGAGTTTGAGTTAATTCTCCATATGTAAGATACTGTAAACTGTATCCAGAGTTACCCGTATCCACCATGAAAGGAATTCAGGCTTATTGTTATTGCTAGTGTATAGTGAACATGAAATGATTGCATGTAGTGTTATGAATAAAAGTTAAAGTACATGGGATTAATGCTATGTTTATATGAATTAGAGTCTACGATTTACATGATTGTGAAAATATATGCATGAGTTGTTTGAGCAGTGTATGTGATATGTATATTTTACTGGTGACTTCGAAAGAAGTCCTTTACAATATTTTCATCCCCACTAAGCGTTATCGCTTAGCACGGATGTTTATTTCCGTGTAGGTTGACAGGTGCGGACCAGTGAAAGCATTCATCTGTAAGTGATGGCCACTAGGAGCTTTTTTGTTATACCCTTTTTGTATATTATAGAATTAGGGTTAATGATGTTTTGAGTAACATCATTATGTACATAGGAAGTATAGTATAAGTGGCATGTAAAAGTTAACTGTTATACATATGTATACCGAAAATGAATATGTAACAAGTATAAAGTTTTTGTATTATGTACAGTTTATATATATGCTATAAGAGCTCTTTTTGTTGGGCCCAAATTATTCTTATCTTTTAATATTAATGTTTCCGTTACGGTATATGTACATGTATACGTATGTAGCCGCGTGGCGCCCCGATATTCCTTACCGGGGGTATGGGGGTGTTACAATCCCATACTTCTCGAGTAATTTCTTTGTTTTGCCCATGAACTGGACTCTATTATCGGACACCACATGATGCGGAAGGCCGTATCTGCATATCAAGTTCCTTTCAATGAATTTTGCCATATCCCATGCATCAATCTTCCTAAAGGACTCAGCTTCTATCCACTTGGTAAAATAGTCGATAGCGACTATAATATACCTATGTCCATTAGAGGCCGTGGGTCAAATGTCCCCGATGATGTCTATCCCCAAAGCAGCAAACGGCCAAGGCGACGTTAAATTATGTACCTCCAACACGGGTAAATGCCTCAAGTTTGGATACTACTGGCATAACTAGCATTACTTCACATACTTCGAGCAGTCAGCATTCATGGAGATCCAGTAAAACCCTTGCCTCATGATTTTCTTAGCTAACGTCAATCCGTTCATGTGAGCCCCACACACTGGCATGAGTTTCTTCCATTACCTTTCGGGCTTCCTTTTCGTCTAGGCATCTCAGCTGAATACCATCAGCCAGTCTTTTATATAACACCCCATTTACACAAATGAATTGAGTAGACAGCTTGCAAATCATTCTTTGGTCTTTTTCAGTAGCCTCCTCTGAAAATGTTGTTTTTTTCAAGTAGTTCATGATATCGGAATACCACGGCTTCCCATCCGCTACCTCTATTTCCATTACTGTAGACACCGGGTCTCGAGTCGGGTTTAATGTCAAAAAGTGATTTTGGGTCCTTAGTAATTCCCTCCGAAAAAATAAAAATATATAATATAGATTAGGTAGATAAAATTAGAAGTTAATTATTAATGTTGGGTTAATTTAATTTATTAATATTATAAGTTTAATTAGATAATTAAAATGCATGAAATATTAAAGATTAATTAGTTAATATGTGAATTGTTTAATTAATTAGATAAATTATATGATATGTTAAATAGATTAAATATATTAAGATGTAATTAATATGTAATGTTTAATTAATATGTAGTGTTTGATTGAGTGTTTAATTAATTAATTAATGTGTGTTATTAGAATTAAATTAATTAAAGTATGAAAATGAAAAATAGAGAATGGAGGAAGTTACCATTATGACCCAAAAACCAACCCTAATTTTAGGGTATAAGAAGAAAAGAATGAAGGGAAATAGGCAGCTCTCTCGGCAGATCAAATAAAGAAAGGCCAGGAAAAAGAAAAAGAAAAGAGAAAGAAAAAGAAAGTGAGAGCAAGAGGGTGAACACAGAGGGCCAGCCGGCTAAGAGAGAGCCAAAGAAAAATAGCAAGGAAAGGAAAATAAATAGAAAAGAGAGAGCAAGAAATCCAAGAATCAAAGAAAAAGAGACCAAAAATCAAAAGGAAAAACAAAGAAAATCAAAGAATAGCTATAGAGGGAGAAAGAAGAAACAAGCAAAGGGAGAAAGGGACCAGGCGACGCCGGAAAAGAAGAAAGAAGGGGAAAAGAGAGAGGGAGGAGGCGAGGCCTCCGCCGGCCACCCACCGTGCCGGAACGGCACACGCGCCCCACCGGCGTGCTCCCGGAAGCAGGGCGATCCAGTCGGCATCCACCGGCCTCCACCACTCGCCGCCGTCAGGGAGATCGGAGAAGACGACCCGTGACGCTCCAAGGCATTTTTCGGCGAGGAGGCACTTCGTTCCGACGCGTGACCAGCTCCGGCGAGCTCCTCAAGCGGCGATCTACATTCCGGTATAGGTGGTGTCGACCACCTCCCCTCCGGCGAAGCTCCGGCGACCGGTAAGTCTTTTTTCCCCTTTTTTATATATTTATTTATTATTATTATTATTATTATTATCATTTATATTTATTTATTTATTATTCTGTTTTAATATTATTAATATTATTATTATTATTATTTATTTTCTGATTATTAATATTATTATTATTATTATTATTATATATTTTCTATTATTATTATCATTAATATTATTATTGTTTAATTTGTGATTATTATTTAATTTTATGTTTTATTATCATTATAATTATTGATTATTTTTATTGATATTATTATATTATTATTGATATTTACTATATTTATTATTAACTAATATTTACTATTATCATTATATTTATTTAGTATTATCTATTATTATTGATTATCTATTAATATTGAGATTATATTATTGTTATTGTTATGTGAATATTATTATATTGTTGATATTATGATATTATTATGATATTATTATTACTTGCTTATTATTATTGTCATATTAATATTATATCATTTATTATCCTCAATGTTATTATTTTATGTTTAATGCATTTCATAATTATTATTATTGTTAATATATTATTATAACTTGGTTCATATCTATTATTATTTTATAATATTGTTGTTTATATTTTTATTGGCTTTTATCACCATAATTGTCATTTAGATGCATTAATCTCATTTTCACCACACCAAATTAAATATCAATTATTTAATTATTTATTCATTCATTTACTTATCATTAATTTAATTTAATCAATTATTAACTTTAATTATTTTCTTCAATTTATTCTATTCAATTACTTATCTATTTATATATTTGTTTGTTTATTTATCCATTACTAATTGATATTGATTTTGTGTTATGATTGTAACCACGAGTGGCATATGGCCGGGGTACGGTCGAGGTAGGTAAATTAAGATTTATTTATCATTTATTATTTGAGAAATATGCAATTACTATTTTATTGTATTTTATGTATTTGTGGTCTGTAATAATAAAATGATTTTCGACCGCTCTTAAAAAGAACCACCACACAAATGTTTTCTACTAAAAAAATGTTTGCTAAATAAAACTGGACCAATGTCCTATTTTACCCGATAAAAATATCACAAATAAAAATATCCAATTTTGATAATGATGCATGCGAGGACCAAAGTCCTCAAAAATAAACAATTCCCCGATTTATGCATGTATCGCACATTTATAAAGGGAGTTGTATTCCGCTCCTTGTATTATTGTAATTTACTGCCTTTTGATATTTACTTGCTCATTTACGGCTTTCCAAATGTGAATGAATGTGCTTTCAATTAACTTCATAGTGTGGAGAGAGAGCAGAATTAATGACAATTAAAATTTAATCATAAAATAATTGAGGTAGAAATAGATGAGAAATCCCGGACCCAGCTCTGGTCTTTGGGCTCGAGAGGTTAGAGGTTATCCTCCAAAATACTTCTCGGGTCACGAGGCTTTAGCGCTAATCCTAGGCTCTTTAGGGTGAGAAGTTCACCTTCCATGACCCCTCTGGCTGGCCCAAAATGGATACCAAGCGCAGTCTTAGGCTCTCCGAGGCGAGAGTAACTTTCCCAATGTTCTATTGGGTGGCGACTCCATGATACCTCCTTGTTGCCCAACATAGACGCACTTGCGATTTATTTGCAAGATGTCAACGGACCCGCAAATGCCCCGGTCGCCCACGTGCGGGCGGTCGAATGGGCGGCGCATCGGGATCCGGCGCATCTCACAGTGGCGACTCCACTGGGGACGTTTATGGTTCGAGATTTCGATTTGAAAATATCTCGCTTAACATTTATGATTAAAATTTAATTCATAAATTCGCTTTCTCTCAAAATTGCATTCGCATATCATTAGAGCCTTAGAATATGCTAGTTCGGTCCCTCTTTTAGCCCCGGTGCGTTCCTGAAGCACGACCCCATTTTCACTCAATTTGGGGAAGTGTTAAGGATAATCACCAGCCCAAATCTCGTACCTAAATGGTATATCAAATGGTGACCCGATCGGTCGTTACGCTCGTGATGAGCTAGACCCGTCGGCAGGGATCATGCTTGGGTAGCCCTAAAATTTCATCACCCATGACCAAAGCCCATGTAATGGCAATAGAGACTTTCCCTAGGTGGTATGAACCATAATACAATGCTTGTTACATGGATCAATATGTATTGGATAAATCCAGATAATTTGACTGATCACTTAATCAAAGGCTTTCATGCCCCGATAGGTCCGTGTCAATTTATTCCGACTGTTTAAATACATGATGATCATAACCCATGCGCTTGTGCATTACTTAAGAGAGGTTATACTGCCGGTTTTTCACCGTGCACCATACGCGCCTATTGGGTTCCCTGTTAACCCATGGGCTAATCCTGCCTAGGAAAGAGACCGCACGACCTCGTGTGTAGGGGCAATAAGGTTGGAAAGCTGTACGTGCTTGCATGTGGTTGTTTATGCTTGCGCATTGTATATTATTATCCTTGCATTATTCTAACAATTTGAATATTTTTGCCATCAGTTGGGAAAGAGATCAATCCCGAGAACAGAGATATGGGAAATGAGGAATTGTTGCCTCAGAGATTTAAAATGCCTGAGCTATCGAAGATTGATAGTACTTCAGACCCTTCTGCCCATATCAAGCAATACACTTTAGTGACGAAGGGTGCGAGGCTAAGTAGGAAGCAAAAAAGTGGAGTATTCCTGCTTCAATTTAGTAGGTTCGGCGGTAAACAGGTATTATGGGCTGGATAGGAGAATCAAGGAAGAGCGGAACCTTCTGACTGATGAGTTTATGAGCAATAATAATAAATAAATCACATGCATTTTGTCTCATGTGTAATTCTTTTTATAACCCGTGCACTCTGTATATAAAATTGCCTATATCATAATTTGTGAATATAAATATAACACGTTTGTCATGCATGCACATAATAATGCTTATCGCAATACATACATATTAACTTTCTTTATGACATCTATTGTGCGCCATTATCTGTATATACAGCATACATCATCAGATGTACATATTAACATGCATTATAGCAAGTATAGACATACTGTCCCCGTGACACAAAAAAAGAAAAATGGAAAGAAGAATGAAAAAAAAATAAAATAAAATAAAATAAAATAAAATGCGTTCACCATGTGTCATAGCATGTACATATCCGTATGTTCACATTACACATGTACATTAACATTGTGCCTTGGAACATACATATACTGCTGCATGTCATAGTGTGCACACATTAGCATACTTCATTAGACTAGACATCAAACACAGAAAATACCTTGCTTTTTTCACATTGTACACCATATCATGAACATGTACTATCATACGTGAATTATGCCATGTACATATAATTTCTTCATCATGCATGTTAGTCATTGTATATACCAATGCATGTCTTGCATGCACATACCATGTAAATACTCATACTTTGTGAACGCTATTTGTTTCGTGCAGACACTTTCATTGCATACCTTGTATTGCACGCATACTCCGCTCACTGTACACAATCATTCTTACGCTGTGTCCCATCTCATGTGCATTATTTGTATATGTTCTGCACTTCTATATATATGAGTTTTGCCACTCCTCGAACTCATTGGAGCACATTTTCGTGCCAGATCATCTTCATTCTACCTCATGTCGTCATCTTGCATACATATCTCTATCATGTCTAAATCATGTCATGTTCACATGTACCATATATCATGAACATTCATCCCCATACTGTGCAATAGGTTGTACTCATGTTTTCATCGTATGCATGTACATTGCAAATTTATGCATGCACATCATTTATCATGCAGCGTTTACACACATTTTTTCGCAGGTGTTTTACACACACACCTTTGCACATATTTCATGTACGCATTTTTTATACAAATGTTTTTATACATGTTTCGCACATACAGATCCTTATGCGCATTGCTAATGTACATGACGCTATTGCATATGCCATTCCATATACATGATTTGTAATGCATAGTTTGTGAATATTTTATAAAAAGAATAAAGAAAAAGAATTCTTTGTGCCTACACAATTTTTGTGCATATACAGTTTTGATAGATTAAAAAATATTTTTGTGTTAAGCTGTATCCTAAAATGTTGACATGTTTGCACCTCATTAAGGTACCTCTGATTCAAAGTTTGACTCTGCCTAATTAGTTCTCAACTATGAATGGATTTGATCTTAACTCTAGAAATCTGAGTTTCATTCCACTTTGAATTAAGTAAGGGGTACATATGTTTGATCTTTAAGAGCTAGATCACGTGAAAATATTTGACTATATCATGTAATGTTTAAATTCCGAGCACTTTTGGCCCATTTTGAAAATAAACTGAAAAATCTAGTTGCAATTAGGGGATTGGATGAAAACTCACTAAGAGCACTAGAACCTTTCCGATTACCCGTCAAAGTGACCCCCGGATAAGGCTGAATCTAGAAAATGATTTAGGCACCATTTCTTTGTATAGCTCTCTAAATGACCATTTCCTACCCTTATTTTACAATTGCTTGATAGCCCCTTGAGCCTTTATTTTGGTATGCTAAATGCGTACCGATTTTATTGTTACACACGTTAAAACTACCTTTCGCCTAAAATGATTTTGGCATCCCCTTAGAAGAATGGCTGCTCTAGTAAAGATGGATGCACATTGCGATATTCTCTTGAGCTATCAAAAATTGTCCCAGCAAAAGTGGGTTTACACTTCTGAAAGAGATTTTTAATCATTGATGATCTTTGAGACTTGACTATTGGCAATCCTTTAGGCCATCAAAAATTCACCCTGATAAGAATGGGTCTGCACTTCGAGAAGAAAATTTCAATCATCGATAATTTTTTTGGGGTTACCAAAAATTGCCCCGATGAAAATGGATTTGCACGTTGAGGAAAAGAGCCTCAATTTTTGACAATTCTTTGAGCTACCAATACTCACCCTGATAAGGATGGGTTTACCCCTTGAAAAATTTTCAATCATCGATAATCTTTGGGCTACACTTCTGGAAAGGGGTTTGATTTATCGATAAACCTTTTGTGTAGTTAGAGACATGAGCTTGCGAAGAGAAAAACAAAAGAAAAAAAATAGAAAAAAAAAAGCAAAAAAAAAAAATAAATTGAAGAAAAAAAGAGAAATTGAAAAAATTGAAGAAAAAAATTGAAAAAAAAAAGAAAAATGGTAGGGTCCAAGATAATACCCCTTGATGAGTTTCAATAGCTATCTTTTTTAGCTTAATTTTTTATGCTGAGCTTGATGAGATCAAGTATTACAAAATTCAAATTCAAGAGTATCTAGATAGTATGCAATTGGGGTTGGGAATGTTCCTTCCGTCCATCGAATGAACGTTGCGGCCGTTTTTCTCTAAGCGACCTGATCCTCCTTTGATAGCCAATTACCCAAGCCTAACATTACAACCAAAGTAAGACCTATTGATTCTTGGTTTGGCCTTATCTAACTAGCGGAGATGACCTTCTAGTAAGGTTTGGTACGTAGGAAGAGGCGTATGGTGTCTCTTGAGCTTCAAGCGGGAAGCCACGAGTGCATTTGCATTCCAGTCGAGTCTCGTCTCCAAAGTTGTAATTAGAAGTTGCTTTTGAAAAATGAAAAATCTTGTTTTGGCCTTTTGCACATACACACAGAGATCGCATGGTATGCCTCGTATTCACATGCTGATTTAGTAAACATCGATACTTACATGTTTACTTTCTTGCACTTCATTGGGAATGACTCCCGAATTCTTTTGCTAAGATTGAATCAGTTGAGAATGTGGTTCATTCAATATGCTCAAAGGCAGTTAGAAACTCGAGTTTGAGGTACCTAATAGGTTGCACTCATTTTACAATCTTGGGGTATTTCTTATCACTACCCATGAAAATGATGCTTTGCGTACACTCTCAGCAATATTCTTTGTACACATGCTTTTTGCAAATGTTTTTACACATAATTGTAGCAAACATTCTCAATAAATAGTTTTACATGTACAATTCTTGGTGCATGTCTTTTGGCATAAGAGCTTTAGCGAATACATTTCATAAGTGCTTTTGACGCATGTGGCTCTTTATGGGCATATCCTTTGCCAGCATCTTGCATCCACATTTTTCGCATGCATTCAATACACATATATGTGATTTTTCCTACATATGTTTCATACACATAGTTGTATGTGCACACATCGCACACACCCAATTCCTTACATAGCTTTCATGTATATAACATATCCCACCTGTCTTTGCATATGATTTTTTTACATCTATGCCAATGAATGACTCTTTACCACATGCATGATCATTTGCATGCATGGTCATTTGCACATAGTTTGCATACATAATCCCTTGTATATATTTATCATGCATGAACTTTTGCATGTCTCTCTCATTCATGATCATTTGCAAACATGTTAGAGTAACGATTCTTAGCGCATGTTCCATAATCTTCCACATGGATATAAGCCATTGGCATATATGACATACGCATAAGCATTTCAGGGTCATAGTCATTTGCATGTCATTTTATAAATGCATAGCCTTTCACATGCATTCCATGCATACATGGTGTCCAACGCACACTAGATAGTATACATCAGTCCCATGTAGACAAGCTTAAGTCCTCTGAAAAGGCAATTCACCAAAGCCTTCTCAAAAGGCAATTCTCAAGCCCTCTGAAAAGGAAATTCTTAGTCAACCAAAATTCTCTTTGGGGGCAAGTCATCCCAAGTCCTCTCAAGAGGCGATTCTTTTCCCTCTGCATACATTTCTCATGCTTGAACATTTGCATGCATAGCTTCTCACATGCATTCCATCTATACATGGTGCTCGACACTCCTCTCAAAGTTCTCTGAAGAGGCATAAAAAGAAAAAAAAATCTCAAAGTCCTCTGAGGGGGCAAAATTTCTAAGTCCTCCGAAAAGATGAGGCAAAATCTAAAAGTCTTTTGAGGAGGCACAATCTCAAAATCATCTGAGTGGGCAAAATTTCTAAGTCCTCTGAGGAGGCGAAATCTGAAAGTCTTTTGAGTTCCTATTCATGCATGCCATGCCGGGGGCAAGCAGGTAAGTTTTTCTATCATAAGATGTACGCTCACACACATCACACAAAGCGTACAAAATTTGAATCCAACTATATATATACATTTTGCACACATGCTCCCATACACACACAATATTTCGTATATATTGCCATGTGCATGACTCAGGGGAAAGGTCCGAATAGAACCCATGCTTAAAGGTGATCCAAATGATGGGTTCAGCCCAACGTTATCAGGCACTACCCAGAAAAGCGGGTCTGTTCATACACGCCGTGCCGGGGGACAACCGGGCAAGCAACATAACTTTCAACCGATCTCTCATTTCCAGAAAATCAAAGGCTCTCAGTGAGTGTCAAAGCCTCTCGGTGAGCATCCAAGTCTCCCAGCGACCGTCAACTGACGATGACCCCAACAGGCAGGTGCCGTTACAGGTACATATCTCTTTTATAATTGACCCTACAAATTTGCGTCTTCCTTTTTTGCAGAAAAAAAAGAAGATAGTTCAAGATAAATATCAGCGATAGAGCAGATCGCAACCGGGACTGCAGTTAAAGAACACTGCATCTCACAAACCGAAGCTGCAGTTGAAGAAACACTGCTCTTCACCAAACTGAGGTTGTAGCCAAAGCATGCTGCATCTCACAGATCGAAGCTGCAGTTGAAGAAACACCGCTCTTCACCAGATCGAGACTGTAGCCAAAGCATGCTGCATTTCACAAATCGGAGCTGTGGTCAAAGCATACCGCACTTCACCAGATCGAGACTGTAGCCAAAGCATGCTGCATCTCACAAATCGGAGCTGTGGTCAAAGCATACCGCACTTCACCAGATCGAGACTGTAGCCAAAGCATGCTGCATCTCACAAATCAGAGATGTGGTCAAAGCATACCGCACTTCACCAGATCGAGACTGTAGCCAAAGCATGCTACATCTCACAGATCAAAGCATACCGCACTTCACCAGATCGGGATTGTAGTCAGAGAGCACTACATCTCACAAACTCCGTGCAGGCCGAGACGAGGCTAGCGGAACACTCGTGGTAGAACAGACCACAGATCGAGGTTATAGTCAGAGAGTGCTGCATCTCACAAACTCCGTGCAGGTCGAGACAAGACCGGTAAGGGCACATGTACCTACGCCAGCAAGGTAAGGTCCGGCATCCCCAGGTGTGTAATTCCCTCTCTTCTTTCTTTGAATTTTGGCTCACCTAGGTGTCTATACACTAGCTTCTCCAAAATTGGGGGCAACTGTAGACACCGGGTCCCGAGTCGGGTTTAATGTCAAAAAGTGATTTTGGGTCCTTAGTAATTCCCTCCGAAAAAATAAAAATATATAATATAGATTAGGTAGATAAAATTAGAAGTTAATTATTAATGTTGGGTTAATTTAATTTATTAATATTATAAGTTTAATTAGATAATTAAAATGCATGAAATATTAAAGATTAATTAGTTAATATGTGAATTGTTTAATTAATTAGATAAATTATATGATATATTAAATAGATTAAATATATTAAGATGTAATTAATATGTAATGTTTAATTAATATGTAGTGTTTGATTGAGTGTTTAATTAATTAATTAATGTGTGTTATTAGAATTAAATTAATTAAAGTATGAAAATGAAAAATAGAAAATGGAGGAAGTTACCATTATGACCCAAAAACCAACCCTAATTTTAGGGTATAAAAAGAAAAGAATGAAGGGAAATAGGCAGCTCTCTCGGCAGATCAAAGAAAGAAAGGCCAGGAAAAAGAAAAAGAAAAGAGAAAGAAAAAGAAAGTGAGAGCAAGAGGGTGAACACAGAGGGCCAGCCGGCTAAGAGAGAGCCAAAGAAAAATAGCAAGGAAAGGAAAATAAATAGAAAAGAGAGAGCAAGAAATCCAAGAATCAAAGAAAAAGAGACCAAAAATCAAAAGGAAAAACAAAGAAAATCAAAGAATAGCTATAGAGGGAGAAAGAAGAAACAAGCAGAGGGAGAAAGGGACCAGGCGACGCCGAAAAAGAAGAAAGAAGGGGAAAAGAGAGAGGGAGGAGGCGAGGCCTCCGCCGGCCACCCACCGTGCCGGAACGGCACACGCGCCCCACTGGCATGCTCCCGGAAGCAGGGCGATCCAGTCGGCATCCACCGGCCTCCACCACTCGCCGCCGTCAGGGAGATCGGAGAAGACGACCCGTGACGCTCCAAGGCGTTTTTCGGCGAGGAGGCACTTCCTTCCGGCGCGTGACCAGCTCCGGCGAGCTCCTCAAGCGGCGATCTACCTTCCGGTATAGGTGGTGTCGACCACTCCCCTCCGGCGAAGCTCCGGCGACCGGTAAGTCTTTTTTCCCCTTTTTTATATATTTATTTATTATTATTATTATTATTATTATTATTATTATTATCATTTATATTTATGTATTTATTATTCTGTTTTAATATTATTAATATTATTATTATTATTATTATTATTATTATTATTATTATTTATTTTCTGATTATTAATATTCTTATTATTATATATTTTCTATTATTATTATCATTAATATTATTATTGTTTAATTTGTGATTATTATTTAATTTTATGTTTTATTATCATTATAATTATTGATTATTTTTATTGATATTATTATATTATTATTGATATTTATTATATTTATTATTAACTAATATTTACTATTATCATTATATTTATTTAGTATTATCTATTATTATTGATTATCTATTAATATTGAGATTATATTATTGTTATTGTTATGTGAATATTATTATATTGTTGATATTATGATATTATTATGATATTATTATTACTTGCTTATTATTATTGTCATATTAATATTATATCATTTATTATCCTCAATGTTATTATTTTATGTTTAATGCATTTCATAATTATTATTATTGTTAATATATTATTATAACTTGGTTCATATCTATTATTATTTTATAATATTGTTGTTTATATTTTTATTGGCTTTTATCACCATAATTGTCATTTAGATGCATTAATCTCATTTTCACCACACCAAATTAAATATCAATTATTTAATTATTTATTCATTCATTTACTTATCATTAATTTAATTTAATCAATTATTAACTTTAATTATTTTCTTCAATTTATTCTATTCAATTACTTATCTATTTATATATTTGTTTGTTTATTTATCCATTACTAATTGATATTGATTTTGTGTTATGATTGTAACCACGAGTGGCACATGGCCGGGGTACGGTCGAGGTAGGTAAATTAAGATTTATTTATCATTTATTATTTGAGAAATATGCAATTACTATTTTATTGTATTTTATGTATTTGTGGTCTGTAATAATAAAATGATTTTCGACCGCTCTTAAAAAGAACCACCACACAAATGTTTTCTACTAAAAAAATGTTTGCTAAATAAAACTGGACCAATATCCTATTTTACCCGATAAAAATATCACAAATAAAAATATCCAATTTTGATAATGATGCATGCGAGGACCAAAGTCCTCAAAAATAAACAATTCCCCGATTTATGCATGTATCGCACATTTATAAAGGGAGTTGTATTCTGCTCCTTGTATTATTGTAATTTACCGCCTTTTGATATTTACTTGCTCATTTACGGCTTTCCAAATGTGAATGAATGCGCTTTCAATTAACTGCATAGTGTGGAGAGAGAGCAGAATTAATGACAATTAAAATTTAATCATAAAATAATTGAGGTAGAAATAGATGAGAAATCCCGGACCCAGCTTTGGTCTTTGGGCTCGAGAGGTTAGAGGTTATCCTCCAAAATACTTCTCGGGTCACGAGGCTTTAGCACTAATCCTAGGGTCTTTAGGGTGAGAAGTTCACCTTCCATGACCCCTCTGGCTTGCCCAAAATGGATACCAAGCGCAGTCTTAGGCTCTCTGAGGCGAGAGTAACTTTCCCAATGTTCTATTGGGTGGCGACTCCATGATACCTCCTTGTTGCCCAACATAGACGCACTTGCGATTTATTTGCAAGATGTCAACGGACCCGCAAATGCCCCGGTCGCCCACGTGCGGGCGGTCTAACGGGCGGCGCATCGGGATCCGGCGCGCGTCACAATTACTATCTTGGTTTCAAAGCTGGGCCTCTCAGAACTGGAAATTAGAACTGGTTTCATGGCTACCCCTTCCGGCTTGTCCCATATTAATCTCGTAGGCGAGGAACTTCTTGCTGAGGTAATAAACTGCAAACTCCACTCCGAACTCATCCTCTTAAGCCATCATGGCACCTACAGAGCCATCCTCCACCGCTAGATATAAAATGAGCAGTTTAGCTGGTTGCGGTGGTCTTAGTACTGGTGGATTCAGCAAGTACTCCCTAATGGTATCGAAGGCCTTCTGACAATCCTCATTCCACACCACTGGCTGACCTTTTCTAAGCAACTTGAATATTGGCTCACATATTGAGGTGAGCTTCGCAATAAACCTGCTGACATACTGCAACTTGCCTAGAAAACTTCTCACATCCTTCTCCTTCTGAGGCACTGGCATCTCTCTAATGGCCTTTACCTTGTCTGGATCGATCTCAATCCCCCTTTGGCTAACAACATGTCCCAACAACTTTCCTGAAGTGACCCCAAAGATACACTTCTTAGGATTTAACTGCAGGTTGTACTTGTCTATTCTCTGGAAGAATTTCTCTAATGCTTCAAAATGGCCTTCTCTGATGGCGGACTTGATCATCATATCATCTACGTACACCTCTACTTCTCTATGGATCAAGTCACTTAAGATTTTTGTCGCCATCCTCTAGTAGGTAGCTCCTGCATTTTTCAAGGCGAAGGGCATTACCCTGTAGGCATAGGTCCCCTATTCTGTAATAAAAGCAGTCTTGATTCGGTCAATTATCTTATTTAGAATTTGATTGTAGCCCGCATAACCATCTCCAAAGCTGTACATCTCGCAAGCAGTGGTGCTGTCTATCAGCACATCTATATGGGGTAGTGGGAAGTCATCTTTCGGACAAGCCTTGTTCAAATCCCGGTAGTCCACACATACCCTCACTTTACCGTTTTTCTTAGCCATGGGGACAATGTTGGCCAACCATGTAGGATACTGTACCTCAACCAAGAACTTGGCCTCGATCTATTGACAAATCTCTTCTTTCACCTTATCCGTCCATTCTGGCCGGAGCCTTCTTAGTTTTTGCATTACAGGCTTGTGGTCTGGATATATTGGAATAGCATGTTCTGCGACACCCCGATCGATTCCTGGCATATCCTCATAGGTCCAAGTAAAGACTTTTTCATATTTTTTTATTATTCTCTCAAATCTTTCTCTTTCCTCAGGAGTTACATTTGATGCTATCAAAATTTCTTTCGGATTTTCCGAGGTTCCAAGATTAAATGGAGTAGCATCAGTAGAATCAATATCAAATATGAATGGAGTATGATCATGATCATGCATATTGAAATCATCAGAAACATCGCACAAGTAAGCAAAATTGTTCACTTTATTAATAAAATTAAAATTGTCATTTACATCATCAAAAAGTTCGGGAATGAAAAGGCAATCTAAACTATCTTCTTCCTCTGCTGCCAGTGGATCTGCTATCGTCGATGGGCTTGCATCATCTTGACTGGTTGGGAGTTCTTCAACTATCTCTTGAATGGCTACTTTGACCTTTGCTTTCCCTTTGAACTGAGTGGCTACCATCTTCTCAGTCACAACCTCTTTAGGCTCTTCTCTATCCCAGATCGTTTGGTTGGTCAAAACTTCTTCATTGCAGAAGCCCTCAGCCGGCTTTATCATCACAATAACCCAATCATAGACATCATTGAACACCTCAAAACTCGGCACGATCTTCCCATCGACCCACTGAGGCTTGGCTTCTCCGTTATAGGCGCCCACTGCTGATGTCGGCACAAAGCTTTCCCAAATGTGGGGGATCTCTTTCACTGGCTTCACATCTTTCCTCATCTCACCCTTGTAGCCCAGGCCTTTTCTATCTTTCTGGCCCTTAGTGGCGATGACCTCTGGCATCCCTTGGGAGTTCTTGCCTAATCCAGCACCCGGAAGAAATAACATCTGCTTCATCATAGCTAGCACTTGAGGGCTACCCTTTATCAACTTATCCTCGCCAATGATGGCCACATAGAATCCACTAAAAGGCTGCCTCGCAATCTCAAGTATGGATACCTGATTCTCTCTCGCAGCCTTGATGGTCACCACTTGCCCTTCATGTGGTATCTTGACCATTTGGTAAAGTGTAGATGGAACACCTCCCAATTTGTGGAACCACGGCCTCCCCAACAAAGCTGAAAAATTGGCAGGGATAGGCAAAACTACAAATTCGACCACAGTCTCCACTGTCCACGTCTTGACCACTGTCTTAAAAGTTCCCGAAGCATGTCGGCGAGAATTATCATAGGCTGTGATCGTTAAATCCGACTTGGCTAACATATCTTCTATCACCCCAAAAGCCGCCATTGCCACTTGTGGGCACACGTTAATGGGCGAACCATCGTCCACCATCACACAAGTCGTGTGCTTCTGGTTGATTTGGGCCCGAATGTAAAAGGGGCGGTTGTGGTTGTGACCTTCCGCTGGCAAATCCGTATTCATGAAAACCACATTTTCTCCAGCTCCTCCCTTCACTACTTCTAGCAGCTCCGTGGGTGAAATCTTCGTAGCAACAATTGTCTCATATAGGGCTTCCACCAACCTTTGCCTATAGGACAGGGACTGCCTCAGGAGATCCCAGATAGAAATTTGAGCTGGCGTCTTTTGCAATTGCTTGATTATCTGATCTTCCTCTGGCTCTTTTCCCTTTTGCTTTTGACCTCAAAACTGGCCCCTGAGGCTCTACCACTTCGGGAACTACCCTTCCACTATGGGTCACGGCTCCAACCTTCCTTCTGCCTCCCTCTCTTGATCTTCCTCCTCCTCTGAACCCCATGGGTCAGGAAACTCAACAACATCATCATCATCATTTCCACTCTCATCAGTGGACCAGCAATCGATCACTGCAGTGGGCATCCGTTTTTCACTCACCTCATAGAGGCTCGTGATAACAATTTTTACATCGTTGCCATACAACTCTCTGAGTACAACTTCCTCAGACAAACTGGACCAAATCATAAACACAGGCAGGGGCACCTTGTTATACCCGGCTTTCTTCTATCCTTCCCTCTTCTCGGGGTCTGTGATTTGATTCGAATCAATTAGGTCTTGAATTGTATGCCTCAGAGCCTTGCATCCGTTAGTTGAATGTCCCGTGTGCTGGTGATAAGCACAATACTCATTATCCTTGTGGCCCGAAAACCCATGAGTCCTGGCAGGTCGAGGTGGTAACAGTCGCAACTTCCCTTCTTTCATTAGCCTTTTCAAGACCCATGATAGCGACCATCCCAAGTTTGAGAAATGCCTTGCGTCTGTATCCGCAACAGACACCTCGGCCGTCCTTAATGTGTTACCACTGGATCCCGCTGGCCTACTTGCCCCTTGGCTATTGTTTCCTCTCTTAGCATAGCCCTCATTGCTTGATTTTTTAGCCAAGTACTTCCCCTCTACTTCGATGGCAATATCCTTCAGGGATTCCCAATCTCACAACCCCTTCATCTTTAATCCTTCTCTCAGATACAGGCTTGCATTCTTGATGAACAATCTTATCTAATATGGGGTATCCGGCTTGCTCCTCATCTGTATCACTTTGTTCCTCCATCGAGTTAAATACTCGTGGAAGGATTCGCCAGCCTTCTGTTGCAAAAGCTCTAAGTCCTTGAGGGTTACTTCCATTCTCGTGTTGCAATCATACCGCTTCAAAAATTCATCCGCCAATAAATCCCAATCCTCTTTGGTTCTGCGATCAAGTCCATGGTACCAGTCCACAACCGGGCCAGTTAAGCTCAAACTGAAGTATTCCACCTTCTGCCTCTTAGTCAAGGTGGTCCCTTTCATTAATAGCGAGTATTGCTTTACATGAGCCATGGGATCAGAGGTGCCGTCGAATTTAGGGACATCTGGCATCTTGAAATTAAATGGGATCGGGTCTTCCCCTTCCAACTTTTTATCCTCGGGATTCATCCCTTGGCTCCTAGTGAACATCCTGGTCATTGCTTCAAACTTCTCCTCTATCTTCTTCCAGATGGCCTCCTCTGTCTGGGGTGCTTTTCCCCTTTCTGATACACTCTCTTCATAGTCTTCATCCTCGCGATCGTCACCCAATCTTAGGGCCGATCCTCTCCTTTGAACCCCCAATGTCGTCGCCCTCAAATCTACCTGTTCATTTTGTCTCATGGGAGGAGGAGGAGGATTCTGCGGAGCAATCCGCCGGGCCATTGTAACCAACATGTTCATCATTCTGTTCTCAAAATCTTCTAACCTCCGGATAACCTCTTCTGCAATTAAAGCCCTAGTTGCATCAGCCCCCCTGGGTGAATTAGCCATCTCTGATGTAGGGTAGCTGGTTTCTGACTGAATCTCTGACAAGTTCACCCTTTCCGGTAACTCAGAAACTGGATTCCTAATTAATCTCCCCCGAGGATCTCTTGTCCACCTTGGCAGATCTATTATTGCTGTAAACACAGAGAGTTAGAATGATGCATGAATGCAATTTGATGCATGATCATGCTATGCAACACTTCACAAATCACATGCAAGCAGATAGGTCCTTCCAACCTAATTACCCCCACACATGTAGTCATAGTCTCTTTCCTAGGCGGGATTCGCCCATGGGTCAACAGGGGACCCAATGGACGTGTATGGCACGCGGCGAAGAAATCGACAGCATAATTCTCTTAAGCAAATGCACAAGCATATGGACGATGATCACTACATATTTAAGTGGTCTAAACAAATTGACATGGTCCAATTGGGGCATGAAAACCTTTGGCTAGGTAACCAATCGAAGCATTTGGGTTCACTCAATATATAGTGATCCACACAACATGCATAGTATTATTGTTCATATCACCTAGGGGAAGTATCTATGGCCACTACATGAGCTTTAGCCATCGGTGGTGTTACTTTAGGTCTACCCAAGCATGGTCCCTGCCGACGGGTCTAGGTCATCACGAGCGTGACGACCGATCCGGTCACCATTTGATATACCATGATGGTACGAGGCTTGGGCTGGTGATTATCCTTAACACTTCCCTACATTGAGTGAACATAAGGTCGTGCCTCGGTAACACACCGGGGTCGAGAAGGGAACAATCTAGCATGATCTAAAGCTCTAATGAGATGTAATGCAAATTTGAGAGAAAGCAAATTTATAAACTAAAACTTAATTATAAATTTTAATCAAGGTATTTTCAAATCAAAGTCTCGAACCAGTCCCCAGTGGAGTCGCCACTGTGATGCGTACCGAACCCCGATGGCCCCGAACAGCCCGCCTTTAGGGGCAATCGAGAAGTTTGAGGTTCGCTGACAACTTGTAAGGTATTTACGAGTGCGTCTATTTTGGGAAACAAGGAGGTTTCGTGGAGTCGCCACCCAATATAACATTGGGAAAGTTCATCTCGCCTCAGTGAGCCTAAGACGACGCATATTTCCATTTTGGGCCAGCCAAAGGGGTCTTAGAGGTAATCACCCCAATAGAACATTGGGAATGACCCTCTAACCCTATGGAGCCTAGGATTTATTAAGTCGTTTGACACAAGAGGTTTCTTGGAGGTCTCGTTCCAATGAGTGATCTGATAGATCTCTTATCTCATTGAGCCCAAAGACCAGAGTTGGGTTCGGGACTTCTCATCTATTTCTACCTTGATTAATTTTATAATTAAATTTTGAGCTTATTAGTTCACTCTCTCTCCACACGATGCAATTTAGTTAAAGGCGCAATTATTCATGTTAAAAGCATAAATAAATAAAACAAAAATAAACATTCCAAAATAATTTACAATAATACTAGGAGCGGAATACAACCCCCATTTATAAAAGTGCGATACATACATAAAATGGGGAATTCATTTATTTTGAGGACTTTGGTCCTCGCATGCGTTTATTATAAAAACTATTTTTATGTGACGTTTTCATTGGCTAAAATAGGACTTTGGTCCTTTATTTGCAAATGTCACCAAATTAATTAATGTAATGCATTTATCCATTTTTATTTAACGCGAAATAAAACAATTTACATAAACATAAAGATAAATAAAAAAATAAACACGTAATTAAATAAATGAATGGCAAAGAGGTAAAGGATTAAAACAATTGGAATAATTCCTCATGGCTTGGATAGGCTTCCCAAGCTCAAACCATTTAAAGATTCAAGATATTATCTAATAAAACAAACAAACATATTAGTACACAAAAGGGACAAAAACAAAGATAAATATAAATTAAATTTAAAATTCAGAAATACAATAAAATAAAATAGAAATTAAAGAAAAGAAAAAAAGAATTTTGAAATAAAAGAAATAAAAGAAAAAAGAATATATAAGAAATGGAGTAAAAAAGTAAAGGAAAAGTGAGGAAAATACCCAGGGACGGCCATCAGCTTGTGACCGACGGGCGTCTCTGGAGTGACCTGCGGGCAATAATCGTGCCACATACGTTCCACCGCTCAAACGAGAGACGGGCGTCTGTGACCTTATTGCCCGTCGGTTACCTCTATTCCTCAAAAAAACAAGTAAAAAACCGACTTTTCTAAAAATAATAATTTTTTCAACAAAAATATTCATAATAAACCCAAATAATCAAAATAAATCAAATGAATGACATGTCCAGAATATTTACCCTCGGATTTTACCTTTTAGGATGAATGTTTGAATGCCTTTAGTCCCGCGAGCTTCACGAGAATCGAGTAAAAACAAAGAAAAGAAAGTTTGTATTTCTTTCTTGATTTAAACTAGTAATTTTTGAATATTGGAATCAAAGAAAATTGATAGAAACCAATTAATTTAGCTTCCCCAACTTGATTAGATTCACTAAATAAAAAACAGAAAGTAGAAAGCAAAACTTTAAAAAAAAAACCTTGAAAAAGAGTATTTTGGATTTTTTAGAGAAATTAGGAAAATTCTCCAACCCCCAAATCAGGTAAGAAAACCGCTTTTATAGGCTCTTTCCCCCAAAAACCCCAAAATTTTGAAATAGGATACCACAGATGGGCGTCGGAAAGAGGGACACGTGCGGTCATTTTGGCCACCGACCAAGCAAGGCATGGACTTCAGGGATGGGCGTCAGTTTGTGGACACGTGTCCGTCACTCGCCTTACCGACGGCCCGTCCCTCATTGTGAGGGACGGACCGCCTCAGTGACCGACGGTCGTATCACAATAGACGGGCTGGCAGTCTGTGGAGGAAAAAAATCCCTTTTTCAACCTAAAACCTCTTGACTTTTCTATTTCTTTTTCTGGAAAATGAAAACCTTTAATTCTTGTGAAGCTTAAAGGACCAAAATTCTTGAATTCCATCCATTCATTCAGAAACGGATATCGATTTCTTCATCAGGTAATCTCTGATCTGGACCGCCTCGAGACACGGTGCTTACATCATCTCTTGGATCATCCTTGCTCATGAGGTCTACTCGGACCTTTCCTTCCTCAGTCATGTACACAACAACATATACAATAGACTGTGTGTGTGTATGGAACCATGGGTGTGAAATATGCATACAAAATTAGATACAGAAGACACATGTATAAGAATAGTGTGTGCACAACTATAAGTGTAAAGGATTGAATACACGGGATATGCATGTGATATGCAAAAATGGACAGACCACCTCCTAGGTGGTTAAGGGATTCACTGAGGGCACCTGCTCAGCTGCTCTAATGCACCCAAAGATCTAGAAAAGCGCTGTCTTGGCTTTACAGACTCTACTCTATAATCTTTCCAAAGAGAATGTCTCGTGCGCATCTTTGCCTCCCCCCCCCCCCCCCCCCTCCCCGGTCAATGAGCATCTTGCCCTCAGGACTCTGACTCATGATCTGCATTATGCACTACCGGCCTAAAGGTAAATTATCCTAAGTAATGCTACCTTATCACTCCAGGCTTCAAGAGTCATTGTTTTAAAGGTAGTGCATCCCTCGTGGATTTTCACACTAGCTTTTCTTAGCGGGAAATGCGTCCCTTTTGGGATTTTCACATAACCCTATACCTAATTTTTGCCTGTAATGGACCCAACCCACTCCAGCGGCTATTTTTTTTTCTTTTTTATTTGAAGGACAGACTGCCTGTTCCCAAGTTTTCACCCTGCCCTTTGGCCTAACTTTTGCTTAGATCGCCAATTACGGTTTTCATCTCTAACGGCCTCTTTTTTTTAAGACTCTCCCGCCTTTTCGGTACGGCTGCAAGAAAAGTTGAAGCTGCTATCAAAGCCCCTTCCTAGAGTAATTAGCAGTTATTTTCTGAGGCATTCTCCTTAGGCATCGGTTGCATTCCATGGCCTCCCATGATGAATGTGTTGCTAGATTGGGTGAAGAAGCATATGAGGATCGGGTTCTTTAGGGCTTCATGAAGCTGCCCTTTACACTACCACCCATTGTGTTCAATAGCTCAGAGGGATTAACGATGTAGTGAGGCATCCCTATCTTTCCAAAGTGGACCTTTATCTTCGGCTCTTACCTCCAAACATCACAGCCTCTAAGCGAGCTTCCGGTGAAGACTTTTACACTATGTTTCAGGGATCGTTCCTTTACTCCCACTAATGCATTCAAAAGGTAGGTGATTAGTCTTGCATTTGATAATAGAACTCATCGACTTAAACATCTAGACAGTGAAAGTAGTAGCAGAGAGTAGTCATTTAGATTTCATGCATTTAGCAATGAACAACATTTCTCTTTTTATAATGAATTAGAAAATAATGAACACATGTATTTGCAAAGATTGTGTACATTTCAGTATGATTTCTCCGCACATGATCATTATCTAACATCGATTCAAAATGCAAAACTATATCTAATCTCAGAGTATATCTTGTAAGCATCAAACTCCTGTCTCCAATCAGCCCTCTCGGGTTTTCTTGATTGGACATTTTCTCTCTAGCCTCTAGTTTTTGCCCAGGATGCCTTTTTTCGATTTTCACCCTGACAAGGCGCCCAATTTTAGCAAGGCCGCCTTTTTCAATTTTCGACCCGCGGGGCTTTTATTCTCTTCTTTTGATTTTAGTCTTTAGCCATGGACCCTCTTTGGTTCGTCGATATTGACCGGCTCTTTGGAGTCATCTTCATCGCTGTCTGTTGCTGCTGTCTCGGATAACAACTTCTGAAGAACAAATGGGCCCTCCCCACATCGGCCTGAACTTTCCTCATTTGTTCGGAACTCCTGATCTCATTTGCTTTAAGATTGAACCTCTCTCTTTCATTGGATACTTTCTGACCTCCCTCATGAATGCCTGAGCAGAGCATTTTCTGATAGATCCAGCTGTGGTAGTAATCCCATGATTCATCCTTGCCTGACGCATTTAACTGTCGCTGCCATTGTTGTGCCCCTTTCAGCTTCCAGGATTTAGGCTGTCTTAACGGTTTGAACTTTACAACGATCGGCCATGCTGCTTCTGCCCCCTATGACTATTGTAGAGGTTCCAATGGTGATTCTTTAGCATCTAAGCACATAAGGCAATTTTTCTATCCAATCTTTGCAGTTTCGAGCCATCTTGACCAAGATCTTCTTATTAGCGGCCTCTTCTGCCCCATTGGTTTTAAGGCAATATAGAGAGGACGTGTGGTCTTTAATTCCGTGCCTCTGAAGCAACTCCCTAGCCTTAGCCATAGTTTGTCCTTTCGTCCCTGTACCCTGCGTGGTGTGGGAGACCATCTTGACATGATCCAGTCTGTTAGAGCTATAGGGCATACCTTCCTTATTGCAAGTCGATATAATCCTTATGGTCCTTTTCAGCAGTCAAGAAAAATGTCAAAGTACGGGCATGTGTAGATCAATGGGATTTGAACAAAGCTTGCCTCCAAATAGCATTCCCTTGCCCCCTGATCAATTCTCTCTTTTCTTCTCTCTCTCTCTCTCTCTCTCTCTCTCTTTTTATTTTTGTTTTTATTTTTGTTTTTGTTTTGTTTTTTTTTTGGCTTTAATAAGCTCCGCTCAAATCCTTAAGTTTACACATGTGCGCACTTTTTGTCTTAACCATTGGGACCATTGTTGATCAATCTAGTCGGGCATTGCATTTCAGTATGAATTTTGGTCCCATTCCTACTTATGGATCTCCCCTTTTAACCATTTCTACCCATTTCAACTTGAATCTTCTGAGCTTCTGTGTCATCTATCCATGATTAGGATATGTTTGGCATAGTATACTCGGCGGCTTCACAATCATCTTCTGGCATGTCTTCATGGGGCCAGGCAAAGACCTTTTCGTATTTTATTTTAATTCTCTGAAATTTTCTTACTCTTCAGGAGTTGCATTAGATGCTACCAAGATTTTCTTCGGGCTTTCCCAAAGTTTTGAGATTAGAAAGAGTACCAGGAATTGAACCAATATCAAAAATTAACGAGTCATGATCATGATTATGCATAGTGAAATCATAAGAGATATAACACAAGTAAGCAAAAAAATGTTCATCTTATTAATGAAACCAAAGTGTCATTATTAAATAGTTCAAAATGAAAAAAAGAACATTCCGAATAGCTAATCATTTTCCGTTTTGCCCAACACAAATTGCTTGAAAATCTTCTGATACCTCAGGCTCCCCTTCTCTGGAACGTGGCCTTAAGGTTGGTGACAACTGTTCTATCTCTTTCCCTTTTCCTTGGATCTAGAATCTAATCAGTGTCAACCCATTTTTGTATGCACTCCCTCAGAGCGCGACAATAATCTATTTTATGCCCTGTGTGATGATGATATGCACAATACCAATCTGCTCTATATCCTGGCCTTCCTTGTCTCATGGCTAGCCTTGGCGACAATGGTTGCAACTTCCCTTGCTCAACAAAATAAGCAAAATGCTTCGACAGAGGTTTTTTCAAGATGACACGGTCACTTCGGGTCGCTCCCCTAGCCGAAACCTTCATGTCTCTAAAACTTATTCTGCTGCCCTCTCCACGGCTTGGGCTTCCATCAATTCTTGCTCCATGTAGCATAGGTGGTTTAAGACCCTAAACTTGCTTCTTTGGGACTCGCCAGTCATCAAATAGGCCTGTGGCATACTGACGAGGATCCATTATCCCATAACCCTCAGTTGGCTTAGCTGACAATGTCTGAGGGAAAGACTCGCCTAAACCAAAGTAATATTTCTGGGCCACTCTAGCCACAAGCACTTTTTTGATCTCCTGAATGCTAACGGAACTATCAACTCTGTATAGACCACTTTTCCCCTCCGAGTTCGTGGTACCAAAGTCAAGCCTCTTGCTGGCGGCTTGGGCAATAGCAAGTTTAGATCGTTGAATTTCCTCCTCGATAATGTCCATTCTTCTCTTTGGGCCATCTGTCACCGTCGTCCTGAACCCATCATTAAAAACATGTCCTTTGCCTCTTTGCCTCGACAACGAAGCAAAAGGTGCTTTTCTTCTAGACTCAGTGCTTAGTACGCACGATATCGCGGTTGGGCCACGCTTGTCTTGTGGCAAGGTAGAAAAGATGTACTGTGCCCTGGTTGATGGCATCATCGATGCAGTAAAATTTTCCCTCATAGTCTTCATCCTAGCTTCAAACTCTTCCAGCCTTTTTTCTAATTCCCATGCCTTCCTATCCACCTCTTGGGCAATTAGGATGCGAGTCTCTTCATTCTGTTGTGAAGGGCTCACCAGTTTTAATACCTTTAGCTGCTCTGGTAAGGATACTAGTTCTCTGTCAACCAACCCGAAATATGATCATTCTTTGAACAATTATCGACATCCCTAAACCACCCAAGCACATGGTCTACAGTGGTTGAAAGGCAAAGGGTTAGAATGATGCATGCATAATATACAATGCATGATCGTGCTGTGCAACAAATGGTATACAATGGCTAAAAGAGATTATAATAATACATAGGAAACACATGAAAAAACTATACACAAGGTAATATGTACATGTAATAATTTCATGCAAAGAAAAGGATGTATACATGTAGAGGAAATAAAAAAATTTATTTGTGCATGACTGACATGAATATGCAATGCATCATTGACAAACACATGCAAGCAGGTAGATCCTTCCAACCTTATTGCCCCCACACACGAGGTCGTGCAGTCTCTGTCCTAGGCGGGCTTAGCCCATGGGTTAACAGGGAACCCGATGGACGGGCATGGTGCTCAGTGGAAAATCAATAGTATAACCTCTCTTAGCTAATGTGCATACGCATGGGTTTTTACCATCAAGTATTTAGGAAGTCCGAATAAGTTGACATGGGCCTATCGGGGCATGAAAGCCTTTGATTTGGTGACTAATCAGATTATTTGGGTTTGTCCAATATGTAATGATCCATATAGCAAGCAAGGTATTATGGTTCATACCACCTAGGGAAAGTATCTATTACCATTATATGAGCTTTGGTCAAAGGTGATGTTACTTTAGGGCAACCCAAGCATGGTCCCTGCCAACAGATCTAGCTCATCATGAGCGTAATGATCGATCAGGTCTCCATTAAATATACCATGATGGTACGAGGCTTGGGCTGGTGATTATCCTTAACACTTCCCTACATTGAGTGAATGTAGGGTTGTGCTTCGGGAATGCACCAGGGTTGAAAGAGGGACCAAATTAGCATAGATCTAAGGCTCTAATGAGATGCAATGCAGTTTCGAAGAAGGATGAAATTTTTAAATTAAAACTCAATTGTAAATTTTAACCAAGGCACTTTCGAAGCAAAGTCTCGAGTATTGTCCCCAGTGGAGTCGCCACCGTGACGTGCACCAAACCCCGGGGTGCCCCGAAGACCCGCTTTTAGGGCTTTCGAGAGAGGCTCATTAAAACTTGTAACGAATTACAAGTGCGTATATGTTGGGCAACAAGGAGGTTTCTTAGAGTCGCCACCCAATAGAACATTGGGAAAGGTCGTCTAGCCTCAGTGAGCCTAATACGACACATATATATCCATTTTGGGCAAGCTAGAGGAATCTTGGAGATCTCATCCCAATAGAATATTGAAATGACCCTCTAACCTCGTGGAGCCTAGGATTATTCGAGTTGGGCCTTTTGGTGGGCAACAAGAGATATTTTGGAGGCCCATCCCAATAAAACATTGAAATGGTCCTCTAACCTCACTGAGCCTAAGACCAGAGTGAGTACGGGACTTTCCATTTATTCATACCTTGGTTAAGTTTATAAGTGAGCATTGAATTTAGAGTTTCATCCCATTTCTCATTCATTTTAATGTAGTTAATTAAAGCGCAGGTTGTCCACTCAAGGAAAAGCGATAAATAAAACATAATTAGAGTAAAGCACATGAAAGTAAATACAACAAAACTAGGGGCGGAATACAACCCCTATTGTAAATAAAATACAAATCATGCATAAATCGGGATATTCATTAATGATGAGGATATTGATCCTCGCATGTATATTTATTATGAAATAATTTTGATGTGATGATTTTGGATGGAGAAAATTGAGACATTGGTCCCATTCTTATTAAGAAAATTTCCAACTTAATTAATAAAAAATGTTTAGTGATTTTCTTTCTAGCATGCTTAAATAAACAATTTTATTAAGAAAACTAAATAGCAAAATAAATGGAAAAGCCAAATAAATAAATATTACAAATAATTAAAATAAATATATAATCCAAACGACCCTTCTGGATCTCCTCGCGTGCTCGCAAAAATTTCCAAGTAGAAAAATAAGATGTAAAATAAAAATAAAACACAAATGAAATAATGTTAGTAATTAAATCAATCAAATATAATAAATGAAATAAATTGAAATAAAAGGAAATGATTAAAATAAAGCATGTTAATAGATTAATACAAGAAAACATGAAGATGATGATAATCATAATGGAGATAAACAAATCAATGAATATATTAAATAATAAAGAAAAGGATAATAAAAATGAATGAATTAAAGAATGATGAAAACGATTAATTCAACAACATGATTAATTAATATAATTACAATTAATATAAAACTTTACATGGTAAAAATATCAATTAAAATGAATTTATTAATTATATGTTGAAAATAATGATTAATTAAATCAAAATAAATTTATTACATGTTAAAAATAAAAAACAATCAATATTTACATGAATAAAAATAAAATAATATATTAACATATTAAATAAAACAAATAACATAAATAAATGAAAATAATAAAAATATACATGAATAAATTAAATATGAACAAAAATAATAAAAGAGGAAGATTGAGCCCAGAATGTTTACCCTCGGAGTTTCGAATTCGATGAAGCTAAAAATGATGATTGATTTCCTTATTCTTGATTTGCAAGATTAGAATCGAATAATAAAAATGTTGGAATTGTATTCCAAGGAAAAAAATAGGCTAAAAAAATGATAAAAAAGTTTTCTTTAAGAACAAAGAATTGATTTGTTTGTCTAAAGAATGATTTTTGATCAAAAAAATTATTTTTATTGATTAAAAGATAAAAATGTTCTCAAGCACAAACAATTGTTTTGTCTCAAGAAAAAAGAAAAAATCATTCATGAAAACAAACTTATTTTTAGAAAAACCAAATGAAAAACTAGAATTCAAGGACAAACAATTATTTGATTGGTCTCAAAATCTAATTTTCATCAAAAAATGGATTCCAAGAAAAAATCATTGAAAAATATTTAATTCAAACAAATAACAAGTTAAAAATTTGAATTTTGAGAGCAAATAATTAGTTTATTTGTCTCAGGATTGAATCCATCAACAAAATTCCACCCAAAAATAAGTTTAGAAAAAATTGTGTTGGAAAAAGAATGAAAGATGAACCTTTTTCTTTTGAATTTTGCTTGGGGAAAATCTCGCATTTTTTTAAGAGAGTTTTAGAGGAAGAAGAAGAGAAAAGGATGAAGCAAAAACCTAGATAAAATTCCCCCTTTGATTTTTTCCAACTTTTTTTCTTTTTGTTTCAAGAAAATAGGAAATATAAAATAATTAAAGGGATAAATCCTAATTAAATCAGATATTTTCTATTTCGAATTTTAAAAATTGAAAAAGCCTCAAATTCCCTTAAAAAGGGATAAAAATCGAATTTTGTGGAAAAAAATCGGAAAAAATCAATTTTGGGGCGAAATTGGCCATTTACGACCGAACAGGGGCTACCGACGCCCGTTGGCGCGCCGAACGGGCGTCGGAGCCTACAATCGCTCGCGGAGCTGCACGCAGATCATCGTCGTGCGCGAGATGAGTGCTCCGCGCACAGGCACGGGTGCGTGCCTGCGCGTCGACGTTCGCGAATTTTTCTTTTTAATTTAAAATTTAACTAAAAATACAATAATTTCTAAACCCCATTTTTTAAATTTAATTTTTAAAGTATTTTTTATTATTTTTTATTTTTTCACTGTAAAATGCAAATTTGACAAGGAAATCATCATTTTTTACCTTTTTGCCTGCAAGTAGGCATGTTATCATGATTGGGTAACTCTGATCTGGGCTGCCTCAGGACCCGGTGTCTACAATAAGGTCATTGAGTTCTAATCCTAATTTAACGTGAATTTTATGGACTAACTCATGAAAAGTTGGCTTATTTTTTAATCTCAGTCTCCTTGTTCTAGCATTTGAACCGGATATATCATATTGAAAGCCTCCTACTCCATAACTTATTTCTCCTCCGGTGTGTAAATAAAAATCAAAATGTAATGCCATTGTAGATTTTCCTGTAAGTAAATATATGTGATTAGTAATTTTTTTTATTATTCTTAACAGCTGTACGTATTATCAACCAATATAATACAATAAAATCAACAACACCGATGATGATCATAACAATAATAATAATTACAATAATTTTCTAAATCAAAATCATATACAAAAATATTAATGTCTGCATAATATTTGACCACATTATGTACAATAATCCAACAATAATAATAACAAAAAATCATAACAATCATAATTTTAATAATAATAAAAATTAAATATTAATGTCTAAGTAATATTACATCTAAATACATATTATGAAACAACATAACATAAAAATAAAATTACGCAGACAATGGTAATAATAATAATAATAATAAAATAATAATTAAAAGATTATTCATTTAAAACTATATCAATATTTAAATAATATTATTTATATTTTGTACTATTAACCAAAAATAACAACAATAACAGTAATAGTATTACTAACAGTAGTAATTACTACTAATCCGAAATATAAAACAATATTAATATCTACATTAATATTTTATATAATTACATATTACAAACTAATACAACAGAATAAAATTAATAATTATTATAGGCATAACAATAATAATCACATAAACCTACATATTAACATATCAATATCATCAAATTTATTACATACCTCGATTGAAGGATGAATATTTCTGCGGATTGAAAGAAAATTATAACTCTTTGGTAATATTTGTCAGAAATTGAAACAGAGAAGAGCAATTGATGCTCTTTGCGTGAATGAATTTATAGACCCTATGTCTCTTTTTTAATTTCAATTCAATTATATTGGGGGAAGTGGCCGACATAACATTGATACCGCAGGTCCCACCTGCGGCATTACTGGCTGAAATCGCAACTGTCAGTTGCAGTTTCAGTCGTCAGAAATCGCAAAATAGAGTTGCGGTTTTTGACGTAAATATCGCAAGTCCCACCTACGGTATTAATGTCAATCGCTGTCTTTTGATGTGGGCCTCCAAATCAGAAACTGCAACTATCAGTTGCGGTTTCTAATGTACCCCAAACCCGAAAATATTTTTCAAAAGACACCAAACCCGAAATTATTTTCTTCAAACACACCATATTAATCTTTGTCCCGAAGAAAAAGGGAAAAAACCTAAGAAAGAAGCTTGGATTTAGGCTTGGAGTGGTGGAATGGCACGAAATACAAGAAAAAGGGTGTAATCTATAAGAGAGAGATGACCGACGAGGTGCCCGTCTGTCATTATTCCGATGGCAAGCCCGTCGGTCAAACCAGTTGACCACCTGGCAAATTAAATTTCCAGCATATTTTCATGCATATCACGCGCTTAAAATTATTTTTGCATATTTCTATTGCTTTATCAATTTGACAGGGATATACACCGGATGTGCAAGTCAAAAACTATTTAGGGACTATTTAAAAAAAAACGAATTAAATAAGTTAGTAATTAATTAGAAATTAATTGTGTAATTAAAGAGGGGTGGAAAGCGAAATTTTGACTGATAGACGGGCAGCCCGTCACTCGATGTCACAGACAGTCTGCCCTCGGTCATGAAAATCTATAAATGCACGGGCAACCGACGGTCAATTACTTCTTTCCTCCTTCTTTTCTTTCTCTCCTCGCCATCCGACGCCTCTCTGCGGTGTTTCACACTTATTGCACTCATTTTTCATCTATTTTACGCACCGTTTGCACCAAAATGATCCCCACACAATCACGTACATTTAGGAGTGTCTTTATTGCACTTTCGTCAAGTTGTCTTTTAGCACATTTACGTCAACTTACAGGTTAGTTTGTCAATTTTTCTACTTTTCTTTTATTTCTTTGGGAATAGTTTGCATGAAAAATGGATGTCTAATATAATTTAGTAAAATGTAGTATTTTCTGCCCATCTCTATATAAAATGTAGTTATAGAAATGCATGAGCACTAAAAATAGGAAAAAATCAATAAGAAAAAAGAATTGTTGAACTTGTGCGGTTAACTCTATTTGACTTAGTTTTTAGGACTAGCATGAACTGAATGAGACAAAATAAATAAATTGAAATGTTGTTTGGGGCCGAGGCCTGTCCAATTGTTGCTTTTTATGCAGCAAGTTGGGCATATCCTTGCCCGGATGCTACCCAAATTTTTTTATTTTTCTAGGTAGGCACATCCTTGCCTAGGTGTTGCCGAGATTTTAGTAGACATATTTCAGCCAAAATATGTCCAAAAATTTATAAAATTTATTTATATGCCTTTCGGTAGGCCTATCGGCGGCTATAATGCAAAGCTAATTTTTTTATTTTCTCTTCAGGATGCCTCTGCGATGTCATATTCTGCGTGACCAGCCTGAGCCGCAGGCTCCACTTTAAATTAGTGATGAGGCCAGAGAGAGGTTTAGAGCACTGGCTCGAGTGCAGTTCCGAGCCAACCGCTTCATCTCCAGACCCTTCCTAGAGGCCATGGGGATGCTAGAAGAGGTGGACGCATTATCTGCGGCTGCAAGATGGATAAAGTTTTTATGGCCTTCGCTTTATACCCATCACGAGGTTGTTCGGGAGTTTTTGGCCACTCTACATTATTAAGGGTTTCAGAGATCAGATATAGAGGAGGGGGTGATTATGTTTTGGGTCCACAGTTATCAGTACAGCATCACCCGCCAGAGGTTTGCTGAGGCCGTGAAATTACCATTTGGGCCCGACGTCATAGTGCCTCGGAGGGCTATCAGGCACCAGCATTGGGAGATTATAGCTCTGCCGGGAGCGCCGTATGACCATGATACAACGAAGAGTACGGTGCTCTCATCGCAGGCCCTCCGGTACGTTCATAGAGTGCTTTCTAGCTCCTACCTGGGACGGGGCTGGTAACCCAGGCTCGCTAAATACAACTGAGATCTGGAGTCTTTGGGCGATGACTACAGGATGTTGTCTCAACATTAGCCACGAGATTGTGGCTAATTTGGTTAGGGTATCCAGGGGGGCAGCCCATATAGTATTTGCAGAAGGGGTGGTGACCCGATTATTGCTATAACTGGGGGCTTGTCCAGACAGTCTTGGGACCGCTTTAGACGAGAGTATTTATGTGGACGCCTCGTTGGCCCTGACTATGGAGATGATAGTTTAGGTGATAGGATAGGCTGAGGAGTACAGGATGTGCACTATTTATGAGACCAGACACGCCTTCGGCCTTCCTTCTCTCTAGCCTGCAGAGGAGGAGCCTCAGATGGAGGAGCAGCCTCCCCAATAGCCAGACTATTAGGAGGGCCAGCCTCCCTAGCAGCTAGAGTTCCAGGAGTGCTAGCCTCCACAAAAGCAGGTAGATGAGGATCAGCCACAGACCCCTTTTGATATGGGGATAGAGCTTAGTGTTGACTAGTTGATCGTGACTCCTCCAGCACAGAGGGTCAAGAGTCCCACTCCTTCTTCTCCATCTCGGGTACAACGGACAGCGCCCCGTGTTCTCGAGAGGTTCCACCCATATAGTAGGGCAGGACACCCGAGGGCATCTACATCTATGGCACAACCCCCTAAGCAGACATCAGAGCCAGTGCCTCCAGCACCATCTCCACCGCCCCAGCCGGTCCAACCAGATCTAGTAGCAGCAGTGACCTCCCTCTTGACCTCCATAGAGCGCAGACAGGAGGAGCGAGATAGGATGATTCTGGAGCGGCTAGATTAACAGGATAGAGTCATACGGGATCATGGGAGTGTAGACACCGGGTCCCGAGTAGCCTTGATCAGGGTTACCCAATGATGAAATTAAGTGTGCCGATCTATAGGCAAAAAGAATGAAGTTGGAAGAGACGATTTCCTAGTCGATTTGTTGTTTTAAAATTAAATAAAAATGTATTTAAAAAATATTTTAAAAGTATTTTAAAATTTATTTTTGTGATGAAAAATGTGAGTTTTTAAATTATTATATTTTATAGGAAATTTAAAAAAAAAATTTCCGCGAGAGGGACGGGCTGCCCGTCGCTCCCGCCTGCGCACGGGCAGGCCGTCGGTCGCGCCTGCGTGCGGGCAGGCCGTCGGTCGCACCGACGGGGCGCCGCGCGCCCCTGTTCGTCTGTTTTGCCTATTTTGGCCATAAATTCTTCATTTTAAATGCTTTTTAACTAATTTTTTTTTGCAAAATTTAATTCAAAAAGCCTTCTATCTTCCAACCCAATAAATTCAGTGGTTTTTTGTAATTATGGTAATTAAATTAATTTAATTTCTTAATTAAAAAATCTGAATTTTAAGGGAAATAAAAAGAGTTTTTTAGGGAGAATTAGGGGGGATTTTGTTTAGGAAAATATTTTTTTTCTTCTTCTTTCTTCTTTCAAGCAAAAATTCTCTCAATTTCTAAAGAAATTTCCAGCAATTCTTAAGACAAAAAATAACTATTTTTGTTCTTGAAAATTTTCTTATTTTCAATCAAATAATTTTCTACTTTGAGACAAACAAATTAATTGTTTGTTCTGGAGTGAAATTCATCTTTCAATATTTTATTTTTCTAATCATATTCTTCAAATCAAGACAAGGAATTGGATCATCTACCTTCATCTCTTCAAGATAAATTTGAGGGTAATTATTCTTTGCTCAATTTCTTAAATTAATTTTAACTTCATTCTTTTGTTTTTATTTAATTAATTAACATGTAAATTTTTTTAGTTCTATCATTTTATTCTTTTCTTATTCTTTTGTTTTTATTTAATTAATCATCATGTAAATTCTTTTAGATCTATTATTTAATTGTTCATATTTCTTATTTTTTATTTAATTGTTCATACTATTATTTTTTGTTCTTATTTCTTCTTTAATTGTTCATGCTATTATTTTTGTTCATTTTTTATTTAATTGTTCATGTTGTTCATATTGTTCATCTTCTTCTTTTATTATTATTATTATTATTATTATTATTATTATTATTATTATTATTATTATTATTATGTTTGATTGTTCATATTCTCTGTTATTTATTGTGTTATTATTATTGTAGTTATTACCATCATTAGTATTATTATTATTATCCTTATTCTTGTTTAATTTTATTATTACTATTATTGTTTATTTCTTATGCATGTTGATTTTATTATTACCTTTGCTTTTTATACATGTTTGATATTATCGCTATTATTAATATGTTTTATGCATGCTGAATTTTATATGTATTATATTTTTATGCATGATTGGATATTATTGTTATTATTTTATGTCTTTATGCATGTTAAATTCTATCATCATTATTTTATGCTTGTTTTTGCATGTTGAGTTTTATTATTATCATGTTATTTTTTCTATGTATGTTAAATTGTTAATTAATTAGATTGCATATTTTATTATGTCATTTTAATTGACTTGTCATATATGATGCAATTTTGATTGCCTTAATTTATTTGTTTTCAAGTTATACGTTTAATTATTTTTATACTAACTTCATTTTTTTTTGTTTTTTCATATTTTTCAATACTTATTTTTCATATGTGAGTTTTTGTCAAGTAGGAGCCCATGGAGATTTGAAGTTCCACTTGGGAGTTGTTTATTATTTTTGTTGCTTTTTATTATTTTGGATTAATTTATTATTATGTAATTTGTAATAATAAATTTATTTTCATGCACGTTAATTAAAAAATCACAAAAATATTTCTATTAAACTAAATTGGATTTTATTTAATAAAAATGGGACCAATGTCTTAGATTTATCATTCAAAATAAATTATCACTTTAAAATTATTTTCTTAAACTATACATGAGAGGACCAACGTTCTCATTTTTAATAAATAGCCCGATTTATGTATGATTTGCATTTTATTTACAAATGGGGGTTGTATTCCGCCCCTAGTTTTATTGTAACTTATTTTGCTTTCATTTACTTTATTTATCGCTTTTATTATATGATTGATATGCGTTAAAATTAAATTGCATTAAAATTGAACGAGAAAAGGCATGAAATATTAAATTCAAAACTCGATTATAAACTTAACCAAGGTATGAATAAATGGGGAGTCCCGAACTTTCTCTAGTCTTTGGGCTCAAAGAGGCGAGAGGTTTACCCTTCAAGACACCTCTTATGTTACGAAACTTGGCGTTAATCCTAGGCTCCTTAGGGCGAGAGGTTTACCTTCCAAGACCCCTCTGGCTGGCCCAAAATGGATACTAAGCGCAGTCTTAGGCTCTCCGAGGCGAGAGAAACTTTCCCAATGTTCTATTGGGTGGCGACTCCATGAAACCTCCTTGTTGCCCAACATAGACGCACTTGCGATTTATTGCAAGCTGTTAACGGACCCTCAAGTGCCCGATCGCCCTCAAGCGGGCGGTCATAGGGGCGGCCGAGCGGACATCCGGCGCGCGTCACATTGGCGACTCCACTGGGGACTTTTGAGACTTCCCTTCGAAAGTACCTTGGTTAAAATTTACAATTGAGTTTTAATTTGGAAATTTCATCTCTTTTCGAAATCGCAATGCATCCATACTAGAGCCTTAGATTATGCTAGTTTGGTCCCTATTTTAACCCCGGTGCGTTCCGAAGCACGACCCTATTTTCACTCAATTTAGTGAAGTGTTAAGGATAATCACCAGCCCAAGCCTCGTACCTTATGGTATATCAAATGGTGACCCAATCGGTCGTTATGCTCGTGATGAGCTAGACCCGTTGGCAGGGACCATGCTTGGGTAGCCCTAAAGTATCACTACCTTTTGACCAAAGCTCATGTATTGGCAATAGATACTTCCACTAGGTGAAATGTACCATAATCCCGTGCTTGCTACATGGGCCATCATATATTGAACAAAATCAGTTAAATTAAATGGTCTTTCATCAAAGGCTTTCATGCCCTAGTGGGCCCATCTTAATTTAATTGAGGTGTTTAAATATATAATGGCCAAACACCCATATGTATGTACATTAGATAAGAGATGTTATGCTGCCGGTTTCCCACCGTGCACCACACGCATCCAATGGGTTCCCTGATAACCCTTGGATAAGGCCCACCTAGAAAAAAGGACTATAACCTCGTGTGCGGGACTGATAAGGTTGTAGAGATCTATTTGTTTGCATGTGGTTGTGGATGCTGCACAGCATGCTCATGTATCGCGTGTTATTCATGCATGTTAATAAAAAAACAAAATATATGCATTTCATTTTTGTGTGTATATCCTTTTGTCTGCATATTGTCCCTCACAATTTTTCCATGCATCGCATCGTATTATTGTAAATTATTGATCTTTCACTCATCGAGGACCATCTGCACTAGCACGATCATACATTACATGCCATTCATGCATCATTCTGACCCCTTAGTTTTTTCAGCCACTATAGACCATTTACCTTGGAGGTTTTGGGGTCCCCGCCATTGCTCGAGGGGCAAATAAAGTTCAAATTGGTTGGCAAAGATCTAGTATCTTTATCAGAATATACACAGGCATTAGAAATGGCTGATCCATCACAACAAATTAAAGAGGTTCGTGCCCTAATGGCCCAAGAGATAGATGAGAGATTTGAAGAGCTAGAGGAAAAGTTGTTGGCCGTGATTAAGGAGAGGATGGATGCTATGGCACTTATTCTTCATGCCCAATTCATGATGACTTCTATTAGCCAGGTTAACTCGACCCCGACTCAGAAGGCTCATGCAACGATGGTCGTAATGTTCCCGTCCACTCCCGAGCCTAGGCACAAGGCCCCATTCGACTCACCAATCAAGCTACTGGGAAGATCAAGGGGACTGGAGCCTTTACAGTCAATGGGACTCCTCAGTCCCTCAAATACGGAAAGGAAGCTAACTGATCTTGAAGAAGAGATTGTGAAGTCCAAGCTTGCAACTACCCGGGCACCTCTCAATAAGACTATTGCTGGCCCCGCAAGTCCAGGAGTTTGTTACTATGATAATAGCAGTGATACCCAAAGAGCAAGAAAAGTGTCAACAATTAAAGCGGGTCAGAGGCACTACTATAATTTGGGTAGATCCTTATCTTGGGTACTCAATAGATTGATGAAGGAAGGTAAGCTACAGCCATTACCTTCTAAGCCCGCAAGAAACCAGGGACAACCCAGTCACAAGGCCGATCAGTATTGTGCCTTTCACCAGCACACTAGGCATATGACGGACAATTGTGTAAGACTAAGGCATGAGATTCAAGATCTGATTGATAATAAACAGATTACTCATCCAGAGTGCCACAAGAAATAGGGGAGGAAACCTTCTAGTAGAAATGCTTTTCATATTTCAACTTTTTTCATTCTTAATGTATGTAGTGCTGTTTACATTAATTATATTAATGGCTTTTTGTTTATGTTCTCATGATTTCATTATTCATGATCACAATCACAAGACATTTACATTTGATATTAACTGAATGAATACTCCTTTATGAAATCTCGAGATCTTGTAGCATCTGATATAACTCCTGAAGAGAGGAAAATCCTGAGAGCTGAAAATAAAAATAGAAAGTTGTGGAAAGGAAAAACTAGATGCAATTAGGGGATTGGATGAAAACTCACTAAGAGCACTAGAACCTTTTTGATTACCCGTCAAAGCGGCTCTTGGATAAGGCTGGATCTAGAAAATGATTTAGGAACTATTTCTTTGTATAGCTCTCTAAATGACCTTTTCCTACCCTCATTTCAAAATCGTTTGCTAGCCCGTTGAGCCTTTATTTTTGTATGCTAAATGCGTACCGATTTTATTGTTACACACATTAAAACTACCTTTTGCCTAAAATAATTTTGGCTTCCCCTTAGAAGAATGGCTGCTCTAGTAAGGATGGATGTACATTACGATATCCGTTTGAGCTATCCAAAAATTGCCCTAGGGAAAGTGGGTTTACACTTCTGAAAGAGGTTTTTAATCATTGATGATCTTTGAGGCTTGACCATTGGCAAATCCTTTGGGCCATCAAAAATTTGACCCGGTGAAAATGGGTCTAAATTTCGAGAAGGGAATTTCAACCATTGATAATTTTGGGTTACCAAAAATTACCCTGGTAAGGATGGGTCTACCCTTTGGAAAACGAATTTGCGATCGTCGATAATTTTTGGGCTACACTTCAGGAAAGGGGTTTTAAATCACCAATAAATCTTTTGGGTAATTAGAGACATAAATTTGTGAAGGAAAAAATAAGAAAAAAGAAGGAAAATAGTAGGGCCCAAGATAATACCCCTTGATGAATTCAGTAGCTATCTTTCTTAGCTTAATTGTTACGTTGAGTTTGATGAGTCAGAGTATTACCAAGTCCAAATTCGAGAATTTCTGGACAGCATGAAATTAGTTTGAAAATAATTCCATCATCCAAATGAACGTTGCGGTCATTTTTTTTCTAGAAACTTGATCCTCCTTTGATAGCCATTTACCTAAGCCTAACGTTACAACCAAAGTAAGACCTTTTGATTCTTAGTTCAGTCTTATCCAATTAGCGGAGATGACCTTTTAATAAGGTTTGGTACGTAGGAAGAGACATATGGTGTTTCTTGAGCTTCAGGCAGGGAGCCACGAATGCATTTATGCATTGGAGTTGAGTCTCGTCCCCAGCGTGCTTAAAAGAAAAAGAAAAAGAGTATTCGGGCAAAAATTAAGAGCAGAGAGAAAATTTTCAACCATGAAAATCAGAGAGAGCTGGTTGATAACAGGAGTTTGATGATTTCAAGATCCATCTCGAGATTAGATAGGGTCTTGTATTTTTTAGATTAATGCCAAATGATGATCATGTGTGATGAAATCAGACTTGAACATATGCATATATACAATAATATTTTAATGTAAGCAAAGTACTTTATCTTGCATACTCAAAATGGTTTAAGTTCCAGCATAAAAGCAGCGCATTGTTTCTCTTTGCATATGTGCAATTTACTATAAGTGGTCCTCATTGCCATTTTCATCTTGATGCTTCAGCAGACTTGTCCCGACATCGGCTTCGAGCTATTTGTCAGCATAAAATCCATATGACCATTATTCAAGAACCAAAAAGGATTTTAGCCCTAAAAAAAAAGAGGTCGTTAGAGATGAAAACCGTAACTGGCTCTCTAAGCAAAAGTTAGGCCAAAGGGCAGGGTGAAAACCTGGAGACAGGCAGTCTGTCCTTCAAAAATAAATAAATAAAAGCCGCTGGATTGGGTTGGGTCCATTCCAGGCAAAAATTAGGCATAGTGTTATGCGAAAATCCCTAAAGGGACGCATTTCCCATGAAGAAAAGCTAGTGTGAAAATCCACAAGGGACGCACTACCTTTAAAACAATAACCTCCGATGCCTGGAGCAATAAGACAGCATACTTCGGATGATCTTCCTTTCAGCCAGATAAGACTTAATTCAGGATATGAGTCAGAATCCCGGGCATTTGCTCATTGACCGGGGGGCAAAGATGCACACCTGACGGTTCTCTTTGAAGAGTTTATGGGTCAGGGTCCCTAAACAAAGATGCCATTTCTAATTCTTCAGGGGGCATAGTGGAGCGGCCAAGCCATATCCTCAACGGACCTTTAACTACTCAGCATGGTGGAGCGGCCAAGCCATATCCTCAACGAACCTTTAACCACTCAGCATGGTGGAGCGGCCAAGCCAAATTCTCAACAGACCTTTAACCACTCAGGACATTGTCTATCCATTTTTGCATGCATTTCATACTATTTGTTTTTGGCAAACATCTACATATGGTCATTCACACTTGCATGCACAATCTATTGTACATATTCCTGTGCACACAGCTTTGCAGGAAAGTCCAAATGAAGACCACACACATAAAGCTAGTCAAGGACAGCAACGTTAGCACTTGCCCTTGCTGGGCAATCAGGTCAAGATAGAATCTATGCCGGCAAATGCCCTAGACCTCTTATGAGGCAGTTCTTGGTGACCTCTTAGGAGGCAATTCTCCGAGGTCTCTTAGGAGACTAATCTCTTTATCTCTTGCACTTTTGGTAGTCTGTAGCAGACTCGGTGCAGTCCTCTAAGAGGGCATCTCTTGCGCTTTTGGTAGTCTGTAGCAGACTCGGTGCAGTCCTCTAAGAGGGCATCTCTTGCTCTTTTGGTAGTCTGTAGCAGACTCGGTGCAGTCCTCTAAGAGGGCATCTCTTGCACTTTTTGTAGTCTGTAGCAGACTCGGTACAGTCCTCTAAGAGGGCATCTCTTGCGCTTTTGGTAGTCTATAGCAGACTCGGTGCAGTCCTCTAAGAGGGCATCTCTTGCTCTTTTGGTAGTCTGTAGCAGACTCGGTGCAGTCCTCTAAGAGGGCATCTCAGACTCGGTGCAGTCCTCTAAGAGGGCATCTCTTGCGCTTTTGGTAGTATGTAGCAGACTCGGTGCGGTCCTCTAAGAGGGCATCTCTTGCGCTTTTGGTAGTCTGTAGCAGACTCGGTGCGGTCCTCTAAGAGGTCATCTCTTGCGCTTTTGGTAGTATGTAGCAGACTCGGTACAGTCCTCTAAGAGGGCATCTCAGACTCGGTGCAGTCCTCTAAGAGGGCATCTCTTGCGCTTTTGGTAGTCTGTAGCAGACTCGGTGCAGTCCTCTAAGAGGGTATCTCTTGCACTTTTGGTAATTTGTAGCAGACTCGGTGCAGTCCTCTAAGAGGGTATCTCTTGCGCTTTTGGTAGTATGTAGCAGACTCAGTGCAGTATCTACATTTTGCATTTTTTTTGTAGCCTGTCGCAGGCTCGGCGCATTGTCATCGGCGGATGGCAGCTGTACTTTTAGTAGTCTTATTAGCGAGTCGGTGCCGTTTTCCTCCTTTGCACTTTTAGTAATCTGTAGCAGACTCGGTGCAATCCTTCCTTTTGCGTTTTTTGTAGCTTGTAGTAGGCTCGGCGCATCGCTATCTATGGATGGCAGCTGCACTTTTGGTAGTCTGTAGCAGATTCGGTGCCGTTCTCTTTTTACACTTTTAGTAGTCTGTAACAGACTCGGTGCAATCCTCTTCTTGCGTTTTTTTAGTCTGTAGCAGACCCGGCGCATCACCGTCTTAGGATGGTTCCATGGCACTTTGTAGTCTTGTTAGCGACTCAGTGCAACACAAGAGGATGAATCACAGCACTGTTCCCGAGGGAGCAACTGTAGACACCGGGTCCCGAGTAGCCTTGATAAGGATTACCCAATGACGAAATCAAGTGTGACGATCTATAGGCAAAAACAACGAAGTTGGAAGTGACGAATTCCTAGTCGATTTGTTGTTTTAAAATTAAATAAAAATGTATTTAAAAAATATTTTTAAAGTATTTTAAAATTTATTTTTGTGATAAAAAAAGTGAGTTTTTAAATTATTATATTTTATAGGAAATTTAAAAAAAAAAAATTTCCGTGCAAGGGACGGGCTGCCCGTAGCTCGCGCCTGCGCGCGGGCAGGCCGTCGGTCACACCGACGGGGCGCCGCGCGCCCCTGTTCGTCCGTTTTGCCTATTTTGGCCTTTTTGGACATAAATTCTTCATTTTAAATGCTTTTTAACTCATTTTTTTTGCAAAATTTAATTCAAAAAGCCTTCTATCTTCCAACCCAATAAATTCAGTGGTTTTTTGTAATTATGGGAATTAAATTAATTTAATTTCTTAATTAAAAAATTTGAATTTTAAGGGGAATAAAAAGAGTTTTTTAGGGAGAATTAGGGGGGATTTTCTTTAGGAAAATATTTTTTTTCTTCTTCTTTCTTCTTTCAAGCACAAATTCTCTCAATTTCTAAAAAAATTTCCAGCAATTCTTAAGACAAAAAATAACTATTTTTGTTCTTGAGAATTTTCTTATTTTCAATCAAATAATTTTCTATTTTGAGACAAACAAATTAATTGTTTGTTCTGGAGTAAAATTCATCTTTCAATATTTTATTTTTCTAATCATATTCTTCAAATCAAGACAAGGAATTGGATCATCTACCTTCATCTCTTCAAGATAAATTTGAGGGTAATTATTCTTGGCTCAATTTCTTAAATTAATTTTAACTTCATTCTTTTGTTTTTATTTAATTAATTAACATGTAAATTTTTTTAGTTCTATCATTTTATTCTTTTCTTATTCTTTTGTTTTTATTTAATTAATCATCATGTAAATTCTTTTAGATCTATTATTTAATTGTTCATATTTCTTATTTTTTATTTTATTGTTCATACTATTATTTTTTGTTCTTATTTCTTCTTTAATTGTTCATGCTATTATTTTTGTTCATTTTTTATTTAATTGTTCATGTTGTTCATATTGTTCATCTTCTTCTTCTTTTATTATTATTATTATTATTATTATTATTATTATTATTATTATTATTATTATTATTATTATTATTATTATGTTTGATTGTTCATATTCTCTGTTATTTATTGTGTTATTATTATTGTAGTTATTACCATCATTAGTATTATTATTATTATCCTTATTCTTTTTTAATTTTATTATTACTATTATTGTTTATTTCTTATGCATGTTGATTTTATTATTACCTTTGCTTTTTACACATGTTGGATATTATCGCTATTATTAATATGTTTAATGCATGCTGAATTTTATATGTATTATATTTTATGCATGATTGGATATTATTGTTATTATTTTATGTCTTTATGCATGTTAAATTCTATCATCATTATTTTATGCTTTTTTTGCATATTGAATTTTATTATTATCATGTTATTTTTTCTATGCATGTTAAATTGTTAATTAATTAGATTGCATATTTTATTATGTCATTTTAATTGACTTGTCATATATGATGCAATTTTGATTGCCTTAATTTATTTGTTTTCAAGTTATTTGTTTAATTATTTTTATACTAACTTCATTTTTATTTGTTTTTTCATATTTTTCAATACTTATTTTTTATATGTGAGTTTTTGTCAAGTGGGAGCCCATGGAGATTTGAAGTTCCACTTGGGAGTTGTTTATTATTTTTGTTGCTTTTTATTATTTTGGATTAATTTATTATTTTGTAATTTGTAATAATAAATTTATTTTCATGCACGTTAATTAAAAAATCACAAAAATATTTCTATTAAACTAAATTGGGTTTTATTTAATAAAAATGGGACCAATGTCTTAGATTTATCATTCAAAATAAATTATCACTTTAAAATTGTTTTCTTAAATTATGCATGCGAGGACCAACGTTCTCATTTTTAATAAATAGCCCGATTTATGTATGATTTGCATTTTATTTACAAATGGAGGTTGTATTCCGCCCCTAGTTTTATTGTAACTTATTTTGCTTTCATTTACTTTATTTATCGATTTTATTATATGATTGATATGCGTTAAAATTAAATTGCATTAAAATTGAACGAGAAAATGCATGAAATACTAAATTCAAAACTCGATTATAAACTTAACCAAGGTATGAATAAATGGGGAGTCCCGAACTTTCTCTGGTCTTTGGGCTCAAAGAGGCGAAGGTTTACCCTCTAAGACATCTCTTGTGTTACGAAACTTGGCGTTAATCCTAGGCTCCTTAGGGCGAGAGGTTTACCTTCCAAGACCCCTCTAGGTGGCCCAAAATGGATACTAAGCGCAGTCTTAGGCTCTTCGAGGCGAGAGAAACTTTCCCAATGTTCTATTGGGTGGCGAATCCATGAAATCTCCTTGTTGCCCAACATAGACACACTTGCGATTTATTGCAAGCTGTTAAAAGACCCTCAAGTGCCCGATCGCCCTCAAGCGGGCGATCATACGGGCGGCCGAGCGGACATCCGGCGCGCATCACAGGGAGGCTTATTGAGGAGCTGAGGTAGAGTTTGAGTGCCACCTATGTTGCCGTGGCTCAGAGGACAGACGCAGCCGTCCAGATGGTGGATGAGTCAGTTAGTGCTCTTCGTTTCAGGGTTGAGGTGCTGGAGGCTGCTATACCGCCCATTTCCTAGTCCATCCGAGAGTTCAAGGAACAGACAGAGGATAAGCTCGGGCGCATCAGATATGCAGCTAGGGACCAGACTCTTAGGCTATCCACGGCCTTCACAGAGCTAGATAGAGTGGTTAGGGATACATTAGAGTTTATGGCAGTGTGTGCTTAGCCCTTCCTCGACGGGTACACCTAGGTACAGTTCTGGCAGGGGGACCCTACGAGGGGAGAGCCATTATCTATGCTAGTTGCCGTTCCACCTCGTTGCCAGCCCCACCTCGTCACAGAGCCAGCCGGTGCACATATCAGACAACGACGAGGATCCAGAGGAGGAGCCCTTAGACTACCCTCCTCTCTAGCTTATTTAGGGAGATTAATGGATTATATTTTGTATATTTTATTTTGTTATATTTGTATATGCATTGTACAAAATTGATATTTTGATTAGTGAAACTCACATTTACACTTTGTCAAATTTACATTTCATTTTGTATATTTATCATGTTATTATCTTACTTCCTCTTGATGGACATTTGATAATATGATAAGAAAATAAATAAAAAAGGAAAAATGAATGACAACAAAAAAGAATGTGATAAATCTATGAATTAAATTAACTTGCAATGAATTGATGAAATCTTTTATAACACGGGAACATGATTTCATGCCGACCTGAGGATGGTCGACAATTAAGTAATGATTAGCAAATTAGACACGATATCACTCAGATCGCATTCATTCAAAGTCACATCTTGCAGATCGGATGGGGGTCAGCAAGCCAAAAATGGTACCTTACAGACCTGATGGGGGTAAAAAAGTTTAAAATTACACATCTTGCAGATCGGATGGGGGTCAGCAAACCAAAAGTGGTATTTTACAAGCCGGATAGGGGTCAAAAAGTTGAAAATCACACACGTTGTAGATCGAATGGCGGTCAGCAAATCAAAAGTCAAGTCTTGCAGATCGGACGTGAGCTGGCAAATCTAGAATCATATCTTGTGGATCGGATGGGGTTAGCAAGATCAGGCTTTGCAGGTCCGGAAGAGACCAGCAAAATAGAATATTCAGTCAAATGCCTTGCAAATCAGTTGGAGGTTGGCAAGGACACTATGCAAGCCGACACGAGGCCAGCGGGACATATGCAATAGAATATATCGCGACGAGATTGTAGTTAGAGAACACTACATCTCACAGGCACTGCGCGAATCAGGATGAGGCTAGCAGGACACATGCAATAGAATAGATTGCAACAGGGTTGTAGTTAGAGAACACTACCTCCCACCGTAAGGACACTGCATGATCCGAGATGACGATAGCAGAACACATATGCAGTAGAACAGATCAAAATGATACTGTAGTTAGATAAAACTACATCCCACAGACACCGTGCAGGCTGAGATGAGGCCAGCAAGGACACATACAGTAGAAAAGGTCGCAAGTGAGTTATAGTTCGCAAACACCGTGCAAGCCAAGACGAGGCTGGTGGTACACTTGCAAAAGAACAAATTGCAAATGGGTTACAGTTGGATAACACTACCTCCCAGAACACTCAGACATCGAGCAGGCTGAGACAAGGCTCGCTGGATGAAGACGAGAAATCACTTGCTTTCATGCAACACCAAGAAGGTAAGGACTGCCTCAGGTACACATTTTTTCCTTTCTTCTCTGAATTTTGGCTCATCTAGACACTAGTGTACTAGTTTCCCCAAAATTGGGGGCAACTGTAGACACCGGGTCCTGAGGCAGTCCAAATCAGAGTTACCCAATGAAGAGACTAATGTCTATTTTTAGATAAATGGTTGAAAGATGTAAGTTTTCATTTTCTAGTTTTACAAGGATTGAGGAATTTTCTCAGTAACAGGAGGTTTAAAATAGTCAAAACTTTGAAAATGGAAATTTTGGTATCCCGTCAGTGGTATGACGCCTGTCACTTGTGCGAGAGGCCCATCTCTCATGACAAGCGCCGGCTGTCGCTAGGAAGTGGGGTCTGTCTCTTGCGATTGAACGGCGCCCGTTGCTTGTTCGAGCGATGCTCCTTCTTGCGAGAGACGGCTGTCTCTCATTTTTGTTCCTCGCGTATGGTCCGCCGGTCAAAAGACCAAGTGTACCCACAACGCCCGTAGGTAGCCCACCGACGCCCGTCGGTCGGTGATCTGGTTGGCATAACCACCGGATTCTCTAGATTTTCCTAAGATTTTCAAAATATATTCTAAATCTTATCCAAATCTATGAAATCTTTTCAAATATTTTTAAATATTTGATTTGACTTTGTGAATATTCTAGAAGTCGATTTGGTTTTGATTTGATTTCAGAAATCTTTTTCAAATTTAAATCTTAAATTTAAATTTATTTGAATTATCTTCTAAGCTTTATAAATAGGGGATTAAACCTCATTATTCGAGGTTAGAAGTTTTGGAAGAAAACTAAATCTTAGCAGTTTTTTCACAGAGATTTTATTTTCGCATTTTGCAAAAGAATTCTCTCTCAAGATTTCTTCTTTCTCTCATTTTATTTTCCGAATTAAGCTAATCTGAGATAACAAAATCCATTCGTTTCCATCGATCTAGCTATTTTCAGCATCTAATTGCTGTCAAAATTTCAAGAAAGAAAAATATAATTTTCTTTTCTTGATTTATTTTCAAAATAGGATTTTTGTGACCAAAAATCTCCTAAAATCACGCAATCACGGACTAATCCTTGTAGAACTTGAGGAACTAAAATCACTCAACGTTCACCCTTAAAGGTAAAATTCGAGGGTAAACTTTTTGGATTTATTATCTGTGTAGTTTAATTATTTTACACTAATTTATAAATAAAATTTTCATTTATTAAAAGATCAAAATTGATTTTTTGGAATTTTTTTCAAAATCTGGGGTGAACGACGGGCAGAAGGGTCATCGACGGCTGTCGCTCACTCGAGCGATGGGCCATCGATGATATCTTCTTCTGGCCGCCGATCAACCCAGGGACACCCATCGGTCGTGAGTCTGGGGCCGTCCCTGGGCCTTATTTTCTCCTCTTTTCTTCTTTCTTTAACATTTATTTTCCCATCGTTCCTTTTGGTAATTTCTCATAGATTTTTATTGTTATTTAATTTCTAACATTTTATTACGCTCTTAATTTTGACACTTACATGATTATTGTTTTTTGTGAGCTTTATTTGACTGTTTTTGGTCGATTTGGGATTGTTAAATGGTGGTTATTACAACGATCTGAGGATCCTCACCCGGGTTCTTTCTTCAACCTTATCCCTTTTTACCTTTTTTATTCATTATTGTTGTAATTATTATTTTAATCTCACTAAAATACAATGGTCAAATATTTTATAGTAATTGAATTGGGATTTTCATTTAAAACTGAGGACCAATGTCCTATTTTTTAGCTAAATAAAATTGACATTTTAAACTTGTTTTTTAATAAATGTGCATGCAATGACCAATGTCTTCATCCTTAATGAATTTCCCGATTTGTGTATGATTCGCACGTTATTTACAGTGGGGGTTGTATTCTACTCCTAGTTTTGTTGTAATTTATATTCATAATTTTCTATTTTACGCCCATTTACTGCTTTCCTTGTATGGATGACTTGCGCTTTAATTAATTGCATTTAATGAGAAATTAGATGAAATGATAAATTCAAAACCCAGTTGTAATATTAACCAAAGTATGAATAAATGAGAAGCCCCAAACCTACTCTAGTCTTAGGCTCAACGAGGTTAGAGGACCATCTCAATGTTCAATTGGGATGGGGTCTCCAAAATATCTCTTGTTGCCCACAAAAAGGCCCAATTTGCATAATCCTAGGCTCCACGAGATTAGAGGATCACTCCAATGTTCTATTGGGGTGGGGGCCTCAAAAATATCTCTGGCTTGTAAAAAATGAATGCATATGCGCTGTCTTAGGCTCACCTTTCCCAATGTTCTATTGGATGGCGACTCCAAGAAACCTCTTTGTTGCCCAACATAGACGCACTTGTAATCTCTCACAAGTTTCAACGAACCTCTCTCGAAAACCCTAAAAGAGGGTCTTCCGGGTGCCCCAGGGTTCAACGCACGCACAACTATCATAATTTATTATTATAATGTTTGCTATTGTGTTATTATTATCATCACCATTATTATTATTTGTATTATTATTAGTCTTATTATTCTGTTGCCATGATTATTATTATTATTGTCATCATCATAATTTCATTGTTGTTATTGTTATTATGTTGCCATTGCCTTTTTATTATTATTCTTAGGCTTTTGCATGGTTCATTTTTATTTCCTTTGCATGTGAATTATTTGTATATTGAATTAACTTATCCTATATTTATTTTATCTTTATTTGATTAATTATTAGAATTATCACTAATATTTTTAATGTTATTTTTGTTTGGGGATTTAATGAGATTTGCATTGTATGAGTATTCTCACGACCCCACGGAGCGGTCATGACGCGTAGGAGACCGTATCGCTTGGGTGAGACCTTTCCTATCCCTTTGTGTGTTTATATTTACCTATAAAATAAAATAGTTTTATTTTATGCACGTGTAAGGTAAAAAGTCGCAAAAAAGTTTTATAACTAAATTGGGATTTTATTAATAAAATTGGGACCAATGTCCCTCATTTTAGCTAAAGAATGTAAAATATCATAATTAAAACGAAGAGTTAAATTTTCTCAAAAATGGGATCACTCATCCCGATTTTCAAACCAACAATCGAATCACTCTTCGATCCATCTTTAAGTGAGCGTGAAGGAACCAATGTTCCTAAACCAAATAAATATCCCGATTTATGTATGTTATTTTTTCTATTTTGACTTTTTGTGTTTGTTTTAAATTTGTGTTCATATATTTTGTGGACCCTTGTAACTAATTATTTTTTGGGCAATGATTATTTAGCTTTTACTTAGAATTGTATTCTATCCCAATTTCTATTTTGATTTTAATTGGCTCTCTTTTATATGGGATTGTATTTTGTCCCGATTTCTCTTGTCATTGTGTGCTTGGTGTGTTAATGCTTTTCTTTATCTCTTTATTTTATCGCTTTCTTTATAGCTCTTATTTAATGCTTTCGAACACTTACAATGCGCTTTCAATTAAATATGTTAATTGTGTGAGATGAGAGATAGAATTTTATGAAATAAAAACTCATTTATAATTATCCAAGACATAAATAAGAGTGAAGTTCGGAATACCATCTCTGGTTTAGACAAATAGAGGTTAGATGACCTTTCCCAATTTCTTGTAAATTGGGTGGCGACTCCAAAATACCTCAAAGGTGCCTAAAGGTGTTATGAGGCTAGATGAACTCTCCAATGTTCTATTTTGTAGGGATTCCAAGATGTTTCATGGAACCCAAGATCAAAAAAAGACATGAACCAATCCCTCGAGCCCTAAAAGCAGGTCTCGTCACGAGGGCCTTTCCTAGGTTCGGCACGCGTCACACCATCAAAACAAAATTGGTCTTACTTAACACTTTAGCTCATCAAACTAAGCTCAAAATAATAAATGCCGACATAATATCCAACAATGATCATTACAAGGCACTAGTTCAAGTTTTACTAAATTTTTGTACCTCAAACTCACATTTTGCTCAGTTAGCTAAGAAAAACTTGCAATACTTCTCTAATTCTTTTTTATATATTTATATATTTATTTTTTTAAGAAGTACAAAAACCAACTAGCCACCAAAAATTAATGAAGTACTTAAATAATCCAAAAATCTCAACAAGAACTAAAATTGAGCTCTAATTTCCAAAAGACCAATCATCAACTTAAATCACATTTCCCTTTATCAACCCCTAACTCATTTTATTAAATGGGCTCAACTGTCCATTACACACACCAATTAATCCTCAAACAGAAATTTACACCAAGAATAGACAAAAATTAAACTCCCTTTTTCCCAAAATACAAATCCAACCTTACTAGAGTGGCCACTCTTCAAAGGGGAGGCAAAAATCATTTAAGGCTAAAGGTAGTTTTAACATGTGTAACAATAAGATAAACACGCATTTAGTATACTAAATTAATAGGCTCAACGGGCTAACTAGAGACAATGAAATTGAGGTAGGAAAAGTCATTTAAAGGAGCTATAACAAGAATGGTTGCCTAAATTATTTTCTAAGTTCTGCCTCATCCGAGGGTCGCTTCGATGGGTAATCAAAATGGTTCTAGTACTCTTAGTGATTTTTCATTCAATTCCCTAATTGCAACTAGATTTTTCTCAATTTTAAAAATAAGCCCAAAGTGCTCAAAATTTAAAAATTGCAAAATACAATCATGGACTACATGCAGTCCAGAAAATAAGGATACAAACAGGACTACTTTTCGCTCAACTTAAAATTGAATGAAACCCAAATTTCTAAAACTGAGATCAAAATCATTCACAATTGAGAACTACTAGGATGGAATAAAAATTTAAATCAAAGGAGAATAAAAAAGAAACAACCATGATAATATTTAGGTACAAACTCGGCACAGACACGCCACAAACAAAGCAAAACTAATTAAAAATCGCTCAAAAATTTTTTAAAAAAAATACTCTAAAGATATAAAAAGAAACATATAAAAAGAAACAACAAACTAAAAAGACACAACTAAAATAAAACTGGTTTTGGCTTGAAAAATAGAAATGGTACTCCGGCCCAAACTCAAAATATTACACTGTCCTCAGTGCAAAGAAATGAAGCATACAAAAATATTTCTAAAAAATTTTCCCCCATGCTGTGCAAAATGATCATTGCAATTTAAAATTTATTGCAATCATCTGAAAAATGGCAATCATCAAACAATTACTGTGCAAGATTTAAAATTAATAAAAAATTTCGGCATGTCACTTGTGCAAAATGAAGAAAACTCAAAACCTATGCAAAAATCAAATAATAACTGTGCAAAATGAAATACTCTAAAATCTATGATATTCGTAGCCAACACAAATAATATGTCTATCCCATCACACGACATTGGCTCAGCCACACAATTCCAAAATATAATAAAGCAAATAAAAATAGTACTATGCCTAACTACATCAACTTCATTAACTACAAAAATTAAATATAGTACAAAATCTGTTATGAAAGAGTCACTTCCTGAAAGATACAAAAGACATCACAGTGGTGGTCCCGTCTCAAGTGTGGGGGATATACAGTGGAAACAGGAGTAAAGAATCCATGAATCTCACTGCTCAACCTGTCCAATTGTGTAATAATCCGCTGCTGAAAAACTCCTAAGAATGCCTCTCTGCTCGGCTCCCAAGACCATATATCTACGCACCTGGTCCATCTGAGACTTAATGGAAGATAGTTGCTCCCAAGCTCTATGCACTGATAGGTCCATGTCAAAAATCAACTGGTCACTCCGAGTGGTAACTAATGTGAGTCTAAATAGCTCATATTTAATGCATGTTTTAGGGTTGAAATAATGTTTATGTGTAGTTAATTGTGTTAGAATTAGATATATTTTATGTTTTTGTTTAAGTTTTGTGTGTGTAGGAGAAAATGGAGAAGATTGGAGAAAAGAGAAAAAATGAGCAAAGGAAGAGAATGATCTGTCGCAAGCGTGGCAGGAAGTGCCAAGCAAAGAAGGAAAGAAGAATGAAAGAAGAAAGCCAAAGAGAAGAAGTGATCTGTCGCGAGCGCGATAGGACGCGTAAATGAAGAGAGCCAAAGAGAAGAAGAAAGGGAGCTGGCATGCATTATCGCAAGCAAGGCAGCCCGTCGCGAGGTCGCGATATGGCGTGGAGAAGAGCCAGCGCGAGGAAGGTGGAGTGAAGAAGCAGGCGTGCTTTATCGCGAGCGTGACAGACGTCGTGATCGCGACAGAGAGGACCGTTGGGCAGTTGAATTCAAATTTTGCCTTGAAGAAGTATGACTTTCCACCAAGTCTTGCAACCTTTCTAAGAGACACTTGAAAGGACATATCTTTTAGAACATTATAAATATAACATTTAACTGTAATTTTAAGTTGTTGAATTCTTATTAAGAATTTATATAAGTTAAGAAGATATCCTTTGTGAAAGGGAAAAGGGTTGAGGAATCTCCTTCTTCATTTCTTATCTTTTACTTCTTCTTTGTAATTATTAAATGATGCATTTATGAACTTGAACATTTAATGTTATATTTTATTATTCATATTAATTTAGTATTCTTTCTTGTAGAATTTTCTATTAGTATTTTATGCATGATCATTATAAGTAAGTGTTTAGTTGAAAAAATGAATTCTTACTTAAATCTAATAGAAGTTCATCATTGAAGTATTATTTGAGAAATCATAATATTAGATGGTTGTTATAGGTTGTTTATTATTCCTGAAATTTGCATGTATAAACCTCTAATTCATTAATGAAAATTATGAGTTAGAATTATAAATACATATTTTAGGCACTTTAGTTTATATTGAGAGAGTAAATTGGAACATTATACAACTTGGCTTGCATGACAAGAATATATTTATAATTAAGAATAATTAATTCAAGTTCTAATTATTATTGCTTTATCATCATTAATCATTTGTCTTCTCCGATAATCAATAATTAGGTTAGATAATGTTAGACACAATATTTCCACTTTCATTCATAAAATGAATGATCATTGTAAACAAGATTAAAATTGAGTAGTAATAGTGTGTAATATTTATCACATTCCTCGTGCGATCGACATCTTTTGTACTATAACCGGTACACCGTATACTTACGAAATTAGCACTTAGAAATAAGCTAACAAGTTTGTGGTGCCGTTGCTGGGGATTGATTGATTATTTATTGCCATTATGAATCTTGATTTATGATTTTGGATTACAAAATTAAATTAGTTTTGTTTTGTGTTGTTTTTACAGGATTTGATAGTTCATGCCTAGTACAAGAAGTTCTCAATAAGAGTTTGAACCTTTGAATCCTAAAATAGAGAGATTTTTGTCAAGTAATCGGAAATCCAACAAAAAAAAGAATAAGAATAAGAGATCTATCATGGCTGAAGAGAAAAATCCACCAAGGTTGATGAATTTTGCTACACCCGCATTGAGTGGTGCTCAACAAGGTGTGGTAAGGCCTACGATAAGTGCTAACCAATTTGAAATAAAACCTTCTCTTTTGCAAATGATTCAAAATAGCATTCAGTTTTATGGTTTGGTAAATAAGGATCCTAATGCTCATTTGGCAAATTTCTTGGAAATATGTGATACTTTTAAAATTAATGGAGTTTCGACTTATGCAATTAAGCTTAGACTTTTTCCTTTCACTTTGAAGGATAAAGCCAAGGCTTCATTAAATTCACTAACTAGAGGTTCTATTACCACTTGGGACCAATTGGCCCATGCATTTTTATCCAAATACTTTCCTCTAGCCAAAACTGCAAAAATTATAAAAGATATCACAGCTTTTGTGCAACATGACAATGAGTCTTTGTATGAAGCTTGGGAGAGATTTAAAGAATTATAGAGAATGTGTCCTCACTATAACCTTCTAAGTGAGTTGCTCATGCAAACTTTCTATAATGGAGTGAATCCTACAACTAGGGGTACCATAGATGCTACAGCTGGTGGCTCTCTTATGAGGAAAACAATAAAAGCTGACTTTGAATTGTTAGAAGAGATGGCTATGAACAATTGTATGTGGCCCACAGAAAGATTGAGAGAACCTAATTCTAATACTAGAGGGGTACATGCCATAGATTTTGTGGTAGCTTTGCAAGCCCAAATTGAGGCTTTAACTCAAAAGGTTAGTAGCCTAGGAATGGGGGGTAGTTCACAAAAGGTATGCACCATTTGTGGCCAATAAGGTCATACAAGTGAGGTATGTAATTTGGGAATAGGTAGTTCGGAGGAACAAGTTAGCTTTATCCAAGGGCAAGGGCGTGGTAACCCATACTCAAATACATATAACCCTGGTTAGAGAAACCATCCTAATTTTTCATGGGGGAATAGTAGTAATAAAAATAGGGGTGTAGGATTCCAACCACCTCAAGACAGGTTTGGAGCTTTAGAGGTTAAAATGGATAGGTTCTTAGAGGGGATTAACCTAAAGTTTAGTTCATAAGAAGAGAACCAAAAGAGGCTAGAATCAAAGTTTGACCAAATCACTAAAAATCAAGCCTCATCCATCCATAACTTGGAAGTGCAAATAGGGAAAATTGCTAAGGCTTTACCTTCACGAATGCAAGGAAATCTACCAAGAAATAGGGAGGAAAATTCAAGAGAACATCTTAAAGCCATTAAATTGAGGTCAGGTAAATCCTATAACAATGAATTTGTTTCTACTAATGTGGATGAGAATGTGCAGGAAAAATAAAAAATTTTTAGAAGGATGAACCTTCTGTCGCAAGCGCGACAGAAGAGGGGCAGGCAGACATCATGAGCACACTATCTTTCGTGAGCGCGAGCAATGAGAATTCGCCTACTGTCGCGAGTGCGACACCTATTGCAGGCCAAAAGGGGTGACTAAAGCACAAACTCCACAAGTGTTCCAACCGCATCCACCATTTCCATAATGCTTGAAGCAGCAACACCAACATAAGCAATTCCAATCTTTTATTGATAAATTGAAACATTTACACATCAATTTAAATTTTATTGAGGCCATTACACAAATTCCTAACTATGCGAAATTCCTGAAAGACTTAATTTCTAAGAAAATAAGTTGGGAGGATATATCCACTATAGAGTTGACTGAGGCATGTAGTTCAATAATTTTGAATAATTTGCCTACTAAGCTTAGGGATAATGGTAGTTTTACTATTCCTTGCACTTTAGGGGATGTTGATTTTCCTAAATGTTTATGTGATTTAGGGGAAAATATAAATCTTATGCCTTTGACTATCTTTAAGAAGTTAGGGTTGGACTATATTAAACCTACTTCTATGGTTTTGCAATTGGCTGATCAATCTATTAAGAAACTATATGGCATAGTGGAAGATGTGCTTGTGAAAGTTGATAAGTTCATTATAACAGCTAACTTTGTTATTCTAGATTTTGCATATGATGTAAAATATCCATTGATATTAGGAAGACCTTTCATGAGAAGTGGTAGGGCTTTGGTTGATGTCTATGATGGCACTTTAATTTTAAGAGTGGGGGAAGATAGTGTGGAATATCATAGGGATAAGTCCCTAAAATATCCCATGGATGAGAATGTGTGCATGAAAATAGATGTCATTGATGCTTGTGTTTTGGAAGTGTTAGACAATGCAGGTCAAGAGCAGGTTCATTTTGAAGACGAAGTGCATGAAGAGGTGAAGCAAGAGAGCTCAAGGCCTGAACTTCTATATAAAATGAAGCTCCATTGCCACCTTCCATTGTAAGTCCTCCTAATGTAGAATTGAAAGAGCTACCTAGTCATTTGAGGTATGCATTTCTTGTTCCAAATAATACTTTACCTATTATTGTTTCTAACAAACTCACTAGTGCATAAGAGTCTTTATTGTTAGAAGTTGTTAGAAAGAGGATCAAGAGTATAGGTTGGCAAATTTCTAATTTGAAAGGAATTAGTCCTAATATAGTCATGCATAGGATTAACATGGTAGATTAATGTCAACCAAAAGCTGATAGACAAAGAACACTTAATCCTAATATGAAAGAAGTAATTAAAAAAGAAGTGATTAAATTATTAGATGCTGGGATTAATTATCCGATTTCGGATAGTTCTTGGGTAAGTCCTATTCATTGTATACCAAAGAAAGGGGGTATGACGGTAGTTAGAAATGAGATTGGGGAATTGATTCCTACTAGAACCACCACCAGTTGGAGGGTGTGTATTGACTATAGGAAGTTGAATTCGGCCACTAGAAAGGATCATTTTCCTTTACCATTCTGTGACGCGCGCCGGATCCCGATGCGCCGCCCTTTCGGACCGCCCGCACGTGGGCGATCGGGGCATTTGCGGGTCCGTTGGCATCTTGCAATAAATCGCAAGTGCGTCTATGTTGGGCAACAAGGAGGTATCATGGAGTCGCCACCCAATATAACATTGGGAAAGTTACTCTCGCCTCGGAGAGCCTAAGACTTGCGCATTTTATCCATGTTGGGCCATGAGGCCTAGGATTAGCGCTAAAGTCTCGTGACCCAAGAAGTATTTTGGAGGATAACCTCTAACCTCTTGAGCCCAAAGACCAGAGCTGGGTCCGGGATTTCTCATCTATTTCTACCTCAATTAGTTTATGATCAAATTTTAATGTCATTAATTCGCTCTCTCCCCACACTATGCAGTTTAATTGAAAAGCACATTTATTCACATTCGGAAAGCAATAAATGATCAGATAGATAATAGAGACGATAAATTACAATAATACAAGGAGCGGAATACAACTCCCTTCCATAAATGTGCGAATCATGCATAAATCGGGTTATTCATTTATTTTAGGGACTTTGGTCCCCGCATGTGTTTATTATGGAAAACAATTTTCATGCGATAATTTTATCGGATAAAAAGTAGGACATTGGTCCAATTTTATTTAGCAAACGTTCTTTTTAGCAGAAAACATTTGTGTGGTGGTTCTTTTTAGTAGCGGTCGAAAATCATTTTATTATTACAGACCACAAATACATAAAATACAATAAAATAGTAATTGCATATTCTTCAAATAATAAATGATAAATGAATCTTAATTTACCTGTTCCGCTCATACCTCTTAGAAAAATCACATGCCTCACGCATTGCGGTCACAATAGAGAAATGATATTTGTTAATCGTGAATAAATAAACAATTGAATAAATGAATGATTGAATGATTGAATAAATGATTAAATAAATAATTGAATGAAATAAATTGAGAGTTAATGAATATAAAAGCACAAATGACAATTAAAATGATTAATGCCAAAAAATAATAGTGCTAATAATAATATCATAAAATAATAATGAACAATAAATAAACATAAAATGATAATAGTAATTATGAATGGATAAAATAATGATAGTAATAATAGTAATAGCAATAATGCAAATAATAATAATAATGCTAATATTATAAACAGAAAATAAATAAATATATAATAATAATAATAATTAATAATATAAAAATCAGAATATTATTATCATAATATCAATAATAAAATAATATATTCTCAATATTAATAATAATCAATAATAATAGATAAATATAACAATAATATAAACTCAAATATTAATAATAAACACTAATAATAACAAATAATACTAAATAAATATACTAAAAATATAAAATACTAATTAATAATAAGCATAAATAGATAACAATAATAATATTAATATTAACATAACACAAATAATACTAATAATACATAAATTAGACAATAACAATATTAATGATAATAATAATAGAAAATATATAATAATAATAATACTAATAATAATAAATATTAAATAAAAACAGAATTATAAATAATAATTAATAATAATAATAATAATAAATAAATAAATAATAATATTAATTAATAATATATTAAAATAATTAATTAAATAATGGGCTCACCGGATTTCTCTCACCGGAGGATCGTCGGAGCGGCCGTTGGAGACACCGCCCACACCGGACAGTAGATCGGAGCGCCGGGAGTCGAACGCCGGTGGTCACGCGCCGATCGGAGGTGTCATTTGGCCGGAAATCGCGGTGAAGCGTTTCGGGGGTCCCTCTCCGATCTCACAGCTGCCGGCGAGTGGCGATCCCCGGTGGCCACTGGCAGGTGCGTCCAGGTCCGGCGATTCTTCTGGCGGTGCGCGTGTAGCTGGTCGGTGCTGCGGCTGGCCGGCGGAGGCTCCGCCTCCTCTTCTTCTTTTTCCCTTCCTTTTTTCGGCGCCTGGGTCTGCTGTTCCCGTGGTTTGCTCCTCTCTGTTCTTATTTCTACTTCTATTTCCTATTCTATTTCTCTTTTGTTTGGCCTTTTGGGTTTGTCTCAGGTTTTGTTTTCCCTGCTCTCTCTTTTATTCTTTTTCTCTTTCTATTTGCCTTTGGCTTCTTCTTGCTCTGTGTCTTTTTGTTCCCAGCCGAGAGAGCTCTCTCCCCTCTTGCTCTCAATTTTCTTTTCTTTTCTTTCTAATCTCCTAGTTGCCGAAAAAGAGAGCCCCCTCATTTCCCTCATTCTATTCTTCTTATACCCTAAAATTAGGGTTGATTTTGGGTCATAATGGTAATTTTCTCTATTTTCTATTTTTCATTTTCATACTTTAATTAATTTAATTCTAATAACACACATTAATTAATTATTTAAACACTCAATTAAACACTACATATTAATTAAACATTACATATTTAATTACATCTTAATATAATTAATCTATTTAATATATCATATATGTAATTTATCTAATTAATTAAACACTTCACATATTAACTAATTAATCTTTAATATTTCATGCATTTTAATTATCTAATTAAACAAACAATATTAATAAATTAAATTAACCCAACATTCATAATTAACTTCTAATTTTATCTACCTAATCTACATTATATATTTTTATTTTTTCGGAGGGTTACTAACGACCCAAAATCACTTTTTGCTATTAAACCCAACTCGGGACCCGGTGTCTACAGTTGCCCCCAATTTTGGAGAAGCTAGTGTATAGACACCTAGGTGAGCCAAAATTCAAAGAAGAGAGAGAATTACACACCTGGGGATGCCGGACCTTACCTCGCCGGCGTAGGTACATATGGGTGGTCTCGTTTCGACCGGTTTTCGCTGGCCTCTGCAGCTTTGGTGAGATGTAGTGTTCTCTGACTACAACTTCGATCTGTGGTCTATTCTACCACGAGTGTTCCGCTAGCTTCGTCCCGGCCTGCACGGAGTTTGTGAGATGTAGCATGCTTGCTACAATCCCGATTAAGTGAAGAGCAGTGTTTCTCTAACCGCAGCTTCGATCTGTGAGATGCAGTATGCCTTGGCTACAACCTTGGTTTGGTGAAGAGCAGTGTTTCTCTAACTGCAACTTTGATCTGTGAGAAGCGGTACTCTCTGACCACAGTCTCGAGATGAAGAGTAGTATTCTCTAACTACAACTTCGATTTGATGAAGAGCGGTGCTTCTTCAACCGCAGCTTCGGGGTGAAGAGCAGTGTTTCTTTAACTGCGATGAAGAGCGGTGTTTCTTCAACCGCAGCTTCGGGGTGAAGAGCAGTGTTTCTTCAACTGCAGCTTCGATCTGATGAAGTGCGGTGTTTCTTCAACCGCAGCTCCGGGGTGAAGAGCAGTGTTTCTTCAACTGCAACTTCGATCTGATGAAGAGCGGTGTTTCTTCAACCGCAGCTTCGGGGTGAAGAGCAGTGTTTCTTCAACCGCAGCTTCGGGGTGAAGAGCAGTGTTTCTTTAACTGCGATGAAGAGCGGTGTTTCTTCAACCGCAGCTTCGGGGTGAAGAGCAGTGTTTCTTTAACTGCGATGAAGAGCGGTGTTTCTTCAACCGCAGCTTCGGGGTGAAGAGCAGTGTTTCTTTAACTGCAGCTTCGATCTGATGAAGTGCGGTGTTTCTTCAACCGCAGCTCGGGGGTGAAGAGCAGTGTTTCTTCAACTGCAGCTTCGATCTGATGAAGAGCGGTGTTTCTTCAACCGCAGCTTCGGGGTGAAGAGCAGTGTTTCTTCAACTACAGCTTCGATCTGATGAAGAGCGGTGTTTCTTCAACCGCAGCTTCGGGGTGAAGAGCAGTGTTTCTTCAACTGCAGCTTCGATCTGATGAAGAGCGGTGTTTCTTCAACCGCAGCTTCGGGGTGAAGAGCAGTGTTTCTTTAACTGCAGCTTCGATCTGATGAAGAGCGGTGTTTCTTCAACCGCAGCTTCGGGTTGCGATCTGCTCTATCGCTGATATTTATCTTGAACTATCTTTTTTTCTCTTGCAAAAAAGGAAAATGCAAATTTATAAGGTAAATTATAAAAGAGATATGTACCTGTGGCAGTACCTGCTTATTGGGGTCATTGCCAGTTGACGCTCACTGGGAGACTTTGATGCTCACTGGGAGGTTTTGACCGAGAGGCTTTGATGCTCACTGAGAGGCTTTGATACTCACTGGGAGGTTTTGATCGAGAAGTCATGTGCATAACAACATATACAACAGATTGTGTGTGCTTATGGACTCGTGTGTGAAATGTACATACATAAAGCTATATACACAAAACACGAGGATTAATGTACAAGAATTGTGTGTGCAAAACTATAAGTGTAAAGGATTAAACACATGAGATATGCAAGAAGACATGCAAAAGATCTATGCATGTGAGATGCATATGAGATGCAAAAATGGATAAGGCATTGGCTCGGCTACCCTGATGCCCCCTGAAAAATCTAGACCCGTGTGCATCTTTGCCCCCGGACTTAGGTTGACTTGAGAATCGCCTCTTCAGAGGACTTGAGAATTACCTCTTAAGAGGATTTGGAGAATTGCATCTTCAGAGGATTTAGGGTTTGCCTCGTCAGAGGGCTTGAACTTGGATATTTTGCCTCCTCGGAGGACTTTGAGATTTTTGCCTCCTCGGAGGACTTTGAGATTTTGCCTACCTCGGAGGACTTTGAGATTTTGCCTACCTAGAGAACTTGGATAATTTGCCTCCTCAGAGGACTTTGAGATTCTTTTTATGCCTCTTCAGAGGACTTTGAAAGGAGTGTCGAGCACCATGTATGCATGGAATGCATGTGAGAAGCTATGCATGCAAATGTTCAATCATGAGAAATGTATGCAGAGGGATAAGAATCGCCTCTTGAGAGGACTTGGGTTGACTTGCCCCCAAAGAGAATTTTGGTTGATTAAGAATTGCCTTTTCAGAGGGCTTTGAGAATTGCCTTTTTAGAGGACTTAAGCTTGTCTACATGGGACTGATGTATACTATCTAGTGTGCGTTGGACACCATGTATGCATGGAATGCATGTGAAAGGCTATGCATTTATGAAATGACATGCAAATAACTATGACCCTGAAATGCTTATGCGTATGTCATATATGCCAATGGCTTATATCCATGTGGAAGATTATGGAACATGTGCTAAGAATCGTTATTCTAACGTGTTTGCAAATGATCATGAATGAGAAGGACATGCAAAAGTTCATGCATGATAAATATATACAAGGGATTATGTATGCAAACTATGTGCAAATGACCATGCATGCGGTAAAGAGTCATTCATCGGCATAGATGTAAAAAATCATATGCAAAGACAGGTGGGATATGTTATATACATGAAATCTATGTAAGGAATTGGGTGTGTGCGATGTGTGCACATACAACTATGCGTATGAAACATATGTAGGAAAAATCACATATATGTGTATTGAATGCATGCGAAAAATGTGGATGCAAGATGCTGGCAAAGGACATGCGTCAAAAGCACTTATGAAACGTATTCGCTAAAGCTCTTATGCCAAAAGACATGCACCAAGAATTGTACATGTAAAACTATTTATTGAGAATGTTTGCTACAATTATGTGTAAAAATATTTGCAAAAAACATGTGTACAAAGAATATTGCTGAGAGTGTACGCAAAGCATCATTTTCATGGGTAGTGATAAGAAATACCCCAAGATTGTAAAATGAGTGCAACCTATTAGGTACCTCAAACTCGAATTTCTAACTGCCTTTAAGCATACTGAATGAACCACATTCTCAACTGATTCAATCTTAGCAAAAGAATTCGGGAGTCATTCCCAATGACGTGCAAGAAAGTAAACACGTAAGTATCGATGTTTACTAAATCAGCATGTGAATACAAGGCATACCATGCGATCTCTGTGTGTATGTGCAAAAGCCAAAACAAAATTTTTCATCACTTGAAAGCAAATTCTAATTGCAACTTTGGAGACAAGACTCAACTCGAATGCAAATGCACTCGTGGCTTCCCGCTTGAAGCTCAAGAGACACCATACGCCTCTTCCTACGTACCAAACCTTACTAGAAGGTCATCTCCGCTAGTTAGATAAGGCCAAACCAAGAATCAATAGGTCTTACTTTGGTTGTAACGTTAGGCTTGGGTAGGTGGTTATCAAAGGAGGATCAGGTCACTAGAGAAAAATGGCCGCAGCGTTCATTCGGATGAAGGAACCATTTTCAACCCCAATTGTATACTATCTAGATACTCTTGAATTGGAATTCGGTAATACTTGATTTCATCAAGCTCAGCATAAAAATTAAGCTAAAAAAATAGCTATTGAAACTCATCAAGGGGTATTATCTTGGGCCCTACTATTTTTCTTCTCTTTTTTCGTTTTTCTTTTTTTTTTCACTTTTTTTTTTTAATTTTGGTTTTCTCTTTTTTTTCTTTTGGTTTTTTTTTTTTTTTTTTTTTTTTTTTTGCTTCGCAAGCTCATGTCTCTAACTACACAAAAGGTTCATCGATGATTCAAACCCCTTTCCAGAAGTATAGCCCAAAGATTATCGATGATAGAAAATTTTTCAAGGGGTAAACCCATCCTTATCAAGGTGATTATTGGTAGCTCAAAGAATTGTCAAAAATTGAGATTCTCTTCCCCAAAGTGCAAATCCCTTCTCATCGGGGCAATTTTTGGTAACCCCAAAAAAATTATCGATGATTGAAATTTTCTTCTCGAAGTGCAGACCCATTCTTATCAGGGTGAATTTTTGATGGCCCAAAGGATTGCCAATGGTCAAGTCTCAGAGATCATCAATGATTAAAAATCCCTTTCAGAAGTGTAAACCCACTTTTGCTGGGACAATTTTTGATAGCTCAAGAGAATATCGTAATGTGCATCCATCTTTACTAGAGCGGCCATTCTTCTAAGGGGAAGCCAAAATTATTTTAGGCGAAAGGTAATTTTAACGTGTGTAACAATAAAATCGGTACGCATTTAGCATACCAAATAAAGGCTCAAAGGGCTATCAAGCGATTGTAAAATAAAGGTAGGAAATGGTCATTTAGAGAGCTATACAAAGAAATGGTGCCTAAATCATTTTCTAGATTCAGCCTTATCGACGAGTCGCTTTGACGGGTAATCGGAAAGGTTCTAGTGCTCTTAGTGAGTTTTCATCCAATCCCCTAGTTGCAACTAGTTTTTTCAGTTTATTTTTAAATCAGGCCAAAAGTGCTCTGAACTTAGAAATGACATGGTATGATCAAATATCTTCATGTGATCTAGCTCTTAAAGACCAAACATATATACTCCTTACTTAATTCAAAGTGGAATGAAACTCAGAATTCTAGAGTTAAGATCAAATCCATTCATAGTTGAGAACTACTTAGGCAGAGTCGAATTTTGAATCAGATGTACCTTAATGAGGTGCAAACATGTCAACGTTTTAGGATATAGCTTAACACAAAAATATTTTTAATTTATCAAAAATGTATATGCACAAAAATTGTGTAGGCACAAAGAATTTTTTTCTTTTTTTTTCTTTAAAAAAAATTTGCACAAACTATGCATTACAAATCATGTATATGGAATGGCATATGCAATAGCGTCATGTACATTAGCAATGCGTGTAAGAATCTGTATGTGCGAAACATGTGTAAAAACATTTGTATAAAAAATGCGTACATGAAATATGTGCAAAGGTGTGTGTAAGACACCTGCGAAAAAAAATATGAGTGTGTAAACACTGCATGATAAATGATGTGCATGCATAAATTCGCAATGTACATGCATACGATAAAAGCATGAGTACAACCTATGGCACAGTATGGGGATGAATGCTCATGCTATATGGTACATGTGAGCATGGCATAATTTAGACATGATAGAGATACGTATGCAAGATGACGACCTAGCATGGTAATATGCAACAATGAGTCGCGAGGAGTGGCAAAACTCACGCATATAGAAGTGCAAAATATATACAACTAATGCACATGAGATGGGACACAATCATAAGAATGGTTGTGTACAGTGAGCGAAATATGTGTGCAATACGAGGCATGCAATGAAAGTGTCTGCACGAAACAAATAGCGTTCACAAAGTATGCGTATTTACATGGTATGAGCATACAAGACATGCATTGGTATATACAATGACTAACATGCATGATGAAGAAATTATATGTACATGACATAATTCACGTATGATAATACATGTTCATGATATGGTGTACAATGTGAAAAATGCAAGGTATTTTCTGTGTTTGATGTCTAGTCTAATGAAGTATGCTAATGTGTGCACACTATGACATGCAGCAGTATATGTATGTTCCAAGGCACAATGTTAATGTATATGTGTAATGTGAGCATACGGATATGTACATGCTATGACACATGGTGAATGCATTTTTTTTATCTGATTTATCTTTTAATTTTTTTTTATGCATGTCATGGTAGTAGTATGCCTTGGTGTGCTATAATGCATGATGAAATCACAAGAGATATAACACAAGTAAGCCAAAACATCCATCATATTAGTGAAATCAAAATGTCATTACTGAATAGTTCAAAAGTAAAAAGAACATTCTAAACAGCTAATCAACTTCTGCTCCTGCCAACACAGCTACCACGGCTGATGGTCTATCCTCATCCTTGAAAACCCTTTTTGCCTTTCCACCTAGGCGCTTAATCCATCTTATTCCTTCCATCCCGCTTCTCTGGGTCGGAGATCTTGTTGGAATCAATCAGATCTTGGATTGCGTGTCTTAAGGATTTACAATAATCTGTAGTATGCCCGGTGTGCCGGTGGTAGGCACAATATTCATCTTCCTTGTGACCAGGTTTCCCTTGCGTTAAAGCAGGTCTAGCTGACAATGGCTGCAATACCCCCTCCTTTATCAACCTCTCAAGAGTCCAAGACAAATATCTGCCCAAATTAGAAAAATGCCTTTGCCTCACTTCCGTCGTTGGTGTTCTTACCGTCTTTCCTTTTCTTGGGTCCGACACCAGTTCTTGGATGCGATCTTTCAAGTAACGACAGTAGTCTGTTCTATGCCCAGTGTATTGGTGATACGCACAATACCGGTCTGTTCCGTGCCTAGGCTTTCCCTGACTTGGGGCAGGCCGAGCTGGCAAGGGTTGCAACTTTCCTTTCTTAACAAGACGGGTGAAGTGCCAAGACAATGGTTTACCCAAGACGGTGAGGTGGGATCGGGCTACTCCAGTGGCTGAAATTTCTGTAGCATTGACATTTACCCTACTGTTGTCGAAACTTCCTGAGGTTTCACCTTTTAGAATATAAGTGACTGCAGGGTCCTCATCCTCTTCAGGCATAATGTCATGTTCTAAAGTAGGCCTTCTATTTAGTCCTTGCTCATCTGGTGAATCCAGTGACCTCTCACTTTCGGTCCCAGAAGGAACGGAAGATACTGCAGCAGTCGCTGTATGAGCCTCCTCAGTAGTGGCTGGCTTCACTTGGTTAAGAGCTGCTGCCATAAGCTGAGATTGGAGAACCAATGCCATGGCATCCATTCTTTCTTTAATGACAACCAATAATCTTTCTTCCAGCTCTTCAAACCTTCTATCCATCTCTTGGGCAATCAGGGCACGAGCCTCTTCATTCAGTTGTGAAGGGTCAGCCATTCCTAATACCTTTTGACACTCTTGTGAGGATATTAACTCTTTGTCAATCAATGTAAACTCTGACCGCTCTTCGAACGACTACCGGAGTCTCTAAACCACCCAAGCACTGATCGGAGTGGCGAAAAAACAAAGGGTTAGAATGATGCATGAATAATGCGCAATGCATGGTCATGTTGTGCAACAAAATATATATAGCATCCGAAAGAGATTACAATGATACATTGAAACATATGAAAAACTATACACCGGATGATATGTATACGTAATAATTTTATGCACAGGAAAAGATGCATATATATGGGAAATGATAAAAAAAGTTATATGTATGAATAACATGAACACACAATACATCAATAATAACCACATGCAAGCAGTAAATCCTTCCAACCTTACTGCCCCCACACACGAGGTCGTGCGGTCTCTTTCCTAGGCGAGATTAGCCCATAGGTTAACAGGGAACCCAATAGGCGCGTATGGTGCACGGTGAAAAACCGGCAGTATAACCTCTCTTAAGTAATGCACAAGCGCATGGGTTATGATCATCATGTATTTAAACAGTCCGAATAAATTGACACGGACCTATCGAGGCATGAAAGCCTTTGATTAAGTGATCAGTCAAATTATCTGGATTTATCCAATACATATTGATCCATGTAACAAGCAATGTATCATGGTTCATACCACCTAGGGAAAGTATCTATTGCCATTACATGGGCTTTGGTCATGGGTGATGAAATTTTAGGGCTACCCAAGCATGATCCCTGTCGACAGGTCTATCTCATCACGAGCATAGCGACCGATCGAGTCACCATTTTGATATACCATTAAGGTACGTGGCTTGGGCTAGTGATTATCCTTAACACTTTCCCAAATTGAGTGAAAATGAGGAGGTGCTTCAGGAACGCACCGGGGCTATAAGAGGGACCAAACTAGCGTATTCTAAGGCTCTAATGATATGCGAATGCAGGTTTGAGAGAAAGCGAATTTATGAATTAAATTTTAATCATAAATGTTAAAAGAGGTATTTTCAAATCGAAATCTCGAACCATAAACGTCCCCAGTGGAGTCGCCACTGTGACGCGCGCCGGATCCCGATGCGCCGCCCTTTCGGACCGCCCGCACGTGGGCGATCGGGGCATTTGCGGGTCCGTTGGCATCTTGCAATAAATCGCAAGTGCGTCTATGTTGGGCAACAAGGAGGTATCATGGAGTCGCCACCCAATAGAACATTGGGAAAGTTACTCTCGCCTCGGAGAGCCTAAGACTTGCGCATTTTATCCATGTTGGGCCATGAGGCCTAGGATTAGCGCTAAAGTCTCGTGACCCAAGAAGTATTTTGGAGGATAACCTCTAACCTCTTGAGCCCAAAGACCAGAGCTGGGTCCGGGATTTCTCATCTATTTCTACCTCAATTAGTTTATGATCAAATTTTAATGTCATTAATTCGCTCTCTCCCCACACTATGCAGTTTAATTGAAAAGCGCATTTATTCACATTCGGAAAGCAATAAATGATCAGATAGATAATAGAGACGATAAATTACAATAATACAAGGAGCGGAATACAACTCCCTTCCATAAATGTGCGAATCATGCATAAATCGGGTTATTCATTTATTTTAGGGACTTTGGTCCCCGCATGTGTTTATTATGGAAAACAATTTTCATGCGATAATTTTATCGGATAAAAAGTAGGACATTGGTCCAATTTTATTTAGCAAACGTTCTTTTTAGCAGAAAACATTTGTGTGGTGGTTCTTTTTAGTAGCGGTCGAAAATCATTTTATTATTACAGACCACAAATACATAAAATACAATAAAATAGTAATTGCATATTCTTCAAATAATAAATGATAAATGAATCTTAATTTACCTGTTCCGCTCATACCTCTTAGAAAAATCACATGCCTCACGCATTGCGGTCACAATAGAGAAATGATATTTGTTAATCGTGAATAAATAAACAATTGAATAAATGAATGATTGAATGATTGAATAAATGATTAAATAAATAATTGAATGAAATAAATTGAGAGTTAATGAATATAAAAGCACAAATGACAATTAAAATGATTAATGCCAAAAAATAATAGTGCTAATAATAATATCATTAAATAATAATGAACAATAAATAAACATAAAATGATAATAGTAATTATGAATGGATAAAATAATGATAGTAATAATAGTAATAGCAATAATGCAAATAATAATAATAATGCTAATATTATAAACAGAAAATAAATAAATATATAATAATAATAATAATTAATAATATAAAAATCAGAATATTATTATCATAATATCAATAATAAAATAATATATTCTCAATATTAATAATAATCAATAATAATAGATAAATATAACAATAATATAAACTCAAATATTAATAATAAACACTAATAATAACAAATAATACTAAATAAATATACTAAAAATATAAAATACTAATTAATAATAAACATAAATAGATAACAATAATAATATTAATATTAACATAACACAAATAATACTAATAATACATAAATTAGACAATAACAATATTAATGATAATAATAATAGAAAATATATAATAATAATAATACTAATAATAATAAATATTAAATAAAAACATAATTATAAATAATAATTAATAATAATAATAAATAAATAAATAATAATATTAATTAATAATATATTAAAATAATTAATTAAATAATGGGCTCACCGGATTTCTCTCACCGGAGGATCGTCGGAGCGGCCGTTGGAGACACCGCCCACACCGGACAGTAGATCGGAGCGCCGGGAGTCGAACGCCGGTGGTCACGCGCCGATCGGAGGTGTCATTTGGCCGGAAATCGCGGTGAAGCGTTTCGGGGGTCCCTCTCCGATCTCACAGCTGCCGGCGAGTGGCGATCCCCGGTGGCCACCGGCAGGTGCGTCCAGGTCCGGCGATTCTTCTGGCGGTGCGCATGTAGCTGGTCGGTGCTGCGGCTGGCCGGCGGAGGCTCCGCCTCCTCTTCTTCTTTTTCCCTTCCTTTTTCCGGCGCCTGGGTCTGCTGTTCCCGTGGTTTGCTCCTCTCTGTTCTTATTTCTACTTCTATTTCCTATTCTATTTCTCTTTTGTTTGGCCTTTTGGGTTTGTCTCAGGTTTTGTTTTCCCTGCTCTCTCTTTTATTCTTTTTCTCTTTCTATTTGCCTTTGGCTTCTTCTTGCTCTGTGTCTTTTTGTTCCCAGCCGAGAGAGCTCTCTCCCCTCTTGCTCTCAATTTTCTTTTCTTTTCTTTCTAATCTCCTAGTTGCCGAAAAAGAGAGCCCCCTCATTTCCCTCATTCTATTCTTCTTATACCCTAAAATTAGGGTTGATTTTGGGTCATAATGGTAATTTTCTCTATTTTCTATTTTTCATTTTCATACTTTAATTAATTTAATTCTAATAACACACATTAATTAATTATTTAAACACTCAATTAAACACTACATATTAATTAAACATTACATATTTAATTACGTCTTAATATAATTAATCTATTTAATATATCATATATGTAATTTATCTAATTAATTAAACACTTCACATATTAACTAATTAATCTTTAATATTTCATGCATTTTAATTATCTAATTAAACAAACAATATTAATAAATTAAATTAACCCAACATTCATAATTAACTTCTAATTTTATCTACCTAATCTACATTATATATTTTTATTTTTTCGGAGGGTTACTAACGACCCAAAATCACTTTTTGCTATTAAACCCAACTCGGGACCCGGTGTCTACACATTCATTGACCAAATGTTTGAAAGGATAGCTGGCCATTCTCATTATTGCTTTCTAGATGGTTATTCAAGATATTTTAAAATATTTATATACCCTAGTGACCAAGAAAAGACCACTTTCACTTGTCCATATGGGACTTTTTGTAACACCCCGTTCTCCCCTTAATAGTTTGAGCCATGTTTGCCATGTGTATGTGTGCATGTTTGAGGGTTTTGGCATGTGTTAAGGGCATTTTGGGCAAAATGCATGTTTTATGGGCTTTAATATTGTGTGGGTGCATATATCTTAGTAGGGTGTATGTGCATTGGGTTATGTTAGTGTGTGCATGTGCATATAGTTGTAGTGTGTGATTTATGAGGGTTAGTCTTGTGTGCATTGTCTTGCATGAGTGTAGGGTGTGAGTGGTTAAGTTCCATCAACCAAAGGGTGACATGTGGCTAGAGCATTTTGAAAGGGGGTATAAATAGAAGAGCGAGAAAATGGGATAGCCATTTTGCTTCCTTCTTTCCCACTTCCTCTTCTTCCCTTTTACTCCTTCCTCTTTTCTCTTCATTTGTGTGCCCTAGCTTGGATTCAAGAGTGGTGGTGGAAATTGATCATTCCTTGAGCATTAATTTGGTATGTATAGTAGGTTTTTTCTTCTTCTTCTTCTTCATTTTCATCCATTGTTCTTGATTTTGGTTAGATTGGGTTTTAATTTAGGTTTTATGTTTGTATGATTTTGTAGGTGTTCTTGTTAGTTGAGCCTCCTCGCGATCCCAAGGGAAAGGAGAAGGCTAGTGGGAGTGTTCCTCATTGATTTGGAGCATAGGAGTTGCAAGTTTGGGATTTTGTTTGGGAATTTGTTTGGAAATGTGATTGTTTTGATGTTAATTTGTGATTTGTGCCCTTGCATGAGATTTCAGGGAATTTGATATTTGACGAGGTTTATTATAGTGTTAATGTTATGGGTATTCAATTGATTTGAGTTATAAGGCATGAGTGCTGAGGTATTGAGCAAAATTTGATGTTTGACGAATTTTTGCTTAAAATTCTGGGTTTGTGTTCTTGAGAATTTTGATTTTTGTTAATGCATGATTTTAATTGTGTTAATTGTTGAATTAAGTCGTGTTTTATGTTATTTGTGATGGTGGAAGGCTTAATTGAAGGTAAGATGATGTTTGGGTTGATTGTGTTTGAGTTTGGAAACTTGGGTGTTTAGGAAGTGTGCAAATCTGCAGAAAATTCACGCAAGAGCTGGAAATCACGACACTGTCACGAGCGCGACAATGTCATGAGGTCGTGATAGGGTTGTACGAGGCCGAACGGATTGGATTGCAGAGCGCTTGACTGCCGAGCGGTCGCAGTAAGAGCTCTTTGTTGCGAGCGCGACGCTTGTTATGAGCGCGACAGGGCGCTCGGCTGCCAGACAGTTCGAGAAAGTTCTCTATCACGAGCACAATAGCCTCTCTTGGCAGCTCACTATCGCGAGTGCGACGATCGTCATGAGCACAACAGTGAGATGTGTTTCTGTCTCTGCGCGAGCGCGAGGACTGCCACGATCACTATAGGGGGCAAGTTATGCCTCTGTCACGAGCGTGACAGACATTGCTAGCATGACACCACTGGTTTTAAAATTGTGTTTTCTTTTGTGATTCCGAAATTTGCTTTCCGAACTTGACAAATTATTAGAATTATACTTGGACTATTTTATGAAGTATATGTGTATAATTGGGTGTATTATGCATGGTTAATTATATGAATTCTATAATTGTGATTTAATGGATTATGCATAACCTGCAAGAGTCAGTCTAGTTGATAGTTAAGCCTGCCTAAAAGAGTCCTTTAGCTGCAGCCCTCTGTACTGTTCTAGACCCTGATCAGGTCCCCATTTAGTTACTCGTGAACTTCAATGTGTACGGATCTTGTTTAAGATAACCTTTGTAAAATGTTTTGAAAAGAGAAAATATGATATTGTTTTTTTATTTGTACTGTTAAGGTAGCGCCATACCTTTGATTCATACCCATAAGGTACCGCCATGCATTCACTCGTTATCCACTACTGTGAGTCAGCAGGTGTTATGATTTGTTTTGTCATGATTATAAGTATGCGAATATGAATGATTATGAATATGTATACGAATGTGATCATGACTCTATTTATGAGCATATGAATCAATTTGTATACGAATGTGATTATGAACTTTTGAATGGTTATGAATGTGATTCGCATATGATTATATCATATGATTATCAGTATGCCATTACATATGTGATTTGCCTTGATGACCATTATGAATGGCCGTCCATATTATTGTTTTATGTTTTCCCCACAAAGCGTTATCGCTTAGCACGGTGTTTTCACCCAGGCAGGTGCAGAAGGTGTATAGCTTTTGGGAGAGTCGCCGCCAGTCAAGCCAACACAGTGGGATTGTTGATAGGACTTAGTTTTTTTTTGTATCATCATTATTTTGTAATAGTGATCTCTCTTATAACAAGTCTTTTGTTCAGCTTCCGCTATGTGTCTCTATAAGTAGTAATTATATTGGTATTAGAATAGTTATGTATTGAATATTGTTATTCCATCAATGAATGAATGTTCAGTTTGGTTTTTAAAGTATTAATTTCTGCTATTTATATGTACGTTTATATTATGTGAATGAATGTTTTGTACCGTTCTGTTTGGTGTGACACCCCTACTCGTACGGGTTCTCACTCCCTTGTGGATGGGTTTCCCTACGTATGGGTTGGGGGTGTTACAGTTTTTGGTATCAGAGCTCCGATTTAGCTATTTTCTGGGTGATGGTTGTGTATAGATATACGTTTAGGACTGCGTTGGCTGATGCGGTTGTCTTTGTCTTTCTTTTAGTTGGTTTCTGATTCTGTTCATGGGTCACTTAAGGGGTCTGCTGAGAGTGTGAATCCCCAAGCAGTAGATCCTTCAGTGTCTATTTTAGCTCAAACACATAGGGTTTAGCCTGAGGCTATAACCATGCCCTTTGAGGTAATGTTGAAGATTTCTCAGGACACAGCTCGAGTCTCGGATAGGGTAACTGCTCCGAGAGTCCCATTAGAGAGTATGAGGAGAGCTGGTGTAGAGGATTTCTATGGGACAGGTCTGGATGAGTTTGAGCTCACTGAGAAATGGATTGACAAAGTGGAGCGAGGACTTGAGGAGACTAGGTGTCCTCCAGATAGGCAAGTTGAGAGTGTTGTGGCGTTGCTTTAGGGGTCTGTCTATGACTGGTCGAAGTTGGTCCGTAAGCATCCCTAGTTGCCTGACTCGGTCACTTGGGAGTTCTTCGAGAGGGAGTTCACCAATAAGTATGTGACTAGGAAGTATAAAGATGCTAAGTGGGCTTAGTTATTGAGTTTGAAGCAGAGGGCGATGTCAGTATCAGAATTTGAGAAAGAGTTCAACCGTCTTTTTAAGTATGCTCCAGAAGGTGTTCTAACTGAAGAGTTTCGGTGTCGGCATTTTGAGGCCGGTTTGAATGAGTCTTTGCGGGCTATGATTATTTCTTTTATGAGTACTCTGGGCATTAGGTACTACCAGATTGTGCAAGCAGCAATTCGGGCTGAAGGATCTGAGTCGATTTTGAGAGAGAGGCCTCAAAGAAAGAATCCCCATCGTGGAGGATCTTTGTCATCATCATTGGATAAAAGGTTAAGGAACCCGCATGATGAGTCTTCTTCAGGTCCAACTTCGAGAGGCAAAAGGCCAAGTTCTGCCATGGGTTCTGGTTCTGGTTTGAGGACTGATTTATTGCCTTAGTGTTCTCACTGCAGTAACCGCTATCGGGGTGAGTGTAGGTGGCTCACGTGTGGTTATTTCAGATGTGGTAGTACTGATCATTACTTGGCTAATTGTCCGAGGTATAATGAGGCTTCTGGTGATCACCGTGAGGCTAGCAGAGTTAGATCTAATGCTCCGCAAGCCAGTCGTGGTAGAGGCTGAGGTAGAGGTCGAGGTGGTCGGCATAGAGAGGGAGCTCCATCAGAGTCTGTTGATTGTCCCTTGACAATCCCAGCTAGAGCTTAGGCCATGAGAGCTCGAGATGAGCAAGATGCTCCAGATGTGATTGCTGGTAAGTTCTCACTCTTTGACACTGAGTTATGTGCTCTAATTGACCCTGGCTCCACACACTCATATTTGTGCACGAGTAAATTGTTTGATAAGTTGCATGATGTTGATAAGTTAGATTATGAGGTTTGTGTGACCAGTCCTTTAGGGCATAGTGTCAATGTGAGTAGAGTGCATAGGAATTGTCCCCTTTTTGTTCAGAATGTTGAGTTTTCTGCTGATTTGATAGAGTTGCCGTTACGGGAGTTTGATTTGATATTTGGTATGGATTAGCTTAGAAAGCATCGGGCTATAGTGGATTGTCATAGAAAGGTGGTTGTGTTGCGAAATAGAGATCAGTCTTCTATAGTGGTTAAAGGTTTGGGTTCGAGTTCTTTGAGTAATGTGATTTCTGCGATGCAAGCTAAGAGGTTAATGAGGAAAGGATATGAGGCATTCTTAGCAGTTGTGTTGGACTCTAAGCGTGATCAGGTTAGGATTGAGGATATCCCAGTTATTAGGGAGTTTGGTGATGTGTTTTCCAGTGAGTTGCCTGGTTTGCTTCCTAAAAGAGAAGTGGAGTTGTCGATAGAGATTTTGCCAGGTACTTCGCCCATTTCGAAAGCACCTTATCGGATGGCTCCTATAGAGCTGAGGGAACTCAAAACTCAGCTACAAGAGTTATTGGATAAGGGTTTTATTCGACCCAGCATATCTCAATGGGGAGCACCGATTTTGTTTGTCATGAAGAAAGATGGCTCTTTGAGAATCTATATCGACTATAAGCAGATTAACAAGGTCACAGTGAAGAACAAGTATCCCTTGCCTAGAGTTGAGGATTTGTTTAATCAGCTTAGAGGTACGGGTGTCTTCTCCACGATTGATCTTCGGTCGGGTTATTATCAGCTTCGAGTTCAAGATGCGGATGTGGTTAAGACTACATTTCGGACGCGGTATGGCCACTATGAGTTCCTTGTGATGCTGCTTTTATGGATTTGATGAATCGAGTGTTTCGGCCATATCTCGACCGTTTGTAGTAGTGTTTATAGGCGATATTTTGGTTTACTCGAAGGATGAGAATGAGCATGAAGAGCATCTTCAGTTAGTGTTGCAAGTGTTGAGGGAGCATCATTTGTTTGCAAAGCTTAGCAAGTGTGACTTTTGGCTTTAAGACGTGTCTTTCTTGGGTCATATTTTGTCGGCTAAGGGAATCCAAGTGGATCTACCTAAGATTGAGGCGATTGTGGATTGGAAAGCACCTAGGAATGTTCCTGAAGTGAGAAACTTCCTTGGTTTTCCAGGCTACTACCATCGATTTGTGAAGGGTTTTTTAGTCATAGCTGCTCCTATGACCAGATTATTGAGGAAAGGAGTTAGGTTTGAATGGTCGGATAAGTGTCAGCTGTGCTTTGAGAGGTTGAAGAGTTTGTTCATTGAAGCTCCTATACTGACTCAACCCACTTCGGGTAAAGAGTTTGTAATGTATAGTGACGCTTCGGGTATTGGACTTGGTTATGTATTGATGCAAGAGGGTAAAGTTGTGGCTTATGCATCTCGTCAGTTGAAACCTCATGAGAAGAACTATCCGACGCATAATTTGGAATTTGCGGCTCTGATCTTTGCTTTAAAGATTTGGCGGCATTATCTGTACGGGGAGAAATGTAGGATTTTCACAGATCATGAGAGTTTGAAATATCTCCTCACGCAGAAAGAGTTGAACATGAGATAGCGTCGATGGTTAGAGTTGTTCAAGGACTATGATTGCATTGTGGATTACCATCCGGGTAAAGCCAATGTAGTTGCGGATGCTTTGAGTCGAAAGACAATTTCGGCCTTGTTCTTGAGGCGGTTCAGATGGGGCTTTGGTTGCCCAATTAAGAGTGCAGCCGACTTTGAGACAGTCGATTGTGGATGCTCAAAAGGATGATTTGAGATTGCAACGGGTTTTGTAAGAGGTTTAGCAGGGTAAATAATATGAGTTTTCTATTTTGGATGGGGTGCTTATGTATAAGAATCGTTTGTGTGTGCCCGAGAGTGATGAGTTAAGGAAGAAGCTCTTGAGTGAGGCATACACTACGGTCTTTACTATACATCTTGGTAATAAGAAGATGTATCGGGAAATGAAGCAATTCTACTGGTGGTCTGGGATGAAGATAGCTATTGTAGAATTCGTGGCAAAGTGTTTGACGTGTCAGCAGGTAAAGGCTGAGCATCAAGTCCCTTCGGGATTGCTCACTCCTTTATCCGTTCCTCAGTGGAAATGGTATAATATCGCCATAGATTTTATGTGACTCAGAGGAAGCATGATTCAGTATGGGTTATTGTGGATCAGCTTACGAAGTCAGCTCATTTTGTGCCGGTTAGAGTGGACTAATTGATGGATAAGTTGGCCAGTGTGTATGTGGATGAGGTGGTTCGATTTCATGGACTGCCTTTATCGATAGTGTCAGATCGGGATCCAAGGTTCACATCTAAGTTTTGGAAGCAATTGCAGAGAGCTTTGGGTACTAAGTTGAACTTCAGCACAACATTTCATCCTCAGACAGATGGTTAGTCCGAGCGAGTTATCCAGATTTTAGAGGATATGCTTCGGGCTTGTGCTTTTGATTTTTCTGGAAGTTGGGATCAGTATGTGCGGCTTATGGAGTTTGCCTACAACAGCAGTTTTCAGTCCAGCATTGGGATATCACCATTTGAGGCTTTGTATGGTCGATCGTGTAGGACTCCGGTTTGTTGGATAGAGTTCACCGAGCGATCTTTTATTGGGCCAGAGATGATTAGGGATACCGAAGAGAAGATCAGAGTTGTACAACAGAATCTGAAGGTGGCTAAGGATAGGCAGAGGTCCAATGCCAATCTAAAGAGAAAGGATATTTGGTTTGAGGTCAGGGACAAAGTTTTCATTAAGGTTTCACCTTGGAGGAAAGTATTGCAGTTTGGCAAGAAAGGTAAACTTAGTCCTCGGTTCATTGGACCTTTTGAGATTTTAGAGAGAGTTGGTTCGGTAGCCTATAGGTTGGCTTTGCCGATGGAGTTGGCTAAGATGCATGATGTTTTCCATGTTTCCATGCTTCGTCGGTATAGATCGGATCCGTCGCATGTATTTTCAGTTCAAGATGTTCAGATTTAGTCGAATTACTCCTATGATGAAGAGCCGAATGCTATTTTAGCTCAAGAAGTGAGACAGTTAAGAAGGAAGCAGGTTCCTTTGGTCACGGTTCTTTGGCAATATCACAGAGTCAAGGCCGCGACTTGGGAACCAGAGGCGACGATGAGGATTCAGTATCCGCACTTGTTCAGTTCAGGTGAGAATTTTGAGGATGACATTCTGCAGGGGAGAGTTGTAACACCCCGTTCTCCCCCTAATAGTTTGAGCCATGTTTGCCATGTGTATGTGTGCATGTGTGAGGGTTTTAGCATATGTTACGGGCATTTTTGGCAAAATGCATGTTTTGTGGGCTTTAATATTGTGTGGGTGCATATATGTTAGTAGGGTGTATGTGCATTGGGTTATGTTAGTGTGTGCATGTGCATATGGTTGTAGTATGTGATTTATGAGGGTTAGTCTTGTATGCATTGTCTTGCATGATTGTAGGGTGTGAGTGGTTAAGTTCTACCAACCAAAGGGTGACATATGGCTAGAGCATTTTGAAAGGGGGTATAAATAGAAGAGAGAGAAAATGGGACAGCCGTTTTGCTGCCTTCTTTCCCATTTCCTCTTCTGCCCTTTTACTCCTTCTTCCTCTTTTCTCTTCATTTGTGTGCCCTAGCTTTGATTCAAGAGTGGTGGTGGAAATTGATCATTCCTTGAACTTTGATTTGGCATGTATAGTAGGTTTCTTCTTCTTCTTCTTCATTTTCATCCATTGTTGTTGATTTTGGTTAGATTGGGTTTTCATTTAGGTTTTATGTCTGTATGATTTTGTAGGTGTTCTTGTTAGTTGAGCCTCCTCATGATCCCAAGGGAAAGGAGAAGGCTAGTGGGAGTGGTGCTCATTGATTTAAAGCATAGGAGTTGCAGGTTTGTCATTTTGTTTGGGAATTTGTTTGGAAATGTGATTGTTTTGATGTTAATTTGTGATTTGTGCCCTTGCATAAGATTTCTGGGAATTTGATGTTTGATGAGGTTTATTATAGTGTTATTGTTATGGGTATTCAATTGATTTGAGTTATAAGGCATGAGTGTTGAAGTATTGAGCAAAATTTGATGTTTAATGAATTTTTGCTGAAAATTTTGGGTTTGTCTTCTTGAGAAGTTTGATTTTATTTAATGCATGATTTCAATTGTGTTAATTATTGATTGAAGTTGTGTTTTATGTATATATGATGGTGGAAGGCTTAATTGAAGGTAAGATGATATTTGGGTTCATTGTGTTTTAGTTTGGAAACTTGGGCATTTTGGAAGTGTAAAAGTCTGCAGAAAATTCATGCAAGAGTTGGAAATCACGACGTTGTCGCGAGCGCGACACTATCGCGAGGTCGCGATAGGGCTCGGTGATTTCAGCCCTTGCGCGAGGCCGAGCAGAATGGATTGCCGAGCGCTCGACTGCCGAGCTGGTTTGGCTGCCGAGCAATCGCAGCAAGAGCTCTCTGTCGCGAGCGCGATGCTTGTCCCAAGCGCAATAGGGTGCTCGATTGCCAGACAGTTCGAGATAGTTCTCTGTTGTGAACGCGCTCCTGCGCGGGAGTACGATAGCCTTTGTTGCCAGTGCACTGTCGCGAGCGCGACGATGAGATGTGTTTCTGTATCTGCGCGAGCGTGAGGACTGCCGCGATCGCGACAGGGGGCAAGTTATGCCTTTGTCGCGAGCGCAGCACCCCTGGTTTCAAAATTGTGTTTTCTTTTGTGATTTCGATATTTGCTTTCCAAACTTGCGATGCTATTAGAATTATACTTATACTATTTTATGAAGTACATGAGTATAATTAGGTGTATTATGCATTGTTAATTATATGAATTCTATAAGTGTGATTTAATGGATTATGCATGACTTGCAAGAGTCAGTCTAGTGGATAGTTATGCATGCCTAAAAGAGTCCTTTAGCTACAGCCCTCTGTGCTGTTCTGGACCCTGATCAAGTCCCCATTTAGTTCCTTGCGAACTTCAATGTGTACGGATCTTGTTTAAGATCCCCTTTGTAAAATATTTTGAAAAGAGAAAATATGATATTGTTTTCCGATTCGTACCCATAAGGTACCGCCAAGCGCTCACTCATTATCCACTACTGTGAGTCAGCAGGTGTTATGATTTGTTCAGTCATGATTATAAGTATATGAATCCGCATGATTATGAATATGTATACGAATGTGATCATGACTCTATTTATAAGCATATGAATTAGTTGGCATATGAATGTGATTATGAACTTTTGAATGGTTATAAATGTGATTCGCATATGATTATATCATATGATTATCAGTATGCTATTACGTATGTTATTTTCCTTGACTACAATTGTGAATGATCGTCCATATTATTGTTGTCTGTTTTCCCCACTAAGCGTTATCGCTTAGCACGGTATTTTCACCCGTGCAGGTGTGGAACGTGTATAGCTTTTGGGAGAGTCGCCGCCAGTCAAGCTAACACAGTGGGATTATTGATAGGACTTAGTTTCTTTTTATATCATCATTATTTTGTAATAGTGATCTCTCTTGTAATAAGTGTAATGCCCCAAAATTTTTTGTGTTTTTATTTAATAACTTGAAGCGCTAAATATTCATCGAAGGTTAAATTTTAGGACGCGTTAGAATGGAATTTTTCCTTAAAGCTACATAATTGAATTATTCAAATAATTAAAGACAAATATTCATATATGTTTACATGTTTATAGAGAAGAAAACGTTACACAAAGAGTAAAGGTAATGGACAAATAAATAATTATAGCATAAAATATTAGCTATGGGTCTAAAAATATCTGGATGAGTGAGGTTAGTTAGGACTATGGGATTTATGTAAAGAAATAGAAGAAAAGAAAGAGAAGGGGCAGATCGGGAAAGGAGACTGAGAGAGAGAGAGGAAGAGAGGCAGAGGTAGCGGCGGAAGGCACCGCCGGCGACGGCGATCGGGATGGAAATCGGACCGACGCACACGGCAGCGCCGTTCCTGTGGCATCTTCCTCCGGTTCACGGTGGCATCATTCCAGGAAATGAGAGAAGAACCGCGAGCTTCTCTTATGTTTTTCGGCTAGCTCTAACGGCGAGAGATGATAAGAGTTGCGCGACTGAACTCACGGCGGCCAGATAAAGCTCTCGATGGCCATGGATCCTCCTCAATTGCCAGTGATGAGCAGATCGGAGAGGGAGAAAACCGAAGCTGCTGACGTAGATCCCGATAAAATGGAGGGCATTCTTGGCTCGTGACCACCGGAAAAGCGACCTCGACGCGTCGAGCTTCCTTTCGGTGATTTCAGCGCTTCCGGCGAGCCTCCAGCGACAGTAAAGAGACTAAAAACTTTAGAAAAACCGGTTAGTGACTACTAAACTTACTTTTCCCTAAGGATTTATTTCTTAAATTAAATTATTAAGGTATAATTGATATTCACAGTATGGGTGATGTTATGGTTTATTAAGTTAAATGAAAAATTGGCTACGTTATTTGAGTGATTAAATTGAATTTACAAATTATTGGTATGAAATAATTGATGATGCTTAGAACTAAGTCTTGGCCAAACTATTTATTAATAATTTTTAGTTGAATCTTGATAAGCAATGATCATTCGAAGTATAAAATGACTAGATGAGCATGAAATGAATGATAAATTGCAACAAAATAATTTTAATGGATGAAAATTTAAGATGAACTAAAATGTATAAAATGTTTGATGAATAATTTGTTAATGTACCGAGGACTTTTAGTGTATATACATATAGGTGTCTGAAATATGAATTCATTATATATCATTTTGTTAGAATAAGGGAAAAGTAATGAAACTAGAATTGAATATACATAACAAACTTAAGTAAAAGAAATAAAAGTGATTTAAAAATAGTAGGTAACAATATACTAGTATGTTATGCAAGAAATTAAAAAGTAAGAGCATAATTTGATTAATTATGTGGTACATAAGGAATAACTGACAAAGAAATTAGAAATAAAACTTTAGGAATAGATAGTGTGTTTTGACCTGATATGTGTAATTAGTAATTAACGATTTTATTTGATTTAATGTCATAATAATATTGGTATAAAACAGTGTAGAAGAACTTGAGGTAGTTATGCGATTTTGGGTATGTATATTGTGTTTAAGTAAAATTTATGCTTATATATATATATATATATATATATATATAGTTGTTTTCCAAAATGTATGTATAAATAGGGTTGTTCTTATAATGTCAGTACTTATGTATTTATGTGTATATGTGGTCTTGAACAATGCGGATTAAATGGAAGTAATTTTATTAAGGTGAACTTAAGTTGTTATGTTATTGCTTGGAGTATGGAATACATTTAGCCTGAAGGTTATATGTTAGCATAGATAATAAGTTTTGGAGTGACAAGTAATTAATAGATGGTTAGTTGAGAACTTTGAATATGTGTTATTTTAATAAAATGAGGCAGTTAGAAATAAAACTTTTGGACCAGAAGGAGTATTCCGATCTAATGTAATATACTTAGTAATTAAGGGTAATTTGAACAGGCTTATGGTAAATTATTGAATTAGAGAATTAGGGCATTATTAAATAATAAGTGAAGATAAGTATACCTGAAGGTAATTATAATAATAAAATTTATTAAATTGTTAAGAAAATCAGAGTTTCAGGTCATACATAAAGTAATTGGGTTATACACATTTAAATGAGGAAATTTATAAACAGAATTGGACTGGTGAGATATAGTGAATTCTTATATAAATAATAATATATATATAATCGATATGGTATGAAATAAACTTAATCTGATGAAATAAATTAGAAGTGAATTGGAATGGATGGAAAGAGTGGTGGTTGAAATATGATTAATGACATGTTGTGAAAATAAATTAGTGAAATGTGGTAAGTAAATGGAGTGGTATGAGATAATAATAACTTGTGCTATTGGAATTACTTCTGAAATATTTGGATTACAATGTTTGTTGATCTTATTTTACGTAGAGATTAAAGTTTTGTTTTACTAAAATTACATTCAACGATTTTTGCCCTTAGTAGTTTGGTAGTGAAGTTTAGTTCAGGATATAGTTGGCTACCCATAGGGACGTCCATACCGCAGTGCAAGTCATGGCGACTTGCTTTGTTTTTGTAGATTCGCGATGGTCTACCTTAGTGATTAAATGTTTAAAGTGCATTGTTCACTGCAAAAGTGATAAAGTGTTAAAGTGCAGAGTGAAGTGAATTGTAAATGTGCAATTGATTCTTGGAGATCACTATAGAGTGTATTGGTCCCGTATATCCGGTTCGAAGATTTCTACCGAATTAATACTAGGGGCAAAATAATAAATTAAAAGTGAATTGGTGAATGTAAAAAAATAAATGTGTGAATCAAGGAATTAAATGATGAATAAATAGAGTGAGGTAAATTAGTGAATCTAAATAATAAATTTGGTAATCTATATTAAATGTATGACCCAAGAAGTTAAAAGGTAAGTATGTAAGTAAATGTGAGTTAAGAAACCATAAAGTAACTTAATGATGGAAGTAAGTTAAAGGATAACATAGTAAAACTAATAAAGATATGTTAACTAATAGATAAGGGTAAAATTTAAAGTTTAATATTGTGACGCGCGCCGAACCTCGTGGCCTCCCGAGGGCCCGCTTTAGGGCGATCAGGAGTGGTTCATAAAATTTGTAAGGTATTTACAAGTGCGTCTATATTGGGCAACAAGGAGGTTTCTTGGAGTCGCCACCCAATAGAACATTGGGAAGGGTCGTCTAGCCCCAGCGAGCCTAAGCCGGCGCATACATATCCATCTTGGGCAAGCCAGAGAGATCTTGGAGGTCTCAGCCTCTACCCCTTAGAGCATAGGATTGTAAATTTAAGTCGTTTGGTGAGACTCAAGAGGTGTCTTGGAAGTCCTAGACCTTTCGCCTCATTGAGCCCCAAAGACCAGAGTAGGTTCGGGACTTCCCATTTATTCATACCTTGGTTAAGTTTATAATCCAGTTTTGAATTTAGAGTTTCATCCCATTTCTCATTCATTTTAATGCAATTAATTAAAGTGCATGTCAATCACGTAGTGGAAGCGATAAATAAAAGCATAAATAAAATAAAGCATATGTAAAAATATTACAACAAAACTAGGGGCGGAATACAACCCCCATTCTAAATAAAATACAAACATGCATAAAACGTGATATTCATTAATTATCAGGACATTAGTCCTCGCATGCATATTTATTATAAAACAATTTAGATGTGATGGTTTTATTTTGGATGGAGAAAATTGAGACATTGGTCCCATTTTTATTTAGGAAAAATTTCAAATTAATTAATAAAAAAATGTTTAGTGACTTTCTTTCTAGTGGGCCTAAATAAATAATTTGACAAGAAAATTAAATGGCAAAAATAAATGAAAAAGCCAAAATAAATAAATATTACAAACGAAGAAAATAAATATGTAACCCGAACGAGCCTCTTGGATTTCCCCGTGTGCTCGCAAAAATGCCCAAGCAAAAAATGAGATATGAAATAACATAAAACACAAATAAAATAATGTTAGTAATTGAATCAATTAAAATCAATTAAATATAAAATAAAGGATAAGATAAAATAAAATGAGATAAAATGAAATGATATCAAAATCATAAATGAATTAAAATGTTACCAATTTGAAGTGAACTAGAAAAATGTGTTATTAATAACAAATGGATTAAGTGATTGGAATAAAATACAATATTTTAATGAATTAATATGTAAAAATATGAACATGATAACAATAATGATGAAGATAATCAAATCAATGAATATATTAAATAATAAAGGATAGAATAATAAAATAAATGAATTAAAGAATGATGAAAACATTAAAATGAACAACATGATTAATTAATGTAATTACAATTAATATAAAACATTTACATGGTAAAAATATCTATTAAAATGAATTTGTTAATTACATGTTAAAAATAATGATGAGTTAAAATGAAATAAATTAATTACATGTTAAGAATTAAAAGAAAACAATATTTACATGTTAGAAATGATAAGAAAATTAATATTTACATGAACAAAATAATATATTAACATATTAAATTAAAACAAATATAAAAGCAAACAGAATAAATGAATAAATAAATGAAAATAATAAAAATGATAACAATATACATGAATAAGAATAAAATCACATATAAACGAGTTAAATAAAATAAATATGAAATAAATAAATAAATGAAGTTAATAAAAACATACATGAATAAATTAAACATGAACAAAAATAATAAAAAGAAAGAATAAGCCAAAAATGTTTACTCTCAGAGTTTCAGATTCGATGAAGGTAAAATGATGATCGATTTCTTTGTTTGATGATTTGCAATGTTAGAGTGTAATATGATAAAAATGTTGGAATTTGATCCCAAGAAAAAATAGGATAAAAAATGATAAAAAATTCTTTAAGAGCAAAGAATTGATTTTTTTGCCTAAAGAAATGATTTTGATCAAAAAAATATTTTTATTGATTAAAATTAATGAAAAAATGATTTGGTTTATATCAAAATAAAAATCAAATGGAAAAAATTAGATTTTGATAACAAACACTTACTTTATTTGTATCAAAATTAATTTTCCATCAAAAAGAGATTCAGAACAAAATCAATGTAAAAAATTTTATTGAACACAAATAAAAGGTTAAAAAAAATTTGAGAACAAACAATTGTTGTGCTTGTCTGCAAAAATTAATCAAACAACAAAACTCCTTCTAAATATATATTTAGAAGCAATTATGTTGGAAAAAAAAAAGAATGAAAGATGAACTCAATTTTTTTGTTCTTCTTTGGTAGGGAAAAAATCTGGAATTTTTTAGAGTTTTTAGAGGAAGAAAAAGAGAAAAGATGAAGAGAAAAAACCCTAGCAAAAAAATCCTCTCTTTAGGTTTTCATCTCATTCTTTTTATATGAAAAAATAGGAAAAATAAAATAACTAAAGGAATAAAATTTAATTAAATCAGATATTACCTATTTTAATTTTTAAAAATGGAAAAAATCCCTTAAAACCTTGAAAAAAGGGATAAAAAACAGATTTTTAGGTCCAAAAATCGGAAAGAGGGGGCATCAGACCCTTTAGCGACGCCCGGAAGTAGGGACGCCCGTCGCTATATAGGGACGGGCGTCGGAGCGGCAACGCTGTGCACATCCGCGTGCGCCAGCGCGCAATGCTGCGCGCGCTTTTAGCGACGTGCAGCATTGGCGACGCTGCTCGTCGCCTTTGCGTGCACAATGCGCTGGGCGCCAGCGCGCTGCCGCAGGCACGCCGCCGCGCTCGACTCTCGTGATCCGATTTTTTTTTTTAAAATTTGAAATTGACTAAAAATACTATAATTTTAAGCCCCCATTTTTCATAACTAATTTTTAAAATATATTTTATTATTTTTCAATTTTTCACTCCAAAATGCAAATTTTACAAGGAAATCATCACTTTTAACCTTTTTGCCTGTGCAAAGGCGTCTTATCATCATTGGGTAACTCTGATCTGGGCTACCTTAGGACCCAGTGTCTACAAATATATATATATATATATATATATATATATATATATATATATATATATATATATATATATATATATATATATATATATATATATATATATATATATATATATATATATATATATATATATATATATACATATATATATATATATATGTATGTATGTATGTATGTATATATATATATTTAGCTGAAAAGTTAACAATGCATATTAACATCTTAAATTATGAAATAGATGTTAGTTTGATGATAAAAATTTTAATTAAATAAATGGTATTGGTAAATGATCTTATGAAATTAGTGATATGATGAAGTGATTTTATGTATTTATATGCACTTTATATTCATCAATGTGTACTACATGCATGTATATATGGTAGTGGATATTATTGGATTAGATGAAAGCTAAAATAATTGTTAATGTAGGAATGATATTAATTGCTATGTTATAAGCATTTTGACTGTTTATTAATCCATGGAATTAGTATAGTGATGCATGAAAAACGTGTTTTATATATGAGCAAAATGCAATGAGATCTTAGTTATGAAGTTGGAAACTTGATTATAAACGTTTTATAAAGTCTCAGCTTTTTGAGAAAATATTTAATGTATTGCATATATGTTGTTTTACTTTACAAAGTAGTTATATTTAACTTGCAGCTAAATAAATAATTTATGCTTAAGTGTTAATTGATATAAATATAAATTATGAAACGTGATATATGGAAAGAGATAGTAATTCGCTACCTTAATACAAAAATGTTAATGTATGTATGTTTAAGTTGTATGTGTAAATTTAATATTTTATGCTTTGGATAAGTAAATTTGGTAGTCACCACTAAGCATGAAGCTTAGCGCGTGGTTTACCCTCGCGCAGGTGTAAGATAGAAATCAAGAGAGTATCAGCACTGTTCCAAAGGAGTAATGCTGGATAGAAAGCATGACAAGGAAGTGATAAGCATGATATTTCTGGGAATTGATAATTTGGATCTTTCTTGTTGGCATGTACACTACATAGATAATTAGGATACTATTGTATCGAAGAGTTTGTATTGAACAATTATTTATAGCTGATAGCTTTGATGTATTAATGTTATATCTTTGTATTTTGTACAATTGATGTAAGCTTTGAGAGATTATATTTGTGAATTATTGTATAAGTGTGTGAATGGACCTAAATTGGAGGATGGGCAAACTTGTGTTGGAGTTTGAATTTGGAGTAGGGTGAATGTATATATGATTATTAGAAGTGTAAAGACTTTCTATTTATAGGGGGATAGGCAATATTATAGAGGAAGTTCTACCGAAATTTCGGTAGAATTAGGTGGCATATCTGTATTTGAATGAATGATTAGTGAAACTAAAATAGCTATAGGGTAGATAGGTGAATTGAAAAAAAATGTACTCAAATTTCTGCAATAATCTTAAGAGTAGTTTAAAGACAATTAAGTAACCGTGCAATAACGTTGGAATCATAGTGTGCGTATAGATTAAGGGTGTTGCAATAAGTCTTTTGTTCAGCTTCCATTATGTATCTCTGTAAAGTAGTAATTATGTTGGTAACAGAACAGTTATGTATTGAATATTGTTATTCCATCAATGAATGAATGTTCAGTTTGGTTTTTAAAGTTTTAATTTTCACGGTTTATATGTATGTTTATATTATGTGAATGAATGTTTTGTACCGTTCTGTTTAGTGTGACACCCCTACTCGTACAGGTTCTCACTCCCTTGCGGATAGGTTCCCCTACGTATGGGTAGGGGTGTTACAGTTTTGCCTATATAAGAATGCCATTTGGGCTATGTAATGCACCAGTAACGTTTCAAAGGTGGATGACTTCTATTTTTGGGGATATGATAGAAGACATCAAGGAAGTGTTCATGGATGATTTTTATGTGTATGGGGACTCATTTGAGTTATGTTTGAGTAATTTAGATAGAGTATTGGCTAGATGTGAGGAGACTAATTCGGTACTAAACTTGGAGAAATGTCATTTTATGGTTGAAGAATGAATAGTTCTAGGCCATAAAATTTCAAGTAAAGGGATTGAGGTAGATAGAGCTAAAATAGAATTGATTGAGAAATTACCTCCACCAACTACGCTTAAAGGTGTAAGGTCATTTTTGGGACATGCTGGTTTTTATAGAAGATTTATAAAGGACTTTTCCTTAATTGCTAAGCCTTTAACTAATTTGTTGATTAAGGATGTACCTTTTGAATTTTCTCATGCATGTATGCAAGCTTTTGATACTTTAAAGAATGCTCTTGTAAGGGCACCCATAATTACTTCTCCTAATTGGGAATTACCTTTTGAAATTATGTGTTATGCAAGTGACCTTGCAGTTGGATGTGTGTTAGGACAAAGACAAGGTAAACATTTGCATGTGATTTACTATGCTAGTCTTACATTGTCACCACCTCAAGTCAATTACACAACTACTGAAAAAGAAATGTTGGCGATTGTCTATGTATGTGACAAATTTAGGTCTTATTTGTTAGGATCTAAAGTAATCATCCATACGGATCATGTAGCACTAAGGTACTTATTTGCTAAAAAACATGCTAAGCCTAGATTAATTCGTTGGGTTCTATTATTGCAAGAGTTTGACCTTGAAATTAGAGATAAGAAGGCATCTGAAAATTTAGTAGCTGATCATTTGTCAAGGTTAAAAAATGATGAAGGACCTATAGGGGATGGCAATGAGATTAATGAATCCTTTCCGGATGAGTCTCTTATGTCTATTTAGCAAGTAAATATTCCTTGGTTTGCAGATTTTGCTAACTTTCTTGCTGTAGGAATTATACCTAATGGTTTGACATGGCAACAAAAGAAAAAATTCTTTAGTGATGTCAAAAATTATCTTTATGAGGAACCTTATTTATTTAAGATAAGTGGGAGTGGTATTATCCGCAGGTGTGTTAGTGAGGATGAGTATGTAAACATTTTGGAACATTGTCATTCATCTTTGTATTTTGGTCATAATGGTAGTATTAAGACTGCCTCTCGTGTGTTAGAATGTGGTTTGTTTTGGCCTACCCTATTTCATGATGATAGAGTTTTTGTAGCTCAATGTGATAAGTGTCAAAGAGCCGGTAACATGGGGAAGAGAGATGAAATGCCTTTGAAAAATATCTTTGAAGTAGACATATTTGATGTTTGGGGGATAGACTTTATGGGTCCTTTTCTTACATCTTTTGGACAAAACTACATTTTGGTTGGTGTTGACTATGTATCAAAATGGGTTGAAGCCAAAGCAACACCAACTAATGATTCCAAGGTTGTGATCAAATTTTTAAAGAAGCTCTTTTCAAGGTTTGACGTGCGAAGAGCCATCATAAGTGATGGAGGTAAGCATTTTATTAATCGCTCTTTTGATTCTTTATTGCATAAATATGGTGTGCATCATAAGGTAGCTACTCCATATCATCCACAAACTAGTGGTCAAGTAGAGGTATCCAATAGGGAACTTAAATGGATATTAGAAAAGACAGTTTCTAGCTCTAGGAAAGATTGGGCATATAAGCTTGATGATGCATTATGGGCATATCGGACAACATTTAAAGCATCTATTGGAATGACACCATATAGGTTAGTCTATGGAAAAGCTTATCATTTGCCTGTTGAGTTAGAGCATAGAGCAAATTGGGCTATTGGGACTCTAAATTATGACATTAAAGATGCTAGTGTTAAAAGATGTTTACAACTTAATGAACTAGATGAGTTAAGACTTATTTCTTATGAAAATGCAAAGATATACAAAGAAAGATCTAAGAAATGGCATGATGCTCATATTAGATATAAAAGTTTCATGATTGGGGATAAGGTTCTCTTATACAATTCTAGGTTGAAACTATTTCCTAGAAAATTGAGGTCTAAGTGGAGTGGACCTTTTGAAATAACACAAGTCTTTGACCATGGTTACTTAGAGCTTAAAAATGGTAAAGGAGAATTATTTAAAGAAAATGGTCGAAGATGCAAGGTACATTTAGAGGAAACTTTTCATGGTAGGGAGGTCTCATATATCTCTTTACAAATGGTTTGAAAGTTACTTACATGTTCTTCTTATTTGTGATTATTGTATTTTTAAGTTGTTTTGTATGGTGTTCATTAGACGTTAGTGTGATTTTTGCAATAAATATTACAAATATGGTTTATTTTTGATTCTACAGGGTATCTTAGATAGTGTGTTATTATTGTTATTCAAATTTACAGTGTTATATTGAAAAAGAAAAAAATTTGTTCTTTGAAAATTCCTCACTATCGCGAGCATGGCAGTGAAGAAAGGATATTTTCTCAGGTTGCTATTGTGATCACGCCAGGCATAGGGCACGCGACAGGAAAATGCTAAGCTGGGAAAAACCTCACTGTCACGAGCGCGACAGAGAGGGCAAAATTTTTTTTGTTGTGATTGCACCTGGTCTGGCGAGCAGAGATTTTTGTAGAATTCACTTCTGTCGCGAGCGCGACAGTGTCTTGAGGTCGCGATAGAGCGCGAAATTTGAAAATTTTTGAAATTCTTACCGTTACAACCCTAATTTTTTCCCCTATAAATAGATTTAAGCCCTAACTGTAGCATTTCTCTTCACTTTTTAGTTGTTTCTTCAATTCTATTTGGCTTTTCTTTCAAATTCTCTCAAACTTCTTCTTCTTCTCTCCTATTTCTTGAGTTTCCTGGTTTTATTTCTTCATCAAACTTTCTTTCTGAGTTTCTTTAGCAAAGTTTCTCTTGATTTCACTAACTCTTAAGATGGTGAGAATAAAAACTGCTGGCAACAAGGACAAGAAAGCTGCTGAAGGATCAAGTTCAAATCAAGATCCAATTCACTTGCAAAATAGGTTTGAGTGTACTTTCCAAATTTTTTCTTAGGATGAAGGTGAGAGGTTTGTGTATTTTGACAAAAAATCATATGTTGGTATGTGGTATGTTGATTTTTCCATGTTAAATCATTTGGGCTTAACTGAAAAATTTGAAAAATATCTTAAGTATATGAAGTGGGGTAAATTTGTGCATTTAAATCTTCCAATTAAGCAAGAATGGGCCCTTGAATTTTTTGTATCCCTTGATTATGTTGATAAAGGTAGAGATAAAATGAAATTTAGGCATAAAGGACAAGAGTATATTTTTGGGTTTCCTGAAATGCATGAGTGGTTTGGTTTTCCACTTAATGGAAAATAATTTGATGTGCATATCTTTGATCCTAGACCTATGTGGAAGAGATTAAATGGTTTAGATTCCTTTAATAATAAAAATTCCACTAATCGCTAAATTAAGGATGATGTATTAATGCTTTTTCACAAATATCTTTGTCATGCCTTGTTTGGTAGAGTAGAGAGTTCAAAGGTTCAAACCAAAGATTTGTTTGTCCTGGATTTATTGCATTCTAGAAAAATCCCTTGCTCAATTGATTTTATCTTTGATGGCCTTTATCATGCATCCACTGCTAAGAGTAAGACTGTTGGGATGTGTCACATGGTGACAGGAATTATCTTAGGTTGTTTAGGGGATTTGCACAAATTTCAATTAGAAGGGGTGAACATGTTGCTACCCTAGATGTTATATACTTGAGGCGGGCTAATATTTTAACAAAAGGCAGTTGGCTGCCCAAGTTTATTGATAGAGGTGTGTAGGGTAACAGTTCACGCTTGGACAAAGCAAAGGGAAAGCCCCTTAATCGTCCACAGCTGCTGGTGCGCATGAGGGTTCTGCTAATGATGAAGAATCTGAGGAGGAAGAGGCTGCCAGATTTGATGCTCATGAAGGTAGTGGTTCTACTGGTTGGCAGTAAGTTCTTACAAGATTGGATGGAATGGAGGCTGCTAACCAAAGCATGGTTGCCAGGATGGACTCCCTTGAGACAACAGTGAAGGCAGTCCACAAAAATCAGAAGAGCATGAGTCACAAACTCTTTTCCTTCTTCAGAAAACAAAATATTGAATTTTCTCCTTCTCCGCCTGATTCCCCTAGTGGGAATTGAGATAAGATTTCTACACACTATTTTAATTTTTCGTGTTATTTTTGTTTTCTTTTTCTTGTCTTTTGTGTTTTGTTTATTTATATTAATTGTTTGTTTATTTTCACACAATGAGGACATTGTGTCCTTTAAGTGTGGGGGCATTATTGTTTATGTTTATTTGATTTTTATATGTTGTGTTTAGTGTAGCTTGTGTTATGCATGTGCTGTAAGTTTTAGGTTTTTATATATAGCTTGTTAATATTAGGTATGTTGAGTTTGATTTGTACATATGTGTATGTAGGGTTATGTATGATTATTTATATGTATATATGTATAAGTTGTTTTGTGCATTTGATTTTGGAGCTTATATATTTGATGTATATTTTCTAATATATGCATGAGTAAGCTTGTATTTCTTTTAATTAAGTCTATATATGCCATATCTTGAAAAATGTCCTTTTTGTTTTACTTTGGACATTTACATGTACATAGTGAAGGTCATGACTTGGCAAAACATTTTAGTGTAGAGTTTTTTTAAGTTGAGTATCTTTTTACATGTATAAAAAGATTATTTTTCCAGTACATTGCTTAGGGTAGTTTGACCTATAGCTTATGTGAGCTTTTGAGCCTTATACACTGAAAATTTTCTTGTATGAGAGCCTTTATATGCCATATCCTTTAGATCTTGTCTTTAGTAAATTTTGAGATTACATTTAGTATGAGATGTGCATGAGAAATGAAAAGGGCAATTAGATTAAACCATTTTGGCTTGCTTTAAAACCTAACCTTTTTGACTTTAGGTAGCCATTTTTGATCCTTAACCTGTTTTTGTTGTTAAGCATTTCATTAACCATATCTCTTGATAAACAATAACTACTTATTTTATTACCCTTGTTGTGGTGAGAATTAGGATTGCTTTACCATGGAGATACATTTGTTAGTATAAGCATGATTATAGTGAAGTACAAGTTGAATTCCCTTCATTATTTACCAAAAATACATTATTAGAAAAGTCTAGTTTGTACAAGGAAAAGAAAAAGGAAAAAACAAAATAAGTGGGATGGAGCATAAAATGCACCCACAAAATAAAAAAAAAAAAAGAAGAAGAAAAAGAAGAAGAAAAGCAAATGAAACTAGAGGGAAAATATGGACATTAGGAAGGGAGTTACAATAGAAAGTTGGAATATCATGCTATACTTAGTTTTTACATCTCTTATGGTATAGTAATACTTATTCTCTACACGATATGAGCTACTTAAACCAAAATTGTCCTACCTTCACCTAAGCCAAGTTACAACCCTTTTAAGACCCTTTGATTTTATGTACTACTTTATACTAGTAGTGGAGATTTTTACTATTTACAAGCTTATGGTATACAATGGCATATTTAAGAAATGAAAGAAATACTAACCTTTAAACACATTGAGTGATTGAGTGCTTAAAAAATATAGTGTTTGAGTGAGAATTACTTTAGGCAATGTCTTGTGTGAAATAATCTTTACATGTGTTCAGATATTCAAATTCTTGAGGTCAAACATTCTTGTGTTTTGCAACTTTATGATTTTCCAAAATGTGCATGATTGTTTAGGTATGATGGATAATGGTAATGATTGAGATTTTGTATACTTGGACTAATTTGTTAAGAGATAAAAGCTTATACATGTCATTTTCAAATGTTTATCAAATATAGAAGTAAGCTCCAAAGTTGTGTGCAATTTATTATGTGTTATGAGTTTGTGTGAGTGTTTGCTATGTTTTGCTTGGGGACAAGCAAATGTTTAAGTGTGGGGGTTTGATATGAGTATAAATATCTCATATTTAATCCATGTTTTAGGGTTGAAATAATGTTTATGTGTAGTTAATTGTGTTAGAATTAGGTATGTTTTATGTTTTTGTGTAGGAGAAAATGGAGAAGATTGGAGAAAAGAGCAAAAATGAGCTAAGGAAGAGAACAAAATGTCACTAATGCGACAAGAAGTGCTAAGGAAAGAAGGAATGAAGAAGGAAAGAAGAAAGCAAAGGAGAAGAAGTGATCTGTCGCGAGCGCGACAAGATGTACAAATGAAGAGAGCCAAAGAGAAGAAGAAAGGGAGCTAGCGTGCATTGTCGTGAGGAAGGCAGCCCGTCACGAGGTCGCGACATGGTGCAGAGAAGAGCTAGCGCGAGGAAGGTAGAGAGAAGAAGCAGGCGTGCTCTGTCACGAGTACGACAGATGTTTTGGCAGTTGAATTCAAATTTTGCCTTGAAGAAGTATGACTTTCCACCAAGTCTTGCAACCTTTCTAAGAGACACTTGAAATGACATATCTTTTAGAACATTATATTATATAACATTTAACTGTAATTTTAAGTTGTTGAATTTTTATTAAGAATTTCTATAAGTTTGAGAGTACATTTCTTTAGTTAAAGTTTGTAAGTTAGGATTTTTATTTTTTGAAGAGAAGATTACTATAAAAAAGAAGATATCCTTTGTGAAAGGGAAAAGGGTTGAGGAATCTCCTTCTTCATTTATTATCTTTTACTTCTTCTTTGTAATTATTAAATGATGCATTTATGAACTTGAACATTTAATGTTATATTTTATTATTCATATTAATTTGGTATTCTTTCTTGTAGAATTTTCTATTAGTATTTTATGCATGATCATTATAAGTAAGTGTTTAGTTGAAAAAATGAATTCTTACTTAAATCTAATATAAGTTCATCATTGAAGTATTATTTGAGAAGTCATAATATTAGATGATTGTTATAGGTTGTTTATTATTCCTGAAATTTGCATGTATAAACCTCTAATTCATTAATGAAAATTGTGAGTTAGAATTATAAATGCATGTTTTAGGCACTCTAGTTTATATTGAGAGAGTAAATTGGAACATTATTCAACTTGGCTTGCATGACAAGAATATATCTATAATTAAGAATAATTAATTCAAGTTCTAATTATTATTACTTTATCATCATTAATCATTTGTCTTCTCCGATAATCAATAATTAGGTTAGATAATGTTAGACATAGTATTTCAACTATCATTCATAAAATTAATGATCATTGTAAACAAAATTAAAATTGAGTAGTAATAGTGTGTAATATTTATCACATTACTCATGGGATCGACATCTTTTGTACTATAAAATTAGCACTTAGAAATAAGCTAACAGTAACTGCTCTAACCTCTGCCAATCCTCTGCTCAACTCATCCAATCTCTCCCAAACCCTCTCCTGGAAGTCTGCCTGCTCCCTCCTCGACTCACTAAAAGAATTCTGAAGCATGCTAACTAAAGTCTCAAATTGTGTCATCGTAGCAGTCATAGATTGCATCTCTGATATCAGAGTTTGGACTACTGAAGCATCTAAATGTGGAGCTGAGGGTGCAGGGGTTGTAGAAGAAGACGTCTCATCATGATCCTGAGCATAATGACTCATATCTGGAAGGGAGAACGGGATGTCACTCCTCTGTCTCACCCTCCTACTGGAAGTGCTCGCTGCCGCTTTCTGTGGCAGAGGTGGTGGTGGAGCATCAATATCGTGATCAACTGGTTGGTGGGCACCATTATCAGAATCGCCCTCTCTATCCTCACCAAAGTCATGAGCACCGATCTCCTCTGCTCTCCTCACTCTATATCAAAACTCGGAAGAAGGATCCTCTATAGCAATCATACACCTAAGCACTACCTCCTCATCAGTCAAGTACGATGACCTCAAAGATGGTCACATGTCAGGAGTAGGCTGATGTAGGGCTCGCATAATCACGGGGATCAGTTCACCAATCCCGATCCTCTTCCTTGAAGTAGCCGTGGCTCTCTTTGGTTCCTTACACAACTAGGGTAAGACATTAACTCTGATCCTGGTCTCCATAGCATAGAGAAAAAATAGGTCCGGTGTGGTCACATTGCTAGGACATCCTGGTCGCATGAACACCGAAGAGGTCATGACTCTATGTAAGTACTGATAGACAGGAGAGCGAAGCTTGGCTGACTTGGTGTTGCTAGCATTGAAGTGCATATTGGGCTTTCCGATGGTAGTCTAATGTGCAGCTAAATCACCCAAAATATGTACTTCCCCATCCACAGGCAGCCTCAAGTACCTTGCCAAGTCTGAAATCGATAGGGAGTAAGGAATATTCTTCACTTTGAACTGAATGGTGTTCACATCATCCTTAGATAACCTTGGAGAGTACTTAAAAGTACTAAGAAACTACAATGTTATCTCAGGATGAGTTGGACCATTCAGACCAAAGAAGTCCTCCCATCCAATATTCCTCAGCAGAGATAACGCCCTTTCTTTAATTCTCAATTCAATGAGTGTCTTCATACTCATGAACCTACTGGAAATGATGATCTTTGCAGCTAGTTTGTTGAACACTGTGAGTTGTACCGGAGTCAACCAATCAGGAGGGTGAATGGGCACTGACGGTTGCTCAACTTCTCTATTTCGAACCATGGTTCCTGAAAAGAACGTATAAACTTCATCAAAAGCATCCTTAGTTTCATTAAGTGCAAACCACATATATGATTAAATTGAAAGAATAGTGACAAAACTCACCACAACTTCAAAATAGAAATTTGCAAAATAAATAAAATGTTCTAGCTAATGAAGATGCAAAATATGAAAAATTAAGCATAAGGCATATGTAGAAACAAATGAAGTACAAAATAAATGCAGAAACTTAGCCAGAATTGGAAGATTACACAAGAAAGAATTTAAAAATGCCAAGCACATGGTGGAAAATAAAAATAAGCACAAGTGATTACACTTTGAAGTGCATATGCCAAAAATAATGTAAATGCAATTTAATGGTATATAAGAGAGAGAAATGCAAAGTTTGCTTATTCAATGCTTTTGTTAATAGCAAAAATATGTAGGGTAAAATTCAAAGTTGCATGTAAATAAGAATTTGAAAATTTGGCATCCAACGCAACTCATCCTAATACCATCAATTCGGGAGCTAGCAAACATGCATTTGTCTCAACACAATCAAGTACAATTATCAATTGCATCTAAATTGAAAAGCTAAAGAAACAATAATAATTTCAAACAATAAAATTACCAACCATAATTTCAAGCAATTCACAACTAATCTTGTAACATTTCCCCTTATCCATGCTATTCCTAAATAAATCAATACAATGAAAACATTTCATTTCCCAAATAGAAGTTCAAAATCCCCTTTTTGCTTTATGCTAATCCAGTGCCAATTAAAATGAAAGCCTCATCAAACAAATGCTGCTATAAGAACAATCAAGCACAAATATAACTATAAAATTTTTCTCAACAATATAATCCCCTTGTGCAAATTGCTCAGATGGACTGCTGGCATTTACAATTCTCCTTACTGCAATTATGCCCATGTGATAATATGCCATTGTGTTGACTCAAACCACACCAATCAAGATTTTCTACATCTTTAAAACTCTTTTTCAATGAATAAACTGCTTTAAGAGGAGTACATTCATAATTTGTAAAAGAAAATTAAGTGAAAAGCATGGAAATAAAAGTAAATTCTCATTTGAGCATATCATCAAACACTTGGTGGGCATGAATAAAACTGACATTTCAAGAACACATTCAATAATCCCATCCCTCACTTCTGTTTTACAATGCAACAAATCACAAAATTCAAGCAACACAAGTCAAGCAAAATAATTTCTTAGGTTTATCACAATCTTGATGCAGAAGATCAGCAACGATGAATATCAACAGAATATCTAACCCATTGCAACACCTATATTTCTAAAAATTAAATTGCTAAACTGATAAACTTGAAAAATGAAGAATGAAAAAGAGAGCTCAATTTAGTTTGTTCTAAATTTTGACTAAACTCTGGAATTGTTGCAAAATTTGGGGAAAAATAGTATCGGGCATAAAAGAGAAGAAATATGGAAATAAGATAAAAAGAATTCGATTAAAGCTCTATAATGATACATAAAATGAAAATTACCTAAAATGAGCTTGGGTTGTCAATGGAGAGTGAAGAAAAGATTGAGAGAAACGTTTAAAATTGAAGAATAGGGGAGAGGGGAAGAAAATAGAAGAGAGCAGTGCGAAAAATTTAAAACAGCATGTTTTAAAATGGGTCTAGGTAAAAAGCACAGCTGTGCTTTTGAAGAAAGCACTGCTGTGTTGCTTCACAGCGTGCTGCATCGGCGTTTTTTAGATGAAAGGATAGCTGTGTTTTCACAACTGACATGCTTACCGCCGTGTAAAACGCTACTACCCTGGAATCTCCAATTTACACTTTTTGCTGCTCAAATTTTTAATTCCAAATCTTTCTCCTGAAACAATAAAACAAACAAAAACCAATTAAAACCAACAAATTAAAACCAACAAATTAAACATTAAAACAACAAATTAACATTCTAACACACCAAATATTTAAGAGAAATATTTTTTATTTTTTTATAAAAATGCAAAAATAAACAACTAAAAATTAAAACATAAAACACAAAAACATAGATAAATGACAGAAAATTAAAGAGGAAGGGTTAAGAAAAAGTTCTAGTTTATTGAGTCCTAGCTTTACTCCTATTACTCTCGGGCGGACGAGCTTGTGAATCAAATAATGGTCTTTTCGGTTTTTGCTCCTCATTTTACCCCATTAGTAAGAGAAAATCATCGAAAGCCACCAAGGTGGGAAATTCCATGTCTTCAATGAAGTATGACTCCACCTTGGGTTCACTATAAACAAACTCTACCGGCTCTTCTAGCCTAAATAGATCCTTCAAATGGACTGAATTTAGTGCTTCCATTTTAGAATCGCATAACTCTTGCTCCTTTGGTGTAATATTCCGCACAGAAAAATTAAAATTAGTTTCCAAATAAACACAAGATTCGTCTTCAAAAATAATTAGCTCCTTTTTTTCTTCATACGACCCATCCTAAAAAATTTCTAAATTCTCTATAATTTTTATAGGTGCATGACTCAACTCACCACCATCACTTTGATCACCCGATGAGATAATTAAAAGGTTCAACTTGGATTCCAAATTTTGGATCCCCAATTCTTGACTCCTCAATAGATTCTCTTTAGTTTTGATCCTCTCCTCTTGATAGTTGATTGTAGCCTTCCAATCTTCCTTCTCTGCTTGAAATTGTTTCTCTCTACAATCTATATAGTCTAGAAGAACTTTGACTTTGGAAGAGTTAGACTCTTGTGATCCCCAGGGAGAGTAAGGATCTTCAAAGGACAGTGAATAGGTGACCGGTGAAGGTGCACGCAATTGCCGTAACTCTTGCATCTCCCTCATCAAATCATTCATTTCAGCTCACAAAAGTGTCAAATCATAATCTTGAACTGTCATGGCCGGATTTGTACCCTAAAAGAATTAACTTAAATTGGCATGTGTGTATGAATTGAATGTGAGGATTGGATTAAATTGATTGAAGACATGACTCAATTGAAAGGTTGGAAGGACCTAATTATAATATAAGGGATTGTTAAGTGGCTAATGGTTAATTATATTATGTTAAGCTAATGGTTGATTAGTTTGTCTAATGATGCATTAGTTAAGAATAAAACAAGTGAGAAATGGGTTAGTGGAGGCAGACTTTGGAGAGTGGAGTCCGTGTGGCTTCTTGAGAGGATGCCACCTCCACCTTTGCATGCATGAGTTATCTAAGGAAAGGGAAAAGATTCATTTGTGTGATTTCAGTCAATTTTCTGTGTTCTTTTCTCTTCTTTCTTGCGTGAGAATGAGCTTTAGAGAGGCCTTTAGTAGTGCATGCATATAGTTAATGGGAGCAAGAATTAAGGGTAAACTTAAGAGGTAAGTGCATAGTGTTCTCATCTTCTACTCTTCTTCTTAGTTTTGATTTGGTATTGGAATGAGAATTGATGGATTGTGTTCAATTCTTGAATTTGAACTGGTTTTGCTAGCTGAAAAAGTGAAGAGAGATAAGGGAAAAGCTGTAATCGGAGAGCCGAGCGTCCGTCGAGATTAGGAGCTAAGGCGATAAGGTTTGGGAACAAACCCTAAATGTGTAAATTGTATGATTTGTGTTGGTCCAATAGGGACTTTGATATGAGCTGTATGTGTAGGTAGTAATGTGTTTAGTGAATGAATTGCTTGAGAGCATGTATGCTATGTGTGAATTGGGATTGATTATAATTTGTGCGCAAGATGAGTGCCAAAATAAGAAGGGAAAACAGGTATGTGCTAATTGAGTAAGTGATTGATGTTTTTGGGTTGATTTCCAAAAGTGAGAATGAGATTTGAAGTCTTGATGTGAAAATAGAATTGGACTGGTAAGCACAGCTGTGCTAGTGATAAAACACAGCTGTGTTATGGTGTTTTTGCATAGGTCACGGTGACAATCAAATTGATTGTGACCGTGAGGTATGCTTAAGTTCAATTCTGCCTATTGGATTTTGGTATGTCACGGTGAGAGTGAAATGCATTGTGACCGTGAGGTACCCAAGGGAGCATTCTGTTTTGCAAAGTGTGGATATGTCACGGTGACAATGAAAATTCATTGTGACCGTGACATACCCTCAAGATGCATTCTGCCGAGAGTTGGGAACATGTCACGGTGACAATGAAATTGATTGTGACCGTGACTTGCCCCCAGTTTGCATTCTGTTTTGAACTTCAACATGTCACGGTGACAATGAAATTAATTGTGACAGTGACCTACCCTGTTTTGGCAATATAACCCTAATGTGTTGGGACTTTCTAAGGGTAAGGCTTTAAGCTGGAATGAAGAACATTATGAGTAAGTGTTATGTGTGTATTAAGTAATGTGCATTTGCATACTATGTGATGGTTGTTGAATGCAATCAATTATGTGAATATTAACTATGAAAAATGAATTGGAAGCATATTGGGTATGCAAGTGTAATTCTTAGCTATGTGCTAATGCGAATGTGTAAAGTGAATGTGATATGGGCTATCTACGTATGTGATGTGAAAAGTGATCAATGTGAACTGAATAATATGTTTAACAACTTAAGCCTGCGAGTCAAGTAGTGGATAGTTAGGCATGCGTTAAATGTGTCTGATTCCATAGGAATCACAATGCGAATAATCCTTGCTGGATTTTATTATATGTGGAATGATGTTAAGTACCTGAGGGTACCAATGCGTAAAAGTAATCTCGATGAGATTCTAGTACCTGAGAGGTACTGATGCGATACCCGTTATCCGCGTCATTGAATTGCAAGCTAACCGACTAATTAAATAATAAATAGAAGTGATTGTGATACAAGAAAGTATGTGGTGTGGATATGTGAATAAGTGATTGATGCTTTATGATTGAATATAGTAATGGACAATACTATGCTTGAAATGGTAATCGCTTTAATAATGATTGCTCTGGCATGTCTACTAGCATGTAATGTATGGTATCTCTGATGTGTGATAAATTATTTACTATATATGAGTTCCCCACTAAGCGTTATCGCTTAGCATGGATTTACTCTAATCCGTTCAGGTACGGACGAGTGGTAATCGGAGGACATCCCCGTATTTTGTACGGTCAACAGTAGGAAGTAGAAAGTGTAGGTTTTGGGTTTGATATTTTGGGATTTTTGTATAAGCTTTTGTACAACCAAATGTGTATCGGGTTTGTAAAAGCATGTAATAATCTAATAACTATGAATGTTACCCCTCATATGTATGCATGTCCTATGAGTGGAAGTGGTGTATGAACTAAGGTAGTTGGCATGTGATGCATGAGTTAAGATCGTGTGTGATGAAATTATATTATTCAGGTTAAGAATGTGTTTTGTTGTGTGTGTGCAGCCTTCTCTAGCTAAGATTAGTTGAGCTAGTCTGTCATTAGGGAACGGGCGTCACAAGTTGTGGTATCAGAGCCCAGGTTGAGTCTTTTCTAGGAATTGGGTAGATAGGATGTGTATAGTTTGTTGACCTAATTCGGAAGTCCTTGTTTAATCTGTGTAGTAAAGATGGATTCTGGAAGACATACCGGAGAAGAATCTGCCGAAAGTGTGAATCCTCATGAAGCTGAGGTGACGGGGTCTGGGCAGTCTAGATCGGTTGGCTATGGGAATGAGATTCCGTTTGGGCCTATGGAAGCTATGATGAAAATGACACAAGATACGGCGAGAGTGATGGAACGTATGATGGCGCCTAGAGCCCCAATAGAATCTTTGAGAAAGCATGGCTTGGAGGAATTTCATGGAACAAGTTTAGATGAGTTGGAAAATGTAGAGTACTGGATTGAGAAGGTGGAAAGGATTCTTAAGGAGATACGGTGTCCTCCAGACCAGTGGGTTGAATGTGTGGAGTCATTACTCCAAGGCCCTGCATATGATTGGTGGAAGCTGGTCCTGCAGAATCCGATGCTTCCTGAACCATTAAACTGGGAGTTCTTTGAAAGGGAATTCAAGAACAAGTATATTACTAAAGCACATCGAGAGGCAAACTGGAAGAAGTTTCTGAGTTTGAGATAGAGAACCATGATGGTGGCGGAGTATGAAGCGGAATTTTGTCGCCTAAGCAAGTATGCACCAAAAGGTGTTTTGACCGATGTGTTACGATGTCAACAATTTGAGGAAGTGTTGATTGAGGAAATTAAAGCATTGCTGATTTCTCTAATAACAAAACAGAATGTAAGTTATTATCGAATTGTTCAAGCAGCTTTGAGAGCTTAAAGGACTTTGGGAGCTCAAAGAGAATGGAGACAAAGGAAGAATGCAAGTAGAGGTGGTTCTCAGATGGGGAAAAGATCAAGAGATTCTCATGTGGCACCACCTGCGGAATCAAGGTTCAATTCTGCAGCGAGAGGTAAGAAGCGTGGCGCTCCTTCAGCATCTGGTTCGGGAAGAGGAACATCTAGTAACAGAAGTGAGGTTCATGAGTGTCCTCATTGTGGTAAGAGGCATAGAGGAGAATGCTGGAGAGTGACAGGTGCTTATTTTAGATGTGGAAGCACTGAGCATTTCCTTGCTAATTGCCCGAATGCTTATGAGATGTCAATAAATCAATAAGAGCAGAGTAGGGGTGGCTCAAATTTGCCTTCTACTAATAGAGGAAGAGGAAGAGGACGTGGCAGAGGTAGCCAGTCCAGGGGTGCAGTTGATTCTGAGATTGTGGATAGGCCTGATGCGGCACCAGTGCGGGCTTATGCTATGAGGGCACGAGAGGATCAGGATGCGCTTGAGGTGATAACAGGTACTATTCTACTTTGTGGTGTGGAAATGTTTGCACTTATTGATCCTGGTTTAACTCATTCATATGTGTGTGATAAAAAGATATGTGAAAAGATGCCTAAAGTTGAATGTTTAAAATATGATATATGTGTGTCTAGCCCTTTGGGAGGTAATGTTAATGTGAACAGAGTGTATAGAAACTGTGCATTAGAAGTTCAAGGTAGTGTGTTTCCAGCGGATTTGATTGAACTACCGTTTGATGAGTTTGATTTGATTTTGGGTATGGATTGGTTAACTAAATACGATGCGGATGTTAAGTGTAAGAAGAGGATGGTTATACTCTATGATGGTAAGGGGAACAGAGCGACAGTTAGAGGAGTGTGCACTAATCCTCTTATAAATGTGATATCTACTATGCAAGCCTGTCGGTGTATGAGAAAAGGATGTGAAGTTTATCTAGCTTTGGTGATAGATAGTAGGAGAAAACATGTGAAGATACAAGAGATACCGATAGTTAGAGAGTTTCCTGACGTGTTTCCTAAAGAATTGAGCGGTGTACCACCGATAAGAGAGGTTGAGCTATCGATTGATGTGGCGCCAAGAACAGTACCTGCGTCTAAGGTATCGTACAGAATGGCTCCAACTGAGTTGAAGGAATTGAAAGAACAGCTGCAAGAATTGTTGAACAGGGGTGGTTTTATTAGACCTAGTGTTTCTCCTTGGGGAACACCAGTGTTATTTGTTAAAAAGAAAGATGGAACAATGAGAATGTGCATCGATTATCGACAGTTGAATAAAATGACAGTAAAGAATCGATACCCTTTACCTCGGATTGAAGACTTGTTTGATCAGTTAAGAGGAGCCGGTGTATTCTAAAAAATTGACTTGCGTTCGGGGTATTATCAGTTGCAAGTGAAGAAAGAAGATATACGTAAGACTGCATTTAGAACTCGGTACGGGCATTATGACTTTATAGTGATGCCATTTGGGTTAACCAATGCGCCAGCTGCATTTATGGATTTAATGAATCGGGTGTTCAGACCGTATTTGGATCAATTTGTGGTAGTATTCATAGATGATATTCTGGTTTATTCAAGGGAAGAGAAGGAGCATGAGCAGCATTTGAGAATTGTGCTTCGGACACTGCGGGAGCATCAACTGTATGCCAAACTAAGTAAGTGTGAGTTCTTGCTCAAAGAGGTGTCATTTCTGGGTCATGTGATCTCATTCGAAGGGATTAAAGTAGATCCAACTAAGATAGAAGCAATTGTGAATTGGAAACCGCCTAAGAATGTGCTGGAGGTTCGCAGTTTCTTAGGGTTTGCTGGATACTACCGAAGGTTTGTGAAAGGATTTTCAGTAATAGCTTCATCGTTGACTAGATTGTTACGAAAAGGAGTGAAATATAAGTGGTCTGAAAGATGTCAAGCGAGTTTCGATAAGTTGAGGAAGATGTTAGTAGAAGCACCGATTCTTACGCAGCCTATGACTGGTAAAGAGTATGTGTTGTACACTGATGCTTCAGGTGTCGGGTTGGGTTACGTATTGATGCAAGAGGGGAAGGTGATAGCATATGCGTCAAGGCAATTGAAACCACACGAACAAAATTATCCGACTCATGATTTGGAATTGGCAGTAGTAGTGTTTGCTTTAAAGATTTGGCGACATTACTTGTATGGTGAGAAGTGTAGAATTTACACCGATCACAAGAGTTTGAAATACCTGCTTACACAGAAGGAATTGAATCTGAGACAGCGAAGATGGCTCGAGTTGTTTAAGGATTATGATTGTATTGTGGATTATCACCCGGGAAAAGCTAATGTAGTGGCTGATGCTTTGAGCAAGAAATCAATTTCAGCATTACAGTTAAAGCATATTAAGTGGAGGTTTTCTGCAGATGGAGCTTTATTGGCACAGTTGAAAGTAAGACCGGTCCTGAAAGACGAGTTAATAGTTGCTCAGAGAAATGATGCGAGCTTGCAACAAGTTCTGCAGTCAGTCAGTGATACGGATAAGACTGACTATTCAGTGAATGAAGATGGAGTACTGCTGTACAAGAATAGAATGTGTGTAGCAAATTATAAAGAATTAAAGAAGAGATTAATGCATGAGGCTCATAATACAATTTTCACTATGCATCCAGGTAGAAACAAGATGTATAAAGATATGAAACAGTTGTACTGGTGGCCTGGGATGAAGAAGGATGTAGTGGAATATTTGTCTAAGTGCCTTGTTTGTCAACAAGTTAAAGCGGAGCATCAAGTGCCTCAGGGGATGTTGCATCCACTGCCTATTCCACAATGGGAATGGGATAATATTACGATGGATTTTGTATCCGGATTGTCTCTAACCTCAAAACAACAAGATGCAATATGGGTTGTTGTGGACAGGTTTTCGAAATCGGCTTACTTTATACCAGTTCGGATGGGTTATTCTATGGAGAAGTTGGCTGAGTTGTATGTAAGAGAAATTGTCCGATTGCATGGGATACCTTTGTGTATTGTTTCTGATAGGGATCCCAGATTCACTTCTAAGTTTTGGAGGAGCTTACAAGTGGCGTTGGGCACGAAATTGAATTTTAGTACTGCTTTTCATCCACAAACTGATGGACAATCGGAAAGAATTATTCAGGTTTTGGAAGATTTGATGCGAGCATGTGTTTTGGATTTCTCTAAGAGTTGGGATAGGTATCTTCCACTTATGGAATTTGCTTATAACAACAGTTATCAGACCAGTATTGGTATGGCACCGTATGAAGTCTTGTACGGAAGGAAATGTAGTTCACTGGTTTGCTGGACAGAATTGAATGAAAGCAAAATCATTGGACCCGAACTAGTGAGGGATACAGAGGAGAAAGCTAAGATCATACAGTAAAGGTTGAAAGCAGCAAGTGACAGATAGAAGTCGTATGCTGATTTGAAGAGAAGGGATATTGAGTTCAGTGTGGGCGATAAAGTGTTTCTAAAAGTATCTCCTTCGAGGAAGGTACTGAGGTTTGGCAAGAAAGGAAAATTGAGTCCAAGGTTTATTGGACCATATGAAGTTCTGGAAAGAGTGGGCTCCGTGGCATATCACTTGGCATTGCCTCTGACGTTAAGCAAACTTCATGATGTGTTTCATGTGTCCATGTTGAGGAGGTATAGATCGAATGAATCTCATGTGTTAACTGTGCAAGAAGTGGAGGTTCAGCCAGACTTTACTTATGATGAGAAACCGAAAGTGATTTTAGCAAGAGAAGTGAGGCAACTTCGGAATAAGCAAATACCACTTGTAAAAGTGCTATGGCAGCATTATGGTATAAAAGAAGCAACTTGGGAACCAGATGTAACACCCCCATCGCCGTCCCCGTTGGAAGGACACCGAAGGACGCGCTACACGACGCTCACATATACAGATATACACATGCACAATGCGGAAGCATACATTCATACATAACATACATACGAAAATACGGTTTAATTAAAAACTTACCTTGACTTACCTTGCGGTGCAGACTGAACATGCAATAACTCACGCACACGCAGGCACTAAGCAAAAGCATACACAAAGGCATACATATGACCATTCAACGGAAGCATCAGTGAAATAATAAAACAAAGGAATAACTAAATATCTAAACATAAAGACATACTAACTATTACATTCCCAAAAGAAAACTCAAGAACGAAACATAATAATTACATATACAATACTACAGAATTACAAAAGCTGAAATACAGAAGCTGAACAGAATACAGAACTTCTAACTCCTACGTGGCCGACCTTGTAGAAGCGCGACTCGAACAGAACCAAACCTGCCACCTGCACGGAAAGGAAATCCGTGCTAAGCGATAAACGCTTAGTGGGGAGAACACACCAGAATATGGACGGCCATTCACAATGGTCGCCAAGGCATAACACATTCAAATGGCAAATGCGGATATTCATAATATATAAATAATCAGACTTGCATACTAAAGGCATTCATTTCAATACTCACAATCGAACCATAACTTCATGTTCAGGATAGACTAAAACAGACATAATACAATACACATTACAAGCATCACCATGCTGAACCACATACTATATCTCATGCATAAACCTACATGGGTAGCAATATCAACATCTTACTGTGCAGAGTCACAAGAGCTTTACTCATGCAATTGACATAACTAAATACCCATGCATGAACTGACAACCAAACCATCATGTTAAGAATGCTAGCCATTTAACATACTTAGACATGCCAAACACATACACTAGTCAAATATCCAAAGGATAACATTTAGAGCTTCACAATACCGCTGCGCAACTCTAATATATATTAAGCATCATGCAAAAACACTCTGATAGCGGAGACTGAAGACGTAACCACTTAGTATTACATTCATATCATCATCATGCAGAAAGTACAATAATCATCACATACTTACCATCACAGCTGCTTCGGTTCCCATGCTAATATATATAACAAAACTATGCTGAAGTCATATACTTAAATACATCAATCAAATCATTTCAAAGCAATCAGAAACTTATAACAAGTCACATGACAAGTACGGATAATCATGCTAAATGTAAAGTCATGCTTACTTAAAACAGATATACATTCTGAAGCCCATAGTCACATTCATATGCATATAAATTGATTCCTGAAATCCTTATCAAGCTCAAACGGATATCACGTTCGAAGGCTAAAACATAATCTATATAAGCATGCTCATATAATAAAGCCATACAATCAGTATTTCATAATCATACTCATTCAGAAAAATCCGAAATACATTACATTAATATACTCATTCAGATAATCCATTTATAGCCAAATCAGATCAGAGCAGTTCAGATAAACATTCAAAGAACACCTGCTGACTCTAGGTAGTGGATAACGAGTGTACAGACAGTACTTTCCAGGTACGAGCCAATTACAGACAGTACGTTACGGGTACGAACCGATTAAACCATTATACTTTAACTTTCACAGATATTTTCACAAGGGACCTTAAACAAGATCCAATACAGAAAAGGGTTCGCGAGGAACCAAACGGGGACCTGATCAGGGTCCAAATCATTCAAAGGGCGCTGCAGCTACAAAAGACTCTATTAGGCATGCCTAACTATCCACTTACTTGACTCTAGCAGGTTATGCGTAACCCAATTTACATTTCGAATCGCACAATGCATATATAATCAGCATGCATAAACAGAGAACGACAGACATTTAAATATTCTCATAAAGTTGGTCACAAATCATACAATTCGCATTGCAAAACATATTACAGTCCATACCTTTTAACGTTAAACAATGTTCTAAAGCATGCTAAGAATCAGGTTAAGAAACACTACCATGCCAATGGTTATCAATACAAAATCCTAATCATGCATTAGGTGAAGATACTAAGCATAAACCATGCACAGTCCAAATTGCATTTAACATAACACAATGAGCTCCAAGGCTAAAGCATAACAATGTATTCCGACATCAGCCATAATATTCAAATAAGTCTGGCATAGCAGGATGCCAATCATACTTCATACAAGTCAAGTACTGGAGCATGCAATAACTCAATTGATAACATCAGCACTATTCATCTTTCTAAAGCATAACAGGAACACATGTTGAATCATATTATGCTAAAGACCAAGGACGCATCATCATAATCGAGGAAAGTTACAGCATAAACTTAAGCATAGCAAATTATCCTTAAAGAAGAAACAGACTAAAATATGCATAGCATAATTCACATTAAGACAGAGCATGTTTGGGACTTAAATAATCGGAAAGTCAGTATTCATAATTCCTTCGCATTCAGAATATGACGTGAAATACATATCACAATAATAAGCATATTAAAGTCCAAACCATACTGTTAAAATCCCACAATCATACAACAGGATTACTATAATCCAAAACTGATTCCAAAATACTACATATAACTTATCTTAGATAACATATTATTAATACCAAAATGATTGGAATAATCAGTCATGTCATCAAGATAAAATAAAACACAGTAGAGGAAAATACCCTGAAAAGCTTTTGAAAACCATTTTATAAAAACTGGTCGCTTGGGGAAAGAAAAACAGAAGCAAAACAGAAGATCTGGGAGACCTCACGTCACGTGAGGGTTGCTCACGTCGCGTGAGCATAGCTCACGCCTCGTGAGCATGGCTCACGTCGTGAGCGTTGCTCACGTAACGTGAGCGTTGCTCACGTAACGTGAGCGTTGCTCACGTAACGTGAGCGTTGCTCACGTAGCGTGAGCAATTAGCTCACGTCGTGAACGTTGCTCACGTCGCGTGAGCAATTTGCTCACGTCGTGAGCGTTGCTCACGTCGCGTGAGCGATTCCTCTTGCCCTCTTCTTCTTCCCCGAAATCGCAAACCTGCATATTCTCATCGTTTTCTAGAAATTCATTCTAAAAGAAAACCCTCAGAATTCATCCAATCATGCAAAAACTCTTACCTTGTCACTCAAAAGCATATCACAACTCACTCAATATCAAACTAAACTAAACATTCCAGAAATTAATCAAGACAATCGAAATCAAGTTCCTCAAACACATAAACCCTAAAAATACAGTAAGTTCAAAACTTAAACCCAGTAACTTTAATTCAATTCACATCATGCATTCCTAACACATATATTCACATAATCATGCATATACACATGCCAAATATACCAAATTCTAGAAATGCAAACACATATACATCCTAAGTGAGAATTAGGGCAAAAACACTAAGAAATCCAAATGCAGTAAACAGAGCTCCCAAACCTCAAAATCACGTTCCAAAAATCAGGCTTCTAGATCAGTCTACACTCCTTTCCTTGCCTTTAACCTTCTTCTTATCATCCAAAGCTTGCACAAACAAAACCCACAAAATCCTTAGTCCAAACCCTAACTCAACCAAAACCAACCAAAACCAGCAGAAGAGAAGAAGAAGAACAGAACGTAAATCCAACTTACCTCTTCAAAGCTGACCAAAAACTCAACCAAAATCAATAAACACCAAGTACAAGAAGAACAAGGAGGAAGGGCAGTAATTAGAGAAGAAAAGAGAAGGAAGGGCTGAAGGAGAGAGGGGAACGGGAATAGTCCCCTTCCTGCGTTCTCTCTCTTTTCTTTCCTCCTTTTCTTTCTTCTCAATTAATGCACAACCTAACGAGTCCACCTGGCAACTCCCTAAAGAACCACGTAACCCACTTAACTCTTCCAAATCAAATATTGCTCTTTAGTCCTTAAACAAAATGCACTTCACTCACTTACACAAATCTTTCTTACAAACTTAATTAACTTTTTCAATTAGATCCTTAACACTTCAAATTTCACATGCACAAAATTACTGAAATACCCTTCCGATCCCGACTTAGCATGCACATTCCGACCAGGGCCATTTTGGGGTGTGACACCAGAAGCGGCTATGCGAGAGCAACATCCACAGCTGTTTCGCTCAGGTATAAATTTCGAGGATGAAATTCTCTAAGGAGGGGAGAGTTGTCATGACCGGATTTGTACCCTAAAAGAATTAACTTAAATTGGCATGTGTGTGTGAATTGAATGTGAGGATTGGATTAAATTGATTGAAGATAGGACTCAATTGAGAGGTTGGAAGGACCTAATTGTAATATAAGGGATTGTTAAGTGGCTAATAGGTAATTATATTATGTTATGCTAATGGTTGATTAGTTTGTCTAATGATGCATTAGTTAAGAAAAAAATAAGTGAGAAATGGGTAAGTGGAGGCAGACTTTGGAGAGTGGAGTCCGTGTGGCTTCTTGAGAGGATGTCACCTCCACCTTTGCATGCATGAGTTATCTAAGGAAAGGGAAAAGATTCATTTGTGTGATTTCAGTCAATTTTCTGTGTTCTTTTCTCTTCTTTCTTGCATGAGAATGAGCTTTATAGAGGCCTTTAGTAGTGCATGCATATAGTTAATGGGAGCAATAATTAAGGGTTAACTTAAGAGGTAAGTGCATAGTGTTCTCATCTTCTACTTTTCTTCTTGGTTTTGATTTGGTATTGGAATGAGAATTGACGGATTTTGTTCAATTCTGGAATTTGAACTGGTTTTGCTAGCTGAAGAAGTGAAGAGAGATAAGGGAAAAGCTGTAATCGGAGAGCCGAGCGTCCGTTGAGATTAGGAGCTAAGGCGATAAGGTTTGGGAACAAACCCTAAATGTGTAAATTGTATGATTTGTGTTGGTCCAATAGGGATTTTGATATGAGCTGTATGTGTAGGTGGTAATGTGTTTAGTGAATGAATTGCTTGAGAGCATGTATGCTATGTGTGAATTGGGATTGATTATAATTTGTGCCCAAGATGAGTGCCAAAATAAGAAGGGAAAATAGGTATGTGCTAATTGAGTAAGTGGTTGATGTTTTTGGGTTGATTGCCAAAAGTGAGAATGAGATTTGAAGTCTTGATGTGAAAGGAGAATTAGACTAGAAAGCACAGTTGTGCTAGTGATAAAACACAGCTGTGTTATGGTGTTTTTGCATAGGTCACGGTGACAATCAAATTGATTGTGACCGTGAGGTATGCTTGAGTTCAATTCTGCCTATTGGATTTTGGTATGTCACGGTGACAGTGAAATGCATTGTGACCGTGAGGTACCCAAGGGAGCATTCTGTTTTGCAAAGTGTGGATATGTCACGGTGATAATGAAAATTCATTGTGACCGTGACATACCCTCAAGATGCATTCTGCCGAGAGTTGGGAACATGTCACGGTGACAATGAAATTTATTGTAACCGTGACCTGCCCCCAGTTTGCATTCTGTTTTGAACTTAAACATGTAACGGTGAAAATGAAATTCATTGTGACCATGACTTACCCTGTTTTGGCAATATAACCCTAATGTGTTGGGACTTTCTAACGGTAAGGCTTTAAGCTGGAATGAAGAACATTATGAGTAAGTGTTATGTGTCTATTAAGTAATGTACGTTTGCATACTATGTGATGGTTGTTGAATGCAATCAATTATGTGAATATTAACTATGAAAAACGAATTGGAAGCATATTGGGTATGCAAGTGTAATGCTTAGCTATGTGCTAATGCGATTGTGTAAAGTGAATGTGATATGGGCTATCTATGTATGTGATGTGAAAAGTGATCAATGTGAACTGAATAATATGTTTAACAACTTAAGCCTGCGAGTGAAGTAGTGGATAGTTAGGCATGCCTATAGGGTCAAGTGCTGTAGCCCCATGCGTTAAAGGTGTCTGATTCCATGGGAATCACAATGCGAAAACAATGCGAATAATCCTTGCTGGATTTTATTATATGTGGAATGATGTTAAGTACCTGAGGGTACCAATGCGTAAAAGTAATCTCGATGAGATTCTAGTACCTGAGAGGTACTGATGTGATACCCGTTATCCGCGTCATTGAATTGCAGGCTAACCGACTAATTAAATAATAAATAGAAGTGATTGTGATACAAGAAAGTATGTGGTGTGGATATGTGAATAAGTGATTGATGCTTTATGATTGAATATAGTAATGGACAATACTATGCTTGAAATGGTACTCGCTTTGATAATGATTGCTCTGGCATGTATACTAGCATTTAATGTATGGTATCTCTGATGTGTGACAAATTATTTACTATATATGAGTTCCCCACTAAGCGTTATCGCTTAGCATGGATTTTCTCTAATCCGTGCAGGTACGGACGAGTGGTGATCGAAGGACGTCCCCGCATTTTGTACGGTCAACAGTAGGAAGTAGAAAGTGTAGGTTTTGGGTTTGATATTTTGGGATTTCTGTATAAGCTTTTGTACAACCAAATGTGTATCGGGTATGTAAAGGCATGTAATAATCTAATAACTATGAATGTTACCCCTCATATGTATGCATGTCCTATGAGTGGAAGTGGTGTATGAACTAAGGTAGTTGGCATGTGATGCATGAGTTAAGATCGTATGTGATGAAATTATATTATTCAGGCTAAGCATGTGTTTTGTTGTGTGTGTGCAGCCTTCTCTAGCTAAGATTAGCTGAGCTAGTATGTCATTAGGGAACGGGCGTCACATGAACATTATCCCGCACCATTTTGAAAATACCTCAAAATTTTCCTATAAAGATAAACACCAAATTAAAACAAAGAAAAATAAATATCTCAAACTAGCTCTGTAACACCCCCCTTTGGAAGGATACCGGAGCGCTACACACACAGATGAAAAAGAATGTGCACATAACAAAAGCGAAAACATTAAACTAAAAAGGAGATCAAAAATATCATAAGAATATAACAATACAAATATTACAAAAGTATATTTGTAAACCTTTTCATATAATTATACTAAAATATTCCTTTACGAAAAGTTACATATTCTAATCAATATTCATGTACAAAACATATACATGTACAAATGTAATAAAAAAAGACAAAAAGTACTTCATTTATTAACTTCTAGTGGCTGACTTGCAGATACCCACCCGAAACTCCAACCTGCCACCTACACAGGAAAACACCCGTACTAAATGATAATGCTTAGTGGGGAGGAACACAAAACAAGACATAGATATGCATATATAAATAACCACAAGAACAAACCATTTACCTTAGCACAACATCGTAACATGCAAGCAATATTTTACTTGTACATCATGGCATCTACATATACACACACACACATATATATATAGCGTTGCTTATTCATCATCTGCATACACACAAGTATAAAGCAACGAAAACATCAATATACTATAAACACGTTAAAACAATATATCTTGTCATCTCATGATCATAAACATGTAGCACATACCCATTCTCATATCATTAGAAATATATATTAGCCTGATTACATAATAAATAGTGAATACGGGTACTATTGATACTGATAGAACTCAGTATCGAAAGCATATAGAGACATGAGTCACGAGTTATGTATACCCGAAGGTAGGAGGGAAGACCGAAGTCTCGAATCATATAGACCCAAATGGGGCCGACTTATTAGACGCTAACGGGGCCAACATGTAGTAGCTGCACTCACACTCTAACCCTTAATAAGCATGCTTATCTATCCACTACTATGACTGATCAGGCTCAAACAATTCTATGTTTATTATATAAACATTACTCAAATACACATATACAAATGAAGTTATCATAACTCATTTCTTATAAGCCACACAATTGACCAAGCATATAGCTTATATGTTCCTTTAAATTAACATGAAATGATTTAATAATGCATGTTCAATCATAAATCATGTGAGAAAAACCATTCAAAGGGTCTCAAAAATAACATTTTGGAAAAGTAGGGCTTACACGACGATATGGCAAATCCTTACCACTGTGTAAGACATCTTACATAGTGGTAAAGTACAGCCTAACCTCCGTGTAACGTGCTGAGCCAGAAATTGAAGAAGTCCAGAGAGCAATTACACGGCGGTATGGAATATCCTTACCGCCGTGTGGCTGGACAGACAAGCAAAGTCATATTTCTAGAATGCGATCGCATGACGGTATGGGATCCCTTACTGCCATGCAAATCGATAAAAACCTAGATTTTGCAGAATTCAAACATACCTAGTTACCAATCTCCATTTCTATCTCAACACAACTATCTACCATCATGCATGTAAATTCAATCCATTTATCATATGCATTCTAAAAATGCTAAAAAGCATATTAACAATAAATAACACTAGATAGAATAATTAATTTAACAAGCAAGGCTCAACCAAATTACCAACCTAGCATTTATTCTAAATTCATACAAATTCACTATCAATAATCATATACAACAAAATTACTTCTATCATCTTGAACATATACTCAAAACTCAACTCAAACATGTATTAAAACACATTTACTAACTCTAAATTTTTCAAAATAAAACCAAATACAAATTCATCAAAGAATATAAAAACTCCTAAACCTTCAAAATTGAAGCTTTCAAAAACCAACTCCCTTTAAGAATCCACTATCTCCTTACCCTTACATTTATTCTTGCCACTAAATTCTTGCACAAATCAAACCAAGCAAAACTCTCTTGAATCAAAACCCATAACTCAAAACTTAAATCAAACCAAAGGAAAGAAGAAGAAACCTTATAAACCAACTTACCTCTACAACCAAACATTTAAACTCATAAAAACCAACTCAATCTTCTAAACAATTCAACAAAGATTAAGAGATTAAGAAGAAATAAATGAAGAAGAGGAAGAAGGAGGTAACCGCAGAAGGAGAGAGCAACGGGAACCAAAGAAAATTCTACCTTCCCTATCTCCTCTTTGCCTTTCTTTTCTCTTTTCATTTAATTCTTCGCAACCACCCATACCAAGTGTCAAACTCCAAATGGTCAATCTTTAAAAATCCTTGTTTAATATCCCTTAAGTCCTTTCAATTTCCTTTTAGTCACTAACTAAAATCCTTCATTTAATAACTTTAATTCTTCTTTAATTTAGTCCAAATTAATCCAAATTCTTTCTTGCAGAATTACAATAATACCCTTTTTCCAAAGCAAAATCCTTGTAATTCTACTAGGGTTTACTTTGGGTTGTTACAAACTCAACTAAAGATATGAAACAAATAACACTGTTATTCCCTAGCAATGGTACAAAAAACTTGATCAGTGTCCGACAAGTGTACCTAATCTACAAGTAATATAACGAGTATAATTAAAGACCCATGAATATCAAACCAAAGGGAAAAAGGATTGTCACGTTAAATATCTACGGTTGAGTGAATCCATGATATCCCCAAATTGTTTTGATGGGAGATTCTAAGCTAAGCAAGAAAATAAAATTATAAAATAACAATTAACTATAAAATTGTTCATTAAGAAATTAAACAAGGAAGAATTGGATGCTCAAGAAATTCTATCCTCATAAATGTAATCGGATATAGGTAAATGCATACAAACATGAAATTATAGATAACCCAACTAAACCCAAGCATACCATTCCGAATTCAGTTATTCTAATTAATATTGCTACGATTTTGGATTCAACCTATTAATTAGCTTAAGCACGGGTTACTGAATCCTATGTCTAAGACAACCTGCCATTCCGGATTCAGCTATTTCAAACCTATCTATTCTCACCATTCTGTACCTAATAACATTAATATTCGTAAACCAACCTACCATTTCGGATTCGGCTAGAAATATAAATTCCAATATTAAAAGAACAGAGCATTTATACAAACAACAATTTTTGAATTTAGCTCCAATCATCATCATAATTGCAAATAATAATATTAAAAGAAATAGAGAAAACATGAAAATTGTAATGGCCCAAAAATAGTTACTTTCATGAATACTAAAAGTAGGCCTCGTGAATAGTAAACGTGGGCCCCATGAATAATTACATCAGCAATAACATCATGATGACATCAGCGATGAAATTTTGATGAATAGTAACTATGGGATAATGAATAGTAATGTCATTATTGATTGGGTTTCATGAATAGTAACATCATCATTGACTGGGTCCTGCGAATAGTAACTGTGGGTCCCATAAATAGTGACTTTAGGGTGAACAGTGCTGGAAAAATATTTTATTTCACCATTAGAAAGCGGATGTTAAATGGAGAATAATGGTATAATGTGGTGTAAAAATGAGGTCAAATAGGCCCCCGAAAGTCAGTTTGAAGTTGCCTTTGGTTCGGTTCGGTTGAACTGAGCTTTGACCGAACTTTCATAAATAGTTAAAGTAGATTAAAAGGTTTACTATGGGAATTTTAAAGGCTTAGAATGATTTTTAGAAATTTTTTACAGAATTAGAATTTTATTTTATGGCAAAATTGAACTGAATTCAATCGGACCAGTTTAAGTGAACCGGACCCCAAACGGACTCTGATTGAGCTAAAATTTTATAAAGAGACTATTTTTGATATTTTAAGAATTATGGAATTGGTTAGGAGTGAAAATGAGTTAAGAAACATTCATTTACACCAAAACAGTGAAAAATGACTCGAGAACTGAAAATCGGACCAAACCGGCTCGACCACTTTGGTTGGACTTGGTTAGGTCCAATTGTACCCATATAAATACATAATATTTTCTACAAATCCATTGGATTTACTTTTGGAATCCACCCTCCCTCTTCCCTCTCTTGGCCGAATTGTTCTTCATCAATTCTCCACCATTTTTCTTTCATCTTTCCTCCATTTCACCTCAAATTCATGACTCTCTAACATAATTCAGCTCATTTAGAATCCATTGGTGGTCTTAGAATTTCATTTGAAGGAGTAAAAGTGGGTGAAACCTAGACTTGAAAGTTTAGGTGTAAAATTGAGGTAAGTGATTTAAGCATTTTTAATTTTGCTTTATAACTCCTAAGGATACTTTAGGATGTGAATAAGATATTTATGATGTTTATTTGTTCAAAGGAAGTTTGATTTTGATGAAATCTTCATTTTTGGACATAATTATACCAACTAGGTGAAGAAACTTCTCGTCAAACTAAAGGAAAGGAAAAGGATAATTGAGAAGTGTATTACAAGGATTTGAGGTTGGTTATTGCAAATTCCATTTATTTCCATGGTAAAAGTATGGATTTAGGTTATATTTGTGAAGAAAGTATGTGATTTATGCATGTTTAATTGAAAATAACATGATATTCATACTTAGTGATGTTAAAAATGATGGTATGAATGATTAAATTGAAGAAACAAAATTTTGTATGAAAAATTACTTCTTTGGCAATGTGAAACATGGGATTTTCATGTGTTTTCATGATGTTTAATGCATGATTATGATGGATCTATGGTATTTGGCATGTGAACTAATGAATGGTATCTGTTAGAGCATGTGAAAACATCATGAGGTATGTGATGTATGTATGGCCGAATGTATGTCCGGATGTATGTCATGTGTAAAGTCATGATTTTGTTGTGTTTTTATGGAAATTAATGGTATGGTGATGTTATACAACATGTATTTGGCCTAAATAAATGATAAATTTGATAAAAAGAATTAATGGAGATAAATTAGTATGTGAGCCATATGCATGTATGTATGCATGCATGTGTATCATGATGAAATGATGACTTTACATGGCATGTGATGGTGTAGTGATGATAAACACATGTGTAATGATGAAATGGTATGAAAATGAATGAGATATTATGATGATATGCCATAAAATGTATGTATGTCACATTAATAATGTGGAAAATAAAATAATATTGCCCTATGTAGTGATCTAGTAGTCAAGTCTAGTCAGGATATGTTGGCATGCCATAGGGACATAAGACCGTGGGTGTGAGCATGTCGTCTCACTTTTTAATAGGCCAAAGATGGTCCTATTTCACTGTATTGAAATTGTACTGTATTATATTTAAAGACAGGGGTGGTCCCACCGGACTCCTCTAGTATTTCTGTGAACTTCTGGAGTTCACGTCTCATTTATCCTCCATTCAAAGTCTGCCAGTGTGTTACAGGGGCATAATGGTAAAAATGAGATTAAAATAGTTAAAATGTTATTAAAATAATATTTATATGGAAAAAGGACATAAATAGAATTATATAAAATGTTTGAGGGAAAAATGGTAATTTTATTCATATGTGTGTTAAGGATGGTTAATAAGGGTAAAAATGTAAATAAATGGTTAAATATGGAAATTTGTAACTTTTTAGGGGTAAAAATGTAATTTGGCATGATAATGGAAATTGGAGGGCAAAACCGTAATATAGCATGTTAATTAATGGTAAAATTGTAATATAGTGAAAATAATTAAACTAGTGCCATAATGGTAATATTAGTGAATTTAAAATGAACTAATGGCATAAATGTAATTTTGGTGAAGAAGGGTATGTTCGTCATTTTTAAAAAGTTTAAGGGTATATATGAAATATTACCATAAGTTAAGGATAAAATGGTAAATGAGATTATCTATGTATATTAATTGTGTAATTGCCCTAATTACGTGATTTAAAAATAATTAAATATAATATTGCATGCATAATTCGTAATTAATTTAAATATGTTTATTTTTTTAATATTAAGTGTTATTATTTGTGGAAAATCATTTATGCATCAAAAAATAGTTTAGTGAAAATTTCTGGATTTGCAATCACGACTACGCATATTTAATACTCAGCATGTAGTTTTATTTGACTGTGTGTAGGTACTCCGCAGGATTTTGGAGCAGTGCACACCTCACATTTTGGGAATGCTATTGAAGAAGTTATTTGAAAAATTTATGCATGTTAAGATTTTGGCATGTATATGACTTAGAGTATTGTTTTGGGTTTTGGTCTGTAATAGACTATTATAACTGTCACTAGTTTATATGTGTGTTTGGCATGCCTAATAATTGATAAAAATTAAGTTAATACCATTGGTAAAGTAAAAATGTAGACTTCCAACTTAAAAGAAAACTGACCAAATGAATAGTAACTTAGACAGTTATAAGTCAATCGACATAATTGATAATAAATTAAAATAGGAATATTAAGTTCAATGATTAATTAATAATTGTTAATAGACTTGAGTAATTTGTTTATTCATACGGTACAAAAAAAAATACCGGTTTTAATTAATTGTCTATTTAATAAGCTGATTAGTTCAATTAGGTTAACTGGATTAAAATGAACAGTTAATTAATTGGATAGTAAGGTATTAGAGTGTTACATCAGTACTGTGGCATTCGGTATCTGTATCACATACGGGTACAGGGTGTTACAAAAATATTCATTAAACCCAAATATCCAAAATACAAATATGATTCAAGAACTCCTAAGCATTAATAACTACTCAAACATCAAGAATATAAGCATAAAATATGAAAAATTAAAGTTTAGAATACACCCTTGATGAGAGAGAAAAAAGATATTGAAGCTCTTGTTCTTCAACCTTGGAATCTCATTGAATCCCCAAAATATAAATCTACACTAAATTAATCTAAATTAATTAAGAACAAAATTGCAATTTAAAATTAAATCTAAGCTAAAAAAACAATAGTTAAGAAGACATGAAACCTGAAAGAAAGAAATAAAAGATGGCTGCTAAAAAAATAAAACTCAGTCTAACTAGTTCTCTCTTCAAGATGAAATGGCGCTTTATTTTATATATACAGAAAAGCACAGCTGTGTTCTTGAATAAGTAGTGCTTTAGGGTTGTGTTGCGTGCGCAAAATTGGTGGAAAACACGCGACACAGCTGTGCATTTTGCGAAAGCACAGCTGTGCTTTTGGCACTTATGTATGTGTCGCTACCTCTTGTGCGCACGCCTCTCGCTGCGTAACACAGCTGTGTTTTCGCAGAAACACAGTTGTGTTCTTGATTGCTCTCGCTGGCACTGGACATTGATAGCACAGCTGTGCTATGCAAAAGCACAGGTGCTTTTGGGCAGTTATGCTCTCCTTCACCAAATTTGTTCTAAAATCAACCCCGAACCTCCAATTTAGCTCCAAATTAAAATAAAACGCCTGAAAACATCCCAAAACTTATTAAAAATTATAAAAACATTTTAAACTAATCAAATAAAATAAATTAACTAATTAAGACTAAAAATAAATAAATAAAATACAAAATTATGCCAAGAAATAACCTAAAATATTAATATAATTGCAACTTATCAGCTATGCTCATGACGAGCTAGACCCATTCGCAGGGATCATGCTTGGGTAGCCGAAAAGTATCATCCCTCCGGTCAAAGCTTATGTAATGAAAATAGATACTTCCTGTATAGACCATTATGTATTGGACAAACCCAGATAAGTCGGTTGGTCACCTAATCAAAGGTTTTCATGCCCCGATAGGCCCATGTCGATTTATTCGGACTGCCTAAATACACAATGATCATAACCCATGCATATGTACATTAGATAAGAGAGGTTGTGCTACCGATTTTCTACCGTGCACCATACGCGTCCATTGGGTCCCCTGTTATCCCATGGATCAAGCCCACCTAGGAAAGATACTGCACGACCTCCTGTGTGGGAGTTATAAGGTTGGAAGGATCTATCTGCTTGCATGTGGTTGTGGATGTTGCATTGCATATTCATGTCATTCATGAAAAAAAAAATTTTTTTTCCTCCCTATGTGTACATCCTATTCTTTCCATATAATTCTCACATGTACATATCATCCTGTGCTTAGTTTTTTCCATGTTTCACATGTATCGTTGTAATCTCTTTAAGCCATCGAGGACTGTTTGCATAGCACGATCATGCATCACATATTATTCATGCATCATTCTAACTCCTTAATTTTTCAGCCATCAAAGACAACTTTTTTAGTTGGTTAGGGGTTCCGACAGCTGCCTTATCAGAGGGTTTTGATTGAGTAACCAAAATCAAAATCAAGTATGATTAACAGGCATTCAAAAAAATTTTTAGAAATGGCCAATTCACTGAGAGAGGCAGATACAACCTAGGCCATGATTGCTGAAGAAGTTAGCAGGAGGTTCGAGGAATTTGTGAACAGAATGATAACCATGATGGTGACAATGGCCAAACTTGCTGGAGAAAACCTAGCTGCCCCTCTTATGAGATAAAATGAATAAGAGGAGGCTAGAGAGGACCCACTTGAGGAGGTTCATCCACCACTAGTGGATTTGAGGGCTACCACATCTGCGGGCCAGAGAAGAGGAGGCATGCATAGGCTAGAAGATGATTATGTAGAGGAGGAACATGAAGAACCCATAGTGGTGAGAAGTAAGACACCTCAGACTGAGGAGGTCATATGGAAGAAGATGGAGGAGAAGTTCGAGGTGATGTCCCAACTGCTGATGATGGGAAAGGGGATGAACCCTGAGGATAAGGAGCTGGATGGAGAGGATTTAATCCCTCTGAATTTCAAGATGCCTGATGTCCCAAAGTTTGATGGCACATCGGACCCCATTGGACACAGCAAGCAATACTCTCTGGTAATGAAGGGTACTATGCTAACAAAGAGGCAGAAGGTAGAGTACTTCTATTTAAGTTTGACAGGTCCTGCGGTGGACTAGTATCATGGACTGGACTGAAAAATAAAAGAAGATTGGAATCTGCTAACGGAGGAGTTCCTCCAGTAGTACGACTGCAACACGAGGATGGAGGTCACTCTGAAGGCTTAGAGCTACTGTAGGAAATGCCAGATGAGTCATTCCATGAGTACCTGACCCTATGGAGGAACCGGGCAATGGAGATGAAGAGGAAGCTAGATACTCCAGACTAGATCAGGCTATGTATCAGGAATGCTAGCCCATATCTGAAGGATGGGTTAAAGATGAAGGGGCTGAAGGACTGGGAGTCGCTTAAATATATAGCCATGAGGCCGAGCATCTAGATAAAATGGCTAAATCTTTAAACCTTGCCTTGGGCAAAAACAAAGGAAGTAGCAGTGGTAATGGGGGCAATGATGGGGCAGCAGAAGTCTCAACCGCAGGAACGACTCGGTGCCACCTCACTATCTCGGGTAGGCCATTGTCTTGGCACTTCAGCCGTCTCATCAAGGAAAGGAAGTTACAACCCTTGCTAGCCGTGCTTGCCCATGTCAAGGATAGTCTAGACACAAAACAGACTGGTATTGTGCATATCAAATGGTACATAGGGCATAGAATAAACTATTGCCTTCCTCTAAGAGATCGCATTCAAGAATTGATACCTGACCTGGAGGAAGAAAGAAAGAAGTAGAGTTGTTACAATGCCATTTTTTTTAATGATATAACGTGTATTCTTGAACTATACACTTGTTTCTCTTTTCTATTTTAATAATATGGGCTTTTCTTATATATGCATCACATCAAGCATTTAATAAACACTGTTTCATTTAATTTCAAAAATAATAATCTTGATTGTGTCCAATCGGACTCCTGAAGTAAGATAAAATTTGAGAGATAAAAAAAATAGCATTTTCCTTGACCTAGAGTGACTTGCTAGGGCAATTTGCTTTAATTTTTCAAGTTGACAGTAATTGAAATTTTCAAAAGCTATTCCTTTGCTTCCTCTGAATCTAGGATGGATACAATGCAGCCAAGAAAAATCAAGTTCCAATTATTAAGGTGTTGTCTCAAAAGCTGGACTATTAAATTCAAGATGAACAAGGCTTTGGATTTTCACAAAAAAAAAAAAAAAGAAAAGAAAAGCAAAAGAAAAGCAAAAAGAAAAGAAAAAAAAAAAAGAAGAAAAAAAAAGAAAAGAAAACCCATAGTTTTGGTTTAAATTATCAGAAGCCAAGCTGTAACCCAATCTCAACCATTGGGAGCTGCCTCAGAAATTAAGTAAACAAAATCGAAAGAAGGAAAAATGCGAGCTTTTATAGTCAAGTTTCAAATAGAGAACCCACTTCTTCAGCCAGTTTACATAAGGGTTAAGATGAATCCTTTGGTGCTAAAAAGGAGGCGTGGTCAGAAGGAGCAGCCATCCCGAACAATAGTGATGAAGATAAATTTAAAGGAACCACGTATACATCGATAGATTGAAGGGGGTCCCATGGAAAAGGCTAAATAATAATAATAATAATAATAATAAATTCCCCGCGAGTCAAAAATCGAAAAAAGGCGACCTTGCTAAAATTTGGCGCCCTGATAGGATGAAAATTGAAAAAAAGGCATATTGGGAAAAAATTAAAGGCTAAGAGAGAATATTCATTCAAGAAAACTTAAGAGGGCTAATTGATAACAGGAGTCGAGTCCACCCAAGGTGTTACTCATTGAGATTAAATTAAACTTGTATTTTTGCATAACTGTCTAGTCATGATCGTTGTTATTGCTATATGGTGCATATAGATAGAAATGCATGCATAAGCTAGGCATAAACATGCAATTGAATGGTTATGAGAAACCTGTGGCATGCATATGGACATATGCTGGGGCAAGTCTCAAGGTAGTAATAACAACACTTCATGTGACAAATCCTCCTCCTACCCTTAAAAAAAAGTAAACAAAAAAGCCGTTAGAGATGAAAGCTGTAACTGGCTCTCTAAGCAAAAGTTAGGCCAAAGGATAGGGTGAAAATTTGAAAATAGGCAGTCTTCCCTACAAAAAATAAAATAAATAAAAGTCTCTGGAGTGGATTGGGTCAATTCCAAGTAAAAATTAGGCATAGGGTCTTGTGAAAATCCCCAAAGGAAGCATTTCCTACAAAGAAAAGCTAGTGTGAAAATCCACAAGGGACGCACTACCTTTAAAATAACGACTTTCGATGCCTGGAGCGATAAGGCAGCATTACTCCAAATAACTTCCCTTTAGGCATATAATGCATAATTTTGGACATGAGTCAGAGTCATGGGGGTAAGACGCTATACAATTCAAGGCAAAAGGCATATGCTCGTTGATCAGGGGGGGGGGGGGGGGGGGGCAAAGATGCACACGGGATAGTTCTCTTTGAAAGAATTATGGGTCAGAATTCCTAAGCCAAGATGACACCTTTCTAGATCATTGGGGGCATAAGACAGTATGAGCAGTACCCTCAATGAGTCCCTTAACCACCTAGGATGCAGTCTATCCATTTTTGCATATCACGTGCATCCCACGTGTACACTATTTTGCATATCTCTTTGCATAACTTTACACTTGCATAGCCTTTCACGAGGCCCAACAAGCATTCACACATGCATGAACTTTGTATATATCTTGCATATGCAATTCTTCGCACACATCCCATGCACTTAATGCTTCTATACATGTAACGCATAATTCTTTGCACATGTTTAGCATACATATCACGAGCACATATCGTATGTATTTAATCCTTTACACATAAAGTTGTGTTCACATAATTTTTGTACATAATCCTTTGTGCATATTTCGTGTGTATAGCCTTGTGTATATATTTCACATATATAATTTCATACGCACACGCAATCTTTTGTACATACTCTTGCGCCAATAACTTTATAGGAAAAGGCAAAACTAAGGGACAGCTTCGGCAAGATGAAGTCAAGATAAAGCCCACGCAAGTTGAAATCATGCAAGCCCATAAAGAGGTAATGCATTAAGTCCTTTTTCCAAGGCATTCTTAGCCTCTTCGGAGCATTATCTTTAAGTCCTTTTTGAAAGGAATTCTCAGCCTCTTCGGATCATTATCTTTAAGTCCTTTTTCTAAGGCATTCTCAGCCTCTTTAGAGCATTATCTTTAAGTCCTTTTTCAAATGCATTCTCACCTCTTCGGAGCATTATCTTTAAGTCCTTTTTCCAAGGCATTCTCACCTCTTCGAAGCATTATCTTTAAGTCCTTTTTCAAAGGCATTCTCAGCCTCTTCGGAGCATTATCTTTAAGTCTTTTTTCCAGGGTATTCTCAGCCTCTTCGGAGCATTATCTTTAAGTCCTTTTTCAAAGGCATTCTCAGCCTCTTCGGAGCATTATCTTTAAGTCCTTTTTTAAAGGCATTCTCAGCCTCGTGGGATCATTATCTTTAAGTCCTTTTTCTAGGGCATTCTCAGCCTCTTCGGAGCATTATCTTTAAATCCTTTTTCAAAGGCATTCTCGGCCTCTTTGGAGCATTAGCTTTAAGTCCTTTTTCCAGGGCATTCTCAGCCTCTTCGAAGAATATCTTTAAGTCCTTTTTCAAAGACATTCTCAGCCTCTTCGGAGCATTATCTTTAAGTCCTTTTTGAATGGCATTCTCAGCCTCTTCAGAGCATTATCTTTAAGTACTTTTTCCAGGGCATTCTCAGCCTCTTCGGAGCATTATCTTTAAGACATTTTTCAAAGGCATTCTCAGCCTCTTCGGAGCATTATCTTTAAGTCCTTTTTCCAGGGTATTCTCAACCTCTTCAGAGCATTATTTTTATGTCCTTTTTCATAGGCATTCTCAGCCTCTTCGAAGCATTATCTTTAAGTCATTTTTATAAAGTATTCTCAGCCTTTTCGGAGCTTTATCTTTAAGTCCTTTTTCTAAGGCATTCTCAGCCTCTTCAGAGCATCATCTTTAAGTCCTTTTTCCAAGGCATTCTCAGCCTCTTCGGAGCATTAACCTTTAAGTCCTTCTTCTAAGGCATTCCCAGTCTCTTCAGAGCATTACCTTTTGAAGCATTAAGTTTTTCCAAAGTATTCCAAATCCTTTTAATCTAAGAGAATGTCCACACTTTGTAGCCTAGATAATGGCTCAGTGAGATTCAAGGATATCTGCACTTTGTAGTCTAGATAACGACTCGATGCGACTCAAGGATGATATTCATATTCTACAAACAATTCTCCAGGGAACAACCAGCCCTTCAAAGGGCACCCGTCAGACATCGACCCCAATAAGTATATACTGCTGCAGGTATGCATCTCTTTTATTTACCCTGTTGTAGACACCAGGTCCCGAGGCGGTCCAAGATCAGGCTTACTCGATGATGAAAGTGATTCCGATTCACAGGCAAAAATATCAAAAATGATGTTTCCCTACTCGAGACCTTTTTAATAAAAATAAGAAAACAGATAAATAAATATATAATAAAAATTATAAAAAATTAGAAATAAAAAAGGGTAGGAAGTGTTATTTTTATCAAAAAAATTTGATTAAAAATTATATATTTGAAAAAAAAATCTTTTTGGTGGCCATGTGCGGCCTTTTATGCCCTCCAGTGAGGAGGCCGCACTTCAGCCTTCCCAAGCTGCACCTCGCGCAATGCGAGGTGCGGTCATCCACCTGCGGGTACCCCTGCTCCTCCCTACCCTATCCCTTTCTCACCTGTAAAACACAGTTTTGGGACCGTAAAAAAATCACCTTCTTTCACGTTTTAATGTTTTTTGGAAAAATAAAATTAGGAAAACTTTTGTTTTTTATTTCCATTCCGGGAGGTGAAGAAATTAAAAGAGAGACTGTCTTCATTTTCAAAGGAAGAGCTACTTCCTTGGAAAAGATAGGGTTTTTTCTTCTTTCCTTAGAGAAAAGAGAGGCGGACGAGAGCAAACAAATATATCTTCAAAAATCTTTGGAATTTAATTCTTCTTCTTTCTAAAAGGGTTTTGGTTTCTGGATTGATTTGAGCAAAGAAAAATAATTTCCTTAGCTTGATTACTCCATCAAAAATCATTTTTTGAGTTTTTTTTGTGTTAAGAAACTTACATTTCTTTAAGTATTTTTGGTATTTATCACCGCAAGCTTGACAAGGAGGATGGATCGAGACATCACTTCTCTACTCTATAAACTCTGAGAGTAAACATTCTTGGACCCCTTTTTTATCACTTCATTTCCTATTTTTACTGTTCCTGTATTATTTATTAACGTTATCAGTGGCTTTGTTGTTGATTGTTTTGTTAGTATTGGTAGTTGATTAATAATATTAGTTGCTTTATCATCACTGTTTCTATTATTTTTGTAATCATCAATGTGATTATTACTACCAAGTGTTGTGATCATTTTTATTGCCATAAGAAATATTGTTATGGTTACTATCCTTCTGTTTGTTGTTATTATTATTGATGTTGTTGTTGTTGTTAGTATTCTTTCGGGGTTATTGTTATGGCTATTTATTTCACTATTATTATTACTTATTTTATTGTTATCATCATTATTTATTTTTATCATTATTATTTATATTATTATTATTATTATTATTATTATTATTATTATTATTATTGTTGTTGTTGTTGTTATCAGTACTACTATTATTATTATTATTACTATTAATGTCACCATGCATCTGTTTGTTGTTATCATTTCATTATTATTATTATAATTATTATTTGACGTTGTCATATGTTTACCATTGATATTATTATTATTATTATTAACTTTGTTATTATTATTATTATTATTATTATTATTATTATTATTGTTATTATTATTATTGTTGTTGTTGTTGTTGTTGTGACTGTTGTTATGTTTTTGCATGATTAATTTTTCTTTATTTTTCTCTTGTCTTTACATGTATGTGTTTAATGTTAGATTTATTACTAATGTTTTTATTATTTTTTTTTGTGTTTGGGTAAAATATGAGGTCGCTTGCTTGAGCATCGCCGTGACCAAATAGAGGGGTCACGACATGTAGGAAACCTTCCTCGGTGAGATCTTTCCTGTCTTTACCTATGTGGTCGTGCTTGTTTGTAAATAAAAATAGTTTTACCCATACGCGTGTAAGATAAAAATTACAAAAATATTTTTATAACTAAATTGGGATTTTTACTAATAAATTGGGACCAATGTCCTCGAGTTTAACCAAGGAATGCAAAATGCCGTGGATTAAAATGAAGAGTTAAGTTTTCTAAAAATGGGATCACTCATCCAAGTTTTCAAGCCAAAAATCAAAATAACTCTTCGATCTCTCTTTAAGTGAGCATGAAGGAACCAATGTTCCGAGGCCAAATAAATATCTCGATTTATGTATGTCATTTTCTATGCTTGACTTTGTTTTGTTTGTTTTAAGTTTATGTTCACATATCTTGTGGGCCCTTGTAATTAATTATTTTGGGGCAATTTTATTTAGCTTCCTTTTATTTAGGGATTGTATTCTCTCCCAATTCTTATCTTGTAATGATGTGGCTTTGCATGTTTATTGCTTTATTTACCATTTTATTTATTACTTTCTTTACAGCTTTCATTTATCGCTTTCTTAGTACTTGTAATGCGCCTTTTAATAAATTGCATTAATCGTGTGAGAAGAGAGATGGAATTTTCAAATCTAAAAACTCTCTTATAATTAACCAAAGCATGAATAAGAGTGAAGTTCCGAACACTTTCTCTAGTTTAGACCATAGAGGTTAGATGACCTTTCCCAATTTCCTATAAATTAGGAGGCGACTCCAACATACCTCAAAAGTGCCTAAAGGTTTCATGAGGCTAGATGAACTTCCCCAATGTTCTATTGGGTGGGGATTCCAAAATGTATCATGGTACCCAAGATCAAATAACGCGAACCAATCCCTGAAGTCCTAAAAGCGGGCCTATTGATGAGGGCCTTCCCGGTTCGGTGCGCATCACAGTGACGACTCCACTGGGGATGTTTGTTACTTTGTTCTGAAAGTGTCTTAATAAAATATATAATTGAGTTTTTAAAAACTAAATTTCTAACTATTTTTGAAAATTGCATTGTATCATTTTAGAGCCTTAGAATTATGTTAGTTTGTACCTTTGTTCTACCCCGGTGCATTCCCGAAGCACGACCCTATGTTCACACAATGTAGGAAAGTGTTAAGGATAATCACCAGCCCAAGCCTAGTATCTTTTGGTATATCAAATGGAGACCCGATTGGTCGTTATGCTTGTGATGAGTTAGAACTATTGGCAGGGACCATGCTTGGGAGCCCTGAAGTATTATCACCTTGACTAAAGCTCATGTAATGGCAATAGATACTTCCCCTAGGTGAAATTAACTATAATACGATGCTTGTGATGCAGTCCATCATGTATTGAACAAAATCAAATAAATTATGTAGTCTTCTATCAAAGTCTTTAATGCCCCAGTGGGGTCACTTTAATTTGATCGACGTGTTTAAATACATAATGGCTAAAACTCATACGTATGTGCATTTTGAGAGACGTTATTGTAATGACCCAAAAAGGGCCTAGTCGAAATTCGCGTGCTAAGTCGAAAAATTAAGGGTATTTCAGTAATTTGTGCATGAGGAAGTTTGGATAATAAGGACTTAATTGCAAAATTAATTAAAATGTTAAGTGAAGAATTATCTAGTGGACTATGTGTATTGTACCGAGGATGTAAAGTATTTAATAAGAGATTATCTAGTGAGTATAGTGTATGGTGTCATGGATCATGAAAGTCAAAGTGGATCCTTTAGTCCAATAGGATTGTGCCAAGTGGATTAAGTTAGTGAGAGCATTTATTGTAAAGTGAGTGAAGGAGAGAGGGAAAGAAGAAAAAGCTGAAATTGAGCTTCTTGTTCATGTTTCCTCTCCTCCTTCTTCTTCATCATTTCTTTCTTGCTCTCTCTTGCTTTGCCCTAACGTGAGTCTTCAAGCTTAGGTTGGATTTCTGAATTTGAGCTGGGTTTTGAAAGGTAAGTGTTTGGGTTTTATTTTGGGTTCTTCATCCTCTTCTTCCTCTTTATTTTTCTGGTTTTGGTTGAGTGAATGCATGGTTTGACTCAAGTGTGATTTGGCTGGATTTTATGCAAGAAACGGAGGAGAGAAGGAAGAACAAGGGAAAGGAAAAAGTGGGATTTCTGAAGGAATTGGATTGAAGCTTCTTTGTCAGGTTTAGGAGCTCTATTTTGGATGTGTTTATTTGGAATTTAGTTGCCCTGGTTCTCTTGGATTATGAGTGAGTATTTGAAAATGTATGTGTATGATTGGGTAATGAAATTGGATTTGTATGCTAGTGCTATGATGAGGATGATTTGCATGTTTTGTTTAATTAATTAAACATAGCTTTTGCATGAGTTTCTGGGTTTGTTTAGTTACTTTGATATTCAAGAGTTTAAGTGTATAATTATTGTGTAAATTGTATTATACATGATTATGGGTATGTTTTGGAAGTATTCTAGTGATGGGGTAAGTGTCTATATTTATCTGAGTGATTGGCTGTGTTGGGTTGTGTTTTGAAAGCTTTGGAACATATGTGTTTTGGGTCGAGGAACTGGGAAATGTGACTCTATTGGAAGCGTGACAAAGCCGCTTGTTTCCAGCTTCTCACGGCCGCTCGGATGCACTCGTCATGACACGTGAAAATCCCTCATGAGTCATGAAGATTGCTCGATCAGATGTGAGCATTTAGCAAGTGATTCTTCACGAGACGTGAAGCATCTTCACGAGTCGTGAAGATTAGCTCGGGATGAAGCATCTTCACGAGTTGTGAAGAAGCTTCGTTTCGCCCGCTCGATAAGATGAGCCTCGTTTGGCGTTTGGCTAATCGTCCGCTCGGTGTGGCGCGTAGCTCGGTAGCTGGGCTTGTGCACGGGTTGTGAATTTTAGCACAACTCGTGCACAAGAAGTGGAGGCCAGCACGAGTCTTACACCATAGCATGACTTGTGCCAGCTTGTTTTCTCACTGTCGCGAGTCGTGCATTGCGACACGAGTCACGACAGCCCCTTCTGGCTTGTAGTGCTGAGGCTACTATCGTGAGAGCGACATAAGTCGCGATCACGATAGTGAGCCTCCTCCTCCTGCCTGTTTTGTTTTGTTTTGCCTAAATGTCTTCTTTTCTCTCTTTGCATGGCTTTTTTGTTACAGTGTAAGTTATGTTTTGTATTTTTATACCAGAGTATTGATGTTTTTGAATTATGCTAATAATTAATGACATGTTAGTGTTGGACTTTGGCTTTTGACATTGTCTAGTGATAGATGTTTAGAGTGAGTGTTTTTAGTCCTGAAGTGTCAAAGTAGTGGATAGATAAGCATGCTTATAAAGGGATAGTGAGTGCAGCTGCTAGTGTTGGCCCCATTTAGGCCTTTTGGCCGACCTCCGAGATGGTCATTCTGATAGTGAAAATATTTTGAGACTCCGGTCTCCCTTGTTACCTTCGCTTATAAATGTTTTTGAGGCTTCGGTCTCCCGTGTAGTGTTCCCGTATCCACCACCAGTGAAATTCAGGCTATGGTTTGAAGTGTTTGGCTTTTGCGTAGTGAAGTGTTATGATTATTATGTGATTCCAGTTAGTGTATTTTGCTTTGTCCGAGATGTTATTAAGTTCTGTTTTCTCTTAGTGATTATTGAATTATATATCTCTATTCTCTGTTACTTAGAGACTTTAGTATTTTGATGCATATATATATTTATGTGTTATTGCATGATATTATTGTATAGTATTCTGTTATCTTTGTTCCTGCCCACTAAGCGTTATCGCTTAGCACGGGCTCTTTTCCCTTGTAGGTGGCAAGTTTTGGCTCCGCTCGAGTCGCGCATCTACAGGGTTGGCCACTAGGAGTAGAGTTTTATTTATTTTGTACTCCTCCTGTATTCTTTTTATATATGTATTCTTTTGATTAGTGGCATATGTAAATTTTGTTAAGGACCCTTATGTAATTCTGAATGATGTATTTAATATATTTTATATTTTTAATTTAATGTTAAGATTATGAGTTTCATTACTGTTCTCTACGCTTTCACTGAGATGTATGCATGTTTCTGAGTGAGGGTCGTGTAGCGCCCCGGTGTCCTTCCAATGGGGGCGTCGGGGGTGTTACAGTTATGCTGCCGGATTTCTGCCATGCACTACACACGTCCATTAGATTCCCCGTTAACCCATGGATCAAGCCCACCTAAGAAGAGACTAATTGACCTTGTGTACGGGAGTCAAAAGGTTGGAAGGATCTACTTGCTTGTATGTGATTTTAAATATCGCATAACACATGATCATGCATTGTATATGTCATTCATGCATCATTCTAACAATTTGAATCTTTCAGGCATCATCGATTCATCTAAGTGGTCTAGGGATCCAAGCTGACGGCTCAGCAGAAGACTTATCTTCGAGTTGCCAAAAGGGTATCAGTTTGGGGTTCAGATTCACTTTCGGAGGCTAGTGAGACTTTACCTTCAAACGTTTTACCAGAGTTTAGTATGGCTAATCTTTCAAGAGAGACAGAGGCAATTCGTGGTCTAATTGCTAAGGAAGTAAGCAGGATATTGGAGGTATTTGAGAATAGGGTAATGGACATGATGAGGAACATGACTGCTATAAAAAGAAACTAAGGGAGGATATTTTTTTGGAAAACACAAAAAGAAAGAACGTAGAAAGAAAGCTTGGAGAGCAAGAAAAATAGTTCTAGTTCTCAAATCATTCTTGAGTTTTTTTCTTGAATCCAGGAAATTAATTCCTGAGTTTTGAGATTTCAAACATCTTTCATTTTTTCTTTAACATAAATTACGTTTTAAAATTTTTATCAAGCTCTATTTTAATTTCCATTTCAAGAAGAGCAAAGAGGAAACCAAAACTTCATCATTTGCAGATCAAAGATCAACATATGAGGGTAAATACTGATTAGCCATCTCTTTCGACTCATCTTCTTTCTCTTTTCTTCTTGTTCTTTCTTTCTTATTACTTCTTTTCTTTGTTTTGTTGAGTCAGTGAGTTTTGTTCATTGTATATATTGTATATATTGTATATGCTTTTCCTTTGATCTTATTAACCCGTTGATCGCATGTTTGTTGTTGTTATGATTCATTAAGCATGTTCATTGCTTTATTACGCATGTTTTGATCGCATGGTGTTGTGTTTATTGACTTGTTTTTAGTCCTCTGTTTACCCCTATTTCTCGGGTTGCTGGGATCATAAGTTTTGTTTTTCTTGGATTGTGGTTGCCGATCGGATTTTACCTTTATTTTTGCTTGAATTGTGTTTCTCCGGTCGGATTTCGCTCTTTCCATATCGAATAATGCTTTTATTTTCCTTCTCTCGTTCGATAGTCAAAGAAGATCCCCATTTCCCAATCGGACTACACGACTCACGCAAGGCATGCATTGCACGACTCGTGCAAGGCCTGCACGAGTCATGCATGCCGGATCTTCTCCCTCTTTAATTTTTTTTGCTCCCCTGTTTTGTCCGATCGTCTGAGTATAATGTATATAACATAATATGATTTGCTTTGTTTTTTATCTTTTATATTGCTGTCTCAATTCACTTATTTTTGGCTAATTAATCTCTATTGATAATTATTAATGTTATTGTTGGTTGATGATTCATTTGTATATTTGTTTACTATTCTTTAATCGTTATCTTTGGTAGGAATTTAATTTAAGTTGTTCTATCGTTAGTAATGCATGCCATTTGATTTGGGTTTGTGCTTTTTAAAATTAAAATCAGTGTTTTTCCTTTGGAATGGTGAGTTTTTGCTTGACAGAGAAAAAACACAGCTGTGTTTCTACACTGCCCTGCGCCTTGCTGAGGAAACACAGCTGTGTTGTGTTTTCTTCACTGTCCAATTTTCTTTTGTTTTCGTTCATTTTCTGCATGCTATCTTTGCTTCTTTTATGTTTTATCTCTTTCTTTAATGCAATTATTTTATGTCTATTTATTTCTACTTTTTATATTTAATTAGTTTAACTGATTATTATTTGATTGATTTATTAATTATTTTAATTACTTTATTCAATTAATTTATTTGTTCATATTACATTAATTACTTAATTTACTTTACTAACATTTTATTTTATTTTTCTTTTGTTGCCTCAAATTTATTTATGTATGCGAGTTACATTTCGTGCCCGGGTCAAAGAATTAGAGAATTAGAGGCCTTTAAATTAAGGGTTTGCATTTTAAATTTTGTATTTTCTTTTTTTATTATATTATTTTTACGTGTTATGTAAAATGTATTTTAAATTCTCCTTATTATAGAAAATCACAATTTTACAATAATTAATAACTTGGGATCTTTCTTAATAAAATTGGACCAATGTCCTATTTTAGCCAATAAAATCTCACTTTCAAATGGAGAACTAAATTTTCATAAAATGGGATCACTCATCCCGATTTTCTCAATCAATATCCAAAAAAATAGTTCTCTAATTTTTAAGTTAATAAAAAAGGAACCAATGTTCCTAAAATTCAACAAATAACCCGATTTATGTATGATGCATTTTTATCATTTTGTATGCATTATTTGTTTATTTTGTAGCCCGTGTAATTAATTTTAGGGCGAATTTTATTATTTATGTCTTCTTATTTTATTTTGGGGATTGTTCTGTGCCATTCCTTTAATTTATTTTTGGGGGATTGTTCTGTCCCAATTTTCATTCATAATTTATTTATTTATTTATCGCTTTCAATATGCTTGCAAATGCGCTTTAAATTCAATGCAAAATCGCGTGTGATGACAGATGGAATTCTATTTTCTTAAAAACTCATTTATAAACTTAAGTCATCAATAAAAGTGAACTTCCGAACACCTTCTCTGTTTTAGACCAATAGAGGTTAGAAACCTTTCCCAATTTCGTGTAAATTGGGTGGCGACTCCAAAATACCTCAAAGGTGCCTAAAGGCGTCGTGAGTGTAGATGATCCTTTCCAATGTTCTATTGGAAAGGAAGTATCGAAGATAACTCATGATGCCCAAGATCAAAAAGATGCGAACCAATCCCTTGAGGCCCAGAAGGCGGGCTCAGCGAGGGCCTTTGCTAGGTTTCGGTGCTACCACTTCATATCTCAGAAGGGTTAGCACGATGGCGGTACTACCACTCCACGGAGGGTTAGCACGACCACGGCACTACCACTTCACAGTTAAGAAAATAACTCGCACTTTGTAAGCCTAAAACGGGCTCGGTGCAGTTTTGAAGAACAACCTCACACTTTATAAGCCTAGAACGGGCTCAGTACAGCATAGAGAGCAACCCTCGCACTTTGTAAGCCTAGAACAGGCTCGATGCAGCTCAAAGAGCAACCCCCGCACTTTGTAAGCCTAGAACGGGCTCGATGCAGCTCACAGAGCAACCCTCGCACTTTGTAAGTCTAGAGCGGGCTAAGTGCAGCTCAGAGAGCAACCCCCACACTTTGTAAGCCTAAAACGGGCTCGATGTAGCTCAGAGAGCAACACTTGCGCTTTGTAAGCCTAGAACGGGCTCGATCCAGCTCAGAAGAGCAACCCTCGTGTTTTGTAAGTCTGGAGCAAACTCGGTGCATCATCCAGTCCAGGAAGACAGCTGCCTTAGGTATGCCCTTCTTCATTCTTTCTTTGAGTTTTGGCTCACTCAGGCACCCAGGCACTATGTTCCCCAAAACTGGGGGCAACTGTAGACACCATGTCCTAAGTCAGCTCAGATCGAAGTTACCTATTGATGAAAATGCTGCTTCTTCACGGGCAAAAGATAGATCAAAGTGATGGTTTCCTAAAAAAAAAAATTTCATTTTTTTTTATTTTTAGAATAAAAAGGAGGGAGAGGGAGCCTTGGGGGCCTGTGTGGTGAGGCCCATCTCACTAAGTGAGATGCAGCCTCACATTAGTGAGGCCCATCTCACTTACGTGAGATGCTGCCTCACATTGGTGAGGCCCATCTCACCAACGTGAGATGCAGCCTCACGTTGGTGAGGCCCATCTCACTAACGTGAGATGCAGCTCTCAGGCTATCCATGCCCCTAACGTGTGTTTTCCCTATTTTCAGGGGATTTGGTTTAAAAAAGCATGGGTTTATGGTTGATTGGGTGAAAAACCACCTAACCCTCTCTGAGATATAAAAAGAAAAATCTAAGAAACTAAGCAAGTAGATTTTTTAGGAAAACACAGAAAGAAAGAACGTAAAAAGAAAGCTTGGAGAGCAAGAAAAATAGTTCTGGTTCTCAAAGCAGTCTTGAGTTGTTTTTTGAATCAAGAAATTAATTCCTGAGGTTTGAGATTTCAAACATCTTTCATTTTTTCTTTAACGTAAATTACATTTTAATATTTTTATCAAGCTCTGTTGTAATTTCCATTTCAAGAAGGGCAAAGAGGAAACCAGAACTTCATCATTTGCAGATCAAAGATCAACATCTGAGGGTAAATAATGATTAGCCATCCCTTCTTCTCATCTTCTTTCTCTTTTCTTCTTCTTCTTTCTTTCTTGTTGCTTCTTTCATTTATTTTACTGAGTCTGTGAGTTCTGTTCATTGTATATATTGTATATGCTATTCCTTTGATCTTATTAACCCGTTGATCGCATGTTTGTTGTTGTTATGATTCATTAAGCATGTTCATTGCTTTATTATGCATGTTTTGATCGCATGGTGTTGTGTTTATTGACTTGTTTTTAGTCCTCTGTTTACCCCTGTTTCTCTGGTTGCTGGGATCGTAAGTTTTGTTTTGTTTGGATTGTGGTTGCCGATCAGATTTTACCTTTATTTTTGCTTGAATCGTGTTTCTCTAATCGGATTTCGTTCTTTCCCGATCGGATAGTGCTTTTATTTTCCTTCTCTCGTTCGATAATCGAAGAAGATTCTCGTTTCTCGATCGGACTGCACGACTCGTGCAAGGCATGCACGAGTCATGCATGCCTTGCACGACTCTTGCAAGGCCTGCATGAGTCATGCATGCCCGATCTTCTCCCTCTTTTGTTTCTTTTGCTCCCCTGTTTTGTCCGATCGTCTGAGTATAATGTATATAACATAATATGATTTGCTTTGTTTTTTTTAACTCAATTCACTTATTTTTGCCTAATTAATCTCTATTAATAATTGTTATTGTTGGTTGATAATTCATTTGTATATTTTTTTACTGTTCTTTAGTTGTTATCATTGGTAGGAATTTAATTTAAGTTGTTTTATCGTTAGTAATGCATGCCATTTGATTTGGGTTTGTGCTTTTTAAAATTAAAATCAGTGTTTTTCCTTTGGAATGGTAAGTTTTTGCATGACAGAGCAAAAATACAGCTGTGTTTCGCAATCTACACTGCCCGGCGCCTTGCTGAGGAAACACAGATGTGTTTTCTTCACTGTCCCATTTTTTTTCCTTCATTTTCTGCATGCTATCTTTGCTTCTTTTATTTTTTTATCTCTTTTTTTAATGCAATTATTTTATGTTTATTTATTTCTACTTATTTATATTTAATTAGTTTAACTTATTATTATTTGATTGATTTATTAATTATTTTAATTACTTTATTCAATTAATTTACTTGTTCATATTACATTAATTACTTAATTTACTTTACTAACATTTTATTTTATTCAAGTTACATTTCGTGCCCGGGTCAGAGAATCGGAGAATTAGAGGCCTTCAAATTGAGGGTTTGCATTTGAAATTTAGTATTTTCTTTTATTATTATATTATTTTTACGTGTTATGTAAAATGTATTCTTTTATTATCCGTATTATAGAAAATCACATTTCTTTTAATAACTAATAACTTAGGACTTTTCTTAATAAATTGGACCTATGTCATATTTTTGCCAATAAAATCTCACTTTCAAATGGAGAACTAAATTTTCATAAAATGGGATCACTCATCCGAGTTTTCCGAATCAATGCCCAAAAAATAGTTTTCTAGTTTTTAAGTTAATAAATAGGGAACCAATGTTCCTAAAATTCCATAAATAACCCGATTTATGTATGATGCATTTTTATCATTTTGTATGTATTATTTGTTTCTTTTATAGCCCTTGTAATTAATTTTGGAGCGAATTTTATTTATTTATGCTTTCTTATTTTATCTTGGGGGATTGTTCTGTCCCATCTTTTATTCATTTTGGGGGTTTATTCTGTCCCAATTTTTTATTTATTATATTATCTTTCTTTTTATGATTTACTTATTTATTTATTTTTCGCTTTCAATTTGCTTGCAAATGCACTTTAAATTCAATGCACAATCGCGTGAGATGAGAGATGGAATTTTGATTTCTTAAAAACTCATTTATAAACTTAACTTAAGTTGTTAATAGGAGTGGAGTTCCGAACACTATCTCTAGTTTAGACAAATAGAGGTTATAGACCTTTCCCAATTTCTCGTAAATTGGGTGGCGACTCCAAAATACGTCAAAGGTGCCCAAAGGCGTCATGAGGCTAGATGATCCTTTCTAATGTTCTATTGGGAAGGAGGCATCCAAAATGACTCATGATGCCCAAGATTAGAAAGACACGAACCAATCCCTCTAGTCTCAAAAGGCGCGCTTAAAGTGGGCCTTTGCTAAGTTCCAACGCGTGTCACGACTTCTTTTAATTTGAGGATTGTATTCTGTGCTAATTCTTATCTTGTAATTATGTGGTTTTGCATGTTTATTACTTTATTTAACGCTTTATTTAATGCTTTCTTTACAACTTTCATTTATCGCTTTCTTAGTGCTTATAATGCGCCTTTTAATAAATTGCATTAATCGTGTGAGAAGAGAGATGGAATTTTCAAATCTAAAAACTCACTTATAATTAACCAAGACACAAATAAAAGTCAAGTTCCGAACACCTTCTCTGGTTTAGACTATAGAGGTTAGATGACCTTTCCCAATTTCTTGTAAATTGCGTAGCGACTCCAAAATACCTTAAAGGTGCCTAAAATATTCATGAGACTAGATAAACTTCCCCAATGCTCTATTGGGTGGGAATTCCAAAATGTCTCATGGTACCTAAGATCAAATGATGCGAATCAATCCCTCGAGTCCTAAAAGCAGGGTCATTTAGAGGGCCTTCCCAGTTCGCCGAGCGTCACACTTGCACTTTTTTTCTGCCTTTTTTTGTAGGAATAGAAGTTCAGGATAAGCGCCAACAAAGATGACGACGAATGATTCATCAGGCTAATCGGATGGTGGTTGGCAGGGAGACACCGTGCAAGCCAAATAGAGGCTAGCTGGACAAACTCGATAGAACAAATCGTAGTTGAGTTGTAGTTTGATAACACTGCATCTCAGGACAATCGAAAGATACTGTGCAAGCCCAACGGAGGCTAGCGAGACAAATTAGATACCGTACAGGCCGAATGGAGGCCAGCGGGATAAATCAGATACAGTGCAGGCTGAAAGAAGACCAGCGAGACAAATTAGATACTGTACAGACCGAATGGAGGCCAGTACAATAAAAATGGTGTAACAAATTGCAAAAGGGTCATGGTAAAATAAACTACAACTTAGCGGCAACAAGCTACAAGCTTAAACGCAGCAAAAGGTAAGGACTGCCTCAAGTACGCACTTCTTTCCTTCTTCTCTGAATTTTGGCTCACCTAGGCACCCATGCACTAGCCTCCCCAAAATTGGGGGCAACTGTAGACATCAGGTCCTGAGACAACCCAGATTAGAGGTTATCGAGTAATGAAATTAATGCCTGTTCACAGGTAAAAAGGTTGGCAGTGATGATTTTCTTGTCAAATTTGCTTTTTTGAAATAAAAATAAAAATGAGAGTTTGAAAATTATAGTATTTTAGCCAAAATTGTCTCTTTAAAAAAAAATTCGGTCATTTGCAGCAGCTGGCGCGTGAGGGGGGACCTCCCTTGCATGCCGGGCGAGCGCCCAGACCGTAGCGCGCACGCACTAGTGCTAGGGATACTGCCCCTGCGCTATGCGGTGCACACATGCCAGTACGCAGCGAGCATGCTGGCAGCCAGTCGCTCACCAGTGACGGGCATCAATCAGCCCCTACGCTGTTGCAAATGTGTTTTTTGGCCGATAATCGATGATTTGTGTTAAAATTGATTTTTTATCCCATTTATTTGGTATTTTCATGGTTTTTTCAATTTTTAAAATTAAGATAGGTTTTAATTTTTTTTATTTATTATTTTATTTTATTAAACATTATCATTAAGATAAATATCAAAGATTTCATTTTATCTTCTAAATTCTAATTTGAATTGAAAAAAGTTTGATTTTATCTTTAAATCTAATTTGAATTTAAAAATATTTGATTTTATTTTCTAAAATATAATTTGAAATTAAATAAATTTGATATCTATCTTTAAAGATAATTTGAATTTAAAAAAAATGAGTTTTAAATTTGAATTTTAAAAATATTTGAATTTTAAAAAGATTTGATTTTTAAATTTGAATTTTAAAAAAGATTTGACTTTTAAATTTGAATTTTAAAAATATTTGAATTTAATTTAAATTTTAAAAAGATTTGAATTTTTTTCCCTTATCCCCAGGTAGCTTATAAATAGCAAGCTGAGGATCGAGAAAAGGATTCGGATTTTTTTTCTCTTCTTCTTCTTAAAAGGAATTCTTTTTACATTTTCTTTCTTTGAGTTTTCTTCAATAATTATTTGTTCTTGAGAATTTTTATTTTCTTCCATTATTTTTTTAAGCAAGTTTTTTTTTCTTGGAAAAAAACTCCAATTTTTATTATTTTGAATTCTAATTTTGCAGATCAAGGCAAGGAAATCAATCATCTTTTTCCCTTCATCGAACTCGAATTCTGAGGGTAAATATTCTTGTTACGATCCTACATTTCTTTTATCTTCTTTTATTTTATTTATTCACAATCATTTTATCAAGATGCAGATATTTGCATCTATTGTTTATATATTTATTTTATCTCTGATATTTTCTTTTATTTTCATTATTTTATTTCATTGTCCCACTCACATGTTATTTGTTTTTCATGTGAGTTTATTTATTTCTACTGAATATGGGCCGCTGAGAAGGGGAGCCCACTAGGATGATCTAGGGACTCCAATTTGGTTCATTTTCTTTACCTTATTTCCTTTTAGTTTATTTTTATTTTCAATTTATTGTAAATATTATTTTGAGCCCGCTAATGTAAAAATGGCTAAAGATTTCTACAAAGAAATGGGATTTTCCTAAAAAAAATAGGACCAATGTCCTGATTTTTTTTCCAAACAAAATAGATATTTTAAAAGTATTTTTCTCTAAATATGCATGCGAGGACCAATGCCTTCATCTTTAATCGAATATCCCGCTTTGTGTATATTTCCTTTTTTTTGGCTCATTTACAATGGGAGTTGTATTCCGCCCTTAGTTTTTGTAAGCTATTGTATTTTTTATTTACTTTACTTTGAGCTTACTTTATTTAATGCTTTCATTATATGATTGATTTGATACTTTAATTGTTGTATTGAACTGAATGAGAAAATGGGATAAAAGATTAAATTCAAAACTCACTTATAATTTAATGAAAGTATGAATAAATGGGAAGTCCCGAACCATCTCTGGTCTTAGGCTCAGTGAGGTTAGACGAACCTTTCCAATGTTTCATTGTAAAGTGAATTCCAAAATATCTCTTGCTGCCTAAAATAGGGCCAGGTTGCATTGTCTTAGACTCCATGAGGTTAGACGAATCATCCCAATATTCTATTGGGGTGGAGACTCCAAAATATCTCGAGCTTGCCCAAAATAGACGTATATGCATCGTCTTAGGTTTTACGAGATTAGATGAATCTTTTTAATGTTCTATTGGAAGGAGGATTCCAAAATATCCCCGATTGCCCAAAATAGACACACATGCAGTGTCTTAGGCTCAGTGAGGCTAGACGACCTTTACCAATGTTTTATTGGGTGGCGACTCCAAAATACCTCCTTGTTGCACAAAATAGATGCCCTTGTAATCTCTTACAAGTTCCGTGAACCTCTCTCGAATACCCTAAAAGCGGCTTTTCGGGGCTTCCGGGGTTCAGCGCGCATCACACAGTTACTATTTGAATCTAACAAGAGGCTTTTCTTCAGCTTTACTTTTGAGGACCTATTTGACCTCATTTTCACTCTAAATTATACCACTAGACTCGTAATAACCTGTACTTTCCAATGGTCCAATAAAATATTTTTTTACTTCCAAGTTCTCGGGAAGTCACCTATCAGGGGCTTCCCTGACTTGAGCACGTTTAACTTTCTTCTCTATTGTCCTTTAGGACTCAATTACTGATGTTTTCACATGAAATTCAAACTACATACTCTACAGATTTCACTGATTATTATTGACCCGGTATTCGGGCCATTACAGGCGCGACCTCGATCGCAAGCGCGATAGAGTACTCGGTTGCCGAGTGGCTGCCGGGGTGATTGCTATTGCGGATGTGCTTGTGTGCTCAAATGCGATAGAGGCCTACCTATCCATCTTCGTGCGAGCATGCAGACTGTTGCGAGCATGATACTGGGTGAATTTTGCCGCTGTTGCAAGCACGATAGTCATCGCGAGCATGACCATCCCCTGTGTTTCTTTGTTAATTATTTTTGTATGACTACTCTTTCATGTATTACTTATGCCTTTATGTGTGAGTTATTATTTAATTCAATCTCTTCGATATATGCTCATTGTGTTGAGTTATGCCTAGCCTGTAAGAGTCAACTTAGTGGATAGATAGGCATGCCTATAGAGTTCTGTAAGCTGCAGCCCTTTAGTGTTCTTGACTCTGATCAGGTCACCGTTTGGGTCCTCGCGATCCTCGTCTATTAGGTCTTGTTTAAGATCCCTAATGTTAAAATGTTTTCAAATGAAAGGAAATAAGTTGCTTTTGTTCGTACCCATGAGTACTAATGTGTTCACTCGTTATCCGCTACTCTGAGTTTGTGGGCATACCTTTTATTCTGCTATGTTGGAGAAATAATGTGAATTATTGTTGTGTTGTGATATGAATGTATATATTATGAATCACTTTATGAAGGTAAATTGATATAAATCTAATTTGTTTATGCCTCCATAGTTATGTCCCATAATTATGCATTTTGCCTTATGGCCACCGTGAGTGGTCATTCATGTTTTGTTTTTCCCACTAAGTGTTATAGCTTAGCACAGGTGTTTCATCTGTGCAGGTGTGGAAGCTGTTAGAGTTTTTGAGGAGTCCGATTCGTAGCCATCAGTATCAACACATTAGAGAGAGATTATCTTGTGTCCTTGTATTTTTTTTTAAATTTTGTTTCCTGATGTAAAATCTTTGTTATGTATATGATTTTGTAATACTTTTAGTTATGTATTTTTGTAATGATGCAAGAATGATATTGTACTCATATCCTTGTAATGAATATTTTGTTATATCAATGAAAGATCTTGACTTTTCTATTATCAGTTTTGATTTTGTTATTGGGGTTGTAAATTTTATTTTTCTATTTATTTTGTTATTTATATAAGTGGTTGTGCTTCGGTTTGGTGGCACTGTTATCTATACGGGATCTCACTCCTCTTGTGGATGAGCTCCCTTACGTATTGGTATGGGGAGTTACAGTTATAGTCACAATTCACATTATTTCACGTTAATATCAAATTCATAAATATGCCTGCAAACTCAGAGTAACGGATAACGAGTGAACACATTGGTACCCATGTGTACCAGTAAAAGCAACTTCTATTATTTTTATTCAAAAAAAATTTCACATTGGGGGATCTTAAACAAGACCCAACTTATAAGGATCACGAGGATCCAAATGATGACCTGATCAGGGTCCAGAACACATTAGGGCTGCAGCTAACAGAACTCTATAGGCATTCCTATCTATCCACTACGCGACTCTTGTAGGCTAAAAGCATAGTAATAACAATAATAATATCACTTTCAATTCACTACCTAACGTTAGAATAAAACTCATGTGAAACTCTTACAAATTTAATATCCTTGAAACACATTTATCAAGTTGATGCAAAATAATAACAATGCTTGGCTAAAAGAAATAAATAAAACAAAATTAAAAATTTGAAAAACAGGCTCCACAAGGAAGTCACAAGACCCTGCCCACCATGTAAGATAGAAGAAAAATTGAGTTTTCAAAATATAATGCATTTACACGGCGGTATGGAAAATCCTGATCGCCGTGCAAGACATCCCGCATGGTGGTCAAGAAAATTTTACCGCCGTGTGGCCTTCTGAAACAAAAATCCTTAGAAAATAGAATTCATTTACATGACAGTATAGGAATCCTGACCGTCGTGTAAAAATACACAAAGGCAATTTATGAAAACAGAATGCTTTTACATGGCAGTAAGGAAACTCCTAATATAACATCCCCTACCCATACGTAGGAGAACTCATCCATAAAGGGAGTGAGAACCCGTATGGACAGGGGTGTCACCAAACAAAGCAAAACAATGAATAAACACACAATATCCAGAAAACAGCGAAAATTAAAAACTATAGAATTCATAGATCATTCATTGATATCCAAAGGTTCAATACAAAAATATTCGGTACATAACTGATATTACAAAATTACAACTTTCAGAATACATAGCAGAAGTATAACAAAAGAATAAATACAATGAGAGCCCAAAATATTACAAAAGAAACTTAATTACTAAACTAAGTCCTAATAGTTTAATCCTTCTGTGTTGGCAGGACCTGCAGAGACTCTCCTAAAAGCTCAAAACCTTCTGCACCTGTATGGATGGAACACTCGTGCTATGCAATAACGCTTAGTGGGGAAAGACACATAATAATATGAACAGCCATTCACAATGGTCGTTAAGGCAAATCACATACAAAATGTCACATGCTCACAACCACATATAATTGAATCATAGCTTAATCACATTCAATTGGATTCAAAAGCACATAATCAAATTCATAAATCATGCTGATTCACAAACTTATAGTCACAATAAAATAAACAAATAAAATGCCTGCTGACTCATAATAGTGGATAACGAGTAAACACATTGGGGTACTCGAGGGTACAATCGTAAAGCAACATAATTATTTTCTTATTCAAAACATTTTCACATTGGGGGGATCTTAAACAAGATCCATACAAATTGAGGATCGCGAGGATCCAAACGGGGATCTGATCAGGGTTCGAAACACATTGGGGCTGTAGCTACTGAACTATATTAGGCATGCCTAACTATCCACTAATTTGACTCTTGCAGGCCATGCATAAAACATTCCATAATCGAAACATAACATTCAATATAATTCGATGAAGCAAAAATAATTACAGTTAAATATCATTTAATAGTTGAGGTGACACTAAATAAATATTAAAACCAAAAATAAGTTAAAATTGAATGAAAAAGACAAGAATCCAAAACTTCAAAAATTTTAGGATAGAAGGCATTTACATGGCAGTAAGACCATAGCTTACTGCCGTGTAAGACATCCTACACGGTGGTAAGGAAAATCCATACCGCCATGTAGCATGCCAAACGAGAACCCAATAGAAAAACAGAATGTATTTACACAGCGGTATAGGAACTCCTTACCCCCGTGTAAAATGCACAACCCATAAATCGTTCAAAGCAAAATAACTTTACATGGCAGTATGCAAAGTCCTTACTGCCATGTAAAATCATGGACAAGGAAACTAAAGAATAGAATATGATTACACGGTGGTATGCCCATCTCATACCACCTTGTAAATTATCCCAAACCCAGAAAAATCAAAGGAATATAACCCAAACTTTAACACAACTCAAATCAAACTTTCTAATCATCATACACAATACAAAGCCTAACTTTTATATCACTAATTACCATTCAAACATGCAATTAACATAATAAAAAATCCCCAATTTAACAAAACCAGAAATTTGCTGCATAAACTCATCCAATTCACCATATCATTCAAAAATTCATCAATAAAGCATCTCAACTCAAATCAAGTAAAACCCATAACATATGGACCAACATGAACATCACTAACCAAAGAATTTTCCAGTAAATCAAATCAAAGAACAAAATCATAAATTGCATCAAAACCACAACAATTCCAAACTTGGAAATCCTTTGCTCCTCAAAGAACACCACTCCCACTAGCCTTCTCTTTGCCCTTAGGTTCTCTAGGAGGCACCTCTGATCAAGAACATCCAAAATCGCACAACAAACACAAAAACCCTAACTCAAAACACACACTAAGAAAATCAAAGAAATAGAGGAGGAAGAAGAAAAAGAATAACAAAACCAAACTAAAACCTTACCGAAAACACTTGAGTTGATCAATTTCCACCAAAATCTTAGCCAAGTGAAGAGGGAGCAAGATGAAACAAGGGAAATAAGATGAGGAGGAGAGGAGATGGCGTGAGGAGGGGAGAACGGGAGAGCAAGGCAGTGAATTTCTGCTCTCTCTTTCTCTCTCCTTACCATTTTTACCCCTCTCTAAATCCTTGCCACATGTTATCTTACCAATGGTTGGTTTTGATCACTCACACTATAACAACCCGGATTACACCCTAGTAGGATTTATGGTGCTTTGGTAAGTTTGTGGATGTGTACTAATTAGAGAGGACACATTGGAATTAATAGTTTGAGTGAGGGTTTTGTCGCGAGCGTGACAGAAAATGCTTAAGGAATCTTACTTAAGTGGGTTTTAAGTTGCAATTGAGGGACCTAAGAGAACTCTTCCGTGGACACAAGTGATAATTTACATGTTAGTGGAATTTTAGTGCATGGGTGACATTTGGCACACATTATATGTGATACTTTTGGTGCATGGTTTCCATGTGGCTTTGGCATGCAATAAAAGGATTTTGAGCTGGAAAATCTGTCTTGAGTGAATTGCATGCATTCTGGTTCTTTTCTCTCTCTTTCTTGGATTCTCTTTTTCCATTACTTCTTTGATTTTGTCTTCCCTTGGCTAATTTCTGCATTGGATGGTTTGAAGAGGTTATTAAAGGATCAAGAAGGTAAGTGTGATTTAGCTTTGTGTTGGGTCTTCTTTTACTCCATTTTTGTTTTGGTTTGAGCTGGTTATGTAATGGACTAAGAGGTGTTGTATTAGTGTTCTTTGCTGTGTTTGACATTTTGGATAGAAGGATTGAGAAGGATAAGGACAAGATTTGAGTTTAGGTGTTTCGGTTGAACTTCAAGAGGTAGGGATCGTGTGCTCTTTGATTTTTGCATGTGTAGTGAATTGTGATGTAGTGTCAATTGATGCATGTTTAATGTGTTAATTGATATTTGATATAATGGAAATGTAAAATGGATGTGTGTTGAAGTGTTAATTGAATTGCCATGAGTATAATATAGTGATCATGTATGAACCCTATTTGTAGGGGAAAGCTCTGCTCAGATTATATCAGACCTTCGTGTGATGTTTTGGAGATAAGTGAAGTTTGAAAACTTCAAATTAAGTTATTATTGTGCCATTATTGTAACGCCCCAAAATTTTGAGAGTTTATATTAATAATTGGACACTCTAAAAAATTCATCAAAGGTTAATTTTTGACGTATAAAAGGTGGAATTTTCCTTAAAGCTATATAATTTAATTATTCAAATAATTTTAGATATATTTATATGTATGTATATAATGTATGTTTGCATGTAAATGGATAAGAAAATGTTAAACCAAGAATAAAATAAAAAATAGAAGTAGATATACAAATAAATAATTTTAGCATGTAATAATATTTCTCTGTGTCTAGAATAATCTACCCCTTGTTTGGATGGGAGTAAATTCAATTTACTTTAATGAGTGGAAAAGAGGGGAAATGGGAGTCATAGAAATTGAGTTTCTCTCATTTTCATTTCCATTGTTTGGTTACTTATAAATTTTCTTTCATTTTCTTCCTTGCATTCCACTGTTCATCATCTTCTTCATCTCCTTCACTGCTGGCGTCTTCTTTCTCGCTTCACCATTCTTTCTCTTCTTTCTCCTTTTGTTCTCTATGAGAATTGCTCCCTATTAATTTCTACTTCATCTTCTCCATCACCATCCTTTTTCTGTCCAGAAATTTCTTCGTTCTTCATCTCCGTTTGCCTTTTTACCCTTCATTTTCGTTCTTCATCTTCGTTCTTTTTTAGTTTTTCATCCAACTCATCTCCCATTTTCTCTGCTTTCTCTCCAAATCGGGAGGAAATAATTTGGGAGATTGAGAGGAAATTAGGAAATTCAATTTCCCTTCATTTACTCTCAATTACTCTCCTATTTTACAAGCCAAATGATGGAAGTAGGTTCAATTTCACTTACTTTCCCCTCAATAACCCTCACTTCCACCGATCCAAACAAGCTACTAGACAAGTGAGATTTAGCTTGAATTAGTGGAATTAGAGAGGGATATTTCGGGAAAGAGAAGAAATTGGAAAACGGGGGAAAAAAGAAATCGAGAAGAGAAGAGGGAGAGAGAGAGAGAGAAACAGCGGAGCACGGCAGGAGGGGCGAGTGGCTGGCGACGGTCGACGGCGAGAAGCTAGCTCCTCGCAATGCCGATCACGGTGCCGTCTTCCCCTTGTCGCGGCGTCGTCATTGCAGGAGAATGGGAGGAAGAATCGCGAGCTTCGTCGGCATTTTTCGGTCGGCTCTGGCGACGAACGATGACACGAGCATCACTGTGGGAATCTTGGTGGGCAGATGAACATCACGGTGGCCATGGATCTCCCTCAATCGCCGGTGATGGGCAGATCGGAGGAGAAGAGAATCGAAGCTTTTAGCGTCGATTCTGGCAAAATGAACGGCCTTCAAGGCACGTGACCACCGAAAAAGAAACCCCAAGGCTTCGAGCTTCCATCTGGTGGGTTCAATGCCTCCGGTGGAGCTCCAGCAGGACTCCGGCGACGGTAAATGTGGCAAAAAATATCAGAAAAACTTGTAAGTGGCTACCAAGTTTACTTTTCCTAGTAATTTCTACATAAATTAAATTGTCAGAGATTGTTTCAATAAAATTATAGTATATGAGATTATGTTAGTTAAATTGATTTGTTTGTTATGTTGTGTTGTGTTATGACTAGTATAATAACTGAGTTTTATTGGCTATTGATAAATTTTTAAGTCGAATATGTTAATCTATTGATGGGTAATTAGGAATTTTTGAAAGTTGATGCTGTGCAATTAGTTAATACGTTTAATCTGAGGGATTTAAAGTGGCCTTTCAAGTTTAAGATTATGATTTAGATATAATAATGTTGTATTATAGAAGACAGATTTATAATATGAAATTTATGTAGCATGATGTAGATGGAATGCATAAATAAAATGACTGTATATATATATATACACACACACACATTAGGCATGAAAATGGAGAATGACTGCTAAATTTTAGCTATCAGAAGTTTGTTAATGAATGTTGGTTTCCATTTCTTATTGTATTTTTGATTAAGGACTTCTGGAGTGTAAGATTTCAAATTATTTATTTAAAAGTGACATGATTATTGAAAATAAATAGAGGAAAGTGAATTTTATGCTTATGTTATGATATAGTTGGCAAAGTTTTTCTTTACTGGTTTTGATATTCATGTGCCATTAGTGAGTATCTTGGCTTCTTGTTGTTGAAGGAGATGTTTTGGAAATATTACTTATAGGTTTCCTTTTAATTAGTAGTTCTATACTCTACAATTTCTTCTATGAAATTTTGAATGGGATGGTGCTTATGTGTTGAACAGAATTAAGCAAAGATAGAGTTCCTGTAATTCCTATAATATGTTTAATATTAGCTTAGGATAAATGGTATTCAGCTTAGGAAAGTGAAAATTTAATATGGATTATGATGTATTGAAGTTAGATGAATAACTATTCAATGCATGTAGGATTTTTAATATATTAGTGTATGAACTATGACTCCAACGTATGTTATATTAATAGAATAAGGTCGAAGAAACGAATCTAGGGTGAATAAGTAAATAGAACAAGTTTGAGTAAAAGAAATAGATGCAAAATAAAAATATGTACATAAAAGTTTGTTTTGCTAAATTATACTCAAGGACCAATGGGTAAAGAAGTTAGAAATGAAAATTTAGGAATAGTATCAGTACTTAGACCCTAAGGATGTAAATAGCGAGTTTAGGTTCAATTTAATTTAATGTCATGATAACACATATAAAGAATAATATAAAAGTATGCGAATTAAATATGTGAATTTTGGATTTATGCAATGGGTGTAATAGCGTGAACTAAGGCAAGGAAAGACGATAACATAATGCTCAAATAAAGGAAACAAGTAGCAAGGTTTAAGGAAGGTGATGTGGGTTAATAAATAGTCGTAAAATTCACATTAGATTATGAATGGATATAAGAAGGAAGTAAGGAAACTAAATGGTATAAATATAGGGAATACCTATATAAACAATAATGTATAATTGGTTTAGTATGAAATAAACTTAATTTGATAAAGTAAAATGAAAGTGAATGTATACTTGTATATATGAGGTGTAATATGATTGTTAAGGCATTTTAATTGTATATATATATATATATATATATATATATATATATATATATATATATATATATATATATATATATATATATGATTAATGGCATGTTGTGAAGCTAAATTAGTGCAATGTGGTAAGTAAATAGAGTTGTACGAGAAAATGATAATAGGTGATACTGGGGTTATTGTGTGGCATTTTGGATTGAAATGTATATTGATCTTATTTTATCTAAAGATTAAAGTTTTGATTTACTGAAATAACATTCAATGATTTTGCCCTTAGTAGTCTGGTGGTAAAGTCTAGTTCAGGATATAGTTGGCTAGCCATAGGGATGTCCATACCGCAGTGCAAGTCATGGCGACTTACTTTGTTTCAATAGATTCGCGATGGTCTACCTTAGTGATTAAATGTTTAAAATGTATTGTTCATTGTAAAAGTAATAAAGTGTTAAAGTGCAAAGTGAAGTGAATTGTAAATGTGCAAGTGATTCTTGGAAATCACTCTAGAGTGTTTTGGTCCCGTGTATCCGGTTCGAAGATTTCTACTTGATTAATACTAGAGGCAAAATAATAAATTAAAAGTGAATTGGTGGATGTAAAAATAAATGTGTGAATCAAGGAATTAAATGATGAATAAATAGAGTGAGGTAAATTAGTGAATCTAAATAACAAATTTGGTAATCTATATTAAATGTATGACCCAAGAAGTTAGAAGGTAAGTATGTAAGTAAATGTGCGTTAAGAAACCACAAAGTAACTTAATGATGGAATTAAGTTGAAGGATAACATAGTAAAACTAATAAAGAGATGTTAACTAATAGATAAGGGTAAAATATAAAGTTTAATATATATATATATATATATATGTGTGTGTGTGTGTGTGTGTGTGTGTGTGTGTGTGTGTATATGTGTATATATATATATATATATGTGTGTGTGTGTGTGTGTGTGTATATATATATATATATATATATATATATATATATATATATATATATATATAGCTGAAAAGTTAACAATGCATATTAATATCTTAAATTATGAAATAGATGTTAGTTTTATGATAAAAATTTTAATTAAATAAATGGTATTGGTAAATGACCTTATGAAATTAGTGATATGATGAAGTGATTTTATGTATTTATATGAACTTTATATTCATCAATGCGTACTACATACATGTATATATGGTAGTGGATATTATTGGATTAGATGAAAGCTAAAATAATTGTTAACGTAGGAATGACATTAATTGCTATGTCATAAGCATATTGACTGTTTATTAATCCATGGAATTAGTATAGTGATGCATGACAAACGTGTTTTACATATGAGCAAAATGCAATGAGATCTTCGTTATGAAGTTGGAAACTTGATTATAAACATTTTATAACGTCTCAGCTTTTTGAGAAAATATTGAATGTATTGCATATATGTTGTTTTACTTTACAAAGCAGTTATATTTAACTTGCAGCTAAATAAATAATTTATGCTTAAGTGATAATTGATATATATAAATTATGAAACGTGATATATGGAATGAGATAGTAATTTGCTACCTTAATACAAAAATGTTAATGTATGTATGTTTAAGTTGTATGTGTATATTTAATATTTTATGCTTTGGATAAGTAAATTTGGTAGTCACCACTAAGCGTGAAGCTTAGCGCGTGGTTTACCCTCGTACAGGTGTAAGATAGAAATCAAGAGAGTATCAGCACTGTTCCAAAGGAGTAATGCTGGATAGAAAGCATGACAAGGAAGTGATAAGCATGATACTTCTGGGAATTGATAATTTGGATCTTGTTTCTTCTTGGCATGTACACTACATAGATAATTAGGATACTATTGTATCAAAGAGTTTGTATTGAACAATTATTTATAGCTGATAGCTTTGATATATTAATGTTATATATTTGTATTTTGTACAATTGATGTAAGCTTTGAGTGATGATATTTGTGAATTATTGTATGAGTGTGTGAATGGACTTAAATTGGAGGATGGGCAAACTTGTGTTAGAGTTTGAATTGGAGTAGGGTGAATGTATATATGATTATTAGAAGTGTAAAGACTTTCTGTTTACAGGGGGATAGGCAATATTATAGAGGAAGTTTTGCCGAAATTTCGATAGAATTGGGTGGCATATCTGTATTTGAATGAATGATTAGTGAAACTAAAATAGCTATAGGGTAGATAGGTATAGTGAAAAAATAATGTACTCAAATTTCTACAATAATCTTAAGAGTAGTTTAAAGACAATCAAGTAACCGTGCAGTAACGTTGGAATCGTAGTGTGCGCATAGATTAAGGGTGTTACAATTATAACCATGGCTTCCATACCTATAAAATTACCAAAAATTACTATGATCGAATTATGGCTCTAAGTTGCCCAAAAATGACCATAACATAAGGGCCTCTCTTCTGGCCAGTCCTTTGGAACAGTATAGCTTCTTTAGGTCATATCTTATGTTATATATGTCCAAATAACCTGGAATTTGTCCCATTTGAAACTTAGCATCCTACGTAACAATTGTGAAGAGGAAATTTTGCCTAAATATGAGGTTTAAATGTTTGTTTAGGCGGTACAAGTTTGAGGTTGAAAGCAGTCTCGTTGGGTACTTGTAGGAGCCTACTGTCGCGAGCACGATAGGGGTTGTGAGCGCAACAGAACTAGTTATATGATGGATTTTCCTTCAAATTTTGATCCCATGGTTGGCATGAATCATTTTCCACCTTTGTCCCCCCTCTAGTTTGTGTATTTTTGTATGACATCCCAATATTCCTTTCGAGGGGTGTTACACACACCCTATAACTACACTCTACACCACACCCAAGTCTAACTACACTAATACACACACTAACTCCCTATATGCATCCTCACTATAACAAAAGCCACAACCATGCATAAAACTCAATTTAAATTAACACATGCCAAAAACACACACACACTTGCACACAAAATAGCTCAAATTATAAGGAGGAAAACGCGGTGTGACAACTCTCCCTTACTAACAAGAATTCCGTCCTTGAAATTCTCACCTGAACTGAACAACTGTGGGCACTGAGATCTCATCACTACCTCTAAGTCCCAAGTTGCTTCTTCAACCTCATGCTGCTGCCACAATACTTTATCCAAGGGAACTTGCTTGCTTCTCAACTGTCGAACCTCTCTAGCTAAAATGGCCTTCAGTTCCTTAATATATGAATCGTCTGGCTGAATCCTGATATCCTGAGCTGATAACACATGCGATGAGTCTGATCTGTACTGGCAGAGCAAAGATACATGCAAAACATCATATAACCTAGCCAAATCCAAAGGTAATACTAATATGTAAGCAACAGGTCCAATCTTTTCCAAAATCTCGAAACGTCCAATAAATCGAGGACTAAGCTTGCCTTTCTTACCAAAACGCAACACCTTTCTCCACGGCGATACCTTAAGGAACACCTTATCTCCGACCTCAAATTGAATGTCCCTTCTCTTTAAATTAGCATAAGACCTATGTTTATCCTTGGCTACTTTCAAATTTTGCTGAACCACTTGGATCTTCTCTTCCGTATCCCTTACCATGTTTGGCCCAACAAAAGAACGCTTGATAGATTCTATCCAACAAAATGGAGTCCTACACCGCTGACCATAAAGAGCTTTAAACGGTGACATACCGATGCTCGACTAATAACTATTGTTGTAGGCAAACTCCATGAGCAGTACATACTTATTCTAACTACCTGAAAATTCTAAAACACAACCCCAAAGCATATCTTCTAAAATCTGAATAACATGCTCTGACTGATCATCTGATTGAGGATGAAAAGCCGTACTAAAGTTCAACTGAGTACCCAAAGCTGCTTGCATCTCTTTCAAAAACTTCGATGTGAACCTCGGGTCCCGATCTAATATTATTGACAACGAGATACCATGCAACCTGACTACTTCATCCACATAAATACTTGCCAACTTATCCATCGAATAGTCAACTCGGACTGGCAAAAAATGCGCTAACTTAGTGAGTCGGTCTATGATCAGCCAAGCTGAATCATGTTTCCTCTATGTCAAAGGCAAACCTGACACAAAATCCATGGCGATGTCGTCCCATTTCCACTGAGGAATGGGTAAAGGGTTGATGTAGACACCGGGTCCCGAGTAGCCTTGATCAGGATTACCCGATGATGAAATTTAGCTATGCCGGCTTATAGGCAAAAAGATTGGAGCTCAGAAGTGATTTTCCTTGTCTTTTCGGTGAGTAAAAAGGGTATTTTAAAAATATTTTAAAAATATTTTTTAAATTATTTTGAAAAAGAAAAAGTGTGTTTTAGATTGGTGGTATTTTATAAAAATAAAAAAATAAAAAAATAAAGAAGGTGAAAAATGATGGAAAAATGTTGAAAATAAAATAGGGGAAAATGATCGCGACGAAAAGGCGACGGCCAAGGGTCGTCGCGAATTTCCGTGCGCTCCGCGTGTCCGACGCCCTTGGCGTCGGTCGCTCGCCCCGCGCACGTCGTGCGCGGAAACTCCGCGCAAATCGCGCGGAAACGTGCGCGACGCACACGATCTCTCGCCCCTGACGCCGATTCTCGCCCCATTTCGCCCATTTTTCGACCCAAACACGATTTTTAGCGGTTTTTGGACGGTTTTGGGTGGTTTTTGAGGGTTAAAAACACTAGAAAAATTTAAAAACAGTAGAGGACGAATCAGGAACATTTTGGAGAAAAAAAACTGAATTTTGGAGCTTTGAGTTGAGAGAAAAAAATCCATCTTACACACTTGTTTCCAAGAGCTTTTCTTCAAGTTTTCAAGCTATTTTCTAAGGATTTTCACAAGAGAAGACAAGGAATTCAACACTTCTATCTTCAATTCTTCAAAACTGAATTTGAGGGTAATTATTCTTGGCTTTGCTCATTAATTCTCTTGTTAATTTCATTTATTTTGGCTTCCAATTAACATATCAAACATGTAAATTCTCTTAGTCTCCATATTCTTCTTCTTATTTTTTTTATCTTCAATTATTCATATAACAAATAAGCTTTTTTAAATTCTATTAATATTTTTTTTTCATGTCAAATTATTCTTTGTTCATGTAATTATCTATGTTTTAGGTTGTAAATACCTTTAATTTCTTAATGCTATATCATGTTTATTATTATGCTTTCTGTTGCATGTATGAGTGTTATAGTCATTATTTTATGCTAGTTATGCATGTCAAGTGGAATTATTCTCATGTTACACATTTATTCATGTCTTAACTATAATAAAATTGATTGTCACTAATCTTCCATGTATGTTAATAACTATTATTAATAAGTTGCATATGCCATGATACTTCATCACCTTATGCATGTTAAATTGCATCTTAATCACTTTATGCATGTTAAATTGTATCATAATTATTTTTATGCATGTTATAGTATCTTATGCATGTTATATGGTCATTGTACATATTACCTTTTATGTTGTATTATTTCATTGGCCTAATCACTAACATGAATTTCTTTTTGATTTTTGGTTGCAAATCATTGTTTTATTCTCATTTGAGCATCCATGCACATGAAGGAGGAGTTGCGGGGTTTGGTATTTCCTTTATACATTTTTAATTCTCATTTCGTTTATATTTTTAATTTCCTTGTATATATTCATTGAATAAAATGTTTTCCTATGCGCACCTAAATAAAGATCAAAAAAATATTTCTTACTAAATTAATTTAGATTTTTCATAATAAAATGGGACCAATGTCCTAATTTTCATCCCAAATAAAATCATCATATCCAGAACATTTTCTTTAATTGTGCATGCGGGGACCAAAGTCCTCATAATTAATAAATTCCCCGGTTTTATGTATGTTTGCACTTTTAAATGGGAGTTGTATTTCGCTCCTTGTATTATTGTAATTCATTGCTTTACTTGCTAATTTATGGTTTTCCTAACATGAGTAAATGCGCCTTAAATTAATTGCATTGTGTGGAGAGGGAGCGAATTAATGACAATTAAAATTCAATCATAAATTAATCGAGGTAGAAATAGATGAGAAATCCCGGACCCAGCTCTGGTCTTTGGGCTCGAGAGGTTAGAGGTTATCCTCCAAAATACTTCTTGGGTCACGAGACTTTAGCGCTAATCCTAGGCCTCATGGCCCAACATGGATACTAAGCGCAGTCTTAGGCTCTCCGAGGCGAGAGTAACTTTCCCAATGTCCTATTGGGTGGCGACTCCATGATACCTCTTTGTTGCCCAACATAGACGCACTTGCGATTTATTGCAAGATGCCAATGGACCCGCAAATGCCCGATCGCCCTCAAGCGGGCGGTCATAGGGGCGGCGCTCGGGATCCGGCGCGCGTCACAGTGGCGACTCCACTGGGGACGATATGGTTCGAGATTTCAATTTGAAAATACCTCGTTTAACATTTATGGTTAAAATTTAATTCATAAATTTGTTTTATCTCAAAATTGCATATCATCTCATTAGAGCTTTAGATTAAGTTAGTTTGGTCCCTTTTCAAGCCCCGGTGCGTTCCCGAAGCACGACCTCATTTTCACTCAATTTGGGGAAGTGTTAAGGATAATCACCAGCCCAAGCCATGTACCTCAATGGTATATCAAAATGACGACCCGACCGGTCGCTATGCTTGTGATGAGCTAGACCCGTCGGCAGGGATCATGCTTGGGTAGCCTTAAAGTAACATCTCCTTTGTCCAAAGCTCATGTAATGGCAATAGATACTTCCACTAAGTGAAATGTACCGTAATACTATGCTTGCTATATGGGCCATCATATATTAAACGAAATCAATTTAATTAAATGGTCTTCATCAAAGGCTTTCATGCCTCGGTGGGCCCATCTTAGTTAAGTTGAATTGTTTAAATACATAATTGCCAAACACCCATACGTATGTACATTAGATAGGAGCTGTTATGCTGCCGGTTTTTCACCGCGCACCATACGTGTCCATTGGGTTCCACGTTAATCCATGGATCAAGCCCACCTAGGAAAGAGACCGCACTACCACGTGTGTGGGAGATACAAGGTTGGAAAGATCTATCTGCTTGCATGTGTTTGTCTATGTTGCATCAGCACGATCATACATTGCATTTTAATCATGCATCATCTTAACAATCTTTGCATTTCAGCCATCATAGATTCTCCTGGGTGGTCTAGAGGTCCCGACGGACGGTTAAGAAGGACGCCGCTTTTGGGGTTAACTGAGTTAGTGTCAGATCAGAGTTCAGAGTCAGTCTTAGAAGGAAGTGTGGGGTTTCCTTCCGAATCATCAACAGAAGTAAGTATGGCTAATCCATCAAATGAGTCTGATGCAACTCGGGCAATAATCACAGAGGAGGTAGGAAAGAGAATGGAGGAATTTGAAGCCCGAATGATTGCAATGATAAGCAATCTTGCCACCACCATAGCTGGTCAACAAGCTGCTGCTGCCCCTATCCGAGTACCAGCTGAACAAGAGGTTGTAAGAGAAGAACGTCCTGTTGCAATTAACCAACCAGTGGTTGACCCACCTGTTGTCGAGCAAAGAGTGCCTGCACCTATTGAGCGCAGAGAGGGCCCCAGGTCTGAAGCTGAATTTGGGGAAGATGAGCTAGAGGAGCATAAAGTAGCTAAAGAGAAGTCGCCAAAACTAGATGAGGCAATATGGAGGAAAATGGAAGAGAGATTTGAGGTCATGGCAAGGATGATGACCGTGGGAAAAGGAATGAACCCGGAAGACCGAGAGCTGGATGGGGATGACCTAATTCCCCAGAATTTTAAGATGCCGGACATTCCCAAATTTGATGGAACCTCTGACCCTGCCGCACACATCAAGCAATACTCGCTGGTCAAGAAGGGAACGACCTTAACAAGAAAGCAGAAGATAGAATATTTCTGCTTGAGTCTCACAGGAGCTGCTATTGATTGGTACCATGGGCTTGACAGGAGATCCAAGGAGGACTGGGACTTATTGACCGAAGAGTTCCTTAAGCAGTACGATTGCAGTACCCGGATGGAGGTCACTTTGAAAGATCTCGAGTTGTTACAGCAGAAGGCTGGGGAGTCCTTCCACGAGTACCTTACTCGGTGGAGAAACCGGGTTATGGAGATGAAACGCAAACCGGACACTTCTGATCAGATCAGGCTATTCAATCGAAATGCCAGCCCTTACTTGAGAGATGGACTGAAAATGAAGGGACTCAAGGATTGGGAGTCTTTGAAGGACATTGCCATAGAAGCGGAAGGAGAATATTTATCCAAGAGGGCAAATAGTGAGTCCTATGCCCGGAGGGGATACAGCAATCAGGGGATGGCCAAACCAGTAGGTTCAAGCAGTGGTAACAGAGTTGGGAAGACTGCCGAGGTGTCTGCAACCGGCGTAAGTCAGAGGTATTTCTCCAACTTGGGTAAGCCTTTATCATGGGTGCTGAAGAGGCTAATAAAAGAAGGAAAACTGCGGCCCCTATCACCTAAGCCGGCCAAGGCCCAAGGACAGCCAGGGCACAAAGAGAATGAATACTGCGCATTCCACCAACATACCGGGCATTTGACGGATGAGTGTATAACGCTAAGACATCGGGTCTAAGATCTGATTGACAACAAACAGATCACCGATCCTGAGCAAAGGGAAAGCAAGAAGAAGTCTGGTTATAACACAGTGCCACCTCCAGTCTTTATGATCGGATCGAGCCTACCAGAGTGGTACGTAATGCAAGATCTATATGGAAATGAGTATGTCGTTATTACTCGCCCTGCAGTGGATGGAAAAGGGGTTTCCGTGGCAGCGATAGACTGTTGGTCCACTAGTGAGAGTGGAGATGACGAAGATGAGAAAAATGGAGAGTTTACGGATCCGTGGGATTCAGAGGAAGAAGAAAGAGTAGAAGCAGTAACAAGAAGTGGGAGGGTCATTCCAGAAGCTGAGAAGCAGCAGGACCCAGCACAAGCAATCGCAGAAAAAGAGCCGGAAGAAAATTCAATAGTGAAGCAACTGAAAAAGACCACGGCTCAGATATCTATTTGGGACCTCTTGAGCGTATCCACCGTAGCAACTACAATCTCTCCATCCGAGCTTTTAGACCTTGTAAAGGGTGGATCCGGGGAGAAGTTGGTTTTTTCTGATGCAGACCTACCAACAGAGGGTCGCAACCACAACCGACCTTTGTACATCAAGGCACAGATCAATGGTAAACACACCGCTTGTGTCATGGTTGATGACGGGTCATCGATAAATGTCTGCCCTTTGGTGGCACTTCAGGCCTTTGGGATGGATGAGAGTATGTTAAGCAAATCTGACCTGACCATCACTGCCTACGACAACTCCAGGAGGCAAGCATCGGGAATTTTCAAAGCTTTGGTAAAGACAGGGCCCATTGAGACAGAAACAGATTTTATGGTCTTGCCGATTCCAGCAAACTTCTCAGCTCTGCTTGGTAGATCGCGGTTCCACAAGTTAGGGGGAGTACCATCCACATTACACCAGATAATTAAAATACCCCATGAAGGAGAAGTAGTGACCATTAAAGCAGCAAGAGAGAACCAAGTGTCTGCCTTGGAGATCTCTAATCAGCCATTCAGTGGCTTTCATGTATCGATGATCGGAGAAGAGCAAAACCTAGAAGGTAGCCCTCAAGTGGTGAATATGCTGAAGAAGATGCACTTCCTCCCAGGGGCTGGTTTGGGAAAAGAGTCACAAGGGCTGCAGAATGCTATCACTACACGTGGTCAGAAAGATCGAAAGGGGTTGGGCTACAAAGGAGAATATGGTAAGAAGAAAGGGTCAGGGAAGATTCCCCATATTTCGGAGAGCTTTGTGCCATCATCATCGGTTTGTGCCTATACTGGAGAAGAAGAACCGCAGTGGGTAGATGGGAAGATTATCCCTGGATTTGAAATTTTTAACGATGTCTTTGATTGGGAGATCGGAGTTGTTAAAGCTGTAGAGAACTTTTGGGATGAGGAGATTATGACCCAATGCAGCATATGGGACAGGGATGAGCCTGAAGAGATCGTCACTGATAAGCTATTAGCCACTAAGCTCAAAGGGAAGGAGAAGATAGTGGAACCAGAGCCGAAGATTGAGGATCTCAAGATTTCACCAAATCAAGAAGCCAAAGCACAGTCAGCTGCAGCATCGGCGTCGACTGAAGTTGATAGTCATTTAGATTCTCTTTTTATACCAGAACTCTTTGAGAACAATGTTAATGTTTCTGATTATGTTAATGAGATGAACAACTTTGCTTACTTGTGTGATGTGTCTGATGATTTCATTTCGCATGATCATAAGCATGATGCATTCATTTTTGATATTAATTCAACTGGCACAACAGCATTTAATCTTGGAACTTTGGAAAATCCAAAGGAAATTTTGCTAGCGTCAGACATAACTCCTGAAGAGAGAATAAAATTTGAGAGAATATTAAAAAAATATAAAAAAGTCTTTGCCTGGACCTATGAGGATATGCCAGGAATAGATCGAGATGTTGCCGAACAAGCCATCCCAACTTACCCAGAGTTTAAACCCGTCAAGCAAAAACTCCGAAAACTTAGGCCAGAATAGGCACAGAAAGTGAAAGAGGAGATCCATAAGCAGATTGAGGCCAAGTTCCTGATAGAGGTTTAATACCCAACATGGTTAGCTAATGTGGTTCCTGTAGCTAAGAAAGACGGTAAGGTTCGAGTATGCGTCGACTATCGAGACCTGAACAAAGCTTGCCCTAAAGATGATTTCCCACTGCCTCATATTGATGTGCTAGTAGATAGTGCTGCTGCTTGTATGATGTATAGCTTTGTGGATGGATACGCAGGGTACAATTAAATTCTTAACAAGATAGTGGACCGGATCAAGACAGCCTTTATCACCGAGTGGGGGACATATGCCTATCGGGTTATGCCTTTTGGGTTGAAGAATGCAGGAGCAACCTATCAGAGGATGGCGACCAAGGTTCTCAATGACTTAATCCACAAAGAAGTGGAGGTGTACGTCGATGACATGATGATTAAGTCGGCTACCAGGGAAGGTCACTTTGAGGCATTAGAAAAGTTCTTTCAAAGGATTAGCAAGTATGATCTGCGACTCAATCCCAAGAAGTGCATTTTTGGAGTTACATCAGGAAAGTTGTTAGGCCATGTGATAAGCCAGAGGGGAATCAAGGTAGATCCCGATAAAGTCAAAGCCATAAGAGAGATGCCAGTGCCCCAGAAGGAGAAGGACGTCAGAAGTTTCCTAGGAAAGCTTCAGTACATCAGTCGATTTATTGCCAAACTAGCTTCGGTATGTGAGCCTATTTTCAAGCTTCTTAGGAAGAATCAGCCGGTGCTATGGAACGATGACTGTCAACTGGCCTTTGACACCATTAAGGACTATCTGCTAAATCCTCCGGTGTTAAGACCACCACGCCGTGCCAAACCATTAATCCTGTACCTGGATGTGGAAGATAACTCAGTGGGTGCTATGATGTCTCAGGAAGACGATTTTGGTGTAGAGTTTGCCGTTTATTATCTTAGCAAGAAATTCCTGCCGTACGAAGCCAAATATGTGGAGGTAGAAAAGATTTGTTTAGCAGTTATCTGGGCTTCTAAGAAGTTGCGACACTACTTTCATTCCTTCAAGGTACAAACGGTTGCCAAACATAATCCGCTTAGATACCTCCAAGAAGCACCCTCTTTACTAGGGAAGAAGGGAAGATGGTTACTGCTGTTGCAGGAATTTGACATTGAGTACATAACCAGGAAAACCATTAAGGGAAGAGCTGTAGCGGAGTTCTTAGCCGAGCATCCTATTGAGGGAGATCAGTTTGAATACAACTTCCCAGATGAAGATGTCACGGCCATAGCAGTACAAGGGTGGCAATTATTCTTTGATGGAGCAGTCAATAATAAGGGAGCAGGCGTGGGAGTTATTCTTACGACCCCAGATGGTGAAAGGTTACCATTGGCAAAGAAGCTGAGGTATAAGGCTACCAATAATGAAGCAGAATACGAAGCTTGCATCTTTGGATTGGAAGCATTGCTTGCTTTGGGGGCAAAGACCGCAGAAGTATTTGGGGATTCCTCCTTGGTAATTCATCAAATTAAAGGAGAGTGGTCAGTCAAGGAAGAAAGGCTGCTGCCTTATGTAAAGCACTTGAGAACGTTGAGCAGCCAGTTCGAGATTTGCACTTTCCACTTCATCCCCAGAGACGAAAATCAGTTAGCTGATGCTCTAGCAACATTAGTGTCTATGTGGGATAACCCAACAGGAGTTGCAATGAAACCCGTGCTGATTTATAGCTCGGAAAGACCTTGCTTTGAAGCTGAACAGGTGATGGACATTGAGGCCACTGATGGAAATCCATGGTATTATGACATTCAGAATTATTTAGAGAGATCAGTCTTTCCAGAGGAAGCCACTGAGAAGGACCAAAAAATGATCAGGAAGTTACCCACTCAATTCATCAGTGTTAATGGCACTTTATACAAAAGGCAAGCTGGTGGTATCCAGTTAAGATGTCTGGCAGAGAAAGAAGCTAAAAGAGTTATGGAAGACGTTCATGCCGGGGTTTGTGGAGCTCACATGAATGGCTTAGCCTTAGCAAAGAAGATCATGCGCCAAGGGTTTTATTGGCTCACAATGGATACAGATTGTTCAAAATTTGTGAAGCAATGCCAGTTATGCCAACAGTACGCGAATTTGAGGCATGTGCCAGTTTCAGAGTTACATAACTTAACATCTCCATGGCCATTTGCAGCATGGGGAATAGACATCATAGGCGAAATCCATCCTACTGCTTCTAATGGGCATAGATTCATCATAGTTGCCATTGACTACTTCACTAAGTGGGTTGAGGCTGAATCTTTCAAGAAGGTTGATGCAAGGGATATGGCTAAATTCATCGAGCGGAATTTGATATGCAGATATGGTCTCCCACATCACATTGTGTCTGATAATGGGGTACAATTCCTAGCAGAGACTAAACAGATGCTCCAGAAATATGGGATCCAACATCATAAGTCTTCTCCTTACCGTCCTCAAGCGAATGGTGCAGTTGAAGCGGCGAATAAGAATGTGAAGAGAATTTTAGCCAAGATGGTTCAGAACTACAAGGATTGGGCAGAAAAGTTACCCTTCGCACTTTGGGGATATAGAACAACAATCAGAACCTCTACGGGGGCAACACCATTCTCTCTGGTGTATGGAACTGAAGCAGTCCTGCCGGTTGAAATCGAGCTGAAATCATTAAGGGTAGTCCTGGAAGCCGAGATTCCGGAGACAGAATGGGCACAACAGCGATTGTTACAGTTGAATCTATTGGATGAAGATAGGTTGAGAGCCTATTACCACAATCAGGTTTATCAGAAGAGACTAGCTCGGTCCTTTGGCAAGAAGGTATGAAAGCACCCGTTGAAAGAAGGGGATTTGGTCTTTAAGATGATGAGGCCGGGAGTTCCAGACATACGAGGAAAATTCAGACCAACCTGGGAAGGACCTTTCATTTTGAAAAAGTTGCTAACAAAAGGAGCAGCAATTTTAGCAGACAGCGATGGGAATGAGTTCAAGGACCCAGTCAATGTCGATAGACTTAAAAGGTTCCATGGCTAAAGACCAAAAATAAAAAGAAGAGAATAAATGCCCTGCGGGTCGAAAACCGAAAAAAGGCGGCCTTGCTAAAATTGGGCGCCCTGTCAGGGTGAAAACCGGAAAAAGGCATCCTGGGCAAAAATTAAGGGCCAAGAGAAAATATTCAATCGAGAAAACCCGAGAGGGCCGATTGATAACAAGAGTTTGATGCTGACAAAACCCACTCCGAGATTAGGTGTAGTCATATGCTTTTGAATTCTTGTCAAATGAAAATCATGTATGATGAAATCATATAGAAATGTACACAATTTTGCAATGAATAAAAGAATACATTTTCATTGATCTTTCAGTTCTGTCTTAAAAAGAAATATACCAATTGTTCATCTAATGATTATTGCTCAGTCCCTTCATCGGATATGTGCTATTTGCTCTTAACAGAAGCTTTGGTGATAAAAAAAAAAAAAAAAAAAAAAAAACAAAACAAAACAAAGAAGGCCGTTAGAGATGAAAACCTTAACTGGCTCTCTAAGAAAAAGTTAGGCCAAAGGGCAGGGTGAAAACCTGGAAACAGGCAGTCTGCCCTACAAAAAAAAAATAAAAATAAAATATAAATATAAAATAAACAAAAGCCGCTGGATTGGGTTGGGTCCATTCCAGGCAAAAGTTAGACAAAGGGTTGTGTGAAAATCCCAAAAGGGACGCATTTCCCGCAAAGAAAAGCTAGTGTGAAAATCCATAAGGGACGCACTACCTTTAAAACAATGACATTCAATGCCTGGAGCGATAAGGCGGCATTATTTCAAGATGATCTTCCGTCAGTCAGACAACACACAACACAGAACATGAAATAGAATCCCAAGTAAATGATCATTGACCAGGGGGCAAGGGATATACACCGGACGTCTCTTTCAGAAAGCTTGTCGACGATCCTCAGGATTCAGGGGGCATGGTACAACAGACAAGCTATAAGTTCAGCAAACCATGGATCACCTAGGGCGCGATCTATACATTTTTGCAAGCATTTGCATTTCATAACATACACACATAATTTCTTGTATATTCCTATGCATACAATCTTGCAGGAGAAATCGGCGGGAAACACCCACAAAAGCCAAGTGATGACACTAGTCCAAACATCTAAAGGAGCAAAAAAAAAAAATAAATAAAAAAATAAAAAAATAAATCCACAGCGGTTAGCACGATGGCGGCACTACCCACAAGAGGTTAGCACGACCACGGCACTACCAATTCACAGCGGTTAGCACGATGGCGGCACTACCCACAAGAGGTTAGCACGACCACGGCACTACAAATTCACAGCGGTTAGCACAATGGCGGCACTACCCACAAGAGGTTAGCACGACCACGGCACTACCAATTCACAGCGGTTAGCACGATGGCGGCACTACCCATAAGAGGTTAGCACGACCACGGCACTACCAATTCACAGCGGTTAGCACGATGGCGGCACTACCCACAAGAGGTTAGCACGACCACGGCACTATCAATCCATAGCGGTTAGCACGATGGCGGCACTACCCACAAGAGGTTAGCACGACCACGGCACTACCAATTCACAGCGGTTAGCACGATGGCGGCACAACCCACAAGAGGTTAGCACGACCACGGCACTACCAATTCACAGCGGTTAGCACGATGGCGGCACAACCCACAAGAGGTTGGCACGACCACGGCACTACCAATGCACAGCGGTTAGCACGATGGCGGCACAACCCACAAGAGGTTGGCACGACCACGGCACTACCAATGCACAGCGGTTAGCACGATGGCGGCACAACCCACAAGAGGTTGGCACGACCACGGCACTACCAATGCACAGCGGTTAGCACGATGGCGGCACTACCCACAAGAGGTTAGCGCACCTACGGTATTACCAGCTACAACAAAAAGACAGCAGCAGCTATCATCATAACTCCATCAAGCAGGAAGATCGCCGCTTCAGGTACGCGTTTCTTTCATTTTCCTGAATTTTGGCTCACCTAGGCACCCATGCACTAGTCTCTTCAAAATTGGGGGCAACTGTAGACACCGGGTCCCGAGTAGCCTTGATCAGGATTACCCGATGATGAAATTTAGCTATGCCGGCTTATAGGCAAAAAGATTGGAGCTCAGAAGTGATTTTCCTTGTCTTTTCGGTGAGTAAAAAGGGTATTTTAAAAATATTTTAAAAATATTTTTTAAATTATTTTGAAGAAGAAAAAGTGTGTTTTAGATTGGTGGTATTTAAAAAAAAAAAAAAAAAAAAAAAAAAAAAAAAGAAGGTGAAAAATGATGTAAAAATGTTGAAAATAAAATAGGGGAAAATGATCGCGACGAAAAGGCGACGGCCAAGGGTCGTCGCGAATTTCCTTTCGCTCCGCGCAAGCGACGCGCAGGGCGTCACTCTCGCCCCACTTCGCCCATTTCGCCCATTTTTCGACCCAAACACGACTTTTAGCGGTTTTTGGACGGTTTTGGGTGGTTTTTGGGTGGTTTGTGAGGGTTAAAAACACTAGAAAAATTCAAAAACAGTAGAGGACGAATCAGGAACATTTTGGAGAAAAAAAACTGAATTTTGGAGCTTTGAGTTGAGAGAAAAAAATCCATCTTACACACTTGTTTCCAAGAGCTTTTCTTCAAGTTTTCAAGCTATTTTCTAAGGATTTTCACAAGAGAAGACAAGGAATTCAACACTTCTATCTTCAATTCTTCAAAACTGAATTTGAGGGTAATTATTCTTGGCTTTGCTCATTAATTCTCTTGTTAATTTCATTTATTTTGGCTTCCAATTAACATATCAAACATGTAAATTCTCTTAGTCTCCATATTCTTCTTCTTATTTTTTTATCTTCAATTATTCATATAACAAATAAGCTTTTTTAAATTCTATTAATCTTTTTTTTTCATGTCAAATTATTCTTTGTTCATGTAATTATCTATGTTTTAGGTTGTAAATACCTTTAATTTCTTAATGCTATATCATGTTTATTATTATGCTTTCTGTTGCATGTATGAGTGTTATAGTCATTATTTTATGCTAGTTATGCATGTCAAGTGGAATTATTCTCATGTTACACATTTATTCATGTCTTAACTATAATAAAATTGATTGTCACTAATCTTCCATGTATGTTAATAACTATTATTAATAAGTTGCATATGCCATGATACTTCATCACCTTATGCATGTTAAATTGCATCTTAATCACTTTATGCATGTTAAATTGTATCATAATTATTTTTATGCATGTTATAGTATCTTATGCATGTTATATGGTCATTGTACATATTACCTTTTATGTTGTATTATTTCATTGGCCTAATCACTAACATGAATTTCTTTTTGATTTTTGGTTGCAAATCATTGTTTTATTCTCATTTGAGCATCCATGCACATGAAGGAGGAGTTGCGGGGTTTGGTATTTCCTTTATACATTTTTAATTCTCATTTCGTTTATATTTTTAATTTCCTTGTATATATTCATTGAATAAAATGTTTTCCTATGCGCACCTAAATAAAGATCATAAAAATATTTCTTACTAAATTAATTTAGATTTTTCATAATAAAATGGGACCAATGTCCTAATTTTCATCCCAAATAAAATCATCATATCCAGAACATTTTCTTTAATTGTGCATGCGGGGACCAAAGTCCTCATAATTAATAAATTCCCCGGTTTTATGTATGTTTGCACTTTTAAATGGGAGTTGTATTCCGCTCCTTGTATTATTGTAATTCATTGCTTTACTTGCTAATTTATGGTTTTCCTAACATGAGTAAATGCGCCTTAAATTAATTGCATTGTGTGGAGAGAGAGCGAATTAATGACAATTAAAATTCAATCATAAATTAATCGAGGTAGAAATAGATGAGAAATCCCGGACCCAGCTCTGGTCTTTGGGCTCGAGAGGTTAGAGGTTATCCTCCAAAATACTTCTTGGGTCACGAGACTTTAGCGCTAATCCTAGGCCTCATGGCCCAACATGGATACTAAGCGCAGTCTTAGGCTCTCCGAGGCGAGAGTAACTTTCCCAATGTCCTATTGGGTGGCGACTCCATGATACCTCTTTGTTGCCCAACATAGACGCACTTGCGATTTATTGCAAGATGCCAATGGACCCGCAAATGCCCGATCGCCCTCAAGCGGGCGGTCATAGGGGCGGCGCTCGGGATCCGGCGCGCGTCACAGTTGAGCAATCCTGAAGGAACTTGATGCTCGGCCTTTACCTGCTGACAAGTCAAACACTTAACCACAAACTCCACAATGTCTCTTTTCATCCCAGGCCACCAATTGAACTACTTCAGATCTCAATACATCTCCTCACTACCGGGATGTATAGTAAAGACCGTAGTGTGTGCCTCACTCAAAAGCTTCTTCTTTAACTCATCATTCTCAGGCACACATAAACGATTCCTATATATAATCACCCCATTTAAAATAGAAAACTCAAATTGCTTACCATTCTGAACCTCTTGCAAAACTCGTTGCAATTTCACATCATCTTTCTGGGCATCGACAATCCACTGCCTCAAGGATGGCTAAGCTTTTAGTTTGGCAACCAAAGCCCCTTTTGAATCCAATCTCCATTTAAACGTTGTAGAAACAAAGCCAAAATATACTTTCGACTCAAAGCATCTGCTACCACATTGGCCTTGCCCGGATGGTATTCCAAAATTTAGTCATAATCTTTGAACAATTCCAACCAACAGCGCTGCCTCATATTCAACTCTTTCTACGTGAGGAGATACTTCAAACTCTTATGATCCATGAAAATCCTACATGTCTCCCTATACAGATAATGCCGTCAAATCTTCAAAGCAAAGATCACAGCTGTTAACACTAAATCATGCATCGGATAATTCTTTTTATGAGGCCTCAACTGATGAGACACATAAGCCATAACCTTACCCTCCGGCATCAAAACATATGCAAGTCCAACTCTTGAAGCATCACTGTACATCACAAACTCTTTACTCAAAATGGGTTGAGTAATTACAGGAGCTTCGACCAACAATCTCTTCAACTGTTCAAAACATGCCTGACACTTATTCGACCACTCAAATCTGACCTCTTTCCTCAAAAGTCGAGTCGAAGGAGCAGCAATGACTGAAAACCCCTTAACAAACCTACGATAATACCTAGCCAAATCGAGAAAACTTCTCACTTTTGGTACATTCCTAGGCGCCTTCCAATTCACAATCACCTCAATCTTGGTCGGGTCCACTTGAATGCCCTTAGCTGACACAATATAACCCAAGTAAGAACCTCTCTAAGCAAAAAATCACACTTGCTGAGCTTCACAAACAGATAGTTATCCCTCAAAACCTGAAGCACTATCCGATGATGCTCTTCATGCTCACTCTCATTCTTCGAGTACACCAAAATGTCATCAATAAATACGACTACGAATCGGTCGAGATATGGCCTAAACACTCTGTTCATCAAATCCAAAAAAGCTGCCGGTGCATTGGTCAAACCAAACGACATCATAAGAAATTCATAGTGACCATATCGCATCCGAAATGCAATCTTAACCACATCTGCATCTCTAACCCGAAGCTGATAATACCCAGACCGAAGATCAATCTTAAAAAAGACTCCTGCATCTCTGAGCTGGTCAAACAAATCCTCAATCCTAGGCAAAGGATACTTATTCTTCACAGAAACCTTATTAATCTGATGGTAACCAATACACATCCTTAACGTACCATCCTTCTTCTTAACGAACAAAACCGGAGCTCCCCAAGGAGATATGCTGGATCTAATAAAGCCTTTATCCAATAGCTCTTGTAATTGAGTTTTAAGTTCTCTCAATTCTATAGGAGCCATTCGATAAGGTGCTTTAGAAATAGGAGCAGCACTATCTCTATGAACAACTCTACTTCTCTCTCCGGAGGTAACCCAGGCAACTCACTAGGGAATACATCCTCAAACTCCCTAACCACTGGGATATGCTCAATCTTAACCTGACTGCGCTTAGAATCCAACACTAGAGCTAAGAACGCCTCACTTATGAACCTCTTAGCTCGCATGGCAGAAATTACATTCCCCAAAGAACCTGAACCTAAACCTTTAACCACAACTAGAGACTGATCTCTAACCCACAACACAACAGTCTTCCTGTGACAATCTACCACTACTGGTGCTTACTTAACTAATCCATCCCCAAAATCAAATCAAATTCCTGAAAAGGCAAGTCTATCAAATCCATTGGAAACTCAATTTCTTGGACCAACAGGGGACAATTCCTAAACACTCTACTCACATTGACACTATGCCCTAAGGGACTGGTCACACAAATCTCATAATCTAACTGATCAATATCATGCAACTTATCAAATAACTTATCAGAGTATAAATATAAGTGTGTGGAACTAGGATCTATTAGAGCATACATCTCAGTGTCATAGAGTAGGAACTTACCTGCAATCACACCAGGTGCATCTTGCTAATCTCAAGCCCTCATAGCATATGCCTTCGCTGGCACCATCTGAGGACGATCTACTAACTCTGATGGAGCACCCTCTCTAGGCCGACCACCTCAACCTCTACCTCTGCCTCTACCTCAACTAGCTTGAGGAGCATCAGACCCCAACTGGCTAGCCTCACACTGATCTCCAGTATACTCACTCAACTTTTGACAATTGGCCAGAAAATGCTCAGTGCTTCCACAACAGAAATAACTTCCAGTGAGCCACCTACACTCGCCCTTGTGGCGCTTACTACAGTTAGAACACTCAGGCACCATCTCACCTCTTCCACCAAAACTACCTCTACTAACACTCGTACAAACTGTAGACCCTTGCCTCCTACCTCTCGAAGTAGGACCTATAGAGGACTCATCTTGCGGGTTCCTTGATCTTTTACCCAAGGACGAACCTCCACGAGGGGGATTCCTCCTCTGAGCTCTTTTGCTCAAAACTGACTCAGACCTCTCTGCCCGAACAACTGCTTGAACATTCTAATAGCAGCTAATAGCAGGGGTCCTCATCAAAGATATAAGCATGGCTCTCAATGACTCATTCAATCTTGCCTCAAAATGCTGACACCAAAATTCTTCTATCAGAATACCCGGAGGAGCATACTTCCCAAGCCTATTAAACTCTTTTTAATACTCAGAAATTGACATAGTCCTCTGCTTCAAACTGAGAAATTGAGCCCACTTAGCTTCCTTATAGGCCTTGCTCATATACTTACTCGTGAACTCTCGCTTAAAGAATTTCCATGTGACCGGATCAGGCAATTGGAGGTGCCTATGGACCAACTTCCACCAATCATAGGCCGATCCCTGGAGCAAAGCAACAACACACTAAACTTGACTCTCAGGAGGGCAACGAATCTCCTCAAGAACTGTTTCCACCTTCTTTATCCATTTCTCGGCCAATTCAGACTCATCAAGACTTGTCCTGTAGAAATCTTTTGCCCCAGCTTTTCTCATGCTCTCAATCGAGGCTGTCGGAGTAGTCACCCTATCTAAGACCCAAGCCATGTCCTGAGAGATCTTCAACATAGCCTTAAAAGGCATGGCTGCGGCCTCAAGCTGCACCCTAGCTGATTAGGCTTGACCAAACATAGTCAGATCTTGCTCTTGGGGATAACCACTCTCAGCTGACCCCTCGAGTGATTCACACATAGAATCCATCTATAACAACCACAAAGACATCCACATTAGCCAACACAGTCCTAAACATATATCTATACAATACAAACACCCAAAAATGCCTAAATAGGGGATGTGATACCAAAAACTATAACATACCCTACCCATACATAGGAGAACTCATCCATAGAGGGAGTGAGAACGCGTATGGACAAGGGTGTCACCAAACAAAGCAGAACAATAAACAAACACACAATGTCCAAAAAATAGCGAAAATTAAAAACTATAGAATTCAAAGATCATTCACTAATATCAAAAGGTTCAATACAACAATATTCGATACATAACTGATATTATAAAATTACAACTTCTAGAATACATAGCAGAAGTATAACAAAAGAATAAATACAATGAGAGCCCAAAATATTACAAAAGATACTTAATTACAAAAATAAGTCCTAACACTTTAATCCTTCTGTGTTGGCTGGACCTGCGGAGACTCTCCCAAAAGCTCAAAACCTTTTGTACCTACACGGATGGAACACCCGTGCTAAGCGATAATGCTTAGTGTGGAAAAACACACAATAATATGAACGGCCATTCACAATGGTCGTTAAGGCAAATCACATACAAAATTTCATATTCTCATAACCACATATAACTGAATCATAGCTTAATCACATTCAATTGGATTCAAAAGCTCATAATCAAATTCATAAAGCACGCTGATTCACATACTTATAGTCATAACAAAATAAAAAAAAAGAAATGCCTGCTGAGTCACAATAGCGGATAACAAGTGAACACATTAGGGTACCCGAGGGTACAATCAAAAAGCAACATCATTATTTTCTCATTCAAAACATTTGCACATCGGGGGGATCTTAAATAAGATCCATAAACATTGAGGATCATGAGAATCCAAACGAGGACCTGATTAGGGTCCGGAGCACATTCGGGCTGCAGCTACTAAACTCTATTTGGCTTGCCTAACTATCCACTAATTTGACTCTTGCAGGCCATGCATAAAACATTCCATAATCGAAAGATAACATTCAATGTAATTCGATGAAGCAAAAATAATTATAGTTAAATATCATTTAATAGCCGAGGTGATGCTAAATAAATATTAAAACAAAAAATAAGTTAAAATGGAAAGAAAAAGACAAGAATCCAAAACTTCAAAAATTTCAGGACAGAAGGCATTTACACGGCGGTTTAACCAAACCTTATTGCCGTGTAAGATATCCTACACGGTGGTAAAGAAAAGCCATACTGCCATGTAGCATGCCAAATGAGAACCCAACAGAAAAACAGAATGCATTTACATGGCTGTATGGGAACTCCTTACCCCCGTGTAAAATGCACAACCCAGAAATCCTTCAAAGCAGAATGACTTTACATGGCAGTATGCAAAGTCCTTACTACCATATAAAATCACGGATAAAGAAACTGAAGAACAGAATACGATCACACGGTGGTATGCCCATTTCATACCACCGTATAGATCATCCCAATCCCAGAAAAATCAAAGGAATTTAACCCAAACGTCAACACAACTCAAATCAAACTTTCTAATCATCATACACAATACAAAGCCCAACTTTTATACCAGTAATTACCATTCAAACATGCAATTAACATAATAAAAAATCCCAAATTTAACAAAACCAGAAATTTGCTGCATAAACTCATCCAATTCACCATTTGATTCAAAAATTCATCAATAAAGCATCTCAACTTAAATCAAGCAAAACCCATAACATATAGACCAATATGAACATCACTAACCATAAAATTTTCCAGTAAATCAAATCAAAGTACAAAATCATAAATTGCATCAAAACCACAACAATTCCAAAACTAGAAATCCTTTGCTCCTAATCAAAGAGCACCACTCCCTCTAGCCTTCTCTGTGCCCTTAGGTTCTCTTGGAGGCACCTTTGATTAAGAACATCTAAAATTGCACAACAAACACAAAAACCCTAACTCAGAACACACATTACAAAAATTAAAGAAATAGAGGAGGAAGAAGAAAAAGAATAACAAAACCAAACTAAAACCTTACCAAAAACACTTGAGTTGATCAATTTCAACCAAAATCTTAGCCAAGTGGTGAGGGATCAAGATAAAACAAGGAAAGAAGAAGAGGAGGAGAGGAGATGGTGTTAGAAGGGGAGAATGGGAGTGCAATGCAGTGAATTTCTGCTCTCTCTTTCTCTCCCTCCTTACCATTTTTACCCCTATCTAAATCTTTGCCACATGTCATCTTACCAATGGTGGGATTTGATCACTCACACCCTACAACTACACTCTACACCACACCCAAGTCTAACTACACTAATACACACACTAACTCACTATATGCATCCTCACTATAACAAAACCCACAAACATACATAAAACTCAATTTAAATTAACACATGCCAAAAACACACACACACACACTTGGATAAAAAATGGCTCAAACTACTACGAGTAAAACGAGTTGTGACACCTAACTGCCATGTAACATGTTACACAGTAGTTAGGATAATCCTAACTGACGTGAGACCCAATGGACCAGCAAAAACACAAATACAGAACGCGATCACATGGCAGTATGGAAATTCTGACCGCCGTGTGGATTAGCAAAAACCCAAATTTTTATGTTTTACTCATAAATTCACTTCCGAAAACCTATCCCTAATTCAACCACATCTCACCACACTCAACACATGCACTCAAATCCCAACTAAATTAAGTTTCAACCCACACTATAAGCGTCTCAAACATATCAATTCATAAATCTAGTCAAAATCATGCAAAAATCACAAATTAAAACAAGCATAAATTCCCAAACCTTGAGTACCTAAAACTCCACAGAAATCAATCGGTGGCACTTCCTCTAACCTTCTCTTTACCTTTGGGCTCCTTCGGTGGGATTTCTAGTCAAAACACCCAAACAACATATCCAAAGTTCAAAACCCAAACACACAAACATCTATCAAGGAAAACAAGGAGAAGAAGAGAAGAAGAAGTAGAAGAAGAAAAGAGCAAAACACTTACATGAATGGCTCTTGAATTGCCAAAACCAACCAAAGAACAACTTGAGGAAATGATTTAGGGCAAGGAGGAGGAAGAAGAAGAAGAAGAAAAGAGGAGAAACATGAGAGAAAGGCAGAAATTTGCTCCCTCACATTTCTCTTTCTTGGCTTTTAAAACTAAGGTTATCTAATCTTTCTCTCTCTTTCACTTGTCACTAAATCAAGGATGGACTTTGGCAATTCACCCTTCTAGTCCTTCTAATCCTTCTCAAACTCAATCAGGCCACACAATTAAAAAATTATCATGCAATTATACCCTTTAAAGCAAATAAATCATACAATAAAACCCTAACACACACACACAAGCTCAAAACTTCCAGGGTGAAAATCGGGGTGTTACAAATTGCCTAAAAGCTATTCAGGTAATGTAAATAATTAAGTAACATGCATTCTAACTTACATGATGTAGAGGCTGAAGGAGAAGAAAGTGTGAATTGGAAGAGAAGAGAGGAACAATAGAGAATGTAGAAGTCGGAGGCGATTAGAAGGTGAATGAATGATAGTGAATTGGAGGCCGGTGATGACTGGATGATGGAGAGGGAGAGAGGCAGTGAGGGAGGAAGGGGCAGAGTGGAAGGATTGGATAGAGAGAGAGGGCCACAATGGAGAAAGAATGTGATTAGGGCTAGGTTAGGCAAAAAGGAATTTAGGAGCCCATAGAGCATTTAGAACATACCCAAACGGGTTGATTTTAGATAGCTCTGGGTGGGTTTAGACGGGATTTTGGGTTTGGGCCAATTTTAACAGTTATAGTAGTTATAATACTACTACTATTACTACTACAATAACATTAAAATCCATATTGTAGCAGTCCTATAGCCCAGAAGAAATATGAGGGTGTTGCACGATCAAATCGTGATTATCTTACATCATTGCTTGCCAATCATTAACTTTAAATCACATTAAATTACTATACTTAACAAATTTCTAACATCATTTTACCCATATTAATGCATATATTAAATATATACAAAACTTTACTATTCTAGTTAGTCACATTACATACCATTCAAAAGATTACAATTTAAATTTCATTTAAATTACAAAAGGCATCATAACATTATGGCATGGACAAACTAGACAAAATAAACTAAATTTAAGAGCAAGTGTACTTGTGATGCGTGCCGAACTAACCAGTTAAGAGGCTCCCCTTTTTGAGACCCATTTTTAGGGCTCGCGGATTTGGTTTGAGTCATTTGATCTTAGCATGAGACATTTTGAAATCCCTATCCAATAGAACATTGGAAAAGTTTATCTAGTCCCATGAAACCTTTAGGCACCTTCGAGGTATTTTGGAGTCGCCACCCAATTTACGAGAAATTAGGAAAGGTCATCTAACCTTTATTGTCTAAACTAGAGAGTAGTTCTTTCACACCCCAAATCGGGCCTAGTCGGAATCGGCAAGCTAAGTCGGATAAGTGAAGGGTATTTCGGTAATTTGCGCATGAGTGAACTTGATGGTGGGTATTTAATTGCAAAGTATTTAATTTAAATACGTTAAGTGAGGGAAATTATTTGGTGTGCATGTAGTGTATTGATGTAGGGTATTTGTTGTGGTTTGATCTAGTGGTTTGTGAGTATGGTACTCATGATGTTAGGTTTGATCTAGTGGTTTGTGAGTATCTTACCAAATTGTATGAAACTAGTACCGTTGGAAAGCTAAGGTATATTTCCAAAAATGTGTTAGAAATACATTTGAGCTAATTTTAACTCTAATTGTCCCTAATGTGGTCAAGAAGTAGAGCTATCTTCTCTGGCCGGGTTCAGGGGAGCACTATAGGTTCTTTAGATCATATCGGAAGCTACAGATGTCCAATTGATCTGAAATTTGTTTTATTTAAAACCTAACATATTAGGGAAAAAATTTTAAGAAGGAAGTTTTGCCTAAAAATGTGGTTTATAGGCCCGTTTAGGCTGAACCAAAAGGATTTATGAAGCAGTCCTGAATTCTAGCTTTTGCTTTGCAAACTTTTGGTAGGTCACGATGGTAACCAAATTAATTAACACCATGACATATGGAAATGTTGGGAAGAATGCTTGGTTTTGGACCTCACGGTGGTAACCAAATTCATTACCACCGTGACCCCTTCTGTCTTGACAATTTTATGTGTTTTTCTTCCCTAATTTAACCCGCTTTCCACCGAAACTTTTTAGGATCTATCCGATGCAATTCTAGGACTATTAAATGAGTATAAGAATAGTTATCACTTGGAAAATAAACATAAATAGGATTAAGATTAATAGCAAACTAATAAAGTAATGATGTGTAATTGTATGTATTAGAATCAAGTCAAGTTTAATGACATTATTGAGCATTATAATACTGTATGATATGAACAAGTATGCATAGGTATGACTTAAGATCTAAGTTATATACACATGAAAGACATCACATGAAATGAATTTGCTTAATGAAATATATATATATATATGGGATATGAGCAGTGAATGTGTGATTGAAGTAATTGCCTAAAAATATTATATGATGCATGCATTGATAATAAATATTAATAGAATGTATTAGTATGCAAGATATCTATGATGCTATTATGGTTCATGTGGATATTTGAGTGATTATATAATGTGATAATGATAAATGTGATTTAATGCTTTTAGCTTATGAATTCCTCTTTTTAATGGAGATCCATAATGTGGCAAACCGGGGTAAGTAAGTATTTATATAAAGGTATAATTAGTTGGTATGAATGATATGATAAAGTGTGAGGAATAGCATTTTGTTTTGGGTAGTGGTTATGTCACGGTGACAAACTCAAGGGTTACCACCGTGAGGTACCCCAAAAGTGCATTCTGTTTTGGAGTCTGGGTATGTCACGGTGACAACCTAAAGGGTTACCAACGTGAGGTACCCCAGACATGCATTCTGTCAAGATCCTTGGTATGTCACTGTGGCAACCAATATGATTACCACCGTGACCTACCCTGTTTTTGCAATAGAATCTTATTTCTTTCACATGATTTAGGGATGTTAAATTATGGATTTTTGCACACATTGTCACTTAATATGAACTGTATACTAGTAAGGTGATGTCTGTATTCGATTCGCACCCGTAAGGTGATGTCTGTATTCGATTCGCACCCGTAAGGTGATGTCTGTATTCGATTCGCACCCGTAGGGTGATGTCTGTATTCGATTCGCACACGTAAGGTGATGTCTATATTCGATTCGCACCCGTAAGGTGATTTCTGTAACACCCCCGCCGCCGCCCCCGTTGGAAGGGCACCGGCGGGCGCGCTACAACACGACGCTCACTCACGATGCGACGGAACAAACAGCAGAAGCATACATGCGCTAAGCGGAAGCATTCAAAAACCCATAATAATAAATCTTAGAAAGTATAGGAGGAAATATACTTCAATACATAAATAATCAAAATACGAGTTATTTACAAAGGCCCAAAAGATTACATTTTTAAAACCTTTACAAAATAAAGAAATACATATACAAAAAAAAAAAAAATTACAGGAGGAGACAAAATAAATAACTCGACTCCTATGTGGCCAGCCTGCAGATGCGCGACACGAGCAACCCAAAATCCTTCACGCCACCTGCACGGGATAAAAGCCCGTGCTAAGCGATAACGCTTAGTGGGGAGAAACAAACACAACAGAACACTATACACGAAAACATACACTAATATTAATAAAACAATATTAATCAGAATACAGATATATAATTATATAATCAGGATAAATAGTACATAACACTGAATCAATACCCTACTCAGAGTCACACAATAATCAGAACACTTCGCTAAGCCAATACCACACAGTTCACACACTAGCCTGAAATCAATGGTTGAGGATACGGGACCACGGCACGGGAGACCGAAGCCTCAAAAACATTTTAATACCCGAAGGTAACACGGGAGACCGGAGTCTCAAAACATTTTATCACTGCACGAAAATGACCATCTCGGAGGTCGACCGCTTCGCCCAAACGGGGCGGACAGAACAGCTGCTAACTAACCCTTCTTAAGCATGCTTAATTATCCTATACCTTGACACTTCAGGCTCGACAACACACTCTCACATGACATTAGACAAATAAGAAAATGTTCAAATGCAACACCTTTCATAAAAGCTGATCAATTGACAGATGCCAAAAGATAAATAAAAAAATCCAGAATACATGGTATCACGTGCTAAAAATCATAATTAAACATTCATAAAAACGCGCATAACAGGAAGGATTTTATTGTAAAACAGGGTAGGTCACGGTGGTAATCAAATTGGTTGCCACCGTGACATACCAGAGATCCTTGGCAGAAAGCAAGTCTGGGGTACCTCACGGTGGTAACTAAAAGGGTTGTCACCGTGACATACCAATCAGCCAGACAGAATCAAAAGTTTGGCTATCTCACGGTGGTAACACGATTGGTTGCCACCGTGACATACCAAAACAGCCCGACAGAATCAAAAGATTGTATACCTCACGGTGGTAACCAGATTGGTTGCCACCGTGACATACCAAACTTCACGGCAGAATGCATCTGGTTCGTGGCTCACGGTGGTAACCAGATTGGTTGCCACCGTGACCCATGCCCAGATGGGATTCCACAGGGCAAATTTCCAGGTCTTTCAAGCCAAAATCTCACAACCTTTACTTCAATCAAGCAATTTCGCACTCCAATAACAATAGAAACTCTATCCAAACATCAAAGAATTATATCATCAATAAATCTTACTCATGAATTCTAAGAGCAACATCACTACATAAAAGCATAAAGTGAGTTCTAAACATCACAAACTAAACTCAACCAAATACCAACCCTTGGCATATAAACCATATAAACAAAACACAATCAACAACTTCCAGAATATCTCATAAACATATAATTTTACACACATTCACAATTAGGCAAAAACCCAAACCAACACTCAAGAATACACTCCCAAACCTGGAAAACGAAGCTTCGAACCGAGTTCCTCACGAATCCACTAGATCCTTGCCCTTGCTCTTTCTTCTCTCTTCCGATTCTTGCACAAAAACCCAGCCACAAACACTTAATTCGAAACCAAACACAAACCAAAACCCGAAATCACAGAACAAGAAACAAATACGAGACCCCAATCCAAACTCAACCACTTACCTTCAACACTTCCTGCTCAAACCTTCCAGGATCCCACCCAAAACTTCCAAGAAAACACAAGCAAAGAGAGATGAGAGAAGAAGAATGAAAGCCAGAGAGAGGGGAGGACGGGAAGATGAGAAACAAAAGGGGAAATTGAGATAGCTTCTAAGGGAAGCCTCACCCAAAATCTGCCCCTCACTTCCTCTCTCCTACTTTCATTAATTACTCACCAACCTCATGCCACATGTCACAATCCAAGGAAATCCATCAATCCATCTTATCTCATCCACTTAAGGCACCATACACTAACCACACTCAAGCCTTATTCATACACAAATATCATCTATGCACCATGCACTAAAACCACACTATAAAAACCTTAAGTCCATTTACACCCTACAACTATACACTATAAACACACACTAATATTCCCTTCACTTCACTTAACACTTAATTAATTATTTCCAATAACACAAAGTTCCTAAATGTCCAAAATTCTTCTTACCCAAATTACGAAAATACACTCACTTATCCGACTTAAAACACAGATTCCGACCAGGCCCTATTTGGGTTGTTACAAATCACTCCCCCTTAAGAAATTTCATCCTCGAAATTTCCCTGCTAAATCCCTTAAACAACAACCCAAAATTCAAACCGAAACTTAACCGAAAGCTAATAACATAACTTACCAGAAGGTCCCGCTCGATCCGCTATATCCCCTACTTGCATCGCATAAACTCTTGGACGCGAAGGCCCTTCTTCTGTTGGCTTCTGCACTGTCTCTGATGGCGCTTGATAATGACGGCCGCTTCCCCTACCACTCTGGTTCCCTCTGGATTGCTGACCACTCACTCTACTCTCGGGTCCATCTTGAAGCTCTCGCCGATCCGGACAATTCGCCACCATGTGCTCTTGGCTGCCACATCTGAAACACGCTCCAGAGAGCCTCCTACACACGCCCCAATGGCGCTTATGACAATTCTCGCACTCCGGAATCACACTTCCCTTGCTAGCTACACTCCCAACTTCCGAACGTACCGGAACCGAACTCTTCCCACCTTGACCACTTGGAACTTCCCTCGACTTCTTGCCACTACTGAACCCACCACTCGGTGCTTTCCTCTTGCTCTCTACCTTCTGCTTGATCACCTCAGACTCTTCTAACTTCATCGTCGCTGCCACAAGCTGATAATACCCCACGGGTTGCAAAACTGAAAATGCCGACAACTGACCTCTATACACCTCCCGAAGTCCCTCTAGGAAATGCCGACTTCTGAACTCATCCGTCAACAAAGCTTCAGGTACGTACTTGCTCAACCGGTTGAATTCCTTATCATACTCACTCACGGTCATACCTCGCTGCTTCAGACTGATGAACTCTCTCCACTTAGCTTCCTGATAAGCCTTTGTCACATACTTCTGCTCAAATTCTTGCTTGAAGAATTCCCAAGTCAACAGAGCTGGTCGCTGAGGATTCCGCATCACCAATTCCCACCAATCATACGCTGACCCCTGAAGCAACGACACTGCACAAAGTGCCCTCTGATCTGCGGGACATCTTATCTCTTGCAAAATCCGATCTACTCTCTTAAGCCAAAACTCAGCCACATCAGACTGGTCCAAAGCAGTACCATGGAAATCCTCGGCTCCTCTCTTTCTTAACAACTCGGTCGGGGCCTTAGGAGCAGTCAGCCTCTCTACCAACTGAAGCAAACCTTGCACTAGGACCGGATTCTCTTGACCAAAACCCACACCAGGAATCTCCTCTTGCTGACGCTGCGGAGCAGGCTGCTCACCTCTCACTACACTTGCACTACCAACCGTCTCACCCAATTGCTCACTTGGATCAGACTCCATCTAGACACTACACGAGACAAGGCACATCTGCATTAGGCCACGACACAAAACAAACTAACATGCAAAGACTCAACACATAACAAACAGAGGCATCCAGAACCGCCTAAACCGGTGCTCTGATACCACTAAATTGTAACACCCCCGCCGCCGCCCCCGTTGGAAGGGCACCGGCGGGCGCGCTACAACACGACGCTCACTCACGATGCGACGGAACAAACAGCGGAAGTATACATGCGCTAAGCGGAAGCATTCAAAAACCCATAATAATAAATCTTAGAAAGTATAGGAGGAAATATACTTCAATACATAAATAATCAAAATACGAGTTATTTACAAAGGCCCAAAAGATTACATTTTTAAAACCTTTACAAAATAAAGAAATACATATACAAAAAAAAAATTACAGGAGGAGACAAAATAAATAACTCGACTCCTATGTGGCCAGCCTGCAGATGCGCGACACGAGCAACCCAAAATCCTTCACGCCACCTGCACGGGATAAAAGCCCGTGCTAAGTGATAACGCTTAGTGGGGAGAAACAAACACAACAGAACACTATACACGAAAACATACACTAATATTAATAAAATAATATTAATCAGAATACAGATATATAATTATATAATCAGGATAAATAGTACATAACACTGAATCAATACCCTACTCAGAGTCACACAATAATCAGAACACTTCACTAAGCCAATACCACACAGTTCACACACTAGCCTGAAATCAATGGTTGAGGATACGGGACCACGGCACGGGAGACCGAAGCCTCAAAAACATTTTAATACCCGAAGGTAACACGGGAGACCGGAGTCTCAAAACATTTTATCACTGCACGAAAATGACCATCTCGGAGGTCGACCGCTTCGCCCAAACGGGGCGGACAGAACAGCGCCATGGAATGTTCAAGAAGTGAAGAGTTTCCTTGGTCTGCCTGGTTACTACCGTCGGTTTGTTAAAGGTTTCTCGGTGATTACCGCTCCTATGATTAAGTTGCTGAGGAAAGGAGTTAAGTTCGAGTGGTCGGATAAGTGTCAGGCTTGTTTTGAGTAGTTGAAGCAGTTGTTGATTGAAGCTCCTATACTGACTCAACCCATTTCGGGTAAGGAGTTTGTTATGTATAGTGACGCTTCGGGTGTTGGTCTGGGATGTGTTCTGATGCAGGAAGGTAAGGTTGTGGCTTATGCTTCTCGACAGTTGAAGCCACACTAGAGGAATTATCCGATGCATGATCTTGAGTTAGCAGCGGTCGTCTTTGCTTTGAAGATTTGGCATCATTATCTCTATGGGGAGAAGTGCAGGATCTTTACTGACCATAAGAGTTTGAAGTATTTCCTGACCCAGAAGGAACTAAATATGAGACAACGTCGATGGCTTGAGTTGTTTAAGGATTACGATTGCATTATGGATTACCATCCGGGTAAGGCCAATGTAGTTGTAGATGCTTTGAGTCGGAAATCAGTTTTTGTTTCTGCCTTATTTTTGAGATGGTTCAGATTGAGGTTTGGTTCGGACGGGGCTTTGATAGCTCAGTTGAGGGTCAAGCCTACCTTGAGACAGCGGATAGTGGATGCTCATAAGGTTGATGAGAAGCTTCAGCGGATTGTGAAATAAGTCAGTTTGGGCAAGCAGTCAGAGTTTTTGGTTCAGGATGGGGTTCTCCTGTTTAGAAACCGTTTGTGTGTATCGGATAATGAAGAGTTAAGAAGATAGCTTTTGGTTGAGGCACATAGTACAATTTTCACCATGCATCCCGGGAGTAACAAGATGTACCGGGATATGAAGCAATTTTATTGGTGGTCTGGTATGAAGAGGGACATAGTGGACTTTGTATCCAAGTGCTTGACGTGTCAGCAGGTTAAGGCTGAGCACCAAGTTCCTTCCGGATTGCTCATGCCTTTGTCCATTCCAGAGTGGAAGTGGGATGATATTGCTATGGATTTTGTTTCTGGGTTACCATTGACTCAGAAAAAGCATGATTCTGTTTGGATTATTGTGGATCGACTCACAAATTCCGCTCATTTCTTGCCGGTTAGGATGGATTACAAGATAGATAGGTTGGCCAGTATCTATGTGGATGAGATAGTTCGGTTGCATGGAGTGCATTTGTCTATAGTTTCAGATAGAGATGCGAGGTTCACATCTAAGTTCTGGAAAGAGTTATAGCGAGCTTTGGGTACCAAGCTGAATTTCAGTACGGCATTTCATCCTCAGACATATGGTCAGTCCGAGCGAGTGATTTAGATCCTGGAGGATATATTGAGGGCTTGTGTTTTGGATTTTCCGGGTAGTTGGGACAAGTATGTGTCGTTGATGGAGTTTGCATACAATAACAGTTTTCAGTCGAGCATTGGTATGTCACCGTATGAGGCTTTGTATGGACGACAATGTAGGACTCCAATTTGCTGGACAGAGCTATCTAAGAGGTCAGTGATTGGGCCAGAATTGGTAAGAGATACAGAGGAGAAGATCAGAGTTGTGCAGTGGAACTTGAAAGCAGCTAAGGATCGTCAGAAGTCTTATGCCAACCTGAAGAGAAAAGATGTGCAGTTTGTAGTTGGGGACAAAGTCTTTCTTAAAGTTTCTCCTTGGAGAAAAGTGATTCGGTTTGGGAAGAAAGGAAAGCTTAGTCCTCGTTTTATTGGTCCGTATGAGGTTTTGGCAAGAGTTGGTCCAGTAGCTTACAGATTGGCTTTGCCGATGGAATTATCGAAGTTTTTTGATGTGTTTAACGTTTTGTTACTCCGTCGGTGTAGATCGGATCCTTCTCATGTGTTGTCAGTTCAAGAGGTTCTAGTGCAGTCTGACTTTTCCTACGATGAGGAGCCTAGAGCTATCTTACCGCGGGAAGTAAGGCAGTTGCGGAACAAGCAGATTCCTTTGGTCAAGGTTTTGTGGAATCACCATGGGGTTGAGGAAGCAACATGGGAACCTGAAGAGTCGAGGAGAATTCAGTACCAGTAGTTGTTCAGATTAGGTGAGAATTTCGAGGACGAAATTCTTGTTAGTAAGGGAGAGTTGTCACACCCCGTTTGCCCCCTAGTAGAATGAGCCATGTGTGTGTGTATGTATTTGTATGTGTTTGGCATGATCATAAGGGTATTTTGGGTATATTGTATGAATTTGGGTTTTTTTGGTCCGTGTGTGCGCATGTGTTGCACTATGGTGCAAATTAGTTGGGTCAGATTTGTGTGTGCATGAGCGCACCATTTTAGTGTATGCATTGGAGTTGCATTGTGTGTGGTTGAGTGCACCATAGTAGGATGTGCACTAGTGGGTTATTGTGGTGTGTTTTGCTCATACATGTGTAGGGTACATTATTAGGGTGTTCATTGTGTGCATGTGATACATTTTGTTAGGGTGTGAGTAAGTGATCTCCTCCACTAGATGATTGACATGTGTAAAGGGGAAAGAAAAATGGGAAAGAGAAAATGAAAAAGGGGAAAAGCTGATTTTTGAAACCCATTCCCGTTTTCTCTCCTCCTCCTTCTTCTTCTTCCTCCTTTGCACTCTCCTAAGTGATCTACTTAGATTCAAGCTCAAGTGGTGGAAATTAATTACTCCTTAACATCATTCTTGGTAAATTCTTGCTTTTCCTTGTATTGTTCATGCATTTTCTCTTCTTCTTTTTGGGTTAGATCTAAGTTAGGGTTTGTGTTCTTGGTGTTTGGGTGCTTGTTTGTGCTTAGATAAAGGGCAAGGAGAAGGCTAGAACTAGTGGATCCAAGCAATAGGAGCAAAGGATTTTGAGGTTTGGGAATTTCTTAGTTTCCTTGTATATATGTTTATGTATGAGATTTGATAGCTTCTTGAATTGGGTGGTTATACGTCCTTTATTTTGATGTATATGCTATGGGTTTTTGTTTTGGAATGTTGATTTTGCAAGAGCATGACCTAATTGTGATAATGTTGGAGTTAATGTGGTTTTGTGCATAAATTGGGGTTTTGGGTTGATTCGTGGAATTGGAGGTTTAAATTAATATATTGTGTGAAGTTTCTTATAGATTAATGTTATATTATGGTTATTGATGCTAATGGATGGCTGGGTTTGAGGTAAGAAGGTTTTGGATGAGTTTTGTGTGTTAGTGGTTGTGAGAGGGAGGAAGAAAATCTGCAGAATTCTGCAGATTTTGTAAAACTCGATGCTGTCGCGAGCACGACAGAGATCGCGACGTTGTCGCGAGCGCGACAGAGATCGCGACGTTGTCGCGAGCACGACGGAGATCGGCATTTCGGAGCTTCGCTGTCTCGAGCACGCGATTCCATTGCGAGCTCGCGATAGCCGAAGTGTTGAGCACCCTCTATCGCGAGCGCAACATCCGTCGCAATTGTGACAGAGCGTGATGCTGGCTAAGTGCTATCGCGAGCACGCGATTCGTCGCGAGTTCGCGACAATAATATTCGTCTCTGTCGCGAGCGCGACGGAGCCTGGCCTTTCTTTCCTCCTTACGATCGCGAAATCCATCGAGCACGCGCGGCAAAGAGACTTTGGTCTTTGTCGCGAGCGCGACAGCTCCCTGTATGCTGAATGAGTTTTCTTTTGTTGTGTGCGGATTGAACTCCAGTTTCCTTTCATGTCTATGATATTTATGCTTGATATCTGATGAATTATATGAATGCGGATCCATAATATAACTATGTACATGTATGATGATGATGATTTTGGAATATTATGAATGTATTTAATGGCTTATGCATGAGCTGCTAGAGTCTAGAAAGTGGATAGTTAGGCATGCCTAATAGAGTCTCTTAGCTGCAGCCCTTTGATATGTTTGGACCCTGACCAGGTCCCCGTTTGGTTCCTTGCGAACCCCTATGTGTTCGGATCTTGTTTAAGATCCCTTTTGAAAATGTTTTGTGAAAGTAAAAGTACCTTGATTTTATCGGCTCGTACCCGTAAAGTACTGTCCGTATACTCGTTATCCACTCCCTCGAGTCAGCAGGTGTTTGGTATGAATTATGTTATGAGGAAATGTATGTGATACATGTGTGAACTCATAAATGAAAGTATAATCTGCTTTTGGAATACGAATATTGTTATGAGTTTCTGAATGTGTGGCTTTAGTATATATGCATGCTATGGTAATTTTGATGTATGCTTGTGTTTTGCTTAACGACCGTTGTGAATGGTTGTCCTTATGCTATATGTGTGTTTCCCCACTAAGCGTTTATCGCTTAGCACGGTGTGTTTACCTGTGCAGGTGTGAAAGGAGTTGCTTTGGGAGAGTCGCCGCCATCGAAGCCAACATAGTTGGGTCTTTAGTATAGGGCCTAATTTTTTTATCTTGATTATTCTTTTGTATAGAACTCTCGTAATGCAGTTTTGTAATAGCTTCCGCTTTTATTTATGTAATTTCAGGTTTTGTAATTAATTGATTTATCTTTTTGTTGATCAGAACAGTAATGTAATGATTTCCATTATATTAATGCATGATCGGCTTATTTCGTGAATGGTGTTGTAAAGTTTTAAATTACCCTGTATTTTAGTATGCCTGGTTATGTATAAATGTATGTATATTCTGTATCGATGTGGTTGCACCTCTACTCGTACGGCATCTCACTCCTTATCTGATGGGATCGCCTAAGTACGGGTAAGGGGTGTTACAGTATGTGAGCATCTTGCAACATTGACATTCATCGTTATACTCTGGTCATAATGGTAGTACAAAAATGGCATCTCGTGTGCTTGAGTGTGGTTTTTATTGGCCTACTCTATTTCATGATGCTAGGAGTTTTGTAGCCCAATGTGATAGGTGTCAAAGGGTTCACAATATAGGGAAAAGAGATGAGATGCCTTTGAATAGCATTTTAGAGGTAGAAATATTTGAAGTGTGGGGGATAGACTTCTTGGGTCCTTTTCCTACATCTTTTTGACAAAGCTAAATCTTAGTTGGGGTGGATTATGTATCAAAATGGGTTGAAGCTAAAGCAACACTAACCAATGATTCAAAAGTAGTTGTGAAGTTTTTGAAGAATCTCTTTCCAAAATTTGGAGTGCCTCGGGCTATTATATGTGATGGAGTTATGCATTTTATAAACCGATTCTTTGCTTATTTATTGCATAAATATGGTGTACATCATAGGGTTGCTACTCCTTACCATCCACAAACTAGTGGTTAAGTAGTAGTTTCCAATAGATAGCTTAAATGGATACTTGAAAATATAGTTTCTAGCTTTAGGAAAGATTAGGCACATAAATTAGATGATGCACTTTGGGCATATCGTATTGTTTTTAAAACACCTATTGGGGTGTCCCCATATAGGTTAGTATATGGTAAAGCATGTCATTTTCCTGTTGAGTTAGAGCATAGAGCTTATTGGGCCATTAGGGCATTGAATTATGACATTAAGGAGGCTAGTGTGAAAAGATGTTTATAATTGAATGAACTTGATGAATTATGCCTTATGTCTTATGAAAATGCAAGGATATATATGGAAAGATCAAAGAAATGGAATGATGCTCACTTTAGGTACAAGAGCTTTAAAGTAGGAGACAAAGTTCTTTTATTCAACTCTAGATTAAAGTTGTTTCCTGGAAAGTTAAGGTCTAGGCGGAGTAGACCTTTCGATGTGATATAAGTATTTGACCATGGTTATTTGGAACTTAAAAATACAAAAGGGGAATTGTTTAAAGCAAATGGTCAAAGATGTAAGATATATTTAGATGTAACTTTTCAAGGTAGAGAGGTCTCAAGTATCTCTCTACAATTGAGTTGAAGGTTATTTACACATTCTTTTTATTTTGTATTTATTGTATTATTTTTAAGTTGTTTTTGTATGCTAACATAGTTTATTTTTGTTCTACAGGTTACATTAGTAAGTAAGGATGTTAGTATAGTTTAAATATACAAGTGCCTTCTTTAAAGAAATTTTTTTGTTGTGTTTTTCCTTTCTATCGTGAGCACAATAGAGGAAGGAAGTTTGGTTAGTGTCACGAGTGCGGATGCTTTTGCGAGCAAGCCAGAAGGCAAAACTTTGCTTACTGTAGTGAGCGCAATGAGTGTCTGTAGAAACCGGGTCCTGAGTCAGCCTAGACCGGAGTTACCCAATGATGATAAATTTCCTATTGACGGACGAAAAGATTGAAAGTGATGATTTTCTTGTCAAATTTGCATTTTAGAATAAAATATTAAAAAATATATTAAAAATTAAATTTAAAAACTAGAGTTCGAAAATTATTGTGTTTTAAGTTAGATTTTAAAAAAAAAAATATTTTCACGAGTGTCGGCACGGAGCATGCTGCGCGGCCCCCCTCGCGTAGCGCCAGCACGCGTCGCTTGCGTGGAGCGACGAGCAACGCGCATCCGCGCCTAGCGCGCGCGACCGAAGCTATAATCTGCCGAAAATGCCATTTTTCCATTTTTTCTTGATTTTCTGACTTTTTCACCTTTTTCGGGATTTTTAATGGTTTTTTCCTTTTTTGCACCCAAATTAAGGGAAATTTGATAAAAATCCTATTTTCTTCCTTAATTAATGGTTTTTTCCATTTTCACTCATTTAAATAGAAAATTTGGGAAAGAAAGAGGGGGGAATTCAATTTGCATCAAAAATCTTTATTTTCTTCTTCTCTTCTTCTCTAAGAATTCTCTCTACACTTTTTTTTTTAATTTTTTTCTCCAAATAAAAATTCTTAAGGTTAAAAATTCAATTTTTAATCAAGAATTTTTTTTTAGACAAAGAAAATCATTCTTTGTTCTTGAGATTTGTTTTTTTATCAATTATAATTTTTTGAAACAAAGAAAATAATTCTTTTTTTTTGGAAATTAAATTCTTTTTCTTCCATTTATTTTTATGATTTTAATCAATAATTACATGAGACAAACAAATCTATTCTTTGTTCTTGAAAATTAATTTATTTTATTCTATTATTTTTCTTAAACAATTTTCTTTTGAAATAACATCCAATGTTTATTATTTTTATTCCTATTTGGCGAATCAAAGTAAGGAAATCAATCATATTTCTCATCAATTAAATCCGAAATTTGAGGGTAAAAATTCTAGATCCGAACTCTTAATTTTATTTTTATTTTATTTATTTTTGTTCATATTTAATTAGTAATAATGTAGATCTTTATATTTATTGTGTTTTTATTTATTTTATGTGATTTTATATATAGATTTTACATCTCTAATATTCTTTTTGCTTTATCTTATTTAATTGTTTATTCTTCATTTCTATTATTATTATTATTATTATTATTATTATTATTATTATTATTATTATTATTATTATTATTATTATTATTATTATTATTATTATTATTATTATTATTATTATTATTATTATTATTATTATTATTATTATCATCATTATCATTATCATTATTTGTGTTAATTTATTAATATGTTAATACTATTGATTTTAATATGTCATTTAATGTATTTGTCATCTTTAATGCATATTTTATTTATTCTAATTTATCATTTGTTATTTTATATGTTTAATTAATTTTCTTGATTTGATACTAATATTTTGTAATTTTTTCTTTTAATCTTTATTCTTCCTTCTTTGAGCATATTTGCAAGCGAAGTAGGAGATCCAGAGATTTATTAGTTTTATTTTTTTTAGTATTTTTCAATTATTTGTATGTTAATTTATTTGTCATGCAATTATTAATAAAATCATTTATTTTATGCACATTTAATTAAAAATCATACAAAAATATTTCTATTAATTAAACTTGAAACTTTTTCTAATAAAATGGGACCAATGTCCTAGTTTTTTATCCTAATAAATTATCACTTTGAAATTGTTTTCTTTAACTACGCATGCGAGGACCAATGTCCTCATCCTTAATAAATACCCTATTTTATGTATGATTTATATTTTATTTATAATGAGGGTTGTATTTCGCCCCTAATTTTGTTGTAATTTATTTAATTCTTATTTACTTTATTTTAATTTTATTTACCGTTTTATGATGTGATTGATATGCGCTCTATTAAATTGAATGAGAAATGGGATGAAATGCTAAATTCAAAACTCAATTATCAATTTAATCAAGGTATGAATAAATGGAAAGTCCCGAACCATCTCTGGTCTTTGGGCTTAACGAGGCGAGAGGGCCACCTCAATGTTCTATTGGGGCAAGGCCTCTAAGATTCCTTTGGTGTCCCGAAAAAGGCTCAACTTTCATAGTCCTATGCTCCACGAGGCGAGAGGGCCATCTTAATATTCTATTAGGGCGAGGCCTCCAAGACACCTCTGGCTTGCCCAAGTGCGAGGCGAAAGGGCCATCCTAATGTTCCATTAGGGTGGGGCCTCCAAGACACCTTTGGCTTGACCAAAATGGACATAGCAGAGCTGTCTTAGGCTCATTGTGGTTGGACGACCTTTCCCAATGTTCTATTGGGTGGCGACTCCAAGAAACCTCATTGTTGCCCAAAATGGACGCACTTGTAATTTCTTACAAGTTTTTATAAACCTCTCTTGAAAGCCCTAAAAGCGGGTCTTCGGGGCCTCCCGGGGTTCGGCGTACATCACAGTGGTGACTTCACTGGGGACATAAGAGACTTTGCTTCGAAAGTACCTTGGTTAAAACATATAATTGAGTTTTAATTTAAAAATTTTATCCCTTTTCAGAATTATATTGCATTTCATTAGAGCCTTAGAACTATGCTAGTTTGGTTCCTATTTTTACCCCGGTGCGTTCCTGAAGTATGACCCTATGTTCACTCAATGTATGGAAGTGTTAAGGATAATCACCAGCCCAAGCCTCGTACCATCATCATATATTAAATAGAGACTCGATCGGTTATTATGCTCGTGATGCGCTAGATCCATGGGCAAGGACCATGCTTGGGTAGCCCTAAAGTATCATCACCTTTGACCAAAGCTCATGTAATGGCAATAGACACTTTTGCTAGGTGGAATGTACCTTGATACGATGCTTACTATGTGGGCCATTATATATTGAACAAAATCAACCAAATTAAATGGTCTTTTATCAAAGGTTTTTATGCCACGGTGAGCCCATCTTAATTTAGTTAAAATGTTTAAATACATAAAGGCCAAAATTCATATGTATGCACATTAGATAAGAGATGTTATGCTGCTGGTTTTTTGCTGAGCACCATACACGTCCATTGGATTCCCTATTAACCCATGGACCAAGCCCACCGAGGAAAGAGATCGCATTACCTCGTGTGTGGGAGTAATAAGGTTAGAAGGATCTACTTGCTTATATCTGATTGTAAATGTTGCATAACACACGATCATACATTGTATATGTCATTCATTCATCATTCTAACAATTTAATTTTTTAGCCATCACAGATTCGTCTAAGTGTACTAGAGGTTTCGACGGTCCGCTAGTAAGGACAAATTTGCTCCTTGAGTTGCTGAAATTAGTGTCTAATTGGGGTTCTAAGTCACTCTCAATAACTTGTGAATCATCTTCTTCATATTTTACTTCAAAACTAAAAATGGCTAACCTACCGAGAGAATCTGACATAACCCGTACCCTGACTGCTAAGGAGTTGGATATGAGACTAAAGAAGTTTAAAAGAAGATTTTAGGCATGATTAGTGAAAGAATGGCTGCTATGATAATTGCCTTTGACAGATAACTTAGAGAACTTGCTATTACCCAAGCCAAACCAATCAATGTTGCGGAGACTTTTAGGGTAGAATCATCGACTAACATACCTCCTCAAGCCATTCACTCAGGGGGCAAACCCTCACTCTTTTCACCATTTAAGCATGGGAGAGGTAAGATACTCGCTTCAGAGTGTGATCCAGTTGAGATACAAGTCCTAAAAAGTAAAAAAAAAAAAAAAAAGAGCAAGGGCAGAATATGAGGTAGGATCAAATCTTTGCTTGAAGAATACATTAGAAAAATTTTCGATATGGCCGTCAGAATAAGTGGGAAAGATAGAAGATCAAAATCATTCATAATCAGTAGGCATGTCCAATCTCTCAAATCTAGGAAGGAGAATGGGTGTTCACAAGGAAGAAATCATAAGTTCAAACCACTCAGGCGACTTTATATGTTTGTCTTTATATTTGAGCTTTTCAATAATGGTGTATGCAGTACTGATCATTTTAATTATATTGATGGTTTTTGCTTATATTTCTCATGATTTCGCTATACATGATCACAACCATTTGCATTAACTCATCAAATATCACTGCATTTAATCTCAAAACTTTGGAAAACCCAAAGAAAATCTTGATAGCATTTGATACAACTCCTGAAGAGAGGAAAATTCTGAGAGATAATGTAAAAAAAAAATGAACAAGCCTTTGCCTGGACTTGGAATTTCAAGGATAGTGTTGGGACGACGCTGCTTCAACATGCCAACATGATGACGAGCAGAATTTAAAAAAGCCATTCCTTTGTGTCCTCAACATCTAGGACGTATACAATGCAGCCAAACAAAATCAAACTCCAAGGGGTACATCAAAAGTTAGACAGATGAAACTTTGGACCTTCACAAGAAATATATAGCTCATTAGGACCAAGCTCTTATGACTCCTTTCCTCCCAATGATTTGAGATGTTTACCTCAAAGCCAATCAACACCGACCTTTAACCATATGAGACCAACATGACTCAAGCATGGAACCTTATAGCCAAACTTAGAAGGACAAGTCATTACTGATATGAGTCTAAATAACTCATATTTAATCCATGTCTTAGGTTTAAAATAATGTTTATGTTTTTCTAATTGTGTTAGAAATAGGTACGTTTTATGTTTTTGTTTGATTTTTTTGTGTGTAGGAGAAATTGGAGAAAATGGAGAAGATTGGAGAAAAGGAGCATAATTATTTTAGGCAATGTCTTGTGTGAAATAATCTTTACATGTGTTAAGATATTCAACATCTTGAGGTCAAACATTCTTGTGCTTTGCAACTTTATTGTTTTCCAAAATGTGCATAATTGTTTAAGTATGATGGATAATGGTATTGATTGAGATGTTGCATATTTAGTCTACTTTATTAAGAGATAAAAGCTTATACATGTCATTTCCAAATGTTTATCAAATATATAAGTAAGCTCCACAATTGTATGCAATTTTGTTGTATGTTATTTGTTTGTGTTGTTTTAGTGTTTATTATGTTTTGCTTGAGGACAAGCAAATGTTTAAGTGTGGGGGTTTGACATGAGTCTAAATACCTCATATTTAATCCATGTTTTAGGTTTAAAATAATGTTTATGTTTAGTTAATTGTGTTAGAAATAGGTATGTATTATGTTTTTGTTTGAGTTTTGTGTGTTCAGGAGAAATTGGACAAAATGGAGAAGATTGGAGAAAAGGAGCAGAATTGAGCCAAAGAAGAATCCATTCTATTGCGAGCACGACAGGGAGCACCAAGCGAAGAAGAAGAGAAGAAGAGAAGAAAAGAAACCAAAGGAGAAAAGTATTCTGTCGCGAGCGCGACAGGATGCGCATTTGACGGGAGCAAAAGAGAAGGAGCCAAGGAGCCAGCGTGAAGCGTGACGAACAAGGCCGCCATCGCGAGGTCGTGACAAGGTGCAGTGGGTAGTCAGCGCGAGGAAAGTGGAGTGAAGAGCAAGGTGTGTTTCATTACGAGCGCGATAATCATCGCGATCACGACAGAGAGGACCGTTGGAAGTTAATTCAAAATTTGCCTTGAAGAAAGATGACTTTACACCAAGTTTTGCAACCTTCCTAAGGGACACTTGAAGGAACATATCTCTTGGAATTTTATAAATATTAGATTTAACTGTAATTTTAAAGGTTGAATAGTTTTATTTGAATATTTTCTATTAAGATTTCTGTAAGTAGAGAGTACAATCTTTAGTTTAAGTTTTAAGTTAGAATTTTATGTTTTGAAGAGAAGATTACTTGCAAGGAAGAAGATGCCTTGTCACAGGCAAAAAGGTTGAAAGTGATGATTTCCTGTTTAAATTTGCATTTTAGAGTGAAAAAGTAAAAAATAATAAAAAATGTTTTGAAAATTAGATTTGAAAAATGGGTTTAGAAATTGTAGTATTTTTAGTTAATCTTTAATAAAAAAAAATAAAAAAATTCCAAGCGTCAGCCGCGGCGGCGCCTTGCGGTAGCGTGCAGTGAGGCGCTGCGTTGCGCGAAGCACCATGGCATGGCGTTTTGCGCGCAGTCCATGAGCGACGTTGCACGCGACCATCCGCGTGCATGTTGGGCGAGAGCATTTTTGATGAAGTGAGGGAATGAGATAGGGAAATAAGGAACAGCAGATTTGAGCTTCTTTCTCACGTTTCCTCTTCTTCTCCTTCTTTTCCTTCATTCCTTCTTTCTCTCTCTTTCTTTGCTTAACGTGAACCTTGGGCATTGAGGTTGGATTTCTGAAATTGAGCTAGGTTTTAAGAGGTAAGTGCTTGGATTTTCTCGGGCTTTTTTGGGTTCTTCTTCTCCTTTATTTCAGGTTTTAGTTGAGTAAATGCGTGGTTTGATTAAGTGTGTATTGGCTAGGTTTTTGTGCAAGAAACAGAAGAGAGAAGGAAGAACAAGGGAAAGGAAAAAGTGGGATTTCTGAAGGAGTTGGATTGAAGCTTCATTGACAGGTTTGGGAGTTTTGTTCTTGGATGAGTTTTATTTGGAATTGATTGCCATGTTCTCTTGGATTATGTGTGAGTATGTGTTCATGCATGTATATGTTTAGTTAATGAAATTGGATTTGTATGTTAGCGCTTTGATGAGGATGATTTGCATGTTTTGTTGAATAAATCAGCTTAGCTTTTGCATCAGTTTTGGGTTTGTTTAGTTACTTTGATCTTCAAGAGTATATGGGTATAATTACTGTGTAAATTGTGTTACATGTGATTATGGGCATGTTTTGGAAGTATTCCAGTGGCTGGGTAAGTGTTTATGTTTGTCTGAATGATTGGCTGGGTTTGGTTGTGTTTTGAAAGATGTGGAACATAAGTGTTTATGCCGAAGAACTGGGAAATTCGACTCTGTCGCGATCGTGACACTTGTCACCAGCACGATAGAGTCACTTGTTTCTAGCTTCTCGCGGCCCGCTCGAAGGCACCTAAAAATTCCTCACGAGTCGTGAAGATTTCCCTATTGGATGTAAGCTTTCGACAAGCGATCCTTCACGAAACGTTAAGCATCCTCATGAGTCGTGAAGATGCTTCACGTGTCGTGAAGGATCGCTTGCCGAACGCTTATGTGAAGAGTGGCTAGGATCTTCACGACACGTGAGGTAGCTTCACGAGTCGTGAATAATAGCTTGGGATCTTCATGACACCTGAAGCATCTTCACGAGTCGTGAAGAAGATCGATTTTGCCCGATTGGACAGATGAGCCTCGTTCAGCAGTAGCATTCTGCTCGGCTGATCGCTCGTTCGGCAGAATTTTCCGTTCGACGTGAGGGATAGCTTCCTCTATCGCGAGTCATGCGTCACGACATGAGTCGCGACAGCCCCTGCATTTTTCCTTCATGCTGCGGCTACTGTTGCGAAGGCGACACAAGTAGCGATTGCGACAGTGAGCCCTTTTCCTGCCTGTTCTGTTTTGTTTTGCCTAAATCTCTTCTTCTTTCTCTTTTCATGGCTTTTTCACACTGAGTAAGTTATGTTTTGTTTTTTTATATACAAGTGTATTGATGGTCTAGAGTTGTGTAAATAATTAATACATGTTAGTGTTAGACTTTGGCTTTTGACATTGTCTAGTTTAGAGTAAGTGTTTTAAGCCTAAAGTGTGAAAGTTGTGTATAGATAAGCATGCTTATAAAGGGTTAGTGAGTACAGCTGCCAGTGTTGGCCCCGCTATGGGTCTCGTGATTACGGTTGACCTCCGTTATGGTCTTAGTGAAAATGTTTTGAGACTCCGGTCTCCCGTGCTACCTTCGGGTATAAAAGTATTTGAGGCTTCGGTCTCCCGTGTATTGTTCCCGTATCCACCACCAGTTAAATTCAGGCTATTGTTTAAAGTGTTTGGCTTTTGTGTAGTGAAGTGTTATGAATATTATGTGATTCCAGTTAGTGTAATTGCTTATTGCTGTTGTTAACAAGTTCTGATTTCGTATAATGAACTAACTTATGTATCTCTATTCTCTGTTACTTAGAGATTTCAGTATGTCGATGAATAATTATATTTATGTGTTATTACATAATATTACTTTTTAGTGTTCTGTTATCTTTGTTCCTCCCCACTAAGTGTTATCGCTTAGCACGGGCCGTTTTCCCATGTAGGTGGCAGGTTTTGTTTGGCTCGTCGCGCATCTGTACGGTTAGCCACTAGGAGTAGAGTCTTTATTATTTTGTACTCCTCCTGTATTCTTTTTGTATATGTATATTTTTGTTTAGTGTCATCTGTAACTTTTTTAAGGATCGTTATGTAATTCATAAAGATGCATTTATTATATTTTAATGTTAAGATTATGAGTATGAGTTATTGTTATTGTTATCATTAATGTATGCTTTCGCTGATATGTATGCATATTTCTGAGTGAGCATCGGGTAGCGGACCGCCGTCCTTCCAAAGGGGGCATCGGGTGGTGTTACATTTATTGTATTTTTTTACCCTTTTTTATCTTGTTTTTATTTATCGTGTTTATTATTTGATTGATATGCACTCTAATTATTGCATTTAAATGTGTGAGAAAAGGGGATGAAATCTTAAATTCAAAACTCAATTAAAATTTAATCAAGTTATGAATAAATGGGAAGTCCCGAACCTTCTCTGGTCTTAGGCTCCACGAGGTTAGAGGACCATATGCATGTGCACTGATCAATATCAAAAGCATATAAAAAAAATAACACTAAAATCTCAGGCCGATCAGACTCTACATGTCGAGCGGTCTCTACATGTCAAGCGCTCGATCTACCGAGCGGCTCATCAAGCAGAGCGGGTGTCACACCCCGTTTGCCCCCTAGTTGAATGAGCCATATATGTATGTATGTGCAATTGCATGAGTTTTGTATAATAAGGGCATTTTGGTAATTTTACATGTTTTAAGAGTTTTGCTAGCATGTGGGTGCATGCATGGTGCTATGGTGTGAATTAGTTGCGACAATATTGTGTGTGCATGAGTGTACCATAGTAGGATTTGCACTAGTGGGTTATTGTGGTGTGTGGACATGCATATGTTTGTAGGGTGTGTTTATGGGGCTATGCTTGTGTGTGTTGCTCACACATATATAGGATGCATTATTAGGGTATCTCATTGTGTGTATGTGATGCACTTAGTTAGGGTGTGAGTGAGTAATCTCCTCCACTAGATGATTGACATGTGTAAAGTGGGAAAGAGAAAAAGATGAAAAAGGGGAAAATCAGATTTTTTAAAACCCATTCCCGTTTTTCCTTCTTCTCCTTCTTCTTCTTCCTCCTTTGCACTCTCTTAAGTGCCCTAACTTAGATTCAACCCTCTAGTGGTGGAAATTGATCATTGCATAGCATTTTAGAGGTAAATCTACTGCATTATTCTCCTTTTCTTCATTTGGTTCTCCATCTTCTTCTCTTTTCCTTATTTTCGGATTTGGGGTTTGAAGTTGGACTTTGTGTTTATGTGTTGTGTTGTTTTGTTGCTTAGTTGAGCCTCCTCGTGAACCGAAGGGTAAGGAGAAGGTTGGGCCAAGTGGAACTAAGCAATAGGAGCGAAGGATTGTGTGTGCATGAGTGTACCATACTAGGATTTGCACTAGTGGGTTATTGTGGTGTGTGGACATGCATATGTTTGTAGGGTGTGTTTATGGGGCTATGCTTGTGTGTGTTGCTCACAAATATATAGGATGCATTATTAGGGTATCTCATTGTGTGTATGTGATGCACTTAGTTAGGGTGTGAGTGAGTAATCTCCTCCACTAGATGATTGACATGTGTAAAGTGGGAAAGAGAAAAAGATGAAAAAGGGGAAAATCAGATTTTTTAAAACCCATTCCCGTTTTTCCTTCTTCTCCTTCTTCTTCTTCCTCCTTTGCACTCTCTTAAGTGCCCTAACTTAGATTCAACCCTCTAGTGGTGGAAATTGATCATTGCATAGCATTTTAGAGGTAAATCTACTGCATTATTCTCCTTTTCTTCATTTGGTTCTCCATCTTCTTCTCTTTTCCTTATTTTCGGATTTGGGGTTTGAAGTTGGACTTTGTGTTTATGTGTTGTGTTGTTTTGTTGCTTAGTTGAGCCTCCTCGTGAACCGAACGGTAAGGAGAAGGTTGGGCCAAGTGGAACTAAGCAATAGGAGCGAAGGATTTTGAGGTTTGGGAATTTCTTGTTTTTGCATGCAAATGTGTTCTTGATGATTCTTGAGAAATTGAGTTGTAATATGCTTTTGTTATGGTATGTATGGTATGGGTCTTTGTTTTGGAATGTGAGATTTGCAAGATTATGAGTTAATTATGATGATTTTGGAATTGATGTGGTTTGATGCATAAATTTGGGTTTTGATTGATTCTTGAAATTGAATGCTTAAATTAGTGGATTCTATGAAAATTCTTGTTAATAAATGTTATATTGTGGTTGTTGATGTTAATGGATGGCTGGGTTTGAGGTAAGAGGCTCTTGATAGAATTGTATGTGAGATTGGGTGATTTTGGAGGAGGAAAATCTACAGATTTTCGAAATCCCGATGCTGTCGCGATCGCGACAGAGAGCAGTGATGGGAGCTTCGCTGTCGCGAGCCTGCGACAGCGAAAGTGTTGTGCACCCTCAGTCGCGAGCGCGACAACTGTCATGATCGCGACAGAGCGCGATGCTGGGAAAGTGCTGTCGCGAGCACGCGATTCGTCGCGAGCCCGCGACAGCATCAATTGTCCTCAGTTGCGATTGCGACATCCGTTGCGAGCATGACAGAGTCTGGCCCTTCCGTCCTCCTCGCAGTCGTGAAGTCCGTCGCGCGCACGCAGCGAAGAGACTTCGGTCTCTATCGCGAGCACGACAGTCCCTTATATGCTAAATGAGTTCTCTTTCATTACGTGTGGTTTGAACTTCCGTTTCTTTTAACAGTTATGAGATTTATGCTAGGTATTTTATGAATAATATGAATATGGAACCATGAAATGAATATGTACATATATAATGATAATTTTGGAAGTTATGAAATGGATTGAATGGTTTATGTATGACCTGCTAGAGTCTAGTAAGTGGATAGTTAGGCATGCCTAATAGAGTCTTTGCTGCAGCTTCTGTTTCCGTTTGGACCCCGATCAGATCCCCGTTTGGTTCCTCGCGAACTTCTGTAATGTGTTTGGATCTTATTTAAGGTCCTTCCGAAAAATGTTTGTGAATGAAAATTGAAATGGTTTTCGATTTGTACCTGTAAGGTACTTTCCGTAATCGGTTGGTACCCGTAACGTACTTTCTGTTCACTCGTTATCCACTAGCTTGAGTCAGCAGGTGTTTCAATGCTTAAAGTGCTTTGTATGAATTATAATATGAGAAAACATATGTTATATATGTATGGATTCAACGGTGAAGTATAATCTATTATGAGGATATGATTATTGATATGAATCTTCTGATGAATGGCTTTATGTATGTGAGCATGAGTTTATGCTATTGTTATGCCATGATTATCGTTTGTACATGAAGTACGCATGTGATTTGCCTTGACGACCATTGTGAATGGTTGTCCTTATTCTATATGTGTGTTTCCCCACTAAGCCTTTATCGCTTAGCACGGTGTGTTTACCCGTGCAGGTGCGAAAGGATTTTGTCTTGGGAGAGTCGCCGCCATCAAAGCCAACACAGCAGGGTCTTAGTGTAGGACTTCATTTTTGTATTTTGAGGATTCTTTTGTATAGAACTCTCTTATTTTGGTTTTGTAATAGCTTCCGCTTATGTAGATGTATCTTGGGTTTTGTAAATATCTTTTGTATCTCTCAGTTGATCAGAACAATAATGTAATGCTTTCGTTATATTAATGCATGATCAGCTTATTTTTATGAATGGTGTAGTAAAGTTTTAAATTACCCTGTATTTCATTATGTATGATTAGGTATGAATGTATGTGTATTCTGCATCTGTGTGGTGGCACCTTTACTCATACGACATCTCACTCCTTATCGGATGGGATCGCCTAAGTATCGGTAAGGGGTGTGACAAGTTGTGGTATCAGAGCCCCGGTTTATGCATTTCTGGGTGATTGTTTATATGATATTATGTTTGCATATGTCTATGTCTAGGGCTGTGTTGGCTGATGTGGTTGTCTTCTTGTTTGTTAGATGAATTCTGATTCTGCTCACGGTGCGCTTGAGGAGTCCGCTGAAAGTGTGAACCCTCCAGCGGTAGATCCGTCTGTCTCTGTTTCGGTGTCGGCTCAACGTGCTAGGGTCCAGGCCGAGGCCGCTGCCATGCCTTTCGAGGCGATGTTCAGATTACATCAGGACATGGCTCGAGTTTTAGAAAGGGTGACTGCCTCGAAAGCTCCGATGTAAGTCTGAGAAGAGCTGGTGTCGAGGATTTTTATGGGACTGGACTTGATGAATGTGAGATAGCTGAGATGTGGCTTGATAAAGTTAAGAGAGCCTTGAGGGAAGTTAGGTGTCCTCCTGATCAGCAAGCTGAGTGTGTTGTAGCTTTGCTTCAAGGTCCAGCATACGAATGGTGGGAGTTGGTGAGTAGGCAACCTCTGATGCCTGATCCTGTTACGTGGGACTTTTTCAGTGAGGAGTTCATTAAGAAGTATGTGACTCAGGCGTATAAGGACGCAAGATGGACGCAGTTTCTGAGTTTGAGGCAAAGGACCTTGTCAGTTGAAGATTATGAGAAGGAGTTTAACCGGTTGTCTCGTTATGCTCCACGTGGGGTTATGACGGATGATTTCAGATGCAAGTAGTTTGAAGCCGGGTTGAATGATTCTTTGAAGATTGCTTTGATTTCTTTGATGTGTATGCCTGGGGTAAGTTATTATCAGATTGCAGAGGCTGCCGTGAGGGCGGAGAAGACGGAATCTTTGATTAGAGAGAGCTCAACGCAGGAGTTCTGCCAGGGGACGTGTTTCCTCATCTTCGGGTAAGAGGTCTAGGAACCCGCAAGATAAACCTGTGGCTGGTTCGGCTTCTAGAGGGAGAAGGCAAGGTTCAGCTGCTTTATCTGGTTCTGGTAGAGGTGGCCGGTCTGATGCTGCGCCTATTTGTTCGCACTGTAGAAAAACTCACTGGGGTGAGTGTAGGTGGCTTACTGGTGGGTGTTTCAGGTGTGGGAGCACCGAGCACCGTGTGGCTAATTATCCCCAGATGGGTGAAGACTCGGGTCCTCAGGGAGCTGCTAGCAGAGTTGGATCGAATGCTCCGCAGGCTGCTAGAGGTAGAGGTAGAGGTAGAGGTCAAGGCGGTCGACCCAAAGATGTAGCTGTTTCTGATACTGTTGAGCATCCTCCCCCAGTGGCTGCTAGAGCTTATGCAGTTAGAGCCAGAGAGGAGCAGGATGCCCCTGATGTGATTGCTGGTAAGTTCCTACTCCATGACACTGAATTATATGCTCTAATAGACCCTGGTTCCACACACTCATATTTGTGCACGCATAAGTTTGTTGATAAGTTGCATGTGGTAGAGCAGTTAGACTATGAGAAATGTGTGACCAATCCATTAGGGCATAGTGTCAGTGTGAGTAGAGTTTTTAGGAGTTGTCCGTTGATGGTTGAAGGTGTTGAGTTCCCTGTGGATTTGATAGAGTTGCCCTTCAGAGAGTATGATTTGATTTTGGGTATGGATTGGTTGGGCAAGCATCGAGCTGTGGTTGATTGTCATAGGAAGACCTTCGTGCTACTGGATAGGAACCGAGTTCCAGTGTTCGTTAGAGGTTTGGGTGCGAGTTCTATGAACAATGTGATTTCTGCGATTCAAGCAAAAAGGTTTTTGAGAAAAGGTTGTGAGGCTTTTCTGGCTGTGGTTTTGGATTCCAGGAGGGATCAAGTTAGGATTGAGGACATCCCTATTGTCCGAGAGTTTAGTGATGTTTTTCTGAGTGACTTGCCTAGTTTGCCTCCATAAAGGGAAGTTGAGCTAGCCATAGAGATTATCCCGGGTACCACACCGGTGTCGAAAGCACCTTATCGGATGGCTCCTGTAGAGTTGAGAGAACTTAAAACTCAACTACAAGAGCTATTAGATAAGGGGTTCATTTGACCCAGCATATCTCCTTGGGGAGCTCCAGTTCTGTTTGTTAAGAAGAAGGATGGGTCCTTGAGGATGTGTATCGACTACAGGCAGATTAATAAGGTCACAGTGAAGAATAAGTATCCGTTGCCCAGAGTTGAAGATTTGTTTGATCAGCTTCGAGATGCAGGAGTGTTTTCCAAGATAGATCTTCGGTCTGGGTATTATCAGCTTCGTGTTAAGAATGAGGATGTGGTTAAGACTGCATTTCGGACTCGGTATGGCCACTATGAGTTCCTTGTTATGCCGTTTGGTTTGACTAATGCTCCAGCGGCATTCATGGATTTGATGAATAGAGTGTTTAGACCATACTTAGACCGATTTGTAGTGGTATTTATAGATGACATTTTGGTGTATTCCAGGGATGAGACCGAGCATGAAGAGCATCTTCGGTTAGTTTTGCAAGTTTTGAGAGAGCATCGGTTGTTTGCCAAGTTAAGTAAGTGTGATTTTTGGCTTCGCGAAGTGTTGTTTTTGGGCCATATAGTTTCAGCTAAGGGTATCCAAGTGGATCCAACCAAGATTGAGGCGATAGTGGATTGGAAAGCGCCTAGGAATGTTCAGGAAGTGAGGAGCTTCCTTGGTCTAGCAGGGTACTGCCGTCGGTTTGTGAAGGATTTCTCAGTAACTGCTGCTCCGATGACCAGGTTATTGAGGAAAGGGGTTAAGTTCGAATGGTCGGATAAGTGTCAGGCCTATTTTGAGAGGTTGAAGCAGTTGTTAGTTGAAGCTCCTATGCTAACTCAACCCACCTCGGGTAAGGAGTTTGTTATGTATAGTGACGCTTCAGGTGTTGGTTTGGGATGTGTTCTGATGCAGGAAGGTAAGGTGGTGGCTTATGCTTCTCGACAGTTGAAGCCGCACGAGAGGAACTATCCAACGCATGATCTTGAGTTAGCAGCGGTTGTCTTTGCTTTGAAGATTTGGCGTCATTATCTCTACGGGGAAAAATGCAGGATCTTTACGGACCACAAGAGTTTGAAGTACTTCCTGACTCAGAAGGAACTGAATATGAGGCAACGTCGTTGGCTTGAGCTGTTTAAGGACTACGATTGCATTGTAGATTACCATCCGGGTAAGGCCAATGTGGTCGCTGATGCTTTGAGTAGGAAGTCAGTTTCTGCCTTGTTTTTGAGACGGTTCAGATGGAGGTTTGGTTCGGATGGGGCTTTGATAGCTCAGTTGAAGGTCAAGCCTACTGTGAGACAGCGGATATTTGATGCTCAGAAGGTTGATAAGAAGCTTCAGCGGATTGTGCAAGAAGTCAGTTTGGGTAGGCAGTTAGAGTTTTCAGTTCAGGATGGGGTTTTTCTGTTTAGAAACGGTTTGTGTGTATCGAATAGTGAAGAGTTAAGAAGACAGATCTTGGATGAGGCACATAGTTCTGTTTTCACCATGCATCCTGGCAGTGTGAAGATGTATCGGGATTTGAAGCAGTTCTTTTGGTGGTCTGGAATGAAGAGGGACATAGTTCACTTTGTATCCAAGTGCCTGACTTGTCAACAGGTAAAGGCTAAGCATCAAGTACCTTCGGGATTGCTTACACCTTTGTCCGTTCCCGAGTGGAAGTGGGATGACATCGCCATGGATTTTGTTTCCGGATTGCCTTTGACTCAGAGAAAGCATGATTCTATTTGGGTCATTGTGGATTGACTCACGAAGTCTGCTCACTTCTTGCCGGTTAGGATGGATTATCCGATGCATAGATTGGCCAGTATTTATGTGGATGAGATAGTTCAGTTGCATGGAGTGCCCTTGTCCATAGTTTCAGATAGGGACCCAAGGTTCACATCTAAGTTCTGGAAAGAGTTGCAGCGAGCTTTGGGTACCAAGCTGAAGTTCAGTACAACGTTTCATCCTCAGACAGATGGTCAGTCCGAGCGTGTGATTTAGATCTTAGAGGATATGATGAGGGCTTGTGTTTTGGACTTTCCAGGTAGTTGGGACAAGTATGTATCATTGATGGAGTTTGCCTACAACAAAAGTTTTCAGTTGAGCATCTGTATGTCACCATATGAGGCTCTGTATGGACGTCAGTGTAGGACTCCGGTTTGTTGGACAGAGTTATCCGAGAGGTCAGTGATTGGGCCAGATTTGGTTAGAGATACAGAAGAGAAGATCAGAGTTGTGCAGTAGAATTTAAAAGTAGCCAAGGATCGACAGAAGTCTTATGCCAATCTGAAGAGAAAAGATGTGCAGTTTGAAGTTGGGGATAAGGTTTTTCTTAAAGTGTCACCTTGGAGAAAAGTGCTTAGGTTTGGAAAGAAATTAAAGCTTAGTCCTCGCTTTATTGGTCTGGATGAGGTTTTGGCAAGAGTTGGTCCAGTGGCATACAGGTTAGCTTTGCCGATGGAATTATCGAAGCTTCATGATGTGTTTCACGTTTCGATGCTTCGTCGGTATAGATCGGATCCTTCCCATGTGTTGTCGGTTCAAGAAGTTCAAGTGTAGTCAGATTTTTCCTACGATGAGGAGCCTAGAACTATCCTAGCTCGGGAACTAAGACAGTTGAGGAATAAGCAGATTCCTTTGGTCAAGGTTTTGTGGAATCAGCATGGGGTTGAGGAAGCAACTTGGGAACCGGAGGAGTCGATGAGATTACAGTACCCGCAGTTGTTCAGTTCAGGTGAGAATTTCGAGGACGAAATTCATGTTAGTAGGGGAGAGTTGTCACACCCCGTTTGCCTCCTAGTTGAATGAGCCATAAACGTATGTATGTGCATTGTATGAGTTTTGTATAATAAGGGCATTTTGGTAATTTTGCATGTTTTAAGAGTTTTTTCTACCATGTGGGTGCATGCATGGTGCTATGGTGTGAATTAGTTGCGACAGAATTGTGTGTGCATGAGTGCACCATAGTAGGATTTGCACTAGTGGGTTATTGTGGTGTGTGGACATGCATATGTTTGTAGGTTGTGTTTATGGGGCTATGCTTGTGTGTGTTGCTCACACATATATAGGATGCATTATTAGGGTGTCTCATTGTGTGTATGTGATGCACTTAGTTAGGGTGTGAGTCAGTAATCTCCTCCACTAGATGATTGACATGTGTAAAGTGTGAAAGAGAAAAAGATGAAAAAAGGGGAAAATCTGATTTTTGAAAACCCATTCCCGTTTTTCCTTCTGCTCCTTCTTCTTCTTCCTCTTTTGCACTCTCTTAAGTGCCCTAACTTAGATTCAACCCTCTAGTGGTGGAAATTGATCATTGCATAGCATTTTAGAGGTAAATCTACTGCATTATTCTCCTTTTCTTCTTTTGGTTGTCCATCTTCTTCTCTTTTCCTTATTTTCAGATTTGGGGTTTGAAGTTGGATTTTGTGTTTGTGTGTTGTGTTATTTTATTGCTTAGTTGAGCCTCCTCGAGAACCGAAGGGTAAGGAGAAGGTTGTGCCAAGTGGAACTAAGCAATAGGAGCGAAGGATTTTGAGGTTTGGTAATTTCTTGTTTTTGCAAGCAAATGTGTACTTGATGATTCTTGAGAAATTGAGTTGTAATATGCTTTTGTTATGGTATGTATGGTATGGGTCTTTATTTTGGAATGCGGGATTTGCAAGATTATGAGTTAATTATGATGATTTTGGAATTGATGTGGTTTGATGCATAAATTGGGGTTTTGATTGATTCTTGAAATTGGATGCTTAAATTAGTGGATTGTATGAAAATTCTTGTTAATAAATGTTATATTATGGTTGTTGATGTTAATGGATGGCTGGGTTTGAGGTAAGAGGCTCTTGATTGAATTGTATGTGAGATTGGGGTGATTTTAGAGGAGGAAAATCTGCAGAATTCTGCAGATTTTCGAAATCCCGATGCTGTCGCAATCGCGACGACTGTTGCGATCGCGACAGAGAGCGGTGTTGGGAGCTTCGCTGTCGCGAGCCCGCGACAGCCGAAGTGTTGTGCACCCTCTGTCGCGAGAGCGACAACTATCGCGATCACGACAGAGCGCTATGCTGGGCAAGTGCTATCGCGAGTAAGCGATTCGTCGCGAGCCCGCGACAGCACCAATTGTCCTCTGTCGCGACATCCGTCGCGAGCGCGACAGAGTCTAGCCCTTCCATCCTCCTTGCGGTCACGAAGTCCGTCGCGCGCACGCAGCGAAGAGACTTCGGTCTCTGTCACGAGCGCGACAGACATCGCGGAGCACAACATTCCCTTATACGGTAAATGAGTTCTCTTTCATTGCGTGTGGTTTGAACTTCCGTTTCTTTTAACAGTTATGAGATTTATGCTTGGTATTTTATGAATAATATGAATATGGAACCAAGAAATGAATATGTACATATATAATGATAATTTTTGAAGTTATGAAATGGATTGAATGGTTTATGTATGACCTGCTAGAGTCTAGTAAGTGGATAGTTAGCATGCCTAATAGAGTCTTTGCTGCAGCTTCTGTTTCCGTTTGGACCCCGATCAGGTCCCCGTTTGGTTCCTCGTGAACTTTTGTAATGTGTTTGGATCTTGTTTAAGGTCCTTTTGAAAAATGTTTGTGAATGAAAATTGAAATGGTTTTCGATTTGTACCCGTAAGGTACTTTCCGTAATCGGTTGGTACCCGTAAAGTACTTTCTGTTCACTCATTTTCCACTACCTTGAGTCAGCAGGTGTTTCAATGCTTAAAGTTCTTTGTATGAATTATAATATGAGAAAACATATGTTATATCTGTATGGATTCAACGGTGAAGTATAATCTATTATGAGGATATGATTATTGATATGAATCTTCTGATGAATGACTTTATGTATGTGAGCATGAGTTTATGCTATTGTTATGCCATGATTATCGCTTGTACATGAAGTACGCATGTGATTTGCCTTGACGACCGTTGTGAATGGTTGTCCTTATTCTATATGTGTGTTTCTCCACTAAGCGTTTATCGCTTAGCACGGGTGTGCTTACCCGTGCAGGTGCGAAAGGATTTCATCTTGGGAGAGTCGCCACCATCGAAGCCAACATAGCAGGGTCTTAGTGTAGGACTTCATTTTTGTATTTTGAGGATTCTTTTGTATAGAACTCTCTTATTTTGGTTTTGTAATAGCTTCCGCTTATGTACATGTATCTTGGGTTTTGTAAATATCTTTTGTATCTCTCAGTTCATCAGAACAGTAATGCAATGCTTTCGTTATATTAATGCATGATCAGCTTATTTTTATGAATGGTGTTGTAAAGTTTTAAATTACCCTATATTTCGTTATGTATGATTATGTATGAATGTATGTGTATTCTGTATCTGTGTGGTGGCACCTTTACTCATACGGCATCTCACTCCTTATCGGATGGGATCGCCTAAGTATGGGTAAGGGGTGTTACAGCGGGCCATAAAGCTGAGTGGCTAATATTCACAACTCATGAAGAACTTCATGTGTCATGAAAAGTATCCTGCCCGAGCGGCCAAAAATGAGAGAAAAGAAAACTCAAACCCAGAAAAATGCAGGAAACAGAACTTAACAAATTACATATCCTCAATCAATAATATTTAAAACTTACCTCTGAAGCATTCAAAATAGACTTATAACAAATCATAACTCATATACACAATAATACACATCAGATAACATATATGAGTCACGAAGGGATCCAAAGAGAAACAAACAGACACTTCCAAATAACACACACTCCCAAACCTGAAATGAAGCTCAACGACTCCTCTATCTTCAATATCCCACTTTTCCATTTCCTTTATCTTTTCTTCTTTCTTCAGCTTCTTGCATAAAACCAAATACTCAATTAACCAATGAACAAAACCATATAACTTATAGACAAACCTTTATGAAAAACAAAGGAGAAAACCGATGAAACCCCAACCACTTACCTCTCGGACAACTTATTGGTTAAAAACCTTAGCTCAACCTCAATCAAACCAACTCAAAACTTGAAGAATGGTAGCTTAAGCAAGAGTGAAGGACAGCTAATAGAGATAGAAAGACAGTGAAGAGAGAGACGAAAATGAACACTTGGAAGAACAGAAGGCACACTTTGAAGAACATATTCTAACTTCTACGTGAAGCTAGAAGGCTTTTGTTCTCCTTCTCTCTTATCCCCTTTCAAATCCCATTAAATGCCTTCACCTACCATGGCCAACCGCCACTTTCCTATTGGACCTATTATATCATTTACCTTTTTATCCTTGGCAAACTGCCTTTTAATCACTAACGAAAATTCTTTTAATTAATACTTTTAATTTCATTCAATTTAGTCATCAATTCCACTTATACAATTACCCTCAATTTTCCAATTTGCATGCGATTCCTGACTGTGCCATTTTTACAATATTACAACTCTCTCCCCCTTAAGAAATTTTGTCCTCGAAATTTCCCTGCTAATCATTTAAATCCCAAAATGAAATTGAACTCAACTGAAAACTTAATAAATCAAAACTTATTGGAAGGACCTACTGCTCAGGAGAGTCTTCTCTGCACATCGGTGTATACGCTTGATCTAACAAGTCCTCCCGTAGTCTCCGGCCATTGAACCGTTTCTGATGGCACCTGGGGAGCCCAACTTTTATGCCGATTGCTTCTTATGGCATTTGATTGACCTCCATCAGCTTTATTCTCTCGTTGGCTCTTATTCTCCACTTGGTCCGGATAATTGGTAAATCGATGATCTATGCTTCCGCACTTGAAACATGCTCCTGTGATTTTGTGGGATATGCCCCAATGCGGTCTATGGAAATGTTCACACTCGGGTCAATTTCACTCATGGTCACTCACTTATCACTTATCGCACAAACGTAACCGACTTTTTTTTCTGACTTAAATGTCCACTGAACTTCTAACATTTTTGCAAAAAAGTCATGTTGACCGGAATCCGGCGAGAATGCTTGTCTGATTGATGATATGGCATATGACACGTGGCAACAAATAGTAAATATATGAACTTTTTTGCAAAAATGTTAGAAGTTCAGTAACATTTAAGTTGGGAAAAAAGAAAATTAGTTACTTTTGCGCAATAAATAATAAGTTTAGTGACCGTGAGTGAAATTGATTTAGATGTAGCATTTGTTGGAGATATTGTTAAACGGACATTGTAGTTTCTGACATGGCATGCCATGTCATCAATCCGGCGAGATTCCTCGCCGGATTCCGGTCAATATGACTTTTTTGAAAAAATGTTAAAAGTTCGATGACATTTAAGTCAGAAAAAAAAAGTCAGTTATTTTTGCGCGATAAGTGATAAGTTGAGTGACAGTGTGAGTGAAATTAACCCGTTCACACTATGGTGCTCGATTTCCTTTACTAGTAGGGGGATACTATGCTTCCACTTTCGAAGGCACTGGAACAATTCCTTTAGTTACTTGTTCGATCGGAACTCCCTTTTACTTCCTATTTCCTGCTACTTTGCTCTTGGGGGCTCTTCTCTTCTGTCCCATTCTCTGCTTTACCAACTCTGATTCTTCCAATTTAATTACGCCGGCACTAGCTGATAGTACTCGACCGGTTGCATCACCGCCATGGCTGATAGCAGGCCTCTTATCACTTCTCTTAACCCATCTTGAAAGTGCTGACCCTTAAATTCCTCAGTCAATAACATCTCAGGTACGTACTTGCTCAACCTACTGAATTGCTTCTCATAGTCGCTTACTGACATGCCCCGCTGCTTCAAACTAATAAACTCTTTCCACTTAGCCTCTTTGTAAGCCTTAGTCACATATTTCTTTTCGAATTCCTGAATGAAAAACTCCCATGTCAACTCAACCAGTCTCTGAGGATTGTGGAGCATGACATTGCCGTTGAGCTGTAGTGCTATCCATACTGTAGCTCATTTGCAATCCTTTCTATCGCATTGTCCCACTTGCTCTTCGGTCGGCTTGTGCGGCGTCCGTGAGATGCAGTGTCCTCTAACCACAATCTCATTGCAATCTGTTCTATCGTGTCTACCATATTGTCCTCATCTCGCCATGTACGGTGGCTGGTCTGTCCCGCTGGCCTCATTTGGGCCTGTACGGTGTGTGTGGGATGCAGTGTTCTCTAACTACAACCTCTATTGGCGATCTGTTCTATCGCGTGTACCCCGTTGTCCTCATCTCAGCTTGCACGGTGTTTGTGAGATGTAGTACTCTTTGACTACAACCTCTATTTTGCGATCTGTTCTACCACTGGTGATCCGCTAGCCTTGTCCCAGCCTGCATGGTGTCTGTGAGATGTAGTACTGTCTGACTACAACCTCTGTTTTCGATATGTTCTATCGCTCGTGATCCGCTAGCCTCATCCCAGCCTACATAGAGTCTGTGAGATGCAGTACTCTCTGGCTACAACCTTTGTTCGCTATCTATTCTACCGCTGGTGATATACTAGCCTCGTCCAAGCCTGCACGGTATCTGTGAGGTGCAGTACTCTCTGACTACAACCTCTGTTTGCAATTTGTTCTACCGTTGGTGATCCACTAGCCTCATCCCGGCCTGCACGGTGTCTGTGAGATGCAGTACTCTCTGACTACAACCTCTATTTCTATTCTACCGGCGGTGATCCGCTAGCCTCGTTCCCGCCTGCACGGGTTGTCTGTGAGATGCAGTACTCTCTGAATATAACCTCTGTTTGCGATCTGTTCTACCACTGGTGATCCGCTAGCCTCGTACCAGCCTGCACGATGTATGTGAGATGCAGTACTCTTTGACTACAACCCCGTTGTGAGATGCAGTATTCTCTAACAGCAATCTCGGTTGCATTCTATTCTATCGTATGTGATTGAACGTTCTGTTGTGGTAGCCACTTCTGGGCTTGCACAACATAACCTTGGTAACCTCCAACCAATCTGTGTAATATCCTATCTTCTAACCATTATTCGGTCAATGTAATATCTGCTAACCACCATCCGGTCAGTACAATATCTGATCTGGTAACCACCATCCGGTCAGTATAATATCTGCTCTGCTAACCACTATCCGTTCAGTACAATATATTATCTGCTAATCTCCCATCCGGTCCGTATAATATCTGATCTGCTAACCACCATCTAATCAGTATAATATCTGATCTGCTAACCACAATCTGATATGCTAACCCCCATCCGGCTAGTACAATGTTTGATCTGCTAACCCCCATTTTGCTAGTACAATGTCTGATCTGCTAACCCCCATCCGGCTAGTACAATATCTGATCTGCTAACCCCCATCCGGCTAGTACAACGTTTGATCTGCTAACCCCCATCCGGCTAGTACAATATTCTGATCTGCTAGCCCCCATCCGGCTAGTACGATATTTGATTTGCTAACTCCCATCCGGCTAGTACAATGTCTGATTTGCTAACCCCCATCCGGCTAGTACAGTGTCTGATCTGCTAACCCGCATCCGGCTATTACAGTGCCTAATTTGCTAACCCCCATCCAGCTGGTGTAATATCCGACTGTCGACCATTCTTATGTCGGTATGGTGACTCACTCGTCATTGTCTTTACTAGCGCTTATCATGAACCTTTTTTCTATAATAAAGGACAAAGCAAATATGCAGGATATATATAAAAGAGGTACTTACCTATGGCAATACATATCTTTTCGGGCCGATGTCAGATGGGTGCCCCCCTGAAGGAAGGTTGGTTTTCCCCCAAATATCGATTCCTCTATCATCTCCAATGTAGCCTCCTTGTTGAAAAGACTTGCGTACTTCTCAAGAGGGTGAGAGAATTTCATGTTGAGCCTCTAGAGAGGAAAATAGATTTGACCTCCTTAGAGGAAAAGAGCCTCCTCAGAGGAAATTTAGATTGGGAGTTTTGGTTGTTTGCCTGTAGGCGGATAGGTTTCAATATCTTTAAAATGATCTTTGGTTTTGTTTGTTTTCTTTTTTGTTTTTGTTTTTGTTTTTTTTTTTGTTTTTGTTTTTGTTTTTTTTTTTGGGATTTTTACATTTTGGATGTATTTGAATTTTTACAGTATATTGGATTTTGAAGGCCTTGAAAATATCTTCTTCTTTTTGTTGTGTGTTATTTTGTTTGTTTTTGTTGTTTGTGTTTGAGGATTTGTATTCCTTGTACATTTGAATTTGGATTTTGTACACTTTGTGTGATGCGTGTCAACATACATCTTCTGATTGAAAAACTTACCTGATTGCCCTCGGTATGGTGTTCATGAATAGGCTTGCTTTCTTGGATAGTGCCTGACAATATTGACCTAAACCCATCTCTTGGATCACCTTGGAATGAAGGAATTTGGGACATTTTTTTGAAAATAACTTAATGCTCCGAAGAGACTAAGAACGTCTTGGAAAAGATTTGACATGCCTTAAAAAAGGACTTAAAGATAATGCTCCGAAGAGGCTGACAATGCCTTAACAAAAGCACCTAAAGATAATGCTCCGAAGAGACTGAGAATGCCTCAAAAAAGGTCTTAAAGATATTGCTCCGAAGAGCCTGATAATGCCTTAAAAAAAGGTCTTAAAGATAATGCTCCGAAGTGACTGATAATGCCTTAAAAAAGGTCTTAAAGATAATGCTCCAAAGAAACTGAGAATGACTTAAAAAAGGTCTTAAAGATAATCCCTTCATAGGCTTACATGATTTCGACTTGGGTGGGCTTTATCTTGAATTCATCTTGCCGAAGTTGTCCTTTGGTTCGGCCTCTTCCCTATAAAGTTATTGGCATAAAAGTATGTACAAAAGATTATGTGTGCGTAATGTATGTGGAACGTACACATAAAGCTATATACATGAGACACGATCAAAGGATTAATGTACAAGAGTTGTGTGTGCATATCTATACGCATAAAGGATTGAATGCACGTGAGATGCATGAAATATGCAAAAATGGATATACCACATCCCAGGTGGTTAAGGGATTCATTGAGGGTACTGTTCGGCTGCTCACATTGTCTAATGGCCCCAAGGATCTAAAAAAGCATTGTCTTGGCTTTACGGACTCTGACCCATAATCTTTTCAAGGAGAACTGACCCGTACATATATTTGCCCCTCGATCAACGAGCATTTTGCCCCCATGACTCTGAATCAAGTTCTATATTATGCACCACCTGCCTAAAGGAAATTTATTTTGAGTAATGCTGCCTTATCGCTCCAAGCTTCAAAAGTCATTGTTTTAAAGGTAGTGCGTCCCTTGTGGATTTTCATACTAGCTTTTCTTAGCAGGAAATGCATCTCTTTAAGGATTTTCACATAACCCTGTGCCTAATTTTTGCCTGGAAAAGACCCAACCCACTCCAGCGGCTTTTTTTTCATTTTTTGTAGGACAGACTGCCTATTTCCAGGTTTTCACCCTGCGCTTTGGCCTAATTTTTTCTTAGACAGCCGGTTACGATTTTCATCTCTAATGGCCTCTCTCTTATTTTTTTTTTTTAAGAGTATGAGGAAGATTTGTCCAAAAAAAATGTTATTACTGCATTGAGAATCGGTCTAGTATATGTCCTTATGCCTGCACTAAGTTTCTCTTAACCGTTTAATTGCATGTTTACGCCTAGCATATGTATGCATTTTTATCTCTATGCACCATATAGCAATAAGAATGACCATGACTAGACATGTGATATAAAAACACTAGTTTTATTCAATCTCAATGAGTAACACCTTAGGTGCATCCTACTGCTATTATCAATCAGCCCTCTCGAGTTTTCTTGATTGAACATTTTCTCTCAAGCCTTTAATTTTTGCCCAAGGTGCCTTTTTTTCGGTTTTCACCCTAACGAGACGTCCATTTTTAGCAAGGCTGCCTTTTTTCGATTTTCGATCTGCGGGGCTTTTATTCTCTTCTTTTGATTTTTATGTCTTTAGCCATGGACCCTCTTGAGTTTATCAATGTTGACCGGTTCTTTGAAGTTATCTTCATTGTTGTCTGTTGCTGCTCCCTTGGATAACAATCTCTAAAGAGCAAAAGGACCTTCTCACGTTAGCCTAAACCTATCCCGTATGCCCAAAACACCTAGTCTCAGTTGCTCGATAATTGAATCTCCCTCTTTCATTGAACGCTTTCTGGCCATCTTTCCAAATGATCAAGTAGAATGTTTTCTAATAGATCTGACTGTGGCGATAATCCCATGACCTGTCCTTATCTGACTTGTTCAATTACTGCTACCGTTGTTGTGCCCTATCGGCTTCAAAAATTTGGGCTTTCATGACTGTTCTTAAAGATTCGAGCTCTATTTATATCGGTCATACTACTTTTGCCCCTTGTGTCGAGGAATAATAGGTGACACTTGTAGAGGTTCTAATGGTGACTCTCTAGCCTCAAAGTGCAAAAGGGTCATTTCTCTGCACAGTCCTTATCTCTTGATCTTTTCTGCCATCATTAAACCGTTCATATAGACTGTACAAATTCTGGCATGAATTTCTTCCATGACCTTCTTAGCTCCTTTCTCGTCCACGCATCTCGACTGAATGTCATCAACTTGCCGCTTGTATAGTACACCCCTTAGACGATTTGTTAATTAGTCTTTTGGTCCTTTTCTGGTAGCCAAGAAGAATGGCAAGGTACGGGCATGTGTAGATCAACGGGATTTGAACAAAGCTTGCCCCCAGGATGGCTTTCCTTCTCTCTCTTTTTTTTGTATTTTTCTTTTTTTTTTTTTATTTTTTCTTTTGTTCTTTTTCCTGTTCCTTTCCTTTTGTTCTTTTTCTTTTATTCTCTTTTTTTTTTCGTTTCCCTCCTTTTTTTATGTTTTTATTTTTTTTTTTTGTATAAGCTTTTTCAAATCCTGATAGCTCATACTTTTTTGCTCTTCTTGACTATTAGGATGATGTTAACCAAATCGGGTGTTGTATAAAGAATACGGCTTCATCTCAGCTTGTTGATTTCTCCTTTTGACCTTTTTTGCCCCTTCCAGCCTGGGTTTTCTGAGTTTCTGCTTGACTGGTCCATGATCGGGGTATGTTGGAATGGTATGCTTGATGACTTCATGATCATCTCCCAGCACATCTTTATAGGTCCAGGCAAAGACTTTTCCACCCCCTTTTTTTTATTCTATCAAATTTATCTTGCTTCAGGAGTCAAATTGGATGCAACCAAGATTACTATTTATTGAAACTGAATGAAACAGTGTTTAACTCAATACTTTAATCATGATTATCATTTATGCTTGATGCGATAAGATATGACAATGTATATATAAGAAAAGCCCATATTATTAAAATAGAAAAGAGAAACAAGCACATAGTTCAGGAATACACTTTCAAAAAAAAGAAAGGCATTGTAGCAACTCTAATTCTTTCTTTCTTCCTCCAGGCCAAGCACCAATTCTTGAATGCGATCACTTAGACGATGACAATAGTCTATTCTATGCCCTGTGTACTTGTGATATGCACAATACCAGTCTGTTCTATGCCTAGGCTTTCCTTCACTTGGGGCAGGCCTAGCTAGCAAGGGTTGTAACTTCCCTTCCTTAATGAGACGAGTGAAGTGCCAAGATAATGGCTTGCCCGAGATAGTGAGGTGTTCGGGAGTCGTTCTGGTGGTTGAGACTTTTGCTACCCCAGTATTGCCCCCATTACCACTGCTACTTCCTTTGTTCTTACCCAAGGCCAGGTTTGCAGATTTAGCCATTTTATCCAGATGCTCAGCCTCAGCTTCGATGGCTATGTCTTTCAGGGACTCCCAGTCCTTAAGTGTAATGCCCCAAAAATTTTAATACTTTTATTTAATAATTTAACGCGCTAAAATATTTATCTAAAATTGATTTTTGACGCATAAGAGTGGAATTTTCCTTAAAGTTGCTCAATTTAATTATTCAAATAATTTTAAGTCTATATATATATATATATATATATATATATATATATATATATATATATATATATACATATATATATACATATATATATATATATACATATATATATACATATATATATACATATATATATATATATATATATATATATATATACATATATATATATATACATATATATATATATACACACACACACATATATATATATATATATATATATGAGTGTATGTTTACATGCAAATAATTAAGAAAATAATAAACAAAGAAATAAAGAGTAAATTGACAAGATAAATAATTTTTCCATGTGACAAATTTTATTAGTCTAAGAGTGTCCAATTGTTATAGGGAATTATGAGCTAGAAATTGTGGGAATTAAATGAAATAGAAAAAGAAAGAGGGGCGAAGACAGAACATGGGAGATCGGGGAAGGAGACCGAAAGAGAGGAAGAGAGGGAGAAGAAGCGGCGGAAGGCACCCAGCGACCACCGACGGCGAACGGAGGTGGGGATCGGACCTTCGCAACCCGCAGTGCCACCCCCGTAGTGGGTTCTCCAGATTCACAGCGACGCCATTCCAGGGAAGCGAGAGAAGAACCATGACCTTCTTCGGTGTTTTTCGGCGAGCTCCCACGGCGGACATATTCAGATGCTAAAATGTTTGCATGAACTAGTAAATTAGTAGGTGAATAATACGTTGCTGGTTTTATTTGATTTGAGATTAAATTAAGACTTACAGAATTTTGGGTTGAATGAAAAGAATTGGAAAATTGTCTGTAACTGGGAAACTAGAACAGTATTTATAAATGGAAGAAATATAAGATGTTTAATAAAATGTGTGAAAAACCTTGAGTATCTATATAACAGTAATATATTATGGGTTCTTTATGAGATAAACTTAAATTGATGAAATAAATGGAGGAGAATGAGAATGAAAAAAAAAGGGTGGTGGTTGAACGCATACTTGCATATTTGAGATATGTTATAACTGTTAATGCATTTTAATTATATAAATATGATTAATGGCTTCCTGTGAAGCAAAATCAGTGGAATGTAATAAATAAATGAAATTGTATGAGAAAATGATGATGGATGATACCGGGATTATTTCTGAAAAATTGAATTGAAATGTATATTGATCTTGTTTTATGCAAAGATCAAAGTTTTGATTTATTTAAATAACATTCAATATTGTGGCCCTATTCGATGAGCTGGTAGTCAAGTCTAGTTCAGGATATAATGGCTAGCCATAGGGACATAAGACCATGGGTGTGGGCATGGCGACTCACTTTTTAGTAGGCCAATGATGGTCCTACTTTTGTATCGGAATATCTGAATATCTGAAGATCTGAAGTGTATTGTACTGTATTTAAAGACAGTGGTGGTCACACAGGACTCCACTGGTATCTGAAAGACTGGGGGTAATCCAATGGGGTTCCTTCAGGTTTGAAAGACTGGAGTGATCTCTCAGAGATCTCTCCAGGTTATTGTGAACTCTTAGGGGTTCACATCCCGTTTATCATGTGCTTAGAGTCTGCCAGCATTGTACTATGGGCAAAATAATAAATTGCAAAGCGAATTGATGAATGTGAAATAATTTGTAAATCAAGGAATTTAACAAGGAATAAATAAAGCGAGGTAAATTGGTGGGTTTAAATAATAAATTTTGTAATCCATATTAAATGTATAATTTGAGAAGTCAAATGGTAAGTATTGAGAAAATGTGGATTAAGAAAATATGAAGTAATTTAATGATAAGTAAAGTGTTAAAGTAGCAAAATTAAGAATAAAATAACAAATAAAAGGTAATAATGAAGAACTTAAAGTTTAATATATATATATATTGCTAGAAAGTTTAATTAACTAAAAGGGTATTGATAAATGATCTTATGAAGTGGCGATATGATGAAGTGGCTTTGTGTATTTATATAATCTTATTATTCATCAATGTGTACTGCAAGTATATATATATATATTGTAGTGGATATTATTGTATTAGATGAAAGTTAGAATAACTATTAAGATAGAAATGAAATAGTAGTTACTATGTTATGAACATATTGACTGTTTGACAATCCATGGAATTTGTTCAATGATGCATGATAAGCGTCTTTTGCACATTGTCAAATGCTAGTAGATCTCGACTATAAATTTAGAAACTTAAATATAAATATTTTAGGAAAATTCAGTATTTTAAAAGAATATTGAATGTATTGCATAAAAATGATTTTACCTTGCAAATCATTCATATTTAATTTGGAGTTAAAGAACTATTGGTATATTAATTATAAATTATTATGTTGAATATTAAAGGAGAAAGTAATTTGTGATACTAATGCAAAAATATTAATGTATGTATGATCAATTGTATGCGTATATATTATATTATGCCTTGGATAAGTAAATTTGGTAGTCACCACTAAGCGTAAAGCTTAGCGCGTGGTTTATCCTCGCGCAGGTATAAGACAGGAATCAAGTGAATATCAGCACTATTCCAAAGGAGGAATGTTGAATGGTAAGCATGACAAGCAGGTGATGAGAATGAAATTTCTGGGAATTGATATTTTGGATCTCGTTTTGATTGGCATGTACACTATATTGATAATTAGGATAGTATTGTATCAAGAGATACACTAAATATTTATTCATAGTAAATAGTTGATGTATTGATATTATGTCATTGTATTTTGTAAAAATTGAGGTAAATAGTGAGTGGATGGTATTGTGAATTATTATATGAGTGTGTGATTGGAATTAAATTGGAGGATAGGCAAAATTGTGTTGGAGTTTGAATTGGAGTAGGACGGATGAACATTTATGTGATTATAGAAGTGTAAAGACTTTGTTTACAGGGGGATAGGCAATATTATAGAGGAGACTCTGCCGAAATTTCGGTAGAATTTAAGTAGCTTATTTGAGAAGGATTGTGTGAATAGTAAGGTTAATAGTAATAGATTGTGTGAATAGGATTGTGCAAAAAGCCCCTTCATCTTTAACCAGTCCTTCAAATATGGGCTGGCATTCCTAATAAACAGCCTGATCTAGTCTGGAGTGCCCGGCTTCTTCTTCATCTCCATTACCCGGTTCCTCCATCGGGCTATGTACTCATGAAATGACTCATGTGGCTTTTGTTGCAGTAGCTCTAGATCTTTCAGAGTGACCTCCATCCTTGCACTACAGTCGTATTGCTGGAGGAACTCCTTCGTCAGTAGGTCCTAGTCTTCCTTTATTCTTAGTTCCAGCCCATGATACCAGTCCACCATAGGACCTATCAAACTCAAACAGAAGTATTCAATCTTCTGTCTCTTAGTCAGCGTCGTCCCCTTCATCAACAGGGAGTATTGCTTAATATGAGCGGTGGGGTCCGATGTGCCATCAAACTTCGGGACATCAGGTATTTTGAAATTCAGAGGGATTAGTCCTCCCCATCCAGCTCCTTGTCCTCGGGGTTCATCCCTTGACCCCTTGTCAACATCTTCGCCATTGCCTCGAACTTTTCTTCCATCTTCTTCCATATGGCCTCTTTTTTCTAGGGTGCCTTCCCTCTCTCTGACACTGGCTCTTTATATTCATCCTCTTTTAGGTCATCTTCCAAACTCTGGGCCGGCTTTATCCTCTGGACCCTTGACGTTGATACTCTCAAGTCTATAGGTGGTGGGCGAATTTCCTCTTGCCTGTCTTCTCTGTCCTCCTCCCATTCATTTTGCCTCAAGGGAGGAGGACGTGGGTTCTCTGGAGCAGCTGGCTGATCCAATGTAGCCATCATGGCCATCATCAGGTTCTCAAATGGTTCCAACCTTCGGCCCACTTCTTCTGCTATCATAACCCTAGTAGCATCTGTCCCTCTTGGTTAGTTGGCCATTTCTGAATCTATGGATAACAGGGATGATGTAGCGTGATTGCTTTCTGAAACTTAGTTGGAGAACTGTACACTTTCTGGTAGTTCAAAGAATGGATTCCTACGCAGTCGCCCTTGGAGACCTCTTGACCACCTGTATCGATCTATGATGGCTGCAAAACACACTCGTTAGGATGATGCATGAATGACGTATAAGATGCATGATCGTACTTATGCAAGATCCAAAAATCACATGCAAGCACATAGGTCCTTCCAACCTTGTTACTCCCGCACACGAGGCCATAGTCTCTTTCCTAGGTGGGATAAGCCCATGGGCGCGTATAGTGCGCGGTGGGAAACCGGCAGCATAACCACTCCTAACTAATGCACAGGCACATGAGTTATGATCGTTATGTATTTATACAGTCCGAATAAGTTGACCTGGGCCTATCGGGGCATGAAAGCCTTTGATTAGGTGACAAATCAAATTATCTGGCTTTGTCCAATACATAATGATCCATACAGCAAGCATAGTATTAAGGTTCATACCACTTAGGGGAAGTAACTATTTCCATTACATGAGCTTTAGTCAAGGTGATGATATTTTAGAGCTACCCAAGCATGGTCCCTACCAACGGGTCTAGCTCATAACGAGCGTAACGACCGGTCGGGTCTCCACTTAATATACCATGATGGTACGAGGCTTGGGCTGGTAATGATCCTTAACACTTCCCTACAATAAGTGAACATGGGCTCGTGCCTCAGGAACGCACCGGGGTTGATAGAGCGACCAAACTAGCATAGATCTAAGGGTCTAATGAGATACAATGCAGTTTCGAAAAAAGGTTGAAATTTTCAAATTAAAACTCAATTGTAAATTTTAACCAAGACACTTTCGAAGCGAAGTCTCGAGTATTGTCCCCAGTGGAGTCGCCACTGTGACGCGAACCGAACCCCAGGGCGCCCCGAACCGCCCGCTTTTAGGGCGATCGGGAGGAGGTTCATGAAAACTTGTGATAAATTACAAGCGCGTCTATTTTTGGGAATGATGAGGTTTCTTGGTGTCGCCACCCAATAGAACATTGGGAAAGGTTGTCTAGCCTCAGTGAGCCTAAGAGAGCGCTGCTATGTCCATTATAGGCAAGCCGGCGGTGTCTTGGAGGTTCCCATCCTAAAGATAGAGGGGGTTCTCTAGCCTGACGCTTGGCCAAACCAGAGGTGTCTTGGAGGTATCCCCCTAATAGAACATAAGGATAGCCCTCTCGCCTCGTGGCGCCTAGGACTATGCAATTTTGAGCCTTTTACGGGACACAAGAGGTGTCTTGGAGGCCCCATCCAAATGGAACATTAAGACGGCCCTCTCGACTCATTCAGCCCAAAGACCAGAGAAGGTTTGGGACTTCCCATTTATTCATAGCCTGATTAAGTTTATATTTGAGTTTTGAATTTAATATTTCATCCCATTGCTAATTAAATTTAATGTAGTTAAATTAAAGCTCAGATTTTCCATTCAGGGGAGGCGGTAAATAAAACATAATTCAAATAAAGTGCGCAAAAAAAAATTACAACGAAACTAGGGGCGGAATACAACCCACATTATAAATTGCAAGTGATTCATAAATAAATTGGGATATATGTTAGGAGTGAGAACATTGGTCCTCGCATGCATATTTATTAGAAAATGATTTTTTGAGGAGTCAACATTTAACTTTTAGAAAAATAAGACATGGGTCCTCAATTTATAAAGAAAATCCCAATTTAATTAATAAAAAAAATTTAGCCATTTTTGCATCAGCGGGAAAGTATATAAAAAAAATATTATTCACAATAACAATATAAAAATATAAAGTCAAGAAAATGAAATAGGGACAAGACCCTCAAGTGTTATGCAATTGCTTCTGCTCCAAATGACTCTAAATCCACCCAACAGGTCAAAATAATAACTCACAAAATAAAAACCACATTAGTGTAAATTCAAAGAGAAAAATAAGTATGAAATTAAATAATGAGGGAAAATGGAAGAAATTGAATAAGAAAACCATTTCAAATAAAAGAAAAGAAGAAAAGAAATTAAATGGGAAAAGAAGCCCAAGGACGGCCCAAGATGTATGACCAACGGGCATCCCTGGGAGCGATAGACGGGCGTAAGGGCGAGAACAGTAAACCAAAAAAGGTGAGTTTTTGTTTTAATTTGAATAAAAGGGATTTTTATGCAATAAATTAGCGAAAATAACTAAATTCAAAGTAACGAGTCCAGAATTTTTACACTCGAATTTTTATCTCTTAAAGGTGAATGTTGTGAGATCTTGATTCCTCGAGTTCTACAAGGATCGGATTGTGATCGCGCAATCGGAAGAGATTTTTTTGGTTGCAAAAAAAAACTCACTTTGAAAAATAAACTAAGAGAAGGAAATTGTTTTCACTTTCTTGGAATTTGGACAGCAATCAATATCTAAATTAGCTAGATGGATGAAAGGGAATGGATTTTTCTTGCTCGGATTAGCGTAATTCGAGAATAAAAGAAAAGAAATTTTGAAAGAAACAATTCTTTTTGTATAAATAAAAAGAAATCTTTTGTGGAGAATTTTAGTTTTGTAATAAAAAGATTTTCTAAATAATAATTTATCAGTAAAATTCTACGACCTCTATAGCTGAATTCCCTTCCCCTATTTATACATTTAGAAGGAAATTTCAAATAAGTTTAAATTTTAAATTCAGATTTGAAGAGGATTTTCCGAAATCAAATCAAAACCGCACAATTTTCAGAATATTCCCAAAATCCAATCTAATATTCTAAAATATTTGGAAAAGATTTGGGAAATTCAAAAAGATTTAAAAATATTTTGTTAAAATCCCCAAATATTGTAGAATCTGGCGGTTAAAACAACCAGATCACTGACCGACGGGCTGCCCGTGGATTATCGACGGGAGTCAGTTGTAAAGGGGCACCAACAGTCATTTGACTGGCAAGCCCTACATATGGCATGAGTGACGGCCCGGACGTGGGAGACGAGACTTTCATGTGAGCGACGGCCCGTCGATCGATGTGGGAGACGGGCCTCTCATGTGAGCGACAGGCTACTCCACCGACAGGCTGCCCGTCAATGGGTTCAAATGCCAACTCTAAAAATTGAACTCTTTTCGACTGTTCGAAATCCCCCGTTTACCCAGAACTCCTCCGATCCTTATAAAACTGGCGGACAAACATCCCAACTTTCGCCCCTCGTCCGAAAATTGATGTTAGTTTCTTCATCGGGTAACTCTGATCCGGACTACCTCAGGACCCGGTGTCTACACACCCCCTCCCCATATGTAGGCGAGCCCATCTGCATTAGAGTGAGAAGCCGTATGAGCAGGGTGTGTCACCAAATAGATCGAGGCAAAACATGCATTCATCCACAATAAACATGTATAAATACAACGAAAATTAAAAATTTTGAGAGCAAAACTGATCATACATTAATATAACAAAATCATTACAATAATATTCTGATCAATTGCCCATACAAAAGAATTACCTATCTAAAATACAATGCGGAAGCTTACAAAATTACTAATACAATGAGAGTTCTGTTACAAAAAAAAAATCATCATAAAATAGTACAAAAATAAGCCCTAACACTAATCCCTCTATGTTGGCTTGACTGACGGTAACTCTCCCAAAAATACATCTCCTTCCGCACCTGCACGAATAAAACACTGTTCTAAGCGATAACGCTTAGTGGGGAAATACACAACAAAAGAATGGAAGGCTATTCACAATGGTCGCCAAGGCATAACACATACTCCATGACATATGCAGATAATCGTATCACATATATAATCATGCTTGAGTCACATATATAAATATATAACATTCGGAAGTTCATCGTCCCATTCATATACATATAATCTGATGGCTTATACTTGTCATCATACTCATTCGGATATCTCATTCATATAATCATATCAAAAGAAGCAAAGCAAGACATAACACATGCTGACTCACAATAGTGGATAACGAGTAAACAGTGACGGTACCTTACGAGTACGAATCGAACAGTGACGGTACCTTATGGGTACGAATCGAAAACCATTTTATTTATCACATTCAACACATTTTACGGAGGGGACCCTAAACAAGATCCAAAACTTTTCAAGGATCGCGAGGATTCAAACAGGAACCCGATCGGGGTCCAAATGGAATGGAGGGCCGCAGCTAAGAGACTCTATTAGGCATGCCTAACCATCCACTAGACTGACTCTTGTAGATCATGCATAATACAAATCATGCTCCAAGTGAAACATATAATTTATCATAAAGAAATCATAATAGTGCACATATAAAAACATAATTATTCCCATACAGTAGTAAAAACCCAAAAAGAAGTGCTACAAAATTTTATTTTGGAAGGGAAGGCAAAGTTGGAAAAACAGGGCACGAAGAGGGTCACTGTTACGCTCACGACAGAGGTCTTGCTCGTGACAGTGAACTGCCAGCCCGATCCATCGCGCTCAAGAGCGCGCTTGAGACAGAGGATCGGCAGCCGAGCACTCTATCGCACTCGCAACAGAGGCTCTGCTGCTCGGCTCGGCAGATGTACGCTCGCTCGGGAGCCGAGCGCTCTGTCGTACACGCGATAGAGGCTTTACTGCTCCACTTGGCAGAGAGCTCAGACGCGTGCGCGAGCTGCTTTCATTGGGCTCTATCACGAGCTTGCGACATAGCCGTGATTTTCAACTCTTGCACGGGAAAATCTGCAGAAAACTCACTTCCACAACACCCAAACCTTCAATGTCAACTACAACTCAACCCAAACATCAACTTACCTCAAATCCAACAAGCCAAACATCATTAACAAAATAAAATGCAACTTTTATGCCAAGAATTCCTAATAAATCATGCCAATAACAACATCAATTTACACAATTAAAAATCTTAGTACTATTCACTGATCAACTCAATCAAATGCACAATTTGGTTCAATAACTCACATCCAAGGCTGCATGAATTATCTAAATCAAAACCCATAACATATAATCCATTATAGACATAAAAAAACATCAGATTTTCCAGAAATTAAACCAACATGCAAAACCCACAAAATGCATTTAACACAATAACTCCCAAACCTGAAACTCCTAAGCTCCAATCACTTGGTGCCACTTCCTCCCACCATCTCCTTGCCTTTAGGATCGCGAGGAGGCTCAACTAACAACCAAACCCATAAATCACACAAACCACAACTCTAGGTCAAAAACCCAAACCAGAAACATGAAGAAGAAATAAAGGAGAAGATGAAAATGCAGAAAGCTTACTAATTGAGGGTTAAGGAGTGATCAATTCCCACCACAAACACTTGAATCCAAGCTTAGGGCACAACTTGGGAAGAGAAGAGAAAGAAGAGAGATAGAGGGAAGAGAGAAACGGGAAAGAGATGGAAATTCTGCTTTTCCTTTCTCTTTTTCCTTCTAATCACTCTTTTCCTAAACCCTAACCATGTCCCACTACTTGATTGGTGGAAATTAGCCACTCACACCTTACAAACATGCATCACACACACACACTAAACCTTCCTCACTAAAACACACCCTACAATGATGTGAGCAACACACACACTAATGCAACTCAACACATGCACACCCTGATATCATATATGCACTCACACAATAACAAAACCCTCAAAACATGCATTTTGCCAAAAATACCCTCGTCACAAGACAAAACACACTCACTGCACACGCACAAACATGGCTCAAACTTCTAGGGGACAAATGGGGTGTGACAACTCTCCCCTAATAATAGGAATTTCGTCCTCGAAATTCTCGCCTGCACTGAATAGCTATGGATAACGAGCCCTCATAGTCGCCTCTGGTTCCTAAGTCGCTTCTTCTACCCCATGATGATTCCATAACACTTTGACCAAAGGGACTTGCTTATACCTCAACTGTCTTACTTCCCAAGCTAAAATAGTCTTCGGTTCTTCATCATACGAATAATCTGGCTGCACTTGCACATCTTGAACCGATAACACATGCGACAGATTCGATTCATACCGACGGAGCATAGAAACATGAAATACATCGTGCAACTTCGCCAACTCCATCGGTAAAGCCAACTTATAGGCTACCGGACCAACCTTAGCTAACACCTCATACGGTCTAATAAATCGAGGACTAAGTTTACCTTTCTTGTAAAAACGAAGCACTTTCCTTCAAGGAGAAACCTTAAGGAAAACCTTATCCCTGACCTCAAACTAAACATCTTTCCTCTTAAGGTTAGCATAGGACTTCTGGAGATCTTTAGCTGCCTTTAGATTCCGCTGCACAACTCTGATCTTCTCCTCGGTATCCCTAACCAACTCTGGCCCAATATCTGAATGCTCGGATAACTCTATCCAACATACCGAAGTCCTACACTGATGACCATACAAAGCCTCATACGGTGACATACCGATGCTTGACTGATAACTGTTGTTGTAGGCAAACTCCATAAGCTGCACATATCTATCCCAACTACCCGAAAAATCTAATGCACAAGCCCGTAACATATCCTCCAAGATCTGAATAATCCTCTCTAACTGCCCATCTGTCTGAGGATGAAATGCCGTACTGAAATTCAACTTGGTACCGAAAGCTCTCTATAGTTCTTTATAAAACATAGATGTGAACCTTGGATCCCGATCTGACACTATAGATAACGGTACTCCAAGCAATCTGACCACTTCATCCACATAGATACTGACCAACTTATCCATCGGATGATCCACTCTAACCGGTAGAAAATGAGCTGACTTCGTAAGCCGATCCACTATCACCCAAATCGAGTCATGCTTCCTCTGAGTCAACGGCAAACCAGACACAACATCCATGGCAATATCATTCCAATTGCACTTGGGAACGGATAAAGGTGTGAGCAATCCCGAAGGAACTTAATGCTTAGCCTTTACCTGCTGACAAGTCAACCACTTTGCCACATGATCCACAATATCTTTTTTCATACCAGACCACCAACAGAACTGTTTTATGTCCCGATACATCTTGTCACTATCGGGATGCATAGTGAAAACCGTAGTGTGTGCCTCCCTCAAAAGCTGTTTCCTTAGCTCATCAGTCTCGGGCACACAAAAGCGATTCCTATACATCAGCGCCCCGTCCTGAATTGAGAACTCTGATGGCTTACCAGATCGAACCTCTTGCACAATCCGCTGTAACCTCTCATCATCTTTCTGAGCATCTATAATCCTCTGTCTCAAAGTAGGCCTCACTCTCAATTGGGCAACCAAAGCCCCATCCGAATTGAATCTCCAACTGAACTGCCTCAAGAACAAAGCTGAAATCGACTTCTGACTCAAAGCATCCGCCACCACATTGGCCGTACCAGGATGGCAATACACTATACAATCATAGTCCTTGAACAACTCTAGCCATCGACGCTGTCTTATGTTCAATTCTTTCTGCGTGAGGAAATACTTAAAGCTCTTACAATCTGTGAAGATCCTACACTTCTCCCCATATAGATAATGCTGCCAAATCTTCAAAGGAAAGATCACGGCCGCCAACTCCAAATCATGCGTTGGATAGTTCCTCTCATGCGGCTTCAACTGACGGGAAGCGTAAGCAACAACCTTACCATCTTGCATCAACACACAACCAGGCCCAACGCCGGAAGCATCGCTGTACATCACAAACTCTTTACCCGAGATAGGTCGAGTAAGTACAGGAGCTTCAACTAACAACCTCTTCAACTTCTCAAAATAAGCTTGGCACTTATCCGACCACTCAAATCTGACCCCTTTCCTTAGCACCTTCATCATCGGAGCAGCAATAACAAAAAAACCCTTCACAAACAGATGATAATAGCCTGCCAAATCGAGAAAACTTCTCACTTTTGGAACATTTCTAGGCACTTTCCAATTAACAATCACCTCAATGTTAGACGGATCAACTTGAATACCTTTAGCCGAAATAATATGACCCAAGAATGACACTTCCCAAAGCCAGAAGTCACACTTACTAAGCTTCGCAAATAATCGATGCTCCCTCAACAATTGTAAAACTAACCAAAAATGCTCATCATGCTCACTCTCATCCTTCGAGTAAACCAAGATATCATCTATAAACACAACTATAAATCCGTCAAGATATGGCCTAAACACTCGGTTTATCAAATCCATGAAAACCGCTTGTGCATTGGTCAAACCAAACGGCATCACGAAGAACTTATAGTGGCCATACCGAGTCCGAAATGTAGTCTTAACCACATCAGCATCCTGAACTCGCAACTGATAATACCCTGACTGAAGATCAATCTTTGAAAAGACTCCTGCACCTCTAAGCTGATTAAATAAATTCTCGACTCTAGGCAAAGGATACTTGTTCTTCACTGTGACCTTATTAATTTGCCTATAGTCGATACACATCCTCACAGAACCATCCTACTTCTTAACAAACAGAACTGGAGCTCCCCACGGAGATATGTTGGGTCTGATAAACCCCTTATCCAATAGCTCTTCTAGTTGAGTTTTGAGTTCCCTCATCTCTACAAGATCCATCCGATAAGGTGCTTTCGATATAGGAGTAGTACCTGGCACTATCTCTATGGACAACTCCACCTCTCTCTCAGGAGGCAAACCAGGCAACTCACTCAGAAAAACATCTCCAAACACTCGAACAACCGGGATATCCTCAATTCTAACTTGATCCCGCTTAGAATCCAACACCACAACTAGAACAGCCTCACAACCCTTCCTAATGAATCTCTTAGCTTGCATCGTGGAGATTACATTACTAAAAGAACTATAACCCAAGCCTCTGACAACCACACGAGATTGATTTCTATCCTGAAGAACAACCATCTTCCAATGACAGTCAACCACTGCCCGATGCTTACCCAACCAGTTCATACCCAAAATCAGATCAAACTCTCTAAATGGTAACTCAATTAAATCTGCTGGAAACTCAACTCCCTCAACCAATAGGGGACAATTCCTATACACTCTACTCACATTCACACTATGCCCTAAAGGACTGTTACACAAATCTCATAATCCAACTGATCTACAACATGCAACTTATCAAATAACTTATCTGTGCAAAAATATCAGTATGTGGAACTAGGGTTAATTAGAGCATATAATTCAGTGTAATTGTGACGCGCGCCGGATCCCGATGCGCCGCCCTTTCGGACCGCCCGCATGTGGGCGATCGGGGCATTTGCGGGTCCGTTGGCAGCTTGCCAATGAATCGCAAGTACGTCTATGTTGGGCAACAAGGAGGTATCATGGAGTCGCCACCCAATAGAACATTGGGAAAGTTACTCTCGCCTCGAAGAGCCTAAGACTGCGCTTGGTATCCATTTTGGGCCAGCCAGAGGGATCATGGAAGGTGAACTCCTCACCCTAAGGAGCCTAGGATTAGCGCCGAAGCCTCGTGACTCAAGAAGTATCGTGAAGGATGACCTCTAACCTCTTGAGCCCAAAGACCAGAGCTGGGTCCGGGATTTCTCATCTATTTCTACCTCAATTATTTTATGATCAAATTTTAATATCATTAATTCGCTCTCTCCACACTATGCAATTGATTAAAAGGCGCACTTATTCACATCTTGAAAGCGATAAATGATCAAATAGATTACAATAATACAAGGAGCAAAATACAACTCCCCTTTCATAAATGTGCGAAGCATGCATAAATCGGGGCATTGCTCATTTTGAGGACTTTGGTCCTTGCATGCATCATTATTAAAATTGGGGATCTTTATTTGTGATGATCTTTATTGGATGAAAATAGGGCATTGGACCCTTGCTTTTGTGTAAACTTCATTTTATTGAATATAAAACATTGAGTCATTTTTATACATTAACGGGATATGAAAGGAGTATATTCGTACACATAAAATAATCAATGAATAATAAATGAAGAAAATGATTAAGAGGATTAGGAAACTAAACCCGATGAAATCCTCTAAACATTATGGGCGGCCGCTCAAGCTCGAGATCATCCAAGAGGATCAATATACACTCATAGAAAGTTAAGAGATGTTAATATACATAAAATTAACATATAAGAGGTCAAAAAACTTGGAAGACATGAAAAAAACGATTTAAAAAAATGGAGACAGAATCCACCGACGGCCTTCCTTGGTTGACCGACGGGCATCGGTTAGGGTATTCGATATGCCCGTTTGTCACTAAAAGAGGGGCGTCTGTAGGTGGGTGACCGACGGGCGTCGGTGATAAAGATGACCCGTTGGTCACCACTGTCTCCAAAAAAGACAGAATGGAGAGAAAACTTTTCAAAGTCAAGAAAAGTGGGTTTTATCCCAAAAGGAGATGAGAGAGACAAAAAACAAAAGAAAGTAAGGACAGATACCCAAAAACTCCACAAAATAAATATGAGGTGAAATGGAGAAAGGATCCGGAATATTTATCCTCAGATAATCGCTTCGGGTGAGATTCTTGTGTTGGTTAGAGCCCCGCGCATTCCACGAGAAGCAAAGATGAAAGATTAAAGAAAGAAAATGAGATATTTCTTCTTCAACCCCTCAGAAGATCGATTTTGGAGTCAAAATCTAAAGAAAACTAATTAGCTTTTAGTTCCTTTTGACTGATTTGATCCTTGGTTAAATAGATTTCCTTAGAAAATGTGTTTTGTTGGAAGAGAGAGAAAATTTGCTTGAAATTTGATCCTTGGTTAAATAGATTTCCTTAGAAAAGCCTCATTTCTCGTGGAACAGGGGACTAAAACCTCCAACTCCAGCCCTTTTATACAGGCTCGAACACTGATCTCATCATAGGGTAACCTCTGATCCGGACCACTCCGGGACACGGTGCTTACAGTCATGGAGTAGAAACTTACCGGCAACCACATCTAGAGCATCCTACTCCTCTCCAGCTCTCACTGCATAAGCTCTAGCTGGCACTTCCAAAGGACGCTTAACTGACTCTGATGCAGCCCCCTCTCTTGGTCGACTACCTCGACCTCTTCCATGGCCTCTACCATGACTAGCTTCAGTAGCATTTGAACCAACTCTACTGGCCTCTCGCTGATCACCCGAAGCCTCATTCGATCTTGGACAATTGGCTAAAAAGTGCTCAGTGATCCCATAGCGAAAACACCCACCTGTGAGCCACCTACAGTCACCTTTATGCCGTTTGCCACAATGAGAACATTTCAGTAACATCTCAGTCCTTCCACCCGAATTACCTCTATTAGAACCAGACACAATACCTAAACCATGTCTTCTACCTCTCGTAGTCGGGCCTAAAATGACTCATCTTGCAGATTCCTTGACCTCTTACCCGAGGATGAAGAAGATGAACCTCCACGAGAGGGATTCATCCTCTGAGCCCTCTCTCTCAAAATCGATTCAGACCTCTTAACCCGCACTGTAGCTTGCACAATCTGGTAGTACCCAACTCCTGGAGTACTCATCAGAGAAATTAGCATTGCCCTCAATGACTCATTCAACCCGGTCTCAAAATGTCTACACCTGAACTCCTCTATCAAAATACCTTCTAGTGCATACTTCGCCAAACGATTAAACTCTTTCTCAAATTCAGATACTATCATGGGTCGCTGCTTCAAACTCAAGAACTACGCCCACTTCGCATCTCTGTAAGTCTGAGTCACATACTTATTTGTGAACTCCCTCTCAAAGAACTCCTGAGAAACCGGGTCAGGCAATTGGGGATGCCTACAGAGCAACTCCCACCAGTCAAAAGCAGACCCTTGGAGCAATGGCAATGCACACTCTCCTCGCTGATCATGAGGACACCAGACCTCCCTTAGAGTACGCTTTACCTTATCTAACCACTTCTCTGTATATTCAGACTCATCCAAACCAGTCCCATAGAAATCTTCTGCACCAGCCCTTCTCATACTCTCAATCGGGGCCTTAGGGGCAGTCACCCTCTCCAAGACTCGAGCTATGTCCTGGGAAATCTTGAGCATCGCCTCAAAGGGCATGGCTGCTGCCTCGGGCAAGACCCTAGGATCTTGAACCAATATAGAAATTGAAGGATCAATAGCTTCAGGATTCACGCTTCTGGCTGATCCCTTAAGAGACCCTCAGACTGAATTAGAATCCATCTAAAGCAAGCAAGGACAACCACATCAGCCAACACAGTCCTAGACATATATACGCATCTATACACAACATCACCCGGAAATGCCTAAACCTAGGCTCTGATACCAAAACCTGTAACATCCCCTACCCATACGTAGGCGAATCCATCCGCATTAGAGTGAGAGGCCATATGAGCAGGGTGTTTCACCAAACAGATCGAGGCAAAACGTGCATTCATCCACAAAAAAATGTATAAATACAGCAAAAATTAAAACTTTTGAGAGCAAAACTGATCATACATTAATATAACAAAATCATTACAATAATATTCTGATCAATTGCCCATACAAAAGAATTACCTATCCAAAATACAATGCGAAAGCTTACAAAATTACTAATACAATGAGAGTTCTATTATAAAAAGAATCATCATAAAATACTATAAAAATAAGCCCTAACACTAATCCCTTTACGTTGGCTAGACTGGCAGTGACTCTTCCAAAAATATAGCTCCTTCTGCACCTGCACGAAAAAAACACTGTGCTAAGCGATAACGCTTAGTGGGGAAACACACAACAAAAGAATGGACAGCCATTCACCATCTTCACGAAGCCATAATACATATGTTATGACATATGCGGATAATCGTATCACATATATAATCATTGTTGAGTCACATATATAAATATATAACATTCGAAAGTTTATCGTCCCATTCATATTCATATAGTCTGATGGCTCATACTTATCATTATACTCATTCGGATATCTCATTCATATAGTCATATCAAAAGAAGCAAAGCAATACATAACACTTGCTGACTCATAATAGTGGATAACGAGTAAATAGTGATGGTACCTTACGGGTAGGAATTGAACAGTGACAATACCATACGGGTACGAATCAAAAACCATTTTATTTATCACATTCAAAACATTTACGAAGAGGACCTTAAACAAGATCAAAAACTTTTCAAGGCTCACGAGAATCCAAATGGGGACCTGATCGAGGTCCAAATGGAACAGAGGGCTGTAGCTAAGAGACTCTATTAGGCATGCCTAACTATCCACTAGACTGACTCTTGCAGGTCATGCATAATACCAATCATGCTCCAAGTGAAACATATAATTTATCATAAAGATATCATAATATTGCACATATAAGAACATAATTATTCCCATACAATAGTAAAAACCCAAAAAGAAGTGCTACAAAAATTCATTTTTGAAGGGAAGGCAAAGTCGAAAAAATAGGGCATGAAGAGGGTCATTGTCGCGCTCGTGACAATTGTCATGTTTACGACAGAAGCGAACTTGCCCTAGGTAGCGATTGCAGCAATCTTTGCGATCTTGCAAAGAAATGTGCACATCTCACTGTGGTGCTCACGATATTGAGCTACCAGCCCAATTCATCACGCTCGCGCTCAAGAGTACGCTCGCGACAGAGCATTGCCCAAATAAAATCGGCAGCCGAGCGCTCTATCACGCTCGCGACAAATGTCATGCTTGCGACAGAGGCTCTACTACTCGGCTCAGTAGCCAGGCATGCCGCTCAGTAGATGTACTCTCGCTCGGCAGCCGAGCGGTCTGTCGCACTCATAACAGAGGCTCTATTGCTCCGCTTGACAGGGAGCTCAAACGCATGCGAGAGCTGCTTTCACCGGGCTCTGTCGTGAGATGATGACAATATTGCGCTCGCGATAAAGTCATGATTTCTAGCTCTTGCACGAGAAAATCTGTAGAAAACTCACTTCAACAACACCCAAACCTTCAATCTCAACTGCAACTCAACCCAAACATCAACTTACCTCAAATCCAGCAACCCAAACATCATTAACAACATAAAATGCAACTTTATGCCAAGAATTCCAATTAAATCATGCCAATAACAACATCAATTTACACAATTAAAAATCTCAACACTATTCACTCATCAACTTAATCAAATGCACAATTGGGTTCAATAACTCACATCCAAGGCTTCGTGAATCATCTAAATCAAAACCCATAACATATAATCTATTATAGACATCAAGAAAAATAAGATTTTCAAGAAATTAAACCAACATGAAAAACCCACAAAATGCGTTAAACATAATAACTCCCAAACCTGAAAGTCCTAAGCTCCAATCGCTTGGTTCCACTTCCTCCCGCCTTCTCCATGCCTTTAGGATCACGAGGAGGCTCAACTAATAACCAAACCCATAAATCACAGAAACCACAACTCTAGGTCAAAAACCAAACCAGAAACGTGAAGAAGATGAAGAAGAAGATGAGGAAGAAATAAAGGAGATGATGAAGATGCAGAAAACTTACTAATTGAGGGTTGAGGAGTGATCAATTCCCACCACACACTTGAATCCAAGCTTTTGGCACAACTTGGGAAGAGAAGAGGAAGAAGAGAGAAACGGGGAAAGAGATGGAAATTTTGCTTTCCCTTTTTTTTTTCCTTCTAATCACTCTTTTCCTAAACCCTAACCACGTGTCACTACCTCATTGGTGGAAATTAGCCTCTCACACCCTTCAAACATGCATCACACACACACACTAAACCTTCCTCACTAAAACATACCCTACAATGATGTGAACAACACACACACTAATGCAACTCAAGACATGCCCACCCTAATATCATATATGCACTCACAAAATAATAAAACCCTCAAAACATGTATTTTGCCCAAAATACCCTCGTCACAAGACAAAACACACTCAATGCACACGCACAAACATGGTTCAAACTTATAGGGGGCAAATGGGGTGTGACAATTTCATAATAAGTATGTGACTAGGGTGTTGAGTAAGTATAGGAGCCTTAGTCATGCGTCAGATAGTGTTGCTCATGAGGTTTCAGCTTCCTGGAAGCATAGGCAATCACTTTGCCATCTTGTATCAGAACACAGCCCAGTCCTATACCCGAGGCATCACTGTACATAGTACACTCTTTACCCGAAATGGGATGAGTAAGTATAGGAGCCTTAGTCAACATATCTTTCAACTGCTCAAAACTCGCTTGGCACCTATCAGACCATATGAACTTAACCTCCTTTCTGAGAAGCCGAGTCAGAGGCGAAGCTATCACTGAAAAGCTCTTCACAAACAATCTATAATATCCAGCTAACCCCAAAAAACTCCTCACTTTTGGTACAGACTTCGGTGGCAACCAGTTCACAATAGCTTTAACCTTGGACGAATCTACTCGGATACCTTCTGCCGAAACCACATGTCCAAGGAATGTCACCTCTTTTAACCAAAACTCACACTTACTAAGCTTGGCGTACAACTGATGGTCTCTCAACACTTGTAATACCAATCTCAGATGTTCCTCATGTTCCTTTTCATGCTTTGAATAAACTAGAATGTCGTCGATGAACACTACAACGAAACGATCAAAATACTGAATGAATACCCTATTCATCAAATCCATGAAAGTTGTGGGCGCGTTAGTCAGACCAAATGGCATCACCAAAAATTGATAGTGACCATAACGCGTCCGAAGAGACGCCATTGCCACATCCTCATCCTTGACTCTCAACTGATAATAACCTAATCTCAAGTCTATCTTCAAAAACAGTCCAGCTCCTCATAGTTGATCAAAAAGATCCTCAATCTGTGGCAACAAATACTTATTCTTCACCGTAACCTTATTGATTTGCCAGTAATCAAAACACATTCTCAAAGTCCCGTCCTTTTTCTTGATAAATAGAACCGGAGCACCCCATGGCGACACACTCGATCGAATGAAGCCCTTATCCAGAAGCTCTTACAACTGACTTTTTAACTCCTTTAATTCCATCGAAGCCATCCTGTACGGAACCTTAGAAATTGGAGCGGCACCCGGCACAATATCCACAGATAATTCTACTTCTCTTTCTGGTAGCAAACCCGATAATTCCTCTGGAAACACATCGACGAAATCTCTTACTACTGGAATATCTCAAATCTTTACTTGCCCTCTTCGAGAATCCAAAATCAAAGCAAAATAGGCTTCACGTCCCTTCCTCATAAACGGCTTAGCTTTCATAGCTGAGATCAAATTATGAAGTGAGTCACTTCCTATACCTCTTACAACCACAGGCGTTTGATCCTTGTCCTTGAGCACAACTATTTTCCTTTGACAATCCACTATAGCTCGATGCTTAGACAGCCAATCCATACCCAAAATAAGGTCAAACTCATGAAATGGCAGACTAATCAGATCAACCGAAAATTCCTTACCTTGCACCATCAGAGGACAATTCCAACATACCCTATTCACTTTCACACTTTTCCCTAATGGACTAGTGACACGAACCTCATAATCTAAATAATCCTCATTAGACATTTCATCACATAACTTATCAGAACGCAGATAGGAATGGGTAGAACCCGGATCTAACAAAGCATACATTTCTATACTGAAAAATAAGAACTTATCGGCTATCACCTCCGGAGCATCTTAGTCATCACAAGCTCTCAACACATAGGCTCTTACAGCTGCAGGCAATGGATAATCAACTATCTCAAAAGAATCTCTTTCCCGAGGCCATCCAACACGACCCCATCCTCTACCTCTAGCACGACTGCCTTGAGGAACATTTAACCCAGCTCGACTTGCCTCTCGCTGACCCTGAGTTTTCTCATACAAATTCGGGCAATTGGCAAGAAAATGGTCAGTGCTACCACATCTGAAACATCCCCCAGTCAACCACCGACACTCGCCCCAATGTCGCTTATTATAATGAGAACATTGAGGTACTCCATCACCTCGACCACCCAAAACTCCTCTACCCGCACTAGACCCTCTGAAAGAATCCTGCCTTCTCCCTCTAGTAGCCGGACTAGGATGCAACTCACTAGAGGGATTCCCTTGAGACTCACTTGACCTATTTCCTGAAGAAGAACCTCCTCTATAAGCCTTCTCCCTTAAAACATTCTCAGAGCGTTCCACTCTTAAAGCAACCTACACAATCTGATGGTAACTAACATCAGATGCCGACATCAACGAAACCAACATTACCTTCAGAGACACATTCAAAACCGCCTCAAAATGTTAACATCGGAACTCCTCGGTGAGATCTCCTGCCGTTGCATACTTGATGAGTCGATTGAATTCCTTTTCAAAATCAGCTACAAATAACACTCTCTTACGGAGACTCAAAAACTGCTCCCACCTAGCCTCCTTAAATGCCTTAGTCACATATTTATTCTGAAACTCCCTTTCAAAGAACACCCACATCATAGGCTCCGAAAGCTGCGGATGTCTGAGCACTAGCCACCACCAATCATAAGCTGAGCCCTGTAATAAGGAGACTGCACACTCCACCTCTCTCTTCGGAGGACAACGAATCTCCCTTAGCACCCACTTAACTTTCTCAATCCAGGTTTTCGCTTTATTCAATTCATCCAAACTAGTTCCAAAGAGATCCTCCACTCCAAACTTTCGCATATTCTCTATCGGAGCTCTAGGGGTAGCAACTCTTTCCTAAAACCCTAGCCATATCTTGAGATATCTTGAACATAGCCTCAAAAGGGACCGCAGGGGCCTCAGGTTGCACCCTAGGTGGATGAGCCGGACCTAATATAGACGAATCTTGCTCTTGAGGATTCGCACTCTCGGCTGACCCCTCAAGCGATCCTTGAGCAGACTCCATCAAACTACAAAACATACACAATGATCCGCATCAGGCCAACACAACACTAGACATACGCTCTATCTTACACTAGCCCAGAAACGTCTAAACCTATGGCTCTGATACCACAAAATGTAACACCCTTTACCTATACATAGGAAGCTTCATCCTTGGAGGAGGATAAAGTGTCCCGATAGATGAGTGTTGTCACGCAAAACCTCAAACACAAACATACAATAATAAATCATACACTCAAAGCAGTAAAATAAAATTTCACAAACAAAAGGCCAAGGATGAGAACAAAATGTATAATATTATTAATGTACATAAAACTCTTTACATATCAAAATACAAAAGTGCCATAGGACAAAAGATCGCTTACAAATTGGTATCAAACTAACACACAAAAGAAGAACTTACATCAATAGTTTCATAACAAAAATCATTAAACTATTACATATACAAAAAGAAATACAATCTAGAACTATAAAATCTCTCTCCTAGTTGTGTCGACACTTTTAAAACGGATCACCCTGCTCACGGACTCCCACATCTTCAACACCTGCACGGATGAAACACCCGTGCTAAGCGAAAACACTTAGTGGGCAAAAGCACAATGAAAACGACCACTCACAATGGACGTTGAACACAAATCACATACACATGGCATATACTTAAATCCATACTTAAACAATTCATCATACTGAAGATAATAATATCTTTTACCATTCAATCAAACATACAGTGCCAAATAAAAACTCATAATCACATAAGACCTGCTTATTCAAAAATAGTGGATAACGAGTAACGCATAATCATTCGAAACGCATGGATACATGAGGGTATCAAAATCATAATTTTCTTTTAATTTCAAAACATTTTCGCATGAAATCTTAAGTAAGATTCAAGTTAAATGGGGATCGCGTGGATCCAAATTCAGGGACCTGATCAGGGTAAAAAATGCATACATATGGCTGCAGCAAACTGAACTCTATAGGCATGCCTGTTATCCACTTAATTTGACTTTCACAGGTTACACATAAATCATCATATCATACTCAAAGTATAACACATGCTTTAGAATAAGGTACCATAAACTTAATATATATACATTCACTATACTTCACATTTAGTATAATTTGACAATCTAAAACACAAATTAAAAAATCCATTTTCTAATTGAGAAGTCCTCAAATAAGATTAAAAACCCATCACATATGAAAAAGGAAGGAAAAAGACATATAACTTAAAATTTTGCAGAATTTCAAAACAGAGGGGTTTTACACGGCGATATGATTTACCCTTACTGCCGTGTAAGACATCCTACATGGTGGTAAGGGAAAACAATAAGGCTGTGTAACATGTCCAACACAAAGTCCTCAGAAGGAAGAATGTATTTACAGGTGGTATGGATAATTCCTTACCCCCGTGTAAATACTACACCCAGAATTCCTTCAATGCAAAATGATTTTACACGGCGGTTTGAAAAGTTCTTACCGCTGTGTAAAAACACTGGCAAAGAATTCTGGAGGACAAAATGTGATTAAAAGGTGGTGAGGAATTTCCTTACTGCCGTGTAACTCGCCAAAAACCCAAAAATTCAATAGGAAAAGGAACTCAACTCACAAGCAAACTTCAACACATCCCAAAATTGATCAAACACTACAAAATTACTACTCATCAACGTTCAAAGGGATACTCAATCACACTCATACCTCTATTTGCAAGCAATTAATATACAATTAACACCAAAACACAATTATTACCCCCAACCACACACAAAAGCATAAATATTCCCAAACCTCAAATTCTTCAACTCTAAACTCGAGCTCCGCTTCCACTCATAATTTTCTTGCCTTTTGGCTCTCTAGGAGGGTTTTCTGAGCAAATAAACATCAAAGCAAACTTCAAAACTCAAACTCCCAAACCATACCCAAATACCCAAATTAGAGAGAATAAGAGAAAGAAGAAGAACAATAAGCTAACACTTACCTAGAACAACTCAAGATAACCCAAAACTTACCAAGATTGCAGCAAAAGAGGAAAGATTGCAAGAAGAGTAAGAAGAACACAAGAGGAAGAAGAGGAACGGAAAAGGAGAAGGGAAATTTGACTTTTCTCACCTCTCTCCTCACTCAGATACACCTTCTCAAGCCACATTGCAGCACCCTATTGGAAGACTACCCCAATATAAACAAAAAACTCATCCTCTCACAGACACACAAACCTAACCTCACTAAACATACCCTACTCCCATACACTTATCCACACCCAAGCACAACTATACAACACCTAATACTTCAATTTAAATCATACACATACACATAATAACACATGCCACACTTGAACACACACACAAAATCACACACACAAATGACTCATACTACTAGGGTGATTATGAGACGTTACAATATCCTCCTTTTTCCTTGTTGAAAGTATGTTTTTTAGTTATGTTTAAACATAAAGTATGTGAAAAAGGCATGTTTAATTGAATCAAACCATATATACATGTTTAGGAAGGTTAAAAATGATGATATGAATGTTTAAAATGAGAAAACAAAGTTGGCATGATGAATCTCTACTTAGGCCGAATGGTATATCACATGATTTTGATGTGTTTTGAAGATGTTTAGGGCATGTTTATGATTTATAGAATATATTTAGCGTGTGATCTATCTAATGGCATGTGTTAGAACATGAAAAGTTGCATGATGTATGATGTAGATGTGAGGCGGAATGGGTTATGTATGTAAAGGTATGATTTTGACGTGCTTTAAGGTGAATTAATGAAATGGCTATGTTATTTAACATGCGAATAGCCTAAATAAATGTTAAAGTTGATAAAAATAATTAATGGTGAAAAGTTAGTGTGTTGGTCAAATGTGTGCATGTATGTATACATATATACCATGATGGAATAATGAGTTTTTATGACATGTGATGTTATGATGATGATAATCACATGAATAATGATTTTATTGTATGAAAAAAGAATGGAATAATATGATGAAATTCCATGAAATGTATGAATAGTAATTTAAAGATGTGAAAAATGGATTATTGGTGCCCTTTGTAGTATTCTGGTTGTCAAGTCTAGTTCAGGATATGTTCGGTAGCCATAGAGACATAAGATCATGAGTATGAGCATGACATCTCACTTTTCTATAGGCCAATGATGGTCCTACCTCACTGTATTTAAAGGTTAAAATGCTTTGAAAAGTATTTAAAGACAGGGGTGGTCCCTCGGGATTCCTTTAGTATGTATTAAAAACTGAAGTGATCTTTCGACTTCCTTCAGGTTATTCGATCCTTTAGGGGTTCGCGTCTCGTTTACACTGATTATAGATGTCTATTAGTACTGTATAGGGGACAAATTGGTAAAAATGAGCTTAAAATGTTTAAATTGTGATTAAAGTCATATTTATGTGAAATACGGACATAATTGAAATTTTTGAAAAAGTTTGAGTGCATAATGGTAATTATGACCATAAGTATGTTAATAAGGGTAAAAATGTAATTAAATGATTACATATGGAAATTGGTCACTTTATAAGGATTAAAATATAGTTTGGTATGAAATTTGTAATTAAAGGGTAAATTCGTAATTTGCATGTTAAATAACGTAAAATGGTAAAATAAAATGGACTAGTGGCATTTTGGTAGTTTTGGTAAAGTTTAAGGACCTAATTGTAATTTTGCCATATTTAAGGACAAAATGGAGAATATAGACTTTTATGCGTGTTAAATGTGTAAATGCCTTTAATTAAGTGATTTAATGGTAATTTGCTTATTAATTAATGAAATAAATAAATTGATAAACTACTTTGGTGGCATATTTATAAATATGAAAAAGTTAGGGGTAAAATTATAATTTAATAGTAACTAAAGGACCTAGACATAAATATGATATAATATGAGGACCTAAATGAAAATATGAAATTTTATGTGCACTTTATATGTTTATTTCCTTAAATGAGTGATTGAATTGACATTAAGAATATTTTTTCATTTATAGAAATTAAATGAATTAAATATTGGGATAATTGATATTAAATGCATTATTTATATTCATCTGGCATGCATGTGAATTTAGTTTAGTGAATTAAATAAATAAAGATTATAAGGGTTGTTACTTGTAAATAATTGAATAAGAAAATAATTGTTCAAGGGCAAAATTATAATTTTAGTAATGTTTAAAGGACCTAAGTGTAAAATAGTAAAAGAATAATTATTTTATAAGGACTAAGTGCAATTGCATGATAGATAATAAATAAAGACGATAATAAGTAAATTAATGGTATTACCGTAAATAAGTGGGAACAATAGGTAATACTTTAAATTAATCAAGAATGACTCTTTGCCGACTTTATAGCTTATGATCTAAAAGTTAATACGAAGTATGCACTTATATGAATGGTCTAAAAATGAATAATTGTTATGATTGTATTATTCAATAAATGTGTTACATGAGTTCAAAGTACTAATTATGAATCCATATACACGTGTTACTATATCTTTAATTTATTGAAATTGGTTTAAAAATTATGAAAGTATCCTAATTTGTTAGTAAGGCAAATGATTTTTGTATTGATTTTTAATGTGTACAATATATAAGAGAGAGTTAAATGTAGAAAGGATCAGGTATGTATAATAGGCAAGATTAGTTAACTAAATGTTTCGTTGTGCTTTCTTTGAATGTGATTATGGTATGGAAGCTTAATTATATATTTAATCTTTGTATATGCAATGACCAAGTATACATCTTTATATGATTTCGATAAATACAAATAATTGTGTGAATTGTTGACGACTGCTGTGAGTGGTCATCCTTATTATGTTTTCTCCACTAAGCTTTTGTGTTTTGTACGGGTGTTTCATTCGAGCAGGTATAGAAGATAGTTGCTTTGTCGAGGACATCCCACATCCACACTGAGGCAAACGAGTTTGTAGCAGTTTTTTGTATAGTTTATGTATTGTGTTTTGTAATGTAAAAGGAATCTTCTTTTGTAAGACATTGTTTATGTATTAATATGATCAATGTATAATAAGCCAGCTTTGAATTGGTAACACTACAAGAAATTACACCTTTTATGACGCAAAAAATTGTCATGAAAAATTCAATTTTCTCTGCTGAAAATATAAGGTGACAAATTTTTATCGTCACAAAGAATGTAACGGTAGGTGCGTAATATAAAAGTTTACGTGATAATTTTGTTATTTGTCACCTTAAGTATCATTTTTTGTGACGAAAATGATTATAGTCATCTTTATTTCTTACTTTTCATGACAAAAATTATGTTGTAAATAAAATTATATTTTGTCACATTATATTGTTTATCGTCACAAAAAAATTGATATCTTTTATGGCAAATTTAAAATTCGTTACGAAATTAAACATTTTTAATGACGAAACTCTACTTCTAATTAAAACCATTAAGTATTGGTTACGTAATTGTCGTCACAAATAAATATAATTTTCGTCATAAAATATTTGATATCGTCATTAAATCTAAAACTTTAAGTGACGAAAAATAATTTCGTCATTAAATGAATGTATATTAATGATGAATATAAATTGTTATATTATTTTACAAATTAGTAACATAAATACAGACAAAAGTAATTGTCATAAAAAAATAGTTTTAGTGACAACTTTTTATTGTCATTAAATAACACTTTTTATGACAATAATAACATCATAATTGTAAACATTATATCGTCATTTATGAACTAACAAGTTGACAAATTATGACAAATATACTTGTCATACATGCGTTGCACTAAAAATGACACATTTAAAATTTAATGATATATAATCAATTAAATTTCTAAAGGAAATTGTAAATCAACTAATATAAAGTATTTATCTAAACAAAAGGTTAATTAAATAAAAAAATACTACCTAATGGAAAAAATTAAAATATCCTAATCCATAATTCAGAAATAAACTATGTCAAAACTTCAAAATTTGCATTATATCGTAATTATGGACATTATATCGCCATTTATGAACTAACAAGTCGATAAGTTTTGACAAATATACTTGTCATTTAAATGCTTTCCACTAAAAATAACACATTTTAAATTAAATATTATACAATCAATTAACTTTGTAAAGAAAATTGTTGATTTGCTCCTGGGGGCTAAAGGTCTTCCGAAACACATGTACTTTGTCACAGCCATCAAAAGTGACTCACTAGAAAGAAGAAACAGAACCAACTCCATAACTAGTTGCAATATTAGAGTTGTAGATATAGTAGGTAGCATTTGTTGGATCCTTCTCAATTTGGACCTGTCATGCAAAAAAGAGTGGATTCATATGCAGTCAACACAATAAAAAGATTACACTGTCTAATTTGGAATGGAGTTCCTGATTGTGTCACCCAAAAAGTGTGGATTCAAATCATGTTCCATTTGGGTACACGTTTTCACAAGTGTATTTTGAATTGGCATTAAGCTTTTTAAGTTTTTGTGAATTTTGACTGGAAACTTAAATACCAACCAGCATTCACCTCAAATACACAACACTCCAAATAGATTCTGAAAGATTTCAATTGCTTATGCATAAATGCCCGCATTCGTATTTTCCAACAAAGTAAAAAATTCCATCAATAACATCTCATATGGCACTACTTTAAGACAATCCCAGTAAATTCTGAGATTGAACTTCATATTGTCCAACAAAAGAATTAATTATGTATTAAGATGTGATAATAATTTTTAAAATTTTAATTATTTTTTAAAATGTTTTAAAGGTTTTAGGGAAGTAACACAGTCCGATTTTATTTATTGTCATAAACAACATCAACTGAGCTTGCTATGTCTCATCCTTTTTTTTAATGGCATGAATACTTTAATCTTATAATGTACTCTAACTAAGATTTTTAGCCTCATTAGAACCACTGAAATCAATGAAAAGCCTTTAGTTTAGCCTTTTAATCAATTTTCTTTAATTAGCTTTATTTAGATTCTCATTTTTGAATATGAAGCTCACCTTATTAAATTTTAATTTAGTGTTTCTGTAATCAATTCCGTTTTCAACTTCAAGTATTTTATATTCAAAAAATGATAGCATGGCATGGCCTTAAAAACTTCTTAGGAATTTAACATTAAAATTCTTAATATAATCTGTAAAGTTCTTCTATAACTCCATTATAGACCCGTTTTACTTAAATTTCGCTCAATTTTATACATATTTTATTTTGACTCACATATTGCTAGTGACATTTCATTCATGTCTTTTCTAACACTTAACCTGATCACCAGTCTAATACTAAGCCAAACTAAACTTACAAAATTCAAATAATTTTTGATACAGAGAGCTCTACAACCTCAATGTTTAAAACAAAATTCCATAAAAAACCCAACACAAAAACTGTTAAAGTCACAGATCTATAGTTTAAGCCATCTAATGCAAAAATAAAAACAAAAAAAAATTGAAACTACAGCATGAAAAATGAGAAACAACAAAAACTAAAAACAAAAGTGAGATAGAAAGTCGTACGATGGTTTTTCGTCTCTCGGCAGCAATGGTGAATCCAAAGGCAACAAGGCTGAGACCCAGCACCAGAAGGTGGACCAAAGTGGAGCCTTTCCCTTCTCCCATCTGAAATATTTTTGTTGATACCAGTTAATTACCATTTAACATACTGTATTAACAATTTAAATGCCATTAATTAACAAAATTCTAACACAGTGTAAAAGAGTTTTCAAGTTTGTGGCCTAAACATTCACACTTGAACCCTTACAATGGCTTTTCTATTCTTAATCAACTAACCCAACTTACTTCACATTAGTAAAGAACTTCACATTATAACAACTACTTAAAAACAATAAATTGAATATTATGAATTAAACTGTAGCGCATTCCATAATTATAGGCAATCTCTTTAAATCAGTTACTCAATTTTTTAATACCTATCCTTATTTTAAACAAAAAGCAAAAACTTAACTTTCATGTTGTTTAACATAATATTCACAATGACTCTTCTCAATACTCTTGGCTGAAAAATGCATATAACAGACTTCCAAATTTACAATTAGCTCTATTTTATCTACATTTCAGTCTAATTCAAGAATTTAAATTGTAAATAATATCTTCACTTGAAAAAAATGGTAATATAGGGCATTATACTCAAACCATTTTTAATAAGTTACAACAAAAAATCAAATATTAAATATTACTGAAACTTTATAGTGCTTTAACTTGGTTCAAAGATAAAAAAATAGGTCTTATAAATCTATAACTCATACTCATACTTTCCTTCCAACCAAACTTATGTGTTTACATAATTAATCCTAGCTTTTATCACATATTAGCAACTTGTCAAATTTGCTTCAAAATTCTAGAATAGCCAAACCAAAAACATTTACAAAATTTAGCCACACTATTCAAATCTCTTCATTGCAGACATGTATACAATAAATATTTTAAAAAATCCTCAGTAGGCAATAGCACACATGCTCCATAATTAAGAATTTAAGTGCTACATATATGTTAATTGCTCCTCAACCTTTCCAAGTCAAATCAAGGCAACACTAACAAGTATCATTGTAACATCCCAAATTAGGGCCTAGAAGGATTTTGCATGTTTAATTGGATAATTAAGGGTACTTTGGTAATTATGCAAGTTAAATCGGAATTAAATGAGGATTTAATTGGTTGGAAGAGGATTGAAAGTTATAAAGGAAATATTATTGTTTAGTGAGTGCTTGGTAATTGTTAACGACCAAAGAGACATTAGCCAAGGATCATAAGAGAAAAGTCAAGATTTTTGAATCTTGGACCAATGGGAAGTGGACACCTAGGAAGGGTAGGTGTGAGCATTTAATAAGAAAGGAAAGAAAAGAAAAGGAGAGATGGAAGAGCTAAAATCTGCTCATCCGTTCCTCTCTCTCTCTCGGCCTCTTTCTCTTCTTTTCCTTGTCCATTTTCTGCTCCATCTTGTTCTTCTTGGGTGGTGCTTACACGTTGTGGTTGTTTTGCTTTGAACTGAATTGTGAAGAGGTAAGTTTTATTTAGAAGTTGCTTCTCCTTCTTCCTTTTTGATTTGGTTTGGGTTTGATGGATGATTTTGAAATTGCTTGGTTTAATTGAGGGTTTGTTTTGTTGGGTTTTGTGCAAGAATTGGAAGAATTACCCATAATCGAGCATTCTGTCGTGCTCACGACAGAGGGCTCCTTAGCAATACAAAGGCCATTCTGCACGCGACAGAGACAAGAATTACCCAGAATCTGTACTTCACTGCACTTCTTCCCATATCAACCAATACTCAAATACACTCAATCATGCACTAACACTTACCTCAACCCTCAATTTCATTCCCAAAACATATTTAAGGTCATATAAACATAATTAACATAATAATCATGCAATGTCTCAAAATTAACACAATCATGTACAAACCCAGAAATTCATCTACATCACATGCTCATATACTTCAACAACACATACGATTATTAATATAACACTAGAATTTAAACCCATATTCACTACCTCTCTAACACATGCATTCACTCAATCACAAACACATACAAAATAGTTAAAATCACACTCGATCCCAACCTCTAGGTAGCTTGATTACTGCTCTCTATTCAGTTCCAATCTTCTCTTTACCCTTGTCCTTCTTCTTGTCCACTGCTTCAATAAAATTATTCAAAATAACCATGAGTAAATCCTTTTTTTTCACGTTAAATTAAAAAAAGGAACCAAAGTAGAAAAATAAGACCAATACTACAAAAATCACACTACTTACCTTCTCAAGAACTAACTCTACCCTTATCTCACTCCCTTCAAACCAATCCAAGTGATCCACTTAAGGAGCAAATGAAAAAGAGAAGAAAAGGGAAGAAACATGGCAGAACCAAGAGCAAGAAAGAAAAAGAAGAACAAAGGGCCAAAAGCAAAAAAAATGAAAGGAGAGTAAGAAAGAGAGTGGCCGGTCAAACCCAAATAAAGCCAATCCCTCACATTAATTGCACCAACTAGCCTTCAATACCAAACCACTTCCTTTAATGCCACTCACTTCATTTATTTGCTCAAAACAAAAACTCATTCAATCAAAGTGTCACACTCCCTTGTTGCCATAAGTCAAACCACTATGCTGCCACATGTCAAAATCCCAACTCAAAGTCTCTTAAACCCATTTAAGCTGACCTTCTGTTGGAGGCTTCTGTCGCGCTCGCAACGCTTATCGTGCTCGCGATAGAACTCTCACACTCTACAAACACTCTTCTTTTAAAGTCACACTTACACCATCAAAACTTATAACATAATAACTTGCAAACTGAAAATAACTCCCTTTTTGATTCGCTCATAAACTTGTCAGAATCCAACAAACCTTAGCCAAAACTTCTAGCGTCCAAATCGGGTCATCCTACTAAAGCTGGGTTTGATTATTTGGATGAGCTTTGCTTGTCTAATTAATTGTTTTAATTAGTGTTCATATTGTTAATATGCTTTTGAACATGTTTTTGAGGCATTTGATGCATGGATTGAAGTTATATGTATGATTATATAAGGTTGTTTTGAAATAGAAGTGGAGATTGGTATGTTAACATGTTTTTTCCTACAAAATCTGGGTTTGGGATGATTTACACGGCGGTAAGGGATCCCCATACTGCCATGTAAACACATTATGGATTGGTGATTTTGCTAGTCCGTCGAGCGACACGGCAGTGAGGATAGTCAATACAGCCATATAACTGCTCTCTGGGCATGTTCTTTTCCTGGCTTGGCATGTTACACGGCAGTCAGGATTTGCTTGACCACCGTATAAGTTGTCTTACACGACAGTAAGGATATGCCATACCACCGTGTAAGCCCTATTTTTCCAAAATGTTATTTTGAAACCCCTTTAACTGGTTTTCATCCATGAATTATGATTGAGCATGCATTGTTAAATCATTTCATGATAATTTTCAAGAACACATGAACTATATGCTTGGTTAATTGAGTGGTTTATAAGAATTGAATTTTGATAACTTCATTCATATATGTATATATAAGTAATTGTGTAATGTTTATACGATAAGCATAGAGTTTTATCGAGCCTGATTAGTTATTGTAGTGGTTAGATAAGCACGCTTATTAATGGTTAGAGTGTGAGTGCAACTACTATATGCTGACCCCATTTGGGACTTATAAGTCGACCACGTTTGGGTCCATATTATTTGAGACTTCTGTCTCCCCCTTACCTTTGAGTATGCATGATTTAAGACTCATGTCTCCATATGCTTTCGATGCTGTGTCCTATCAGTATCAACAGTACTTATATCCACTATTTTAGTGAGTAATTAGGCTATTATATGTTTCCAATGATATGAAAAGGGGTATATGCTACATGTTTAGGTTCTTGAGTTATTGCAAAATCTGAGGAGATAATTGTAGTTAGATATTGAGGGTTATTTACTTTTTACTCGTGAGTATGCTATATGTTTATATATATAATGTATGACTAGATGTAAAGTAAATTGATGATTCGTTACTTGATGCTTCTGATTGTGTATTATAAACATGCAAGTTATTGATTATGTATGTAGTTATTATTCATGATGATTGTGTAAGTTATTATATGATCATAAAGATGTTTAAATTGCATAAAAATATGGTTATATAAATGTCCTTATGTGTTTGTAAGCTTATGATTGTGCATTTTATTATTATTATTATTATTATTATTATTATTATTATTATTATTATTATTATTATTATTATTATTATTATTATTATTATTATTATTGTATATATCTTTCTCTTGGTTTTTTTGTTCCTCCCCACTAAGCATTATCGCTAAGCACGGGTGTTTTTTCCATGTAGGTGGCAGGTTCGAGTTGGTGATGAGCGTCTGCAGGTCGGCCACTAGTGTCTTTTGTTATTACTTTTGCCTATGTATAAGCATATGTTTTGTAAATAGATATTGACTTAAAGAATGTAACTTTTTGTGAAGAAATATTTCAGTATATGTATATGAAAAAGGAAATGTTTACAAATCTCTCATGTAATATTTGTACCATTATATTACATTTGTATGATGATGTTGAGTTCTGTTCGATTTAAATGTATTTGCTTCCGAGTTATGCATGAGAATATGTTATGATTGTGCTTAGTGCTATGGTAGCCTTCCAGCAGGGGATATCAGGGTGTTACAATCATATCCAAACATTTTGTAATGATTCAATTCGGTTCCAACATCATGTCAAGAAACAAGAGATAAGAGTAGCATGTCATCCCTATAGAATTAATATGAATATAGAGACTAGTTATCAAATTAGCTTAGACTCATATCACATTAGCCTATACTCTTAACTTCAAGTTTCATGGCATAATTTACTTTCTTAAACATTCACATTAAATAGCTCACTAATATAGATAAATGTTAAAATTCATAAGAAATTTATTATCAATTTCCAATTTCACATTCCAATAACAATTCTTCTAACTACATTTAATTTGGCATATTTTTATATTCTTAAATACTATTAATGTAAAACTCTAAACTGGCCCTAGAAGAAAATTATTTTGAGAAGATGAGTGAGTGGCTTGGTGTGGGTTCTGTCGCGAGCATGACATTGTCGCAGGCGCGACAGAATGCTTCACGTGAAGCCTACTTGGGTTGGATTATTTGATGTGTATCAGACACGTGGCGGAATTGGAGTTTAACAAGTGGCATTGTAGGAGGTTGACACATGGCTACAAGGGAGAGTGACATGTGTCATGGGACTTTTTGGATTGAGATGGATTAATTGAGAGTGGCTGGCATTAAGTGGAAGTGACTGGGCATTAATTTGGATGGATTAGCATTGACCATCTGCCCATTTCCTTTCTTCACGTTAGTTTTGCTTTGGCATTTGGCTTTGTGTTCTCCTTTCTTTTCTTTAGCTTCCTGTTGTTTTCCTTCCCTGTTCTTTCTTTCGTTTGCCCTTAAGAGAACCACTTGGATTGGCTTAGAGAGAGAGTAGTAGGGCTTGATTAGGTCCCTTCAAGAAGGTAAGTTGGATTTGTTCTTCTAGCTGACCTCCTTTTTCTTTCTGCTTTTGATTTAAAGCGAGAAAAAGGTTAACTCAAGTATTTTCCATGTGTTTTATGGAAGCTATGAACCAGAGATTGGATAAAGAAAAGGAAAAGGTTGGAGCTGAATAGAGCATAGAGTTCAAGCTTCCTAGAGGTAGGGATCGAGTGTGATTTTATTATTCTTGCATGTGTTTACATGAAATATGTTCGAATAGAGACATGTTTGAATAGAGAGATGCTTGATGAGCTTTAATTAGCTCAATTATTCTTTTAGAGTATATTTGTTAGATGTTCATTTTAATTGCTTGCAGTGTTTCGACGTTATATGTATTTAGATATGTTTGTGATCATGTATTGGATCATATTGCATGAGTTTTGGATGTGTTCGATGGCTTTCATATAGCTTTTGTGTAAAAAGTGTGATGTCTGTTCGATTTTTGTCAAACCTCTGTACGATGTTTTCATCATAAGTAGAGTTATAAGACTTCAATTGAGTTTATTTAAATTTCATCTGAAAGCTAAGATCCGTAGCTAAAAATGTCTAAGAGGGTACAGGAGCTAATTCTGGCTCTATGATCCTCGAAAATGTTAAAAACGGAAGTGTCTCTATTTGGGTCGAGTGAACATTATAGCTTGTTTAGCCCACATTTGTAGTTGTGGATGTCCAAATTACTTGAAATTTGTCCCATTTGAAATTTAACATCCTAGGGAACAATTATTAAGAAAAGGGTTGCCTAAAAATGATGTTTAGAGGTCGGTTTAGAGGATACAAGTTTTAGGTAAGAAGCAGTCTTGTAAAGGTTCCTGACGGAGCCTTCTGTCGCGAGCGTGACAGGGGTCGCGATTGTGATAGAAACATGTTCTTCAGAAGTTTGGTGATGTCTTAGTCGTGTTGAGTAGCACGTCTAGGAGAGAAAAGCAAGGAGAAGCACGAGTCGTGCTAAACCAGAGAGAAAAGGGAGAGGGAGCACGAGACATGCTCCAAGAGAGAAAGAAGAGGGAGCAGGAGCACGAGTCATGCTCATGAGCACAAGTCGTGCTCTAAAAGAGAGAGAAGTGGGAGCATGAAACGTGCTCCAGTTGAGTGAGAGAGTGAGCACGAGTCGTGCTCATGCCCTCTCCTTCTCTGTTGATCCTGTTTTGATTTATTGCTTCTGTTATGAGTTGTTATATGTTTAGATGAGTTTTGCATATCACCATTTGGTCCGTGTTTGGTTTAAAATTATCTTTTAAATCTCTTGCATGATTAGTATTATTAAATGTACATGATTAATAAAAGTTGTAAATGAAGTAAATGCCTCTGAATTTGATGAATGCATTTGAATTATCGTGATGCATAGGTATATGTATATAGTTTGTGTGAGTTGTATATGAAGCTTGATTACCGTTGTAGTGGATATATAAGCATGCTTATAAATGGTTAGAGTGCAGCTGCTAGAGTTGGCTGTAATTGTGCCCAGAGTTTGGAATACCCTGTGTCTCCCATAGAGTTTGAGTTAATTCTCCATAAGTAAAATACTGTAAACAGTATCCAGAGTTGCCCGTATCCACCATGAAATGAATTCAGGCTTATTAATGTTGTGTAGTGAACTTGGGACGATTAAAGGTATTGCTCTGAATAAATGTTATAGTACATGAGAGTAATGTTTAAGTACATGACAGTTTCATATACAAGTATATGTTTACATGAATATGAATACAAAACTAATGTGTATTTGAATAAATGATTTGTACAAGTGTGTGAAAGTTATATGCTTGAGTTGTAGTGTACATGAATAAGTAAAAGAGTAGATGTTATATACATGTGAGCTCATAGTTTTCGATAATTGAGCATGCAACCTATACACGTATAAGAGCTATATGCATGAACTATTTGATTTTGTTTTATGACATGTGTGATCTATATGTGACTTTGTAAAGAAGTCCTTTGGATTATTTTCATCCCCACTAAGCGTTATCGCTTAGCACGGATGTTTATTTCTGTGTAGGTTACAGGTTCGGATCAGTGAGCGGACATCTGCGGGTCAAGGCCACTAGGAGTTTTGTTTTGATCTCTTTTTGTATAAGATAGAAATAGAGTTTGTGATGTTTTGAGTAACATCATTATGTAAATGTATATGTACATAAATGAGTACAGTAATCACATGTAGATGTATATGTAAAGTTAAATGAAAACAAGTTGTAATATGAATATGTATAAAGACAAATATATATATAGACATATGTAGTTAATATGAATTGAATTACCTGTTAGGCCCTAGTGTAGTATTATTTATCATTCTTATATGGATGTATATAATGCTATCGCTTTCGCTAGTGTGTGTATATGTACATGTATACGTAAATGTCCGCGTGGCGCTCCACAGGTATGCATCCTTTTTATATGCCCTACATGTTTGCTTTGCCTTTTTTTTTTGTAGAAAAAAAAGAGAGGTTCAGGATAAGCGCCAGTAAAGACAACGACAAGCGAGTCACCATGCCAACCCAAGGATGGTCAACAGTCAGGCACTAGGCTAGCCGGATGGTGGCTAGCAGATCAGATATTGTACTAGCCAGATGGTGGTTAGCAGATTAGATATTGTATTAGCCGAATGGTGGTTAGCAGATTAGATATTGTACTAGCCGGATGGTGGTTAGCAGATCAGATATTGTACTGACCGGATGGTGGTTAGCAGATATTACACTGTTTAATAGATAAGATGTTACACAGATAGGTTGGAGGTTACCAAAGTTATGCCATGGAAGCCCAGAAGCGGCTAGCAAGACAGAACGTTCAGTCACATGCGGTTGAACAGATTGCAACAAGATTGTGGTTAGAGAACACTATATCTCACAGACACTGCGTGAGCCAAGACGAGGCCAGCAGAGCACATACGGTAGAACAGATCGCAACAGGGATTGTGGTTAGATAACACTACATCTCACAGACACCGTGCAAGCCGAGATGAGGCCAGCAGGACACCAGCGATAGAATAGATCCCAATGGGATTGTGGTTAGATAACACTGCATCTCACAGACACCGTGCAAGCCGAGATGAGGCCAGCTGGACACTAACGATAGAACAGATCGCAATAGGGATTGTGGTTAGATAACACTGCATCTCACCGACACCATGAAAGCTGAGATGAGGCCTGTGGGACACCAGCGATAGAACAGATTGCAAATAGAGGTTGTAGTTAGAGAACACTATAACTCACCGACACTGCGTGAGCCGATACGAGGCCAGCGAGACACAAGCTATATAACATATCGCAAATAGAGGTTGTAGTTAGAGAACATTGCATCTCACAGACTCCATGCAGGCCGGGATGAGGCTAGCGGTACACCAACGATAGAACAGATTGCAAATAGAGGTTTTAGTTAGAGAACACTACTCCTTACACCATGCAAGCCGAGATGAGGCCAACGGGACAAATCGCAATGGGGTTGCAGTTGAATAACACTGCACCTCGCACCGTGCAAGTCGAGTGGAGGCCAGCGGAACAATGTGAATGAGCCATAATTGGATAACACTACAACTCGATAGTGATAGGTCGTAACCTTCCACACGGCAAGAAGGTAAGGGCTGTTTCAGGTATGCGTCCCTTTCCTTCTTCTCTGAATTTTGGCTCATCTAGGCCCTAGTGCACTAGTTTCCCTAAAATTGAGGGTAACTGTAGACACCGGGTCCTGAGCTAGCCCAAATCAGAGTTACCCAATGATGATAAGATGCCTACTCACAAGCAAAAAGGTTAAAAGTGATGATTTCCTAGTCAAATTTGCATTTTAAAGTAAAAAATTAAAAATAATAAAAAAATTATTTTGAAAATTAGATTTGAAAAATGAGGTTTAGAAATTGTAGTATTTTTAGTTAAATTTAATTAAAAGGAAAAAGAAAAAATCGCGAATGTCGGCCGCGGTAGCGCGCCTGTGGGCCCGCGGGTGCTGTGTGGAGCACCCTGTGCAGCCTGTCCCACGCGCCGGGCGAGCCCACGCAGACGGCGTCAGTCGCCCCCGTTTCTGCCGAAATCACGCAGTTTGCTGTTTTTCTAGATTTTTGCACAAAATTGGATTTTCTATACCTTTTTTAGGGGGGTTTTCAAGATTTCTTCCGTTTTTAAAATTTAGATAAATGTTATTTAAATTAATTAATTAGTTTTTTCTTCAATTAATTTTATTTTCTATTTTTTCTTCATATAAAAAGAAAAGGATGGAAAGAGAAAAGGGGGTAATTTTTTAGGTTTTTTCGTAATTTTTTCTCTTTTTCTTCCTCTCAAAATTCTCTCTAACTTTTACTTAAATATTCCCCAATAGAAATAAAAAGAAAATAGTTCAATTCTTCTTTTTTCTAATAGAACTTCTTCTAAACATATTTTTAGAAGAAGTGTTGTTGATGGAATTTAATTTTGAGACAAATAAAATAATTATTTGCTCTCAAAATTCATTTTTTAACTTATCATTTGTTTTCAATTAAGTTTTTTCATGATTTTTATTTTGAATCACTTTTTGATGAAAAATATATTTTGAGACAAACAAAATAATTGTTTGTTCTTGAAATATAATTTTTCATATGATCTTCTAAAAACAAGTTTCTTTTCATAAATAATTTTTTTCTTTTCCTTGAGACAAACAAAATAATTGTTTGTTCTTGAGAACATTTTTTAATCAAAAATCATTTTTTAGGCAAAGAAATCAATTTTTTGTTCTTAAAGAATTTTTTTATTTTCTTTCATTATTTTCTTTGCAATTTATTTTTTGGAATAAAATTCCAACATTTTCATCATATTCAATTCTAATTTTGCAAATTAATGACAAGGAAATCAATTATTTTTACCTTCATCGAATCCGAAACTCTGAGGGTAAACATTATGGGCTTGATCTTTTATTTTTTATTATTTTTGTTCGTATTTAATTGATTAACATGTATATTCTTATTATTTTAATTTATTTATTTATTCTATTGTTTATATTTATCTCATTTAACGTGTTTATATATATTATTTTTGTTCGTGTAAATATTGATTTCTTATTATTTCTAACATGTAATTAATTAATTTTGCTTTGGTTCCTCATTATTTTTAACATGTAATTAATTAATTCATTTTGGTTGATCTTTTTGCCATGTAAATGTTTTATGTTAATTGTGATAACATTAATTAATCATGTCATTTATTGAATTATTTTCATCATTGTTTTATTCATTATTTTTTTATCATTCTTTTTCATTGTTGTTGTTATATATTTATTGTTTATTCATTTATTTGTTTATTTTCATCATCTTCATCATCATCATCATTATTATTATTATTATTATTATTATTATTATTATTATTATTATTATTATTATTATTATTATCATCATCATCATCATGTTCATATTTTTATTTATTACTTCATTAGCATGTTTTATTTATTTCAATTACATCATTTAATCCTTTTGCCATTCATAATGCATTTTTTGCATTCTTTTTTTGATTTATTAACATTTTAATTCATTTATCATTGTTTTGATCTCATCCCATTTTATTTATTTGAATTTGTTATTCGCTATTTTATGCATTTAGTTTATCTTATTGATTTAATTACTAACATTATTTTATTTGTGTTTATTTTTTTTAAAAACTTATTTTCTTTGCTTGGGCATTTTTGTGAGCACACGGAGAGATTCAGGAGGCTCATTTGACATGGTCTTTTCCTTAATTTTTGAATATTTGTATTGTTTTCTTTATACGAATTATTCATTTTTTTTACCATGTAATCTTTAATAAAATTATTTATGCACGTTTAAAAAGAAAATCACAAAAATGTTTATATTAATTAATTTTGTATTTTTCTAAATAAAAAATGGGACCAATGTCCTAGTTTTTCATACCCAAATAAACTATCACCTTTAACATTTTTTAAGGTATGCATGCGAGGACAAATGTCCTCATCCTTAATAAACCGCCCGTTTCATATATGATTTATATTTTATTTACAATGGGGGTTGTATTCCGCCCTTAGTTTTGGTGTAATTTATTTTCATATGCTTTATTTTAATTATGCTTTTATTTATCGCTTTCCCTGAATGTATAACCAGCGCTTTAATTAAATTGCATGGAATTGAATGAGAAATGGGATGGAACGCTAAATTCAAAACTCCACCATAAAATTAACCAATGTATGAATAAATGGGAAGTCCCGAACCTTCTCTGATCTTTAGGCTAAATGAGGCGAGAGGGCCATCTCAATGTTCTATTGGGGTGGGAACTCCAAGACACCTCTTGTGTCCCATAAAAAGGCTCAATTTGCATAATCTTAGGCACCACGAGGCGAGAGGGCCATCCTAATGTTCTATTAGAATGGGGCCTCCAAGAGACCTGTTGTTTGCCCAAGCACGAGTCGAGAGGGCCATCCTAATATTTTATTAGGGTGGGGCCTCCAAGCCACATCTTGCTTGCCCATGATGGACATAGCAGCGCTGTCTTAGGGTCACTGAGGCTAGACGACCTTTCCTAATGTTCTATTGGGTGGCGACTCCATGAAACCTCCTTGTTTTTATAATTTCTTACAAGTTTTTTATGAACCTCATCTCGAAAGCCTTAAAAGCGGGCGTTTTGGGGTGCCCTAGGTTTTGGCGCGTGTCACACAAAGACTCTTACTTATTAGTTAGCTTATTAGAGACAATGATAGGTAAAGTACTATTGTTACCAAGAAATGCATACCTCAAATGGCTTGGTAGTTCTTTTAACTCCACATTAGGAGGACTTACAATTGATGGTGGCAAAGGTGCCTCATTTCTATACAAAAGTTCTGGCTTTGAGCTCTTTTGCTCCTCCTCCTCATGAACTTCTTCATCAAGAATAACCTCCTTATGACCTGCATCATCCAACACTTCCAAGACACAAGCATCAATAACATCTATTTTCATGCACACATTTTCATCGATGGGATATTTAAGTGATTTGTCCATGTGGTACTCTACTTTATCTTCTCCTAATCTTAAAACCAAAGTTCCCTCATAAACATCAATTAATGCCCTACCAGTTCTCATAAAAGGTCTTCCTGAAATCAATGGACATTTAACATCTTATGCAAAATCCAAAATCATAAAATCAGCAGGCAAAATAAATTTATCCACTTTAACTAGCACATCCTCTACTATGCCATATGGTCTTTTAATTGATTGGGAAGCCAATTGCAAAACCATTGAAGTAGACTTAACATCTTCCAATCCTAACTTTTTAAAGACTGACAATGGCATAAGGTTAATACTAGCTCCCAAATAACACAAACACTTAGGAAATTCAATATCCCCCAAAGTACAAGGAATAGTAAAACTCCCATTTTCTTTAAACTTAGTAGGCACATTGTAACTGATTATTGAACTACATGCATCAGTCAATTCAAAACTAGATAAGTCTTCCCAACTCTTTTTCTTAGAAATTAAATCCTTGAGAAACTTAGCATAGTTAGGAATATGTGTTATAGTCTCAATAAAATTTAAATTAATATATAAATGCTTCAATTTATCAAGGAAAGTTTGAAATTGCTTATCATGGTGTTGCTGCTTGAGACGTTGCAGAAACGGTGGATGAGGTTTGAACACTTTCGAAACATTTGCCTTGGATATCCCTTCTATCGCCCCAGCGACGGGTGTTGTGCCCGCGACAGTTGGCTCCTTCTCCACTTGCGCGCTTGTGGGTGGGATCGCGCTCGCAATAATTCCATGTTTCCCCTCTGTCATGCTTGCAAAAGGTGTCACGCTCACAACAGAAGGCTCATCTTCCTTCTTTATCTCCTTTTTCCTTAAAAACCTATTTTTATTGGAAGAAATAAATTCATGGGTGTAAGATTTACCTAATCTGAATGTGATTGCCTTCAAGTTCTCCCTAGGATTATCTTCCGTATTACTTGGAAGGCATCCTTGTAATCTTGATGGTAATCCATTTACAATTTGCCCTAATTAAACCTCAACGTTGTGAATGGTTGAAGCTTGATTCTCAGCAATTTGATCAAACTTAGATTCTAGCGTCTTACGATTCTCCTCTTGTAAGTGAAACTTCAAATTTATTCCCTCCAAGAATCTATCCATTTGAACCTCCAAAGCTCCAAATCTATCTTTTGGTTGTTGCAATCCTACACCCCCTCTATGCTGATTATTATTGTTATTCCTCCATGAGAAATTTGGATGGTTCCTCCATTTAGGGTTATAAGTATTAGAATAGGGATTTTAATGCCCTTGTCCTTGAATAAAACTCACTTGCTCCTCCGTACTTGCCATTGCCAAATTACAACCTTCACTTGCATGACCTTGTTGTCCATAAATTGTACAAGCATTTGATGAAGTTCCTTCAATGTTCAAGTTGTTTATCTTGTGTATCAAAGTTGCTACTTGTGCTTGCAAAGCAATAACTAAGTCAATGGAATGTAAACCTTTAATAGGGAAAGAATTTGATACCTTAGCCCTTTCACTTGGCCACATGCAATTGTTTATTGACATCTCCTCAAGCAACTGAAATGCAGCATTTGTTGTCTTCCCCATTAGAGAACCTCCTGCAGCTGTATCTATGGTTCCTCTTGTGGTTGGATTTACTCATTATAGAATGTTTGCATGAGCAATTCCCTTAGAAGATTGTGATGTGGACAACTTATTTGCAATTCCTTAAATCTTTCCCATGCCTCATACAAAGATTCATTATTATTTTGCACAAAAGTAGTGATATCCTTAATAATCTTTGCTGTTTTTTTCTAGGGGAAAATACTTAGACAAAAATGCTTGAGCCAATTAGTCCCAAGTTGTAATAGATCCTCTAGCAAGTGAATTTAACCAAGCTTTTGCTTTGTCATATAATGTGAAAGGAAATAGCCTAAGCTTGATTGCATCCATCGAAACTCCATTGATTTTAAAGGTATCACAAATTTCTAAGAAATTTACTAAATGACCATTTGGATCCTCATTTGCCAAACCATAGAATTGAATGCTATTTTGAATCATTTGTAAAAGAGATGGTTTAATTTCAAATTGATTTGAATTTACTGTAGGCCTTACCACTCCTTGTTGAGCTCCGATCAACGCTGGCGTAGAAAAATCCATCAATCTTGGTGGATTCTCGTCATCAACCATAATTAGTCTCCTATTTTTATTTTTATTTTTATTGGATTTAAGGTTAATCAACAAAAATCTTTCTATCTCCGGATTCAATTGTTCAAGTTCTTCTTGAGAACTCCTTGTATTAGGCATAAACTTGGGCTATCCAATCCTGTAAAACAAAAACAAACAATAAAACAAACAAATGAAATATTGTAATTCCAAATCATAAATCAAGATTTATAATGGCTATTATATCGAACATAGTGTTTCCCGGCAACGGCGCCAAAAACTCATTGTGCTAAATTCGTAAGTGCACGATTTACCGATTATAGTACTTAAGATATCATTCCTATGAGGAATGTATGTTAATTATTACTCACTATTCCTACTTGATTTTATGTTGTTTACAATGTTCAAAAATTTGAAGATTAATTCTATACCACTAATATAATGGAAATTTATTAAACCTAATTAATGATGATCAAAGAAGACAATTAAGATGACGAAGAAATAATGATTATGAAACTCAATTCCACCTTTTAAATATAACTATAATCATATAAGCAAGCCAAATTGGAAGAAAGTTCTAATCCACTCCCTCGACATGAACTAGAGTGCCTAAAACATGCAATTAAAATGCTAATCCTCAATTTTCATTGATGAACTCGTTATTTTCAATTACATATTCTAAGATTAGTTACCAATTTATAGCAATTATCTTAACATACTTATCTCTCAAGCAATGTATTGATAATGAATTTCTATTAGTTGTAAGGTAAAGTGAATCTCTCAATTCTACTTTAAATTATAATGATTATGCAATAATACTAATAGAAAATTCTGCATTAAATGACTATTAACATTAATGGAAATAGACAAATCAATAATATCATTCAAGTTCCTTAAATATAATTCATTTAACTATAGATAAGAAAATAAAAAAATAAAAAGGAAGTAGAAAGAAGTCTCTCAACCCTTTCCCAAACTCTTAAAGGATGTCTTCTTCTCTTTGTGTCTTTTTCTTCAAAAGATAAAAACTAACTTAAGAACTTTAACTACTAAAAATTGTTCTTCTAAAACTTACAGAAAATACTTAGTTAAAATTCCATCATCCTCAATTTACAACTAAAATTAATATATATAATATTTCAAAGTTCATATCCCTTGAAATGCCTCTTCAAAAGGTTGTAAAAGTTGGTAGGAAGACTTGACTTTTCAAGTGGCTTTTCAAAATAACTGCCCCAACAGATCTCTCTGTCACGCTCGCGACAGGACACAGACTTCTCTTCTTGGCTTTCTTCAGCTGTATTGACCACCTTGTCTTTCCCTTTCTTTATCGCGCTCGCAACTCCATCGAGCCCGCGACAGTATACGGCACTCTTTATCTGCTCTTTTCTTCTTCTCTTCTCCTCCTTCTTCTTAGTCATCTTCTGTCGCGCTAGAGACTCCCTCGCCCTTGCGATAGAACCATCTTTTCTTGCTCAATTCTGCTCCTTTCTCCACATTTTTCCCTTTTCTACTACAAACACAAAACCTAAAAAAAAATAAAACACACCTAATTCTAACACAATTATCCATAACTAAACATAACTTTTATCACAACACATCAACTAAATATGAGCTATTTATGCTCATATCAGTATAGAATCCTATTTGGATTCACATAAGTGTTTATATATTAGTGATTATATCGGTACCTATGGTTACTAATGTGAAAGTGTTGCATTTACAGATACCAATGAAAAATGTGGTACTTACGAGTACTAATGCTTTAATGCCCCATTTTTGCCTTTGTAATTTGAGCCATATACAAGTGTGATTGTGTGTCTGCTCTAGTGTGGCATGTTTATTTTGTATATATGTGCATGATTTAAATTTAGTGTTATATTATTATGGGGTTTGCTTGGGTGTGAGAGTGTGTAGGGGGTTAGGGGTTATGTAAGTAAGGTTTGGCTTGAGTGTAGGTATGAGGATGGGTTTTGGGTGTGTCTTGGGGTAGTCTTCCAATGGGGGGTTGTCATTTGGCAAGTGGTGTCACACCCCGTTTGCCCCCTAGTAGAATGAGCCATATATGTGAGTATGTATTTGTATGTGTTTGGCATATCGTAAGTGCATTTTCAGAATATTGCATGTTTTGTGGGTGTACATATAGAAATAAGGTGGGCATAAGTGGAGTTGTGATTATATACATGTGAGCATATCATAGTGTGTGTATTAGATGAGATTGCATTGGGTGTGTTGCTCATACATGTGTAGGGTGCATTATTAGAGTGTTTCATTGTGTGTGTGTGACATGTGCATCTAGTGTGTGAGTGATTAATGCCCTCCACTAATATATTGACAAGTGTAAGGGGGAGAAAAGAAAGGAAAGAGAAAGAGGAAAAGGGGAAAATTTAGATTTCCAAACCCATTTTCCCGTTCTCCCTTCTCCTTCCCTCTTCTTCTTCCTCTTTGCTCTTCTCTAAGTGATTTGCTTGGATTCAAGTTGGTGTGGTGGGAATTAATTACTCCTTGTGTTTGATTGGTAAGCTTTATGCTTTTGGTTTTGCTTTTGTTCAAGTTCTTCTTCTTACCTTGCATTTTTCTTGTTTTGGGTTTTAAGTTAGGGTTTTGAGTTTGTGTATTTTTGTGGTTTGTTGCTTAGCTGAGCCTCCAAGAGATCCTAAAGGCAAGGAAGTTGCTGGATCTAATGGAACTAAGTGATAGAGCTTCTAATTTTGAGGTTTGGGAATTTGTGTTTTATGTATTGTTGGCATGATATTATTTGATTCAAATTCTAGAAATTGTTGATGTTTTTGATGTTGTTCTTTTAATTTATGAGTGGTTGTTTTGGCATGATTTTGATGATGGATTCAGTTGAATTTAAAGTTTGAGTCATTATATCATGGTTTGAGTGAGGAATTTAAGTGTTGGGTTCAACAATCTTGTGTTTTGGCTCGACAGTGTGGAATCTGGGCATGGGTCACGGTCACAACCATTTTGGTTGTGACTGTGAGGTGCCCAGATTTCGCTTCTGTTCTGGGTTTTGGGAACGTCACGGTGACAACCATTTTGGTTGTGACAGTGAGGTACAAAAACTTTTGCTTTTGTTTGGCTTCTTTGGTACGTCACGGTGACAACCATTTTGGTTGTGACCGTGAGGTACCCAGAACTTCAATTATGTTTTGGGTTGGGGACATGTCACGGTGACAACCATTTTGGTTGTGACCGTGAGTTGTTCAGCTTTTGGGTTCTGTTGATTTTCTTGGTACGTCACGGTGACAACCATTTTGGTTGTGACCGTGAGGTACCCCTTATCAGCATTATGCTAAGAGCTTTGGTATGTCACGGTGACAACCAATTTGGTTGTGACCGTGACCTACCCTGTTTTGCAATAAAATCCTGTTTTCTTCCCACGTTTTAGAAATGTTATACTATGGATTTTTGCATTCCATATCACTTAAAATGAGCCATAATTGTGCATGTACTGATCTATTTAAAGTATATGAATTCTTTATTTGTTATAATTAAAATGTGGACGTTAATTGTATGATTTTAGCCTGCAAGAGTCAGTCTAGTGGATAGTTAGGCATGCCTAATAGAGTCTCTTAGCTGCAGCCCTTTGTTCTGTTTGGACCCCGATCAGGTCCCCGCTTGGTTCCTCGCGAACCCCTTTGTGTTCGGATCTTGTTTAAGGTCCCTATTGAAAATGTTTTGTGGAAATTAAAAGTAAAAATTGGTTTCTCGATTCGTACTCGTAAGGTACTGTTTGTAATTGGCTCGTACACATAAAGTACTGTTTGTTCACTCGTTATCAACTACTTTGAGTCAGCAGGCACTTTGTCTTTTTGAATTGCTTTGTTAAGTATGAAGTTGTATTATTCGAATATGTTTCTTAATGAGATGTTTTGAAGGTAGTAGTACTTTATCGAAGGTATGACTCTATATGTTTACATGTTCATATGTTCACACTCCTGTTTAATGCGTATCTTTGATTATGCCATCTGTCTATGTTTGCTTTGACGACCGTTGTGAATGGTTGTCCTTAGGCTATATGTGTGTTTCCCTACTAAGCGTTTATCGCTTAGCACGGTGTGTTAACCCGTGCAGGTGCGAAAGGAGTTTGTTTGGGTGAGTCGCAGCCATCGAAGTCAACACAGTTGGGTCTTTAGTGTAGGGACTAATTTTGTATCTCGATAATTCTTTTTGTAAAGAACTCTCTTACATCAATTTTTGTAATAGCTTCCGCATATGAATATGTATAATTTTGGATATGTAATTATCTTTTGTACCTCTGGGTTGATCAAACAGTAATGTAATGTTTTCCGTTATTTTAATACATGATCAGCTTATTTCATGAATGGTTTTATAAAGTTTTAAATTACCCTGTACTTTAGTATGTATGTTTATGTATGGATGTGTGTATATTCTATACCTGTGTGGTGGCACCTCTACTCATATGGCATCTCACTCCTTATCGGATGGGATCGCCTAAGTACGGGTAAGGGGTGTTACAAGTTGTGGTATCAGAGCCCGGTTTAGGCATTTTTGGGTGATTGTTTATGTGATGCTATGTGTGGATGCATCTATGTCTAGGGCTGTGTTGGCTGATGTGGCTGTTATCTTGTTTATTAGATGGATTCTGATTCTGCTCGTGGTACGCTTGAGGAATCCACTGAAAGTGTGAATCCTCCAGCTGTAGAACCGTTTGTTTCTATTTTTGTGTCGGCTCAACGTGCTAGTGTCCAGCCCGAGGCCGCTACCATGCCTTTAGAGGCAATGTTCAGATTGCATTAGGACATGGCTCGGGTTTTGGAAAGGGTGACTGCCCCTAAAGCTCTGATAGAGAGTTTAAGAAGAGCTGGTATTGAGGATTTTTATGGGACCGGGCTAGATGAGTCGGAGTTAGCTGAAAAGTGACTTGATAAAGTAAAGAGAGCTTTAAAGGAAGTCAGGTGTCCTCCCGATCAGCAAGCTGAATGTGCTGTGGCATTGTTTCAAGGGTCAGCTTATGAATGGTGGGAGTTGGTATGTAGGCAACCTCAGATGCCTGATCCGGTTACATGGGAATTCTTTGGGGAGGAGTTCACAAAGAAGTATGTGACTCAGGCATATAGGGATGCAAGATGGGCACAGTTTCTGAGTTTGAAGTAGAGGGCCATGTCAGTTTCAGATTATGAGAAAGAGTTTAATCGGCTGTCTCGCTATGCTCCGCGTGGGGTTATGACAGATGATTTCAGATTCAAGCATTTCGAAGCGGGGTTGAATGAGTCTTTAAAGATTGCTTTGATTTCTTTGATGTGTATGCCTGGGGTAAGTTATTATCAGATTGCAGAGGCTGCCATGAGGGCGGAGAAGATGGAATCATTGCTTAGGGAGAGAGCTCAGCGAAGGAATTCTGCATGGGGTGGTTCTTCCTCATCTTCGGGTAAGAGATCTAGGAACCCGTAAGATGAGCCATCAGCTGGTTCGGCTACTAGTGGTAGAAGGCAAGGTTCAGCAGTGGTATCTGGTTCTGGCAGAGGTGGTAGATCGGATGCTACACCTGTTTGTGCTCATTGTAGCAAGGCTCACCGGGGTGAGTGTAGGTGGCTCACTGGTGCGTGCTTTAAGTGTGGGAGCACCGAGCACCGTCTGGCTAATTGTCCACAGATGAGCGAGGATTCGGGTCCACAAAGAGGGGCTAGTGGAGTTAGATCTAATGCTACTCAGGCTACCCATGGTAGGGGCCGGGGTAGAGGTCGAGGCGGTCGACCACGAGAGGGAGCTGTTTTTGAGACGGTTGAGCATCCTCCACCAGTTGTAGCCAGATCTTATGCAGTGAGAGCCAGAGAGGAGCAGGATGCCCCTGATGTGATTACTGGTAAGTTCCTACTCCATGACACTGAATTGTATGCTATAATAGATCCTGGTTCCACACACTCATATTTATGCACGCATAAGATTGTTGATAAGTTGCATGTGGTAGATTAGTTAGACTATGAGATATGTGTGACCAATCCATCAGGGCATAGTGTCAATGTGAGTAGAGTCTTTAGGAATTGTCCTCTGTTTGTGTAAGGTGTAGAGTTCCCAGTAGATTTGATAGAGCTACCGTTCAGAGAATTTGACCTGATTTTGGGTATGGATTGGTTGGGCAAGCATCGGGCTATGGTTGATTGTCATAGGAAGACCTTTGTGCTTCGGGATAGGAACCGAGCTCTAGTGTTTGTAAGAGGTTTGGGTGCGAGTTCTGTGAACAACGTGATTTCTGCAATTCAAGCCAAGAGGTTTTTGAGAAAAGGCTGTGAGGCTTTCCTAGCTGTAGTTTTGGATTCCAAGAGAGATCAAGTGAGGATTGAAGATATCCCTATTGTGCGGGAGTTTAATGATATTTTTCCAAGTGATTTACCGGGTTTGCCTCCAGAGAGGGAAGTTGAGCTAGCCATAGAGACCATGCCGGGTACCACACCTGTATCGAAGGCACCTTATCGAATGGCTCCTGTAGAGTTGAGAGAATTAAAAACTCAACTACAATAGCTATTGGATAAGGGGTTTATTCGACCCAGCATATCTCTATGGGGAGCTCCGACTTTGTTTGTCAAGAAGAAGGATGGGTCTTTAAGGATGTGCATCGATTACAGGCAGATTAATAAGATCACAGTGAAGAACAAGTATCCGCTACCCAGAGTTGAGGATTTGTTTGATCATCTTCGGGGTACGGGTGTGTTTTCTAAGATAAATCTTCGGTCGGGGTACTATCAGCTTTGGGTTAAGGATGAGGATGTGGTTAAGACTGCATTTCGGACTCTGTATGGCCACTATGAGTTTCTTATTATGCCGTTTGGTTTGACCAATGCTCCAGCGGCATTCATGGATTTGATGAACAAAGTGTTTAGGCCATACTTGGACCGATTTGTAGCAGTGTTTATAGATGATATCCTGGTGTATTCCAAGGATGAGACCAAGCAAGAGGAGCATCTCCGATTGGTTTTGCAAGTGTTGATGGAACATCGATTGTTTGCCAAATTGAGTAAGTGTGATTTTTGGCTTTTGGAAGTGTCATTTTTGGGCCACATAGTTTTAGCCAAGGGTATTAAAGTAGATCCAACTAAGATTGAGGCGATAGTCGATTGGAAAGCGCCGAGGAATATTCAAGAACTGAGGAGTTTCCTTGGTCTGGCGGGTTACTACCGTCGGTTTTTTAAGAGTTTCTCTGTGATTGCCGCTCCGATGACTAGGTTGTTGAGGAAAGGAGTTAACTTCGAGTGGTCGGATAAGTGTCAAGCTTGCTTTGAGAGGTTGAAGCAGTTGTTAGTTGAAGCTCCTATACTGACTCAACCCATCACGGGTAAGGAGTTTGTTATGTATAGCGATGCTTCAGGTGTTGGTCTGGGATGTGTTCTGATGCAGGAAGGTAAGGTTGTGGCTTATGCTTCTCAACAGTTAAAGCCACACGAGAGGAATTATCCGATGCATGATCTTGAGTTAGCAGCAGTTGTCTTTGCTTTGAAGATTTGGCGCCATTATCTCTATGGGGAGAAGTGCAGGATCTTTACGGACCACAAGAGTTTGAAGTATTTCCTGACTCAGAAGGAACTGAATATGAGACGGCGTCGATGGCTTGAGTTGTTTAAAGATTACGATTGCATTATGGATTATCATTAGGGTAAGGCCAATGTAGTCGCAGATGCTTTAAGTTAGAAGTCAGTTTCTGCCTTATTTTTTAGACGGTTCAGATGGAGGTTTGGTTCGGATGGGGCTTTGATAGCTCAGTTGAGAGTCAAGCCTACCTTGAGACAGCGGATAGTTGATGCCTAGAAGTTTGATGAGAGACTTCAGCGGATTGTGCAAGAGGTTAGTTTTGGCAAGCAGTCAGAGTTCTCAGTTCTTGATGGAGCGCTTTTGTTTAGAAACCGTTTGTGTGTTCCGAATGATGAGGAATTGAGGAAACAGCTTCTGAGAGAGGCGTATAGCACGGTTTTCACCATGCATCCCGGGAGTAACAAGATGTATCGGGATATGAAGCAGTTTTATTGGTGGTCTGGTATGAAGAGGGATATAGTGGGCTTTATATCCAAGTGCTTGATATGTCAGCAGGTAAAGGCTAAGCACCAAGTTCCTTCTGGATTGCTCACGCCTTTGTCCATTCCTGAGTGGAAGTGGGATGATATCACCATGGATTTTGTTTCCGGGTTGCCCTTGACTCAGAAAAAGCATGATTCTGTTTGGGTTATTATGGATCAACTCACAAAGTCCGCTCACTTCTTGCTGGTTAGGATGGATTACCAGATGGATAGATTGGCCAGTATCTGTGTGAATGAGATAGTTCGATTGCATGGAGTGCCTTTGTCCACAGTTTCAGATCGGGACCCAAGGTTCACATCTAAGTTTTGGAAAGAGTTGCAGCGAGCTCTGGGTGCCAAGTTGAACTTCAGCACGGCGTTTCATCCTCAGACAGACGGTCAGTCAGAGCGAGTGATTCAGATCTTAGAGGATATGTTAAGGGCTTGTGTTTTGGACTTTCCGGGTAGTTGGGACAAGTATGTATCGCTTTTGGAATTTGCCTACAACAATAGCTATCAGTCCAGTATCGGTATGGCTCCTTATGAGGCTTTGTATGGACGTCAGTGTAGGACTCCAGTTTATTGGACAGAGTTATCTAAGAGGTCAGTGATTGGGCCAGAATTTGTAAGGGATACAGAAGAGAAGATCAGAGTTATGCAACAGAATTTGAAGGCGACCAAGGATCGACAGAGATCTTATGCCAACTTGAAGAGAAAGGATGTGCAGTTTGAAGTCGAGGACAAGGTTATCCTAAAAGTTTCTCCTAGGTGAAAAGTGCTTAGGTTTGGAAAGAAATGAAAACTTATTCCTCGTTTTATTAGTCCGTATGAGGTGTTGGCAAGAGTTGGTCCGGTGGCCTATAAATTGGCTTTACCAATAGAGTTGTCCAAGTTGCATGATGTGTTCCACGTTTCTATGCTTTGTCGATATAGGTCAGATCCTTCTCATGTTTTGTCGGTTCAAGAGGTTCAAGTGCAGTCTGATTTCTCCTATAATGAAGAAACTAGATCTATCCTAGCTCGGGAAATGAGGCAGTTAAGAAGTAAGCATATTCCATTGATAAAGGTGTTATGGAATCACCACGGAGTCGAAGAGGCGACATGGGAACCAGAAGAGTCAATGAAAGCTCAGTATCCGCAGCTGTTCAGTTCAGGTGAGAATTTCGAGGATGAAATTCTTTTTAGTAGGAGAGAGTTGTCACACCCCGTTTGCCCCTAGTAGAATGAGCCATATATGTGAGTATATATTTATATGTGTTTGGCATAACATAAGTGCATTTTAAGAATATTACATGTTTTGTGGGTTTATTCCAGTGTGGGTGTGCATATAGAAATAAGGTGGGCATAAGTGGAGTTGTGATTATATACATGAGAGCATATCATAGTGTGTGTATTAGATGAGATTGCATTGGGTGTGTTGCTCATACATTTGTAGGGTGCATTATTAGAGTGTTTCATTGTGTGTGTGTGACATGTGCATCTAGTGTGTGAGTGATTAATGCCCTCCACAAAGATATTGACAAGAGTAAAGGGGGAGAAAAGAAAGGAAAGAGAAGGAGGAAAAGGGGAAAATTCAAATTTCCAAACCCATTTTCCCGTTCTCCCTTCTCCTTCCCTCTTCTTCTTCCTCTTTGCTCTTCTCTAAGTGATTTGCTTGGATTCAAGTTGGTGTGGTGGGAATTAATTACTCCTTGTGTTTGATTGGTAAGCTTTATGCTTTTGGTTTTGCTTTTGTTCAAGTTCTTCTTCTTCCCTTGCATTTTTCTTGTTTTGGGTTTTAAGTTAGGGTTTTGAGTTTGTGTATTTTTGTGGTTTGTTGCTTAGCTGAGCCTCCAAGAGATCCTAAAGGCAAGGAAGTTGCTGGATCTAGTGGAACCAAGTGATAGAGCTTCTAATTTTGAGGTTTGGGAATTTGTGTTTTATGTATTGTTGTCATGATATTATTTGATTGAAATTCTAGAAATTGTTGATGTTCTTGTTGTTGTTCTTTGAATTTATGAGTGGATTTTGTTATGGTATGATTTTGATGATGGATTCGGTTGAATTTAAAGTTTGAGTCATTATATCATGGTTTGAGTGAGGAATTTTAGTGTTGGGTTAAAAAATCTTGTGTTTTGGCTCGGCAGCGTGAAATCTGGGCATGGGTCACGGTGACAACCATTTTGGTTGTGACCGTGAGGTACCCAAACTTTTGCTTCTGTTTGGCTTCTTTGGTACGTCACGGTGACAACCATTTTGGTTGTGACCGTGAGGTACCCAGACCTTCAATTCTGTTTTGGGTTGGGCACATGTCACGGTGACATCCATTTTGGTTGTGACCGTGAGATGTGCAGCTTTTGGGTTCTGTTGATTTTCTTGGTACGTCACGGTGACAACCATTTTGGTTGTGACCGTGAGGTACCCCTTATCAGCATTCTGCAGAGAGCTTTGGTATATCACGGTGACAACCAATTTGGTTGTGACCATGACCTACCCTGTTTTGCAATAAAATCCTGTTTTCTTCCCATGTTTTAGAAATGTTATACAATGGATTTTAGCATTCAATATCACTTAAAATGAGCCATAATTATGCAAGTACTGATCTATTTAAATTATATGAATTCTTTATTTGTTATAATTAAAATGTGGACATTAATTGTATGATTTTAGCATGCAAGAGTCAGTCTAGTGGATAGTTAGGCATGCCTAATAGAGTCTCTTAGCTGCAGCCCTTTGTTCAGTTTGGACCCCGATCAGGTCCCCGCTTGGTTCCTCGCGAGCCCCTTTGTGTTCGAATCTTGTTTAAGGTCCCTATTGAAAATATTTTGTGGAAATTAAAAGTTAAAATTGGTTTCTAGATTCGTACCCGTAAGGTACTGTTTGTAATCGGCCCGTACCCGTATAGTACTGTTTGTTCACTCGTTATCGACTACTTTGAGTCAGCAGGCACTTTGTCTTTTGGAATTGCTTTGTTAAGTATGAAATTGTATTTTCCGAATATGTTTATTAATGAGATGTTTTGAAGACAGTAGTACTTTATCGAAGGTATGACTCTATATGTTTACGTGTTCATATGTCCACACTCCTGTTTAATGCGTATCTTTGATTATGCCATCTGTGCGTGTTTGCTTTGACGACCGTTGTGAATGGTTGTCCTTAGGCTATATGTGTGTTTCCCCACTAAGCGTTTATCATTTAGCACGGTGTGTTTGCCCGTGCAGGTGCGGAAGGAGTTCGTTTGGGTGAGTCGCAGCCATCGAAGTCAACACAGCTGGGTCTTTAGTGTAGGGCCTAATTTTGTATCTCGATGATTCTTTTTGTAAAGAACTCTCTTACATCAATTTTTGTAATAGCTTTCGCATATGTATATGTATAATTTTGGATATGTAATTATCTTTTGTACCTCTGGTTGATCAAACAGTAATGTAATGTTTTTCGTTATTTTAATACATGATCAGCTTATTTCATGAATGGTTTTATAAAGTTTTAAATTACCCTGTACTTTAGTATGTATGTTTATGTATGGATGTATGTATATTCTGTATCTGTGTGGTGGTACCTCTACTCATACGATATCTCACTCCTTATCGGATGGGATCGCCTAAGTACGGGTAAGGGGTGTTACAAGTGGGGGAGTTTATTTATGTGGAGAGAGGAGAGAGAATCAGCTTTTTCCCTTCCCTTCTTCCCGTTTCTTTCCTCTTCCCCGTTCTTCCTCTTCCTCTCTTTTCTTCTTCACTTCCTTGTAATCCTTCCAATCCAGCTACAATTTTGGTGAGTTTTGGGCAATCTTCAGTTGATTTAGGTAAGTAAAAGCTTATTGTTCTTCCTCACCTTCTTATTCCTTCTAATTTAGTTAATTTGGGTATTTAGGTAGTTTTGGGGTTTCAGTTCAAAGTATGTTGTGATGGTTGTTTTTGTTCAGAGATCCCTCCTAGAGAGCCCAAGGGAAAGGACATTGCAAGTGGAAGCGGAGCCCATGATTAGAGTTCATGTTTTTGAGGTTTGGGAATGTTTGTGGTTTTGATATATTTTGTGTAATGTTTTCTGTTTTGTGGTTATGGTTGAAATTGATGGGGGTGTATTATGGGTATTTGTATTAAATTATTGTGGGCATTGATTATTTTGAATTGAGATGTGTAATTGATGAGAAATTGAGTTATAGCATGAGTTTGTACGAAATTCTATGAGAAATTGCAGGTTTGATAGATTTTGGAATTTGATCTTGTAATTTGGATGATTTGATGCTGATAATTAGTTTCTAAGTTGAGTTTTAGGTGGTTTAGGTTGTTCTGAATGATCAATTTTTGTGGGGTTGTGTTTTGAAGCCAATTGAGGGTTTGGGTGAATTTTGGAAGTTGAATTCTAAAGGTTTTTTGTGTAAGGGCTGGAAATCCTGACCCTGTCACAAGCGCGACACTATCGCGAGGTCACGATAGAGCTCGGTGATTGAAACTTTCACGCGAGCTATATGTGCATTGCCAAGCGTCGTGACGAGAGCTCTCTATCGCGAGCACGACAAAGCGCTCAGCCACCTCACTAACTTTGGACAGTCTCCAATCGCGAGCATGACAAAAGTGGCCGCTCACTATTTCGAGAGCGACAGTGAGGTGTGTTTCTTTCCCCGTGAAAGTGCGAGGACTGTCGCGACTGCGACTTGAGGCAGACTTTTGCCTCTGTCGCTAGCGCGACACCTCCTGGCTTTAAAAAGTAAGTTTCTTCTTTTGCTTTTAATGTTTGATTTTCAGTCTTGTTATGTTTTTATAGTTATAAATAGACAATTTTAAGAATGATATGAATGCAAATTGGTTGAACTATGTATGACCTGCGAAAGTCAATTAGTGGATAAGTAGGCATGCCTATAGGGTTCAGTTAGCTGCAGCCATACGTATGCATTTTTGGACCCTGATCAGGTCCCTGAATTGGATCCGCGCAATCCCCATTTAACTTGAATCTTATTTAAGATTCCATGCGAAAATGTTTTGAAATAAAAAGGAAAGGATGATTTTCATACCCTTGAGTATCCATACATTTTGAATGATTATGCGTTACTCGCTATCCACTGTACTTTGAGCAGGGTGATCCATTTCAGAAGGGCAGACACAACTAGGAGAGAGATTTTGTAGTTCAGGATTGTACTTCTTTTTGCATATTTAATAGTTTAGTGATTTTGTAATGAAAACTATTGATGTAAGTTCTTCTTTTGTAAGTTGGTTTAATAGCAAGTCTGTAAGCGATCCCTTGTGCTACGGTACTTTTGTATTTTGACATGTAAAGATTATTATGTACATTAATAATATAGTACCCTTTTGTTCTCAGTCTTGGTCTTTTATTTGTGAAATTTTATTTTACTAGTTTGAGTGTATGATTTATTATTGTATATTTGTGCTTGAGGTTTTGATTGTGTCACAACCCTCATCTATTGGGACCCATCATCCTCCTCCAAGGGTGAAGCTTCCTACATATAGGTAAGGGGTGTTAAAAATGCGATGCCCGTCATCCATAACTTTGAAAGTGTGGGCAGTTTATGGATAAATGAATAATATGGAAATGCCATGTGATAATGTTATGTGATGATTTGAAATAAAGCTTATGTTGGACCTGTTAGTGTAAGCCCTAGCCCCAATACATTGTAATAAAACACTTTAGTTAATAAATGAGGCATTTTGTTTTATCCATTGTATTCCTGTGCATGTCAATTGATAGAACTATCCAAGAATGTCGTTTCAGTTTAAGTTATCATGTGTGAGGCACATGGTTGTAAGACCTTGAAACAAATGAGACTTCATTCTAAATATCCCTAGTCAGTCATTGTTATGGGAATAACAAATGAATTAAGACTAGTATGCTCTCTCTGATTAGTTGAGTTCTGTCTTACGGATCATAAGGACAAAAGTGTCAATCAGAGATCATAGATACATGTTTATAACATGGTATTTGGATACGATCCACACATGAGAACACTACATGGTACAAGTCATAAGTGTTCCTCATATGCAAGTTTTGTATCGGAGTTCTTAGACCTAAAATCTCTATGAAACTCTTTATGAATTACTGTGTACTTTGACATACACCTAACGTGCTCGTAAATGAGTGACAAGTATGGGTATGCTTGGGTATGCATTGATTCATGTTAGAGAGCATGAGAGAAGTGAAGGGATTACCCCTCTCTATAAGAGAGAAAAATATCATCGGCCACTTGATCAGTGAACTGAGAAGTGTATGGCCATACCGAGATGTAATAATGTGCAATCATTATTTATCTGAGAGTTCAGTGTCACTGGAATATCAAGAAAGGAATTAACTTACACATGAGGATGACTTGTTCCATGCCTTATGTTAATTCTGATATTTATGGGTAAGGGAATATACAAAATTGCATTAGGTCACTAAATGCCAATTGCATTTTCATTTAATTTGGAATGCTATAATATCTTGCTAGAGAATATATATAGCCTTTGAATTAATTCTTAATTCATTGCCAATATTAAATGGACCTATAGGATCGCACACAAAGCATTGGGCTTAAAATATTTAAATAATGTATTGGGCATTAATTTGGGCTTTTAATTTAAGTCAAATTAATGTATGTAGTGGGTATTTAAATTGCTATTGGACCTTGGTCCATGAGAGAGAGAATATTCGGCCCACATAGGATTAATTTCAATTGATTAATTAAATCAATTAAGTTAATTGAGTATTAAATCCTAGTGGCATTTAAGTCAAATTAAATCACCTAATAATTACCATGTCCTAGCCGAAATTCCAAGTATGATATACAATGGAATTTCAGCACATGATTAAGTGATTGTATATTTGATTAAAAATATGTTAAGGTAATATTTCAAATTAATTTGAATTTTGAATTCAAAAGTGAGTTTGAAATAAATTGTGTTACTTATCTTTAGGAAGGATTTTGAGTTTGAATTAGATTATCTAAAAGTAATTGAAATTCAAATCAAATACTTGCCAAAAAGATAATATACAATTATATAGAAAAGATAAATGAAAGAGAAAAAGACCTAAGATTGGTGGCTAGGTTTTTGCGTGAAACACATCTCTCTCTCTCTCATTTTTTTCTTCTTGGCCGAAATACACAAGAAGAAGGATTCTTCCTTGCTTGCTTGTGACTTTGAGCATTCTTTACACATAGTAGAAGGACAAGATCAAGTCTTGTGGCTTCAAAAGAATTCTATTACACAATACATATTTAGTAAGCTAGCACTTTCGGTTTTGAGCCGTCTTTGCAAGTGTGTGTGTGAGAATAGAGAGGAGTGGCGAAAAAGGCTGTTCCTTGGTATTGGTGGTGAACATCTAAGGTGGACAAGATCATCTAAGTTGCTGGTCATCATCAAATTCAATTTGAAAGGCATCTAAAGTTGTAAGTTATTAAAACCCTAAAATTGCATGTTTCCGATTCTTATCATGGAATTTGTTTGGCATGTAAGATCAAATTTTTTTTGTTTTCCATTGCGTGATCATCATATACATACCATGACATATTCCATCAGTGGTATCAGAGCCTAAACATGCTTATTTTAGTGCTTTAGATGCATGAAATAATTAATTAAAAATCGTTGCTTTAATTGCATGCAATGCTGGAATTTTCTGTTTTGAATTTTTTGCATTGTTTTGGTGTAAAAACGATTTTAATTGATTAGCTGGGTATTATAATTAATATGACATGTTAATATACTGTCCTAAGGTTGTTTAGGGGCTGTTAATGGTCGGATTTAATTATGTATACCTGATGGTACATGTTAATGTTAAAACTAGGTGCATTATGGCATGTTAATTGAAATTTTAACAACTAGTTTTATATATTAAATGTAAAATTGGTTTTGGCATGTTTGTAAGTGTTTTTTAAAATATTAAATATCAGGTCTGGACATTATTTAAATATGGTTTTAATTCTGGTCCATGACAATTTAATTGATTAATTTTAAAATCACTTAAAACATGACTAGTTTGTGTTTGTTACATGTTTAATCAACATTGTTTGTTTTGATTTGATTAAAATGGTAAAAACACATTTAGATCAGATTGGTACAGAATGTTAAATCAATATTTATGACCTTATTTAGATTATTAAATGACTCATAAAATTGATTTAAGTGTTTGTGCATTTTTGGCATCACATAAGCATTAAACAACTAGTTTTTGTTGTTTGTTTGTTTTTATATGCATGCCATGTTTTATATATATGTTCTTCATGATTTTATGCTTTAATTCATGTTGGTACATATTATATGTATTTTTAATGTTTATGGGCTGAATGACATAAAATTAAAAATGGCAAAATTGGAAATAACACTAGAGTTGATTTATGGCACAAATCTAACTAGTTTGTGTTTTGGGCTTTTAAGAGAACTTATTCAATAAGAGGATTTAGTCCATTGGGCTTCGGCCCAGGCCCATCACGGGGTCATCTCTTAAAGGTTCAAGTACACAATTTCCATTAATGGGCTTGGCTAATTTAATTAAAATTGGACTTTGTTTGATCCATGAATGTTATGTATATTAATTTGCTTGTTTGGTGTGATAAATGGATATGCATGGTGCATTCATGGGCCCTGGGTTTTTGTAATTAATTATGGCCTGCGAGCCATTATGTATTATTGTAAAAGTTTCATTTATTTCTTAGAATAGAATTTACTTGAAGACTTTGTAAATCAAGATGAAGCCCACCGGAGTGGTGAAGCCCAACTAAGAAGATTCTTGTGTAATAGTATAGAATCTTAGTTGTAGGTTTTATGGGCCCATGTTTGTCACGCTTTACTTTATGCAATTATTTATATATGCATGCTATGAATGGATGACAAAGCGTATGCCATATAAGCCGTAATAAAATGAATCCCAAAAATAGTAAGTCACAAAGTTGCCTTCCTAATTCGAAACATGTCAAGGCATCGATCATCGGTAACGTAGACTAGGAGTCCTAGATGCGCCCGATTATCTTTGTGAGGCATGAGTTGTGAATGTAGGTTGGACTTAACATGGAAAGGGATGCCCGGACCTAGGCAACTAATAAATGGGTTTGTGCTATAACATCTTAAGATGTTAGCCCATTTGATCCAAGAGTCATGTACGAGTCATGATTGGAGTTATCCTACCTAAGTAACTTAACTTGTTAGGTGTACAAGCTCAGCTTGACTAATAAGGTTATTGTGAAAAGTGGATCTTGGCCCACATTAAATCACTAACGCGAATTATTTAAAGGGATATTAATTCGGTTTGTGGGATTATTAATAAGACCTCATTTAATCTTGCTAAATTTTATTGTAGATTGAAAAATGGCATCTTCAAACAACAATTTCTCATTGCGATCGGTCCTTGAAAAGGACAAATTGAATGGCACCAATTTCATAGACTGGTCTCGAAACTTAAGGATAATTCTTAAGCAAGAGAAAAAGTCGTATGTTTTGGATGCACCCTTGCCTCAAGAACCTGGAAGGAACGCCTCTGCGGTTCAAAGGGAAACTTTTGAGACCAAGAAGAGCGACTCCAATGATGTGACCTGTTTGATGCTAGCCACTATGGTGCCTGACTTGCAAAAGCAATTTATGGACCAAGAGGCGTATGCGATCATGGTGCACTTAAAGGAGATGTTCCAAGAGCAAACTCGCCACGAGAGGTTTGTGACAACTAAGGCCTTAATTTCCTGTAAGATGGCTGCAGGTACTCCTGTTAGTACGCATGTACTAAAGATGAAAGGGTATCTTGATACTCTTGAGAAGCTTGAGGTACAAGTACCAAAGGAATTGGCTACTAACTTGATTTTAGGATCATTGGCTGATGATTATGATCCATTTGTAATGAATTATAACATGCATGCGATGAACAAGTCAGTTACTGAGCTTCATGGGATGCTTAAGAATGCTGAAGAAAACATTCGAAAGACTAATCCCATACTGATGGTTCAAGGGGGCATTAAGAAGGGACCGGCTAAGGGAAAAGGAAAGGGAAAGGCAAAACCCAAGAATGACCTGGCTCGGTTCAAGTCAAATGGGAGCGCACCTCAGGCCCAATCCAAGCCCAAGGCGCAAAAGCCCAAGGAGAGCGAGAGCACTTGCTTCCATTGCAACAAAATAGGGCATTGGAAGAAGAATTGCGCTCTCTTCAAGGAAGAACAAAAAAAGAATGGAGCCAAGGCGTCCAGTTCAGGTATTTTTGTTGTTGAAATTAACCTTTCTATTTCTACCACTTGGGTACTAGATACCGGTTGTGGTTCTCACATTTGTTAAAATGTGCAGGGGCTAAGAAATAGGAGATTACTTGGGAAGAATGAAGTGGACCTCCGTGTGGGGAATGGAGCACGAGTTGCTGCCATGGAGATAGGCGACTATCAACTCACTTTACCTTCCGGACTTTGTTTAATTTTGAAAAATTGTTATTATGTGCCTGCTATGAGCAGAAACATTATTTCAGTTTCATTATTGGATTTGGATGAATTTGATTTTGTTATTAAAAATGGCAATGCTCATATTCGTCGCCAAGGCATTTCATATGGCAATGCCATGTTGCAAAATGGCCTTTATATCCTTGATCTATCAAACAAAGAGTCCATATACAACATTAATACAAAGAGGGTTAAATCAAATGAGTTAAACCCTACTTACTTCTGGCATTGTCGTTTAGGACATGCAAACGAAAAATGCATTTCAAGACTCCACAAAACTGGAGTGCTTGGGTCATTTGACTTAGAATCTTATGATACATGCGAGCCATGTTTGCATGGAAAATTGACAAAGAGTCCTTTTAACAAGAAAGGTGAGAGGACTAATGGCTTATTGGAGCTAATACATACCGATGTATGTGGACCATTAAGTACACAAGCCAGAGGTGGTTTTAGCTACTTCGTGACATTCACAGATGACTTCAGTAGATATGGCTATGTCTATCTAATGAAGCATAAATCTGAAACTTTTGAGAAATTCAAAGTGTTTAAAAACGAAGTAGAAAACCAACTTGGCAAAAGTATAAAAGCCATTCGGTCAGATCGAGGTGGCGAATATTTAAGCCAAGAGTTTGACTGTCATCTAAAGGAGTGTGGTATTATTTCACAGCTCACTCCTCCTGGAACACCACAATGGAATGGTGTGTCCGAAAGGAGAAATCGAACTCTATTGGACATGGTTCGATCTATGATGAGTCAAGCAAATCTTCCTGTCTCTTTTTGGGGCTATGCATTAGAAACTGCTGCGTTTCTACTAAACCGTATTCCAACTAAAGCAGTTGAAAAGACACCATACAAGGTATGGACTGGGAAAGAACCCAATATGTCATTTCTCAGGATTTGGGGCTGTGAAGCACATGTTAAGAAATTAACATCTGACAAACTAGAGTCCAAATCCACTATCTGCTTATTTGTGGGTTATCCCAAAGAAACAAAGGGATACTACTTTTACTCACAAACCGAGAACAAAGTATTTGTTGCTCGCAAGGCTGTTTTCTTGGAAAAGGAGTTCCTTCTCAAGAAAGACAGTGGGAGTAAAGTAGAACTTGGAGAAATTCAAACGCCACAAACTCCTATACAGGATGAGTTGGAAATGGGATCAAGTTCACAACCAATTGTGGAACAAGAACCCATTGCACAAGTACCTAGAAGGTCCGGTAGGGTACGTCAGGGGATTGAGAGATATGGTTTTCTAATCACCGACAGTGACACTATTGAGTTAGTAGATCGTGAGGATCCTACTACCTACCGAGAAGCTATTGAAAGCCCAGACTCGAAAAATTGGCTTGAAGCCATGAAATCCGAGATGCAATCAATGTACGATAACCAGGTTTGGACCTTGGTTGATCCACCAGAAGGTGCTAAAGTAATTGAATGCAAGTGGCTATTTAAACTCAAAGCTGATAAGACCTACAAAGGTAGACTAGTAGCGAAAGGTTTTCGACAAACACATGGTGTAGACTATGATGAAACCTTTTCGCCTGTAGTCATGCTCAAATCCATTAGGATCTTGCTTGCCATAGCTGCATATCATGATTATGAGATATGGCAAATGGATGTCAAAACTGCTTTCCTTAATGGAAATTTACTTGAGGATGTGTATATGACACAACCTGAAGGTTTTGTCAATCCCAAGAATCCTAAGAAGGTTTGCAAGCTTCAGAAATCCATTTATGGATTAAAGCAAGCATCCCGAAGTTGGAATCTTCGTTTTGATGAGGCAGTCAAAGAATTTGACTTCGTCAAGAACGAAGATGAGCCTTGTGTATACAAGAAGGTTAGTGGGAGCATAGTAGTGTTTCTGGTCCTGTATGTGGACGACATCCTTCTCATTGGGAATGACATTCCAACATTGCAAAAGGTTAAGCAATGGTTGGGGAAATGTTTCTCAATGAAAGACTTAGGTGAAGCTGAGACAATACTTGGCATTCGGATCAACAGAGATAGATCGAATCGGCTATTGGGACTAAGTCAAGAAAAGTACATAGACAAGGTACTAAAGCGTTTTAGTATGGGAGACTCAAAGAAAGGGTACATACCTTTGGCTTTGGGAGTTCCTTTAACTAAAGAACAGTGCCCTAAAACCAAAGAGGAAAGGGACAACATGAGTAGAATCCCATATGCATCTGCTATTGGATCTATCATGTACGCTATGTTATGTACTAGGTTGGATGTTGCTCATGCACTGAGTATAACCAGTAGGTTTCAGCAAGACCCTGGTGAAAAGCACTGGTCTGCTGTAAAAGGGATTCTAAAGTACCTACGAAGGACTAAGGATCACTTCTTGGTGTATGGTGGTCAGGAAGAGCTCGTCATACAAGGCTATGCCGATGCTGCTTTTCAAACCAGCACTCAGGACTCAAGATCGCAATCTGGATTCATTTTTGTTTTAAACGGTGCTGCTGTCAGCTGGAGAAGCTCAAAGCAAGAGACCGTTGCCGACTCAACTACAGAATCTGAGTATATTGCAGCAAGTGAGGCTGCAAAAGAGGCTGTTTGGATTAGAAATTTCATTTCTGGATTAGGAGTGGTCCCAAGCATCCTAGATCCATTAGAAATTTTTTGTGACAACAACGGGGCTATTGCACAGGCCAAAGAGCCCCGGTCACACCAGAAATCCAAACACATACTCAGGAGGTACCACCTGATCAGAGAAATCATTGATCGTGGGGACGTCAAGGTCAGCAAGATAGCAAGTGAAGACAATGTAGCAGATCCTTTGACGAAACAGTTGCGCCCAAATCTGCACGAAGCTCATTTGAGATCATTCGGTCTTAGGGCTATGCCCAATTGGGACTAGTGCTAGTGGGAGATTGTTAGTGTAAGCCCTAGCCCCAATACATTGTAATAAAACACTTTAGTTAATAAATGAGGCATTTTGTTTTATCCATTGTATTCCTGTGCATGTCAATTGATAGAACTATCCAAGAATGTCGTTTCAGTTTAAGTTATCATGTGTGAGGCATATGGTTGTAAGACCTTGAAACAAATGAGACTTCATTCTAAATATCCCTAGTCAGTCATTGTTATGGGAATAACAAATGAATTAAGACTAGTATGCTCTCTCTGATTAGTTGAGTTCTGTCTTACGGATCATAAGGACAAAAGTGTCAATCAGAGATCATAGATACATGTTTATAACATGGTATTTGGATACGATCCACACATGAGAACACTACATGGTACAAGTCATAAGTGTTCCTCATATGCAAGTTTTGTATCGGAGTTCTTAGACCTAAAATCTCTATGAAACTCTTTATGAATTACTGTGTACTTTGACATACACCTAACGTGCTCGTAAATGAGTGACAAGTATGGGTATGCTTGGGTATGCATTGATTCATGTTAGAGAGCATGAGAGAAGTGAAGGGATTACCCCTCTCTATAAGAGAGAAAAATATCATCGGCCACTTGATCAGTGAACTGAGAAGTGTATGGCCATACCGAGATGTAATAATGTGCAATCATTATTTATCTGAGGGTTCAGTGTCACTGGAATATCAAGAAAGGAATTAACTTACACATGAGGATGACTTGTTCCATGCCTTATGTTAATTCTAATATTTATGGGTAAGGGAATATACAAAATTGCATTAGGTCACTAAATGCCAATTGCATTTTCATTTAATTTGGAATGCTATAATATCTTGCTAGAGAATATATATAGCCTTTGAATTAATTCTTAATTCATTGCCAATATTAAATGGACCTATAGGATCGCACACAAAGCATTGGGCTTAAAATATTTAAATAATGTATTGGGCATTAATTTGGGCTTTTAATTTAAGTCAAATTAATGTATGTAATGGGTATTTAAATTTCTATTGGACCTTGGTCCATGAGAGAGAGAATATTCGGCCCACATAGGATTAATTTCAATTGATTAATTAAATCAATTAAGTTAATTGAGTATTAAATCCTAGTGGCATTTAAGTCAAATTAAATCACTTAATAATTACCATGTCCTAGCCGAAATTCCAAGTATGATATACAATGGAATTTCAGCACATGATTAAGTGATTGTATATTTGATTAAAAATATGTTAAGGTAATATTTCAAATTAATTTGAATTTTGAATTCAAAAGTGAGTTTGAAATAAATTGTGTTACTTATCTTTAGGAAGGATTTTGAGTTTGAATTAGATTATCTAAAAGTAATTGAAATTCAAATCAAATACTTGCCAAAAAGATAATATACAATTATATAGAAAAGATAAATGAAAGAGAAAAAGACCTAAGATTGGTGGCTAGGTTTTTGCATGAAACACATCTCTCTCTCTCTCATTTTTTTCTTCTTGGCCGAAATACACAAGAAGAAGGATTCTTCCTTGCTTGCTTGTGACTTTGAGCATTCTTTACACATAGTAGAAGGACAAGATCAAGTCTTGTGGCTTCAAACGAATTCTATTACACAATACATATTTAGTAAGCTAGCACTTTCGGTTTTGAGCCGTCTTTGCAAGTGTGTGTGTGAGAATAGAGAGGAGTGGCGAAAAAGGCTGTTCCTTGGCATTGGTGGTGAACATCTAAGGTGGACAAGATCATCTAAGTTGCTGGTCATCATCAAATTCAATTTGAAAGGCATCTAAAGTTGTAAGTTATTAAAACCCTAAAATTGCATGTTTCCGATTCTTGTCATGGAATTTGTTTGGCATGTAAGATCAAATTTTTTTTGTTTTCCGCTGCGTGATCATCATATACATACCATGACATATTCCATCAGGACCCTGGTTTATGGTCCTTATGTGTTTCTGGATTTCGAATTGAATCTTTATGTGTTTTAAGATCGTGGTAGATCCCCCTCTGTTATAAAAATTAATGTACCTATGGGTACCTATGTGTTCTAATGCTTGTTATCTATTGCTTTGGAATTTTAGGCAATTTATTAAAGTAAGTGTAAAAAGAGAATGTTATAATAAAGATGCATTTTTTTGTTAGTGTGAATTAAAAGCTTATACGAATGGATAAAATAATATGATAAGGCAACTATTAAGTGAGGTGTGTTAAATGAATTTTGTAAACCTAAATAAATGTGAACAAGTGAACAAAATGGAATGTATAAGATGTGTGAAGGTATAAATAATGTGTAATTGATCTGTTAACATTGATGTGTGAATATAAGCATGGGTTCATTGATGTGTATGCTTTGATTCGAATATGGATGATATGATATTAAATGTGTATTGAGATATACCTAAAGCATGTGTTAATTAAATAAATTTATATGAGAAGTACGTGGTTATGTTTTGATGGACTCTTGGAAAGTTCTTACAATGTTATAATCGGCATGATTATATTTTCTATATTGTGCATTCTTTTGAACCTTTTTTACGACCATTCTTAGTGGCCTTCCATACTTATGTGTTTCCTACTAAGCTTTATGCTTAGTAAGGATTTTCTTTTAATCCATGTAAGTGCAAGTGATCAGTTCTTTTTGAGGGTCATCTACAGCAGTCCAATCCAATGCAGGTATATGAACAAATTTTAGGGTAGGATTTGTATAGTCTTAAGATTGTGTGGGCGATTTGTAATTTTGAAATATAAGTTATGCAAAAGCATTATTAGCTATGCAATTGAACTATCTGTAATAAGTTCTGAAGAAGTATATTTTGTATTGTGCTTGTGTAATAAGTTTACAGTTAACTGTACAAGTGTATTGAAAACGAAAGAAATTTTATAACTCAGATTTCGTCATAAAGCTTTTTAAGTTTTAAATTTTTTTGTCGGTAATGCCCTTGACCATCATTGTGAACCTATCGGATCATAGTATGGTTTACTACGCATGGGTAAGGGGTGTTATAGGGGCTGAGCCCTTCACAGGCAGCAGCAGCTTAGAGGATTGATGAGGCTATGCAGATGGTGGACGAGTCGGTCACTTCTCTCCGGTTCCGGGTGGAGGTGCAAGAAGCTTCTATATCGACTATAGCTGGGTCCATCAGGGAGCTAAGGGAGTAGATAGAGACTAGATTGACTAGGATCAAAGATACCTCTAGGTACCAGAGCTCGGAGCAAACTTAGGCTTTTATAGGGTTAGACAAGGTGATCAGTGAGGTCTTAGGCTTCTTCAGGACATGCACTCAGCCCTTCCTAGATGGCTATGCTTGAGTCTAGTTTTAACAGGCCAGCCGTGAAGAGCAGCTGGCAGCAGCACCACCTCCACCAGCGGTCATCTTCCCTCCTAAGCCAGCCATAGGGGTCGGGTCATCGACATTTAGGGGTCAGCCATCCTCTTCCAGGGCGGGACCGTCAGCATTCAGGGGTCAGTCATACTCACCTATAATTGGGCCATTTACCTCCAGGGCAAGACCATCCTCATCTAGTGCTTAGCCGATTCATCTATTCGATAGTGAGGAGGATCCAGACAGATTACTCCCCTCTATAGTGCATTGATATGAGTCTAAATAGCTCATATTTAATCCATGGTTTAGGTTTAAAATAATGTTTATGTATAGTTAATTGTGTTAGAAATAAGTATGTTTTATGTTTTTGTTTGAGTTTTGTGTGTGTAGGAGAAATTTGAGAAAATGGAGAAGATTAGAGAAAAAGAGCATAAATGAGTCAAGGAAGAATCAATCTGTCGCGAGCGCGATAGGATGCGCCAAGCCAAAGAGAAAGAAGAAAAGAAGAAAGAAAGCAAAGGAGAGAAGTGTTCTGTTGCGAGAGCGACAGGACGTACAATTGAAGGAAGCCAAAGACAAAGGAGAAAGGGAGCTAGCGGGCATGGTTATGAGCAAGGCCGCTTATCGCGAGGTCGCGACATGGTGCAGACGAAAGCTAGCGAGAGGAAAGTGGAGCGAAGAGAAAGGCGTGTTTTATCGTAAGCGCGACAATCGTCGCGATCGCGACAGAGAGGACCATTGGAAGTTAAATTCAAATTTTGCCTTGAAGAAGGATGACTTTCCACCAAGCCTTGCAAGCTTCCTAAGGGACACTTGAAGGAACATATCTCTTAGAACATTATAAATATTAGTTTTAACTATAATTTTAAAGGTTGAATAGTTTTAATTGAATATTTTTTATTAAGAATTCTATAGGTAGAAAGTACATTTTTTTAGTTAAAGTTTGAAGTTAGAATATTTATGCCTTGAAGAGAATATTACTTGCAAGGAAGAATATATCCTTTTTGGAAGGGAAAAGGGTTGAAAGATCTCTTTCCTGTTTCTCATCTTTACTTCTTCTTTGTAATTATTTAATGATGAACTTATGAACTTGATTATTTAATGCTATATTTTATTATTCATATCAATTGTATTATTCTTTCTTGTAGAATTTTCTATTAGTATTTTTATGCATGATCATTATAAGTAAGTATTTAATTGAAAGATAAATTCTTACTTAAATCTAATAGAATTTTATCATTGAAGTATTATTTGAGAAATCATAATATTAAATGATTGCTATAGGTTGTTTATTATTCTTGAAATTTGCATGAATAATACTTTGATTCATTAATGAAAATTGTGAGTTAGAATTATAAATGCATGTTTTAGGCACTCTAATTTATGTTGAAAGTGTAAATTGGAATTTTATTCAACTTCGCTTATATGATAAGAATATATTCATAATCAAGAATAATTAATTCAAGTTCTATTTTATTATTTTATAATCATTAATCTTTTATCTTCTCCGATTATCTATAACTAGGTTAATTAGAATTAGACATAGTTATTCCACTTTCATTCAACAAATTTATGATCATTGTAAACAAGATTAAAATTAAGTAGTAATAGTGTGTAATAATTAGCACACTTCTCATGGGATCGACATCTTTTATACTATAACCGGTACATCGTATGTTTGCTGAATTAGCATGTAAAATAGGCTAATAAGTTTTTGGCGCCATTGCTGGGAAATGATGTTTTATTTATTGCCATTATGAAACTTGATTTATGATTTTGGATTACAATATTTATTTTATTTTGTTTGTTTGTTTGTTTGTTTAATCGATTTATTTTTGTTTTATGTTGTTTTTACAGGATTTGATAAGTTCATGCCTAGTATAAGAAGTTTTCAAGAAGAGTTTGAACCTTTTTATCCTAAAATAGAGAGATATTTGTCAAGTAACCGAAAATCCAATAAAAAGAAGAATAAGAATAAAAGACCAATCATGGCTGAAGAGGAAAACCCACCAAGGTTGATGGATTTTGCTACACCTGTATTGAGTGGTGCTCAACAAGGTGTTGTAAGGCCTATGGTAAATGCTAACGAATTTGAAAATAAACCTTCTCTTTTGCAAATGATTTAAAATAGCATTCAATTTTATGGTTTGGCAAATGAGGATCCTAATGCTCATTTGGCAAATTTTCTAGAGATTTGTGATACTTTTAAAATTAATGAAGATTCTTGTAATATCGCTAAGAAAAAGTCACTAAACCATTTTTATTAAATAATTTGAAATTTTTCCAAAATAAAAATGGGACCAATGTCTCAATTTTCTCGATCCAAAATAAAACCATCACATCAAAAATTATTTTATAACAAATATGGATGGCAGGACCAATGTCCTCTCTCCAAATGAATATCCCGATTTTTGTATGATTTATATATTGTTTTTTTAATGGGGGTTGTATTCCGCCCCTAGTTTTATTGTAATTTTTTTTAGAATGTTTATTTTAATAATGCTTTACTTATTGCTTTTGACGAGAATGATTGCGCCTTAATTAAATGCATCGTGTGGAAAGTTGATGAAACAATAAATTCAAAACTTAATTATAATATTAATCAAGGTACACATAAATGAGAAGTCCCGAACTCACTCTGGTCTTGGGCTCAATGAGGTTAAAGGTCTAGGACCTCCAAAATATCTCTTGTTTCCCTTCAAAAGGCTTAATTTACATAATCCTAGGCTCCATGGGGTAGAGGCTGTGACCTCCAAAATCTCTCTGGTTTACCCAAGATGGATATGTATGCGTCATCTTAGGCTCGCTGAGGCTAGACGACCCTTCCCAATGTTCTATTAGGTGGCGACTCCAAGAAACCTCTTTGTTGCCCAAAATACACGCACTTGTAAATACCTTACAAGTTTTAATGAATCCCATCCTGATCACCTTAAAGCGGGCTTTCGGGAGGCGATGGGGTTCGACGCGCGTCACAGTGGCGACTCCACTGTGGACATACTCGAGACTTCGATTCGAAAGTACCTTGATTAAAAATTATAGTTGAGTTTTAGTTTAAAAATTTTAACTTCTTTCAAAACTGCATTGCATCACATTAGCGCGTTAGATCTATGCTACTTTGGTCCCTTTTTCAGCCTAGGTGTGTTCCCGAAGCGCGACCCTACGTTCACTCAATGTAGGGAAGTGTTAAGGATAATCACCAGCCAAAGCCTCGTACCATCATGGTATATTAAATAGTGACCCAATCGGTCGTTATGCTCGTGATGAGCTAGACCCGTTGGCAGGGACCATGCTTGGGTAGTGTAACACCCCCATCGGACACCCCCGTTGGAAGGGCGCCGGCGGGCGTGCTACCCGACGCTCACTCACATACATGCTCACATACACAAAGCGGAAGCATACAATTATACAAAAACACAGGCAAATTAAAAACTTACCTTGAGAAGCAGAACTGGACATACATTAACTCACACACACGCAGGCACTAATCAGAAACATATACACATGCATACATATGATCATTCAGCGGAAGTATAAAGTGAATGATAAAACAAAGGGCTAATTTAATACAGAAATATAATAGCATTACCACCACTAAAATATTACATTTAGAATCTCACATATATGATTACAAATACAAAAGGCTACAGAAATACAAAAGCCAAAATACAAAAGCTGAACAAAATACGAAACTTCTAACTTCTACATGGCCGACCTTGCAGATTTGTGACTCGAATAGAACTAAACCTGCCACCTGCACGGGAAGGAAATCCGTGCTAAGCGATAAACGCTTAGTGGGGAGAACACACAATAAAATGGACGGCCATTCACAATGGTCGCCAAGGCATAACACATTCAAATGGCAAATGCGGATGCTCATGGCACAAATATAATTAGACTTGCATAGTAAAGGCATTCATTCGAGGATTCACATTTATAACCACATACATATGTCAAAATAAGTTATAGCAAAAGCAATACCATACAAAATACAGATATCACGCCGTGAATTGCAAACACACAACCACATATTAAAAACACTGCGATAACTGAGTTCATAGGGACATATAGCATATCGTTACATTATGGCACATGCACTTACCAAACGTCGATCCACATGCATTGCATCTCAATATGATAAATACTCATTCACACATGTAACCATAGTATACAATGATGCAAGCCAGTGTACTTATACATACTAGTTCGCATGCTTACATCTCAACCACTCAATTAGACACATTCACAATACAATATAGGCGGTAAGCATATACAAATGCATACTTGAGTCATATTCAAACCATTCAAACTTCCATGATCACATCAGAAAGATAGCTGATTCATATTACTGAAATCTTAACCAAACGATTATCATCATCTCATATTCAAATCAGACAAAGCGAATAAAATACCTGCTGACTCAAATTAGTGGATAACGAGAAATCTGACAGTGCCTCGCTGGAACGAACGGGCGCACCTTACGGGTACGAATCGAAGTAATCACATAAACTTTATCTGACAGTACCTTATTGGTACGAACGGGCGCACCTTACGGGTATGAATCGAGAGAAAAACAACATCATTTTCCACATTCAAAAACATTTTAATGAAAGGGGATCTTAAACAAGATCCATACACATAAAGGGCTCACGAGGAACCAAATAGGGACCTGATCAGGGTCCAAACGTTCAAAAGGGCTGCAGCTAACGAAACTCTATTAGGCATGCCTAACTATCCACTAGACTGACTCTTGCAGGTCATGCGTAATGCAAATCATGTCTCACATCAAGGCACATATTTTAACATATTACATTCATATAATTCATAACATTGTGCATGAATAATACATCCAATTATATTAATATACTTCATAAAATAGTCAAAGTATAAATCTAAAGGCATCACAAGTTCAGAATTCACACATTGGAATCACAAAAGAAAACTCAATTTAGAAGACAGGGAGTGTCGCGATCGCGACAGAGGCTACTTGGCCATGTCGCGATCACGGCAACCTTCGCGATCTCGCGAGGGAACTAGGGCATCTCGCTGTCGCGCTCGCGACACACATCGCGCTCGCGACAGTGAGCTGCCAACACAAACAATTTGGCAGCAGAGCTCTCTATCGCACTCGCGACATGTGTCGCGCTCGCGACAGAGGCTCTGCTGCACAGGTCGGCAGAGAGCTCGAACGTGTGCGAGGGCTGCTTTCACCGGGCTCTGTCGCGACGATATCGCGCTCGCGACAGAGTCGGGAATTCCAACCCTTACACAAGAAATCTGCAGAAAATTCCCTCTTCACAACACCCAAACTCAACCAACGTCGAAACATCAACTTACCTCATCTTCAGCAAGCCACACATCATTGACAACATAAACACAACATCCATACCAAGAATTCCAAATAAATCATGCCACTAACAATATCCATCTACACAATCTATAATATCAACACTATTCGCCATTCATCACAATCACACCCATGTCAATATGCATCATGTCAATATGCATTCATACATATGGTACATCATGCTTAGGTTACTCATGAGATCAACACATATTAGTACTCATCCATATACCAACCTTCACAGAGCTATATCTATTATTAGTCACTAGTTAAATCGCCAATTCTTAATCATACTCATAAGTTTTCCCAAAGATAACTACTTATATAGTCATTTAATTACCCTAAAGATGCATAATAAGCTAAGGGGAAGGGTAGGGGATTGAACCGGGTCAACCAAGGGCTCAAAAATGAAGAAATAAAGGATAATACAAGATTTTCTATCGCGACGATGTCGCGCTCGCGACAGAGGCTCACCTCAGATACCTAAAAGAGACTGCTTAACGCCCTTGACTTGCGTTGCCTAAACCGACCTCTAAACCTCATTATTCGCCAAAACTTCCTTCTTAACAAATGTTCCCTAGGACGTTAAAGTTCAAATAAAACAAATATCAGGTTAAAATAACATCTATAACTCAAGCTATACTCTCAACAACCCACACTGCTCAAATAACACGACACAAACAGAGACACTACGATTTTATCCATATTTCGGGCTCTTAGAGCAAGAATTGGCCCAAGGTGATTTCTACGACTTTGGCAGTAATGGAAGTTGTGGTTCTAAGGGCTCAAGAAGCACACGATTGGAAGGCCTAAAACGCTACTTGTGGCAAAAATAATACACAGAGGTCAAATAAAAACGGGACAGAATTGCCAAACTCATGCATTTCAAAGCCAACCCCCAAATACATGTATCTCAATCAATATCATGGATTACTAACACATTTATCCAATTTAATTCATGCATAAACTCATATCAAAGCACTCAAATTTCTAAAAAAACAAACACAACATAAACTTACGATCCATGGAGAATAGGCATAGACAACTCAAACTCAATGTAGAAATCAAAGCTCCCAAACATTGCATGCATTCGAAACACACTCCCAAACCTGGAATTGAAGCTTCACTTCAGCCCTCTCACGATCTCACCTTCTCTTTCCCTTTCCTCTTTCTTCCTTCTTCCGATTCTTGTATAAAACCCAGCCAAAACACAAAATCAAACCATGAGAACCCAATACAAAGCCCATAAAACGCAGGAGGAGAACAAGAAGAAGAAGAAGCCATAAAAATCCATGATCTTACCTCTAGAAATCTAGCTCAACTCAGCAAATCAAACTTAAATCTTGAAGATCCACGTTAGGGCAAGTAAGGAAGAGCAGAAAATGTAAGAAGAAATGAGAGGGAAAAAGATGAAAGTGGGAAACGTAGAGAGGAAGTAGAAATTCTGCTTTCTTCCCTTCCCTCTCTCCTCATTAACGCCCTTCACCTACTCATCCTATGTGGCAAGCTTCAATTGGACCAATAATCCCACTTTTGACTTATTCCTCCTTGCACCATACACAATACACACACTAACACCTCTTATATAAATATCTCCAAGGCACCATACTCAACTCACACCATAACATTCTTAAAAACCCACTTACATCCTACTTCCATGCACTACAAGCACACCATAAAATTCCTCCACTAAACTTATTTAATTATTTCCTTTGCAATTAAATACTTTGTAAGCACCGTGTCCTGGAGCGGTCCGGATTGGAGGTTACCCTATGATGAAATCAATGTTCAAGGCCTGTACGGGAGGCTGAAGTTGGGGGTTTTAGTCCCGCGTTCCATGAGAAATGAGGTTTTTCTACACTTCAGGGGCAGAGGGGGAGAAAATGGGAGTTTTCTGAGTCAAAAAGTTTTTTTTTGTCCTCCACAGACGGCCAGCCCATCTGTGGAGGTAGCCCGTCGCTTCGAGTCACCGACGGCTCAGGGTATTTTCCGACGCCCGTCGGAAAGTCACCGCCCCTGTCAGGAGCCGCCTGGTTTCCCGGAGCACGCAACCGTTCCGACGCCCGTCGGTGGATGTGGCAGGGCCGTCGGAAGTGTCCTTGTGTCAGTAGGATTCTTCCGACGCCCGCCCCTACGCACCGACGCCCGTCGGTCGTGTCTGGCTATATAAGGTCCGGATTTTCACTTCAAAAGGGTTGGAAAATTTTTCAGAAGGGGAAACTCTGCCAAAATTCGAGCACGTTTTCTCTCTCTTCCAAAAACACACATTTTCCAAAGAACTTTACTTAATCAAGGATCAGATCAATCAAAGGAACTAAAAACTAATTAGTTTTCTTTAGATTTGGACTCCTAAATCGACTTTCTGAAGGATCGGAGGTGAAATAGCTCATTTTCTCTCTCTAATCTTTCATTCTCTTACTTCTCGTGGAACGCGCGGGGATCTAACCGACATCAAAATTCTACCCAAGGCAACTATCTGAGGGTAAATATTCTGGATTCTCTCTCCATTTCTACCTCATATTTAATCATTTATCATTTATTTATTCATTCTGTGAAATTTTTGAATACTTGTCATTACTTTTCTTCATTTTGACTACCCCATCTCCCATTTTGAAATAAAACTTGCTTTTGATCTCGAAAGGCCCTTGTCTCCTTTCTGTTTTGCGGAGACAGAGGTGACCGACGGGTCATCTTCATGACCGACGCCCGTCGGTCACCTACCTATGGACACCCTTTTTGAGTGACAAACGGGCATGTCAAATTACCAAACCGACGCCCGTCGGTCAACCAAGAAGGGCCGTCGGTGGGTCCTGCCTCCATTTTTGTTGATCATTCTTCATCTCTTTTCGGTCCCTTTGATTTCTTATATGTTAATTTTACAAATATTAACATCTCTTAACTTTCTGTGAGTGTATATTGGTCTTCTTGGATAATTCCGAGCTTGAGTGGCTGCCTACTATGCGTGGGGGATTTCGTCCGGTTTAGTTTTCTTAAACCTCTTGATTTATTTCTCTCGCTTTTTCATTCATTGATTATTTTATGTACATGAATAAGCTCTTTTTATCCCGTCAAATGTAAGAATAGATCAACGATTTGTACTTAAATAAAATTGAGTTTTGTATAAAATGCAAAAAGGGTCCAACGCCCTATTTTCATCCAATAAAAATCATCACATATTAAATATCCCATTTTTAAGGATGATGCATGAGAGGACCAAAGTCCTCAAAATAAACAATGCCCCGATTTGTGTATGAATCGCACATTTACAAAAGGGAGTTGTATTCCGCTCCTTGTATTATTGTAATTTATCGCTTTTGATATTTATTCTGCTCATTTACTGCTTTCCGAATAAATGCGCCTTTTTAATCAACTGCATAGTGTGGAGAGAGAGCGAACCAATGACATTAAAATTTGATCATAAACTAATTGAGGTAGAAATAGATGAGAAATCCCGGACCCAGCTCTGGTCTTTGGGCTCGAGAGGTTAGAGGTTATCCTCCAAAATACTTCTTGGGTCACGAGACTTTAGCGCTAATCCTAGGCCTCATGGCCCAACATGGATACTAAGCGCAAGTCTTAGGCTCTTCGAGGCGAGAGTAACTTTCCCAATGTTCTATTGGGTGGCGACTCCATGATACCTCCTTGTTGCCCAACATAGACGCACTTGCGATTTATTGCAAGATGCCCACGGACCCGCAAATGCCCCGATCGCCCACGTGCGGGCGGTCGAACGGGCGGTGCATCGGGATCCGGCGCGCGTCACAGTGGCGACTCCACTGGGGACGTTTATGGTTCGAGATTTCGATTTGAAAATACCTCTTTTAACATTTATGATTGAAATTTAATTCATAAATTCGCTTTCTCTCAAATTTGCATTTGCATATCATTAGAGCCTTAGAATAAGCTAGTTTGGTCCCTCTTCTAGCCCCGGTGCGTTCCTGAAGCACCTCCTCATTTTCACTCAATTTGGGGAAGTGTTAAGGATAATCACCAGCCCAAGCATGTACCTCAATGGTATATCAAAATGATGACCCGATCGGTCGCTATGCTCGTGATGAGCTAGACCCATCGGCAGGGATCATGCTTGGGTAGCCTCAAAGAAATATCTCCCTTGTCCAAAGCTCATGTAATGACTGTAGTCACTTTCCACAGGTGAAATGAACCATAATCTCATGCTTGCTGTATGGATCCTCACATATTGGATGAATCCAAATATCTCGCTCGGTAACCTAGCCAAAGGCTATCATGCCCCGGTAGGGCCATGTCGAAATTTATGGACCGTCCGAATACGTGATGATCATTATCCATCCGCTTGTACAGTAGCATAGGAGTGTTATGCTGCCGGTTTTTTGCCGCGCACCATACGCGTCCATTGGGTCCCTCGTTGACCCTTGGGCTAATCCCACCTAGGAAAGAGACTGCACGACCACGTGTGTGGGAGAAATAAGGATGGAAGGACTTACTTGCTTGCTTGTGCTATGTAAATGTTGCATATCACGATCATGCATTATACCTACATTTCATGCATCATTCTAACTTTTGTCCCTGCAGCCATCATAGATCTGCCCAGGTGGACTAGATCACCGACCGGACGACTGATCCGAGTTCTTACTCCTGAGCTGTCAGATAGAGAGGGTCTGCCGGAGATTTTATCAGAAGTAAGTGGCACGGTATCTCAGATGGCAAACTCACCCAGGGGGGAAGATGCCACCAGGGCCATGATTGCCGAAGAAGTGGGCCGTCGATTTGAAGAATTCGAGGGCAGGATGATGAATATGTTGGCCGCCTTGACGCAGCAGAACGCTCAGCCGAATGTTCCCCAGAATCCTCCTCCTCCTCCTCCAGTAAGACTGAATGAGCGTGAAGAAGAAAGGGTTGAAAGGCGAGAGGAGCCCGTTAGGCCGCCACCGGTAGAGTTGAGATCAGTGGCTTCGGGAGAGCTGAGAAGAAGGCCAGTGCTGAGAATTGATGACGATAGAGATATCGAGGATGATAGGTTGAGCATGGCATCCGAAAAGGGGAAGGCACCTGAGGCTGATGATTTTATTTTGAAAAAGATGGAAGAGAGGTTCGAGGCCATGGCTCGTATGATAGGCAGAGCTCACGGGATGAATCCTGAGGATAGGGAGCTGGACGGAGAGGACCCGATCCCTTATAACTTCAAGATGCCGGATGTGCCGAAGTTCGATGGTACTTCTGATCCTACTGCACATGTGAAGCAATATTCTCTGGTCATGAAGGGGACCACATTGTCTAAGAAGCAGAAAGTGGAATACTTTTGTCTGAGTCTGACCTCTCATGCCATAGATTGGTATCACGGCCTTGACCGCCGCACTAAAGAAGATTGGGATCTGCTCACTGAGGAGTTTCTGAAACAGTACGACTGTAATACCAGAATGGAGGTAACTCTAAAAGATCTTGAGCTGCTCCAACAGAAGGCTGGGGAATCCTTCCATGAGTACCTTACCCGATGGCGGAACCGAGTAATGGAGATGCGCCGAAAGCCTGATACCCAAGATCAGATTCGTCTTTTCATTAAGAACGCGAGCCCGTACTTGAAGGAGGGACTGAGGATGAAGGGGTTAAAGGACTGGGAGTCTCTCAAGGATATAGCCATCGAAGCAGAAGGGGAATTTTTGACCCGAAAAGCTAACAATGATAATTTTGCCAAGACGGCTAACCCCGGTCAAGGAGCCAGTAGGCCGGCAGGTCCCAGTAACAGCACTAGAAGAATGGGTGAAGTGTCTGCTACTGAGGTAGCCACCCAGAGGAAGTTTTCGAACTTGGGGAGACCATTATCCTAGGTCTTGAAAAGACTGATGAAGGAGGGAAAATTGCGTCCTCTAACTCCTAGGCCAGCTTCGACACAAGGGAAACCGGGACATAAGGACAACGAATTTTGTGCATTCCATCAGCACTCGGGCCATATCACTGATAAATGCAAAGCACTTCGGCACTCCATTCAAGATTTGATCGATAGCAAGCAGATCTCTGACCCTGAGAGGAGAGAAGCTGAGAAGAAGCCTGGTTATAATGCCGTACCCCCACCTGTGTTTATGATCCAATCTAGCCTGCCAGAGTGGTACGTGCTACAAGATCTGTATGGGAATGACGAATCTGCTGTCGGTAACTCCGAGGACGAGAAAGAGAGAACAGTTGTGGCGACTCTTTATTGCTGGTCTAGCAGTGAGAGCGGTGGAGAAGCCGAGGGTGAAGAAGGATTGAACCTTGATCTGTGGGGCTCCGATGGAGAAGAGGGAGAGATAAGCGCTGTCACTAGAAGTGGAAGGGTGATCCCCGAGATTGCAAAGCTACCTGAGCCGGTACAGCCATTGGCAGAGAAAGAGCCAGAGGAGGAACAGATTATAAAGCAATTGAAGAAAACCACGGCTCAGATATCCATTTGGGATTTGTTGAGGCAGTCCCCCTCTCATAGGCAGAAGGTAGTAGAGGCTTTGGTTGAGGCCACAGTTGCCACCACTATTTCCCCAACAGAGCTTTTGGGTCTAATCAAGGGAGGATCCGAGGAGAGGTTGATCTTTTCCAATGCTGACTTACCGGCAGAAGGCCGTAATCATAACCGACCCTTATACATTAAGGCGCAGATTAGCGGCAAGCACACTGCTTGCATTATGGTGGACGATGGGTCTTCTATCAACGTATGCCCTTTGATAGCTTTGCAAGCTTTTGGCTTAAGCGAGGATATGCTCAGCGGATCCGACCTAACTATCACGGCCTACGATAACTCGAGGAGGCAAGCCTCGGGAACCTTCAAGACCTTGGTCAAGACAGGACCTATCGAAGTGGAAGTTGAATTTGTGGTTCTGCCCATTCCTGCTAATTTTTCGGCTTTGCTAGGGAGACCCTGGTTTCATAAATTAGGAGGAGTGCCATCCACACTGCATCAGATGATAAAATTCCCGCACAAAGGGGAGGTGGTGACTATCAAGGCGGCCAGGGAAAACCAGGTCTCAGCGCTAGAAATTGCCAATCAGCCATTCAGTGGTTTCCATGTATCTATGATAAAGGAAGAGCACGGATCAGGAGGTAGCCCGGCTGTGGTTAGTATGATGAAAAAGATGCACTATCTTCCTGGGGCTGGATTGGGTAGAAGCTCCCAAGGGCTGCAGACCGCGATCACCACTCGAGGGCAGAAGAACCGGAAAGGTCTGGGGTACAGAGGTGGTTTTGGCAAGAAGAGAGTAACAGACAGGATCCCCCACATTTCAGAAAGCTTTGTCCCCGCATCCTCAGTATGTGCTTATACTGGTGAAGATGAACCGCAGTGGGTAGATGGGAGGATTGTCCCTGGCTTTGAGATTTTTAATGATGTGTATGACTGGCACGTCGGGTTTGTCAAGACCGCTGAAGGCTTTTGGGATGAAGAAGTCATGACTCAGGGGATCACTTGGGACAAGTGCGAGCTTGAGGAGGTCGTTACTGAGAAAATGGTAGCTGCCAGGCTGAAAGGAAAAGGGAAGATAGCAGATTTAGAGCTGGAAATGGAGGATTTGAAGATCTCTTCCGATGTGCCTGAAGGGCCTCTGCTAGATCAGAAAGTCAGTAAGCAAGCTGCTACAGCGTCAACTTCGGGAGCGGCAGAGGAAGACTCTAGCCTAGATTTTCTTTTTATTCCAGAACTCTTTTATGATGTAAATGATAACAATAATATTATCAATAAGATGAACAATTTCACTTATTTGTGCGATGTTTCTGATGATTTCAACATGCATGAACATGATCATATTCCATCAATTTTTGACATTGACTCTACTGGCACAACGCCTTTCAATCTTGGAACTTCAGAAAATCCGAGAGAAATTCTAATAGCATCAAACATAACTCCTGAGGAGAGAAAAAATTTTGAGAGAATAATAACAAAACATGAAAAAGTCTTTGCCTGGACCTACGAGGATATGCCGGGGATTGACCGAGCCGTGGCGGAGCATGCCATCCCGACTTACCCAGATTGCGGGCCTGTGAAGCAGAAGTTGAGAAGGCTAAGGCCAGAATGGGCTGACAAGGTTAAGGAGGAAATCCGACAGCAGATCGAAGCTAAGTTTCTGGTGGAAGTCCAGTACCCTACTTGGCTGGCGAATGTGGTTCCTGTGGCTAAGAAGAACGGAAAGGTCAGGGTGTGCGTGGATTATCGAGATCTTAACAAAGCCTGTCCTAAAGATGATTTTCCACTACCCCATATTGATGTTTTGATAGACAGTGCCGCCAATTGCGCGATGTACAGCTTTGGGGATGGATATGTGGGCTACAACCAGATCCTGAACAAGATAGCTGACCGGGTTAAGACTGCCTTCATCACAGAGTGGGGTACCTATGCCTATCGGGTTATGCCTTTCGGCTTGAAGAATGCGGGGGCCACATACCAGAGGATGGCGACCAAGATCCTAATCGACCTGATTCACAAAGAAGTGGAGGTGTATGTTGATGATATGATGGTCAAATCGGCCACCCGAGAGGGACACTTTGAAGTTCTAGAGAAGTTCTTCACCCGGATCGACAGGTATAATCTGCGACTTAACCCCAAGAAGTGCATTTTCGGGGTGACTTCAGGAAAGCTGTTGGGACATGTCGTCAGTCAGAGGGGGATAGAAATTGACCTCGATAAGGTGAAAGCTATCAGAGAGATGCCTGTGCCACAAAAGGAAAAAGATGTAAGGAGTTTTCTGGGCAAGTTGCAGTATGTTAGCCGGTTTATTGCCAAGCTCACTTCGATATCTGAACCTGTTTTCAAGCTGCTCAGAAAGAATCAGCCCGTAGTCTGGAATGAAGACTGCTAGAGAGCCTTTGATAATATCAGGGAGTACCTGTTAAATCCGCCAGTACTAAGACCTCCGCAACCTGTCAAACCGCTTATTCTGTACCTGGCAGTAGAAGACGGTTCAGTGGGCGCCATGATGGCTCAAGAGGATGAATTTGGGGTGGAGTTTGCAGTTTATTACCTCAGCAAGAAGTTTCTGGCTTACGAAATAAAATATGCTGAAGTAGAGAAGATCTGCCTTGCAGTGATTTGGGCATCGAAGAAGCTAAGGCATTACTTCCACTCATACAAGGTTCAGGCTGTAGCCAAGCAGAATCCTTTAAGATATTTGCAGGAGGCGCCATCTTTGCTTGGAAAGATGGGGAGGTGGCTGCTCTTGCTACAAGAGTTTGATGTGCAATACATCACCCGCAAGACTATTAAGGGGCGAGCTGTAGCCGAATTCCTTGCTAAACATCCTATCCAAGGGGACACCCTCGAATTTACCTTTCCTGACGAGAGCATAGGCACGATTTCTGTTCAAGGATGGCAGTTGCATTTTGACGGGGCGGTAAACAACAAAGGAGCCGGAGTCGGAGTCATCCTGACAACCTCAGATAATGAGAAACTTCCTCTTGCTAAGAAACTGAGATACAAAGCAACCAACAATGAAGCTGAGTATGAAGCGTGCACTTTCGGGTTAGAAGCTTTGGCTGTGTTGGGGGCAAGAAATGTAGAGGTATTTGGTGACTCGTCCTTGGTAATAAACCAGATCCGAGGTGAGTGGGCTGTTAAGGAAGAGCGACTGGTCCCCTATGTTCAATATCTGAAAGGGATGTGTGGGCAGTTTGAGACTTGCACCTTCCACTTCGTGCCCTGAGATGAGAACCGTTTGGCTGACGCGTTGGCAACCTTAGTGTCAATATGGGATAACCCTGAGGGAGTGGCCATGAAACCGGTGCTAATTTCGAGCTCTGATAGGCCCAGCTTTGAAACCGAGCCTATAATGGAACTAGAGGCGTCAGATGGGAAGCCATGGTACTTTGATATCATGAATTACTTGGAAAGCGATAGATTTCCAGAAGAAGCCACTGAAAAAGATCAGAGGATGATACGTAAGTTATCTACTCAGTTCATATCCTTGGAAGGGGTGCTGTACAAGAGACGATCAGATGGGATCCAGCTCAGATGTTTGAATGAGAGAGAAGCGCGCAAGATAATGGAAGAAACCCATGCAGGGGTCTGCAGGGCCCACATGAATGGTTTGACCTTGGCCAAGAAGATAATGAGGCAAGGCTTTTATTGGCTTACGATGGACACTGATTGTTCAAAATATGTCAAGCAATGTCAGTTATGCCAACAGTACGCGGATCTGATACACCTGCCGGTATCAGAGCTACATAACCTAACATCTCCTTGGCCGTTTGCCGCTTGGGGGATAGATATCATTGGAGAGATTCGCCCGACGGCGTCCAATGGGCACAGATATATCATAGTCGCGATCGACTACTTCACCAAATGGGTCGAGGCGGAATCTTTCAAGAAAATTGACGCAAGGGATATGGCTAGGTTCATAGAGAGGAACTTGATCTGCAGATATGGTCTCCCTCACCACATAGTGTCTAATAATGGAGTGCAGTTTATGGGAGAGACCAGAAAACTTCTTGAGAAATACGGTGTTGAGCATCATAAATCCTCTCCCTACCGACCGCAAGCGAATGGAGCAGTGGAAGCCGCCAATAAGAATGTGAAGAAGATCTTGTCCAAGATGGTCCAAACCTACAAAGACTGGGCTGAAAAGTTGCCCTTCGCCCTGTGGGGATACAGAACGACAGTAAGATCATCTACGGGCGCTACACCATTTTCTCTGGTATACGGAACAGAAGCGGTATTGCCGGTAGAGATAGAGCTTAAATCATTAAGGGTGGTCATGGAGGCCCAAATCCCGGAAGCCGAATGGGCGCAGCAGAGATTGCAGCACTTGAACTTACTGGATGAGAGTAGGCTGAAAGCTTATTATCATAATCAGATATACCAGAAGAGATTAGCGAGAACTTTCAGAAAGAAAGTAAGGAAGCACCCGCTGAAAGAGGGGGACTTGGTGTTCAAGCAGATGAGGCCAGGAATACCAGATATCAGGGGGAAATTCAGACCGACCTGGGAAGGGCCGTACATCCTTAAGAAGCTGTTGTCCAGAGGGGCTGCAATCTTATCAGACAGCGATGGGAACGAATTCAAAGAGCCAGTCAATGTCGACAGACTCAAAAGGTTCCACGGCTAAAGACCAAAATAAAAAAAAGAAGAGAATAAAATGCCCTGCAAGTCAAAAACCGAAAAAAGGCGGCTATGCTAAAATTGGGCGCCTCGACAGGGTGAAAACCGAAAAAAGGCATCCTGTGCAAAAATTAGAGGCATGAGAGAGAATGTCCGATCGTGAAAATCGGAGAGGGCCGATCGGTAACAGGAGTTGATGCTTTTAAAATTTGGTTTCATGAATTGATAGTGCATAAGCAGCTGAGTAAATGCCAAAACTGATCATGTATGCTGAAATTATCTAGAAATGCACACGAAACTCATGAAAGGGTGAATATTATTCTTTTCACTTTTGTCATTTTCTAGTTCTGTATTGAAAAGAAATGTAGCAAAAAAAATACACATGTAGGCTAAACTAGGTCTTGCTGCTGCTCTCGCCGATCAGATGCTTGAGCCCTCGAGTCCTATTATCGGAGGTTGGGCTGAGGATCCACTTCTTGTACCCGCTAGTTGAGGATGCGGAATGGTTGCCAAACTTCGGGATGACAGTCTTCACAGGTAATCTACCCCATAGCTCATGATACCGGGAAGCAAATGCGACCGAGAGATCTCCTCCTCGGAAAGAAAGGGGAACCCTCACTATATCCTGGGTCATCCCCAGCTGCCGTGAACATCGCGAGGTAATGCAGAAGGTGGCCTGGCGGAGGCCGCAGAGGGGGACGCAACCCGATGACCCATCGGTGACTGCATGGGACAGCGGAAGCCAGGCGGATGTAAAACTGATATCATCATCAGACAGCTCACTAAATCTGGTAATGCCTTCACCAGTCGCGGCACACCCATACAGTCGCCGATGAGGCAAGAAATGGCTCGGCATGTACCGCGGAATGACTCGAGGGGGTGGTTCAGACAACATCTTCAGTTTTTCCTGTAGCCAGATCTGAAAAAAAAAAAAAAAAAAAAAAAGCCGCTGGAGTAAGTAGGGTTTGCTTCAGGCAAAAATAAGGCACAGGGTTGTGTGAAAATCCGAAAGGACGCACCTCCCGCAAAGAAAAGCTAGTGTGAAAATCCATAAGGGACGCACTACCTTTAAAATAATGACGTACCTGGAGTAATAAGGGACTACCGGTAAAGGTTGTAGTGGACCCAGAGCTCACAGCGTCCAGACTCAAGATGGTTTCGGCCAAGACGAGTGGTAGAGGGGACAACCCCAGATGAAAGTTGCTCAGAACTCCAAGCAGACGAAAGTCACCTGTCAAGCCTCCTGGAACAACAGTAAGGAAGTTCACCATGCAGAATAGGAATGTGATACTTACCCGATAGGTAGGGATGTCAGTGAACTGATCTAGGGCCTCGATCAGTGGCTCCAGAGAAAAGGAGGAACTCAGAGGAATCAGCCGGTTGGCCTCCGAGGGGGATATGCCCAGAGCTAGGGCTACGTCCCGGGTCTGAAGTAGGCCGCAGCGGGGGATGCAAGGCAAAGCGCCAAGAGGGAACTGGGCTCCCAGAATGGAAGCCAATTCTTCAGAAAGAGGGCACAGTTCCTGATAGGTGAACTGGAAGACGTGAAATCGAGGGTTCCAGAAGTGGGTCGCCGCCAGGAGGAGGTTCTGGTCGATCTTCACCCGACACAGATATTTCAGCCCAGCCAGAGAGGAAAGGGCGCCTTCTCCCCAAGTATGTTTGTCATCTAAAATGCGGTGCATCCTTTGAGCAGGAGGGGAAAACATTTTGAGATGAATAAAAGCCCAAGGTGCTGGAAAATGAAGAGACAAGAAAATCTTGCAGATTTTATAGGAGAGGGTCACCGACGGCCTACCCGCCCCTCTACAGAGACGGTCTGCCCGCCTCTCTACGGAGACGGCCTGACCGCCCCTCCATAGGGACGGCCTGCCCGTCGGAAGTCCACCGGGCAGAAACACGCGTCATTATTGCATTCATCACGTACATTAAATTGCATTTATTGCGCGACAGACGGCCCGCCCGTCGGTCGCTTGTACAGACGCCCTGCCCGTCGGTCACGAAATTCTATATAAGGGCGAGTGACAGACGGCGCAAACGTTGTTGTCCCTTTCTTCTTCCTCTCTCAAGCGGTTTCTAAGTAGTTTTTAGCGTTTTTTTGAGTCTTTTCTTCTTATTTTTTCGCGATTTCTTCGTTTTTTCGCATTGTATACTCACCCGGTGCCCGGATATTTATATTTCTCCAGTTTCTACACTCCTCCAGATTACAAGTAAGTAAATAATTACTTCTTTTTATTTTTATTTAATTCATTTCTACATTCTTTCTTCTTTTAACTCTAAGGAATTTTAGATAATTTTAGAATTTAGGGGGAAATGCTGCCCAATTCCCATTTTTTTTTTTGTAATCAAATCCGAACTTTTTGCATGATCACATAGAAATAGAATTTTTCTAAAAAATTGGTGTTTTAGAAATGCATTTTTTTAGCACACCATCTTTGAGCATGACTTGCTTTTGCGGTTTGAGGTCACTGTTTCTTGAGTTGTTGGGGGCACACTCTTGCCGGGGTGCGCCCCATTTATAGGCATTTAATATTGCTAGGGCCTAAGGCCTATTGTCTTGCTTTTTCACGCAGGAGGTTGGGCACATCCCTGCCGGGGTGCTGCCCAAATTTTTATCTTTTATTCTAGAATTGAATATTTATTTACTTTCCAAGCATGAAGCATGCCTTAGGACTTAGAAAGCCCATCTTTATTCGCTTTAATTATCTCCGTGAGGATTACATGTTCCTTTGCCATGATGCGTGCAAGGCATGTTAGGATACTTCCGTAGACAGGATGTTTGCTATTTTTATCTGTCATTACTTTTTTTTATCTCATGTTGGGCCGCCACTGCCCTGTTAAGGCCTAGATGGACCTTAGATTTTTGGAAAATAAACCTGACAATGCTAGTTTTGCCAAGTTTTCGCTATCTGACTCCTTCCTTTTTACAGGATGCCTCCCAGACGCAGAGCACCACAGGCCCAGCCCGAGCTTGAGGCCCCGGCTTGGATGGATGACGAGTCCGCCCAGAGGTACAGGGCGTTGGCTCAGGTGGAGTTTCGGGCCAGCCGCTTTGTATCTCGCCCTTTTCTAGAGGCCCTCGGGTTGGCCCCGGAGTTCGATTTGCTTGCCGAGGGAGCGGGTTGGACGGAGTTTCTTGAGCCTGCCTTCCAGACATTCCCAGAGGCTACCCGCCAGGTTTTGGCCACTCTCCGCTACACAGGCTTTCAGAGCGCAGATACTGACCCGAGGGTGGTACAGTTTTGGTTTGATGGCGACCATGTCAGCATCACCAGGCAGAGGTTTGCTCAGGCTATGGGGCTTCCTTCGGGAGAGGAGGTTGAGATCCCGCGGCGAGCGGTGAGACGCGCCCATTGGGCGGCTATTGCTATACCAGGAGTGCTGTATGATCACGATACAGCGAAGAGCACCGTACTGGTGTCTCAGGCACTCCGGTATCTGCACAGAGTGCCTTCCAGCTCGTACCTCGGTCGAGCTGGTAATCCAGGGTCGCTTAACGCGGCCGAGATCTGGAGCCTCTGGGCTATGGTGGCAGGCCAGCGTCTCAACATTAGCCACGAGATCTTGGCCAACCTGACCAGAGTGGGCAGAGGGTTAACACCGGTGGTGATGGTAGGAGGAGTCATCACCCGATTACTGTTGGGATTGGGGTTTAACCCCGAGAGGCTGAGAGGACCTCTACCGGAGGGGATCCATGTAGATGCTGCAGCAGCGATTCAGATGGGGATGATCTCTCAGATTCCAGGCCAGGCGGAGGCTTATAGGGTGTTGACTATCCATGAGACCCGGCGACTGTTCTCGCTTCCACCCCTGGGGGCAGATCCTGATCACCCAGAGCACCAGGAGGAGCAGCCTCCACAGCCCGAGCCACAGCCCGAGCCACAGCCTCAGCCTCCGCAGGTACAGCCGCAGCCTCCACAGACTGAGCCTCAGCCGGAGCACCAGCCTCCTCCACCTCCTCAGTCCCAGGCAGTACCTCCGCCACAGCAGCAGGAGCCTCCTAGGACCCCCTTGGATTTTGATTTTGAGATCACGATGGACGATCTCTTCGCCTCTTCACCGGCATCTAGGGCCCCGATTCCAGCCCCATCGCCGAGTACTAGGGTACAGAGGCCTGCCCGCGAGCCCTCCGAGAGATACCATCCGTACTCCCGAGGCGATCCTGGGGCATCCACTTCTTCGGCACCACCACCAGAGCCAGCGCCACATCAGCCAGCTCAGTCGGACTTTTCCCAGCTCCTCTCCTCCATGTTTATGGCCTTTGAGCGGCGACAGGATGAGAGGGATAGGGCCATTCACGAGAGGTTGGATCGCCAGCAGGCTGCTATCCAGGAGCAGTCTCAGACGGTGGAGCGCCTATCCCGAGAGCAGGCAGGCTACATGGAGCATGCAGCGAGGGAGCAGACTCGGGCCATGGATGCCCTTAGAGATGAGCAGACTCGAGTTCTGGAGGCCTCCAGGGGAGAGCAGATGAGGCTAGTTGAGCAGATTGCTCAGGGGCAGAGGGAGTTGAGGCAGCAGCTCGCTCATGATGTGAGGACGTCACAGGACCAGGCGTCTCAGAGGGTTGACATGACCCTTCAGATGATTGATGAGTCACTGGACTCTCTGAGATCCCGCATCCAGGCGATAGAGGGGATACTCCCTCCTCTTTCTCAGACCATGAGAGAGTTCAGGGAGCAGACGGAGCAGAGCTTGGAGCGTAGGAGGACGGCCGCCGTTGAGCAGACCACTCAGCTGAGCCAAGCCTTCAAGAAGTTGGGGGACAAGATCTCTGAGACCTTAGGGTTTTTGGGCACTTGTACCCAGCCCTTCTTAGACGGCTATGCTCAGGTTCAGTTCAGGCGAGCCCATGGTCATGAGGCAGGACCCTCTGCAGCTCCGCCACCGCCTCAGGCCCGTCCACCTCCGCCAGGGACCGTGCATATCTCGGATGATGAGGATCCCGATGAGCCTTCAGACTACACACCTCTCTGAGCTTCAGAGAGTTATTTTTGTATCTCTTGTATTTTGTATATGCATTGTACAAAAATGACATTTTTAGTGGAAAAACTTTTGCTCCATTATTTGCATGTTTTTCTTTTCTTTTCGATTAATTGCTTAAATAACACCACAGGAAGTGTATATTCTCCTACTTACTCATGTGTCGATAAAAATGACAATGAAAAAAATAATAATAACATGAAACGAAGACAGACAACAAAAGAATAATAATCAATAGCAGGTCAAAAGATGACCTTTCAAACATGAATTAACAAAATCTTTTGTCTCACAGGTACAAAGGAATACCAACCTAAGCACGGACATCGATTAAAGAGGTCTCCTTCGAAACAAGGAAACCAGCGGAGTTTTCACACTCCAAGATCGAAGCTGCAGTTGAGGAAACACTGCTCTTCACCCCGAAGCTGCGGTTGAAGAAACACCGCTCTTCACCAGATCGAAGCTGCAGTTGAAGAAACACTGCTCTTTACCCTGAAGCTGCGGTTAAAGAAACACCGCTCTTCACCAGATCGAAGCTGCAGTTGAAGAAACACTGCTCTTTACCCCGAAGCTGCGGTTGAAGAAACACCGCTCTTCACCAGATCGAAGCTGCAGTTGAAGAAACACTGCTCTTTACCCCGAAGCTGCGGTTGAAGAAACACCGCTCTTCACCAGATCGAAGCTGCAGTTGAAGAAACACTGCTCTTCACCCCAAAGCTGCGGTTGAAGAAACACCGCTCTTCATCAGATCGAAGCTGCAGTTGAGGAAACACTGCTCTTCACCCCGAAGTTGCGGTTAGGGAAACACTGCTCTTCACCAGATCGAGATTGTAGCCAAAGCATGCTGCATCTCACCAAGCCCTACAGATCGAGATGAGGTCTAACCGGCAAAAAGGCACGGAAGGTGAAAAGCCGTCGAAGGTACGCTTTCTTTCCAACCTTTCTCTGAGTTTTGACTTATCTAGGCGCTTGTGCGCTAGTTTCCCCAAAACTGCGGGCAACTGTAAGCACCGTGTCCTGGAGCGGTCCGGATCGGAAGTTACCCTATGATGAAATCAATGTTCAAGGCCTGTACGGGAGGCTGAAGTTGGGGGTTTTAGTCCCGCGTTCCATGAGAAATGAGGTTTTTCTACACTTCAGGGGCAGAGGGGGAGAAAATGGGAGTTTTTTGAGTCAAAAAGTTTTTTTTTGTCCTCCACAGACGGCCAGCCCGTCTGTGGAGGTAGCCCGTCGCTTCGAGTCACCGACGGCTCAGGGTATTTTTCGACGCCCGTCGGAAAGTCACCGCCCCTGTCAGGAGCCGCCTAGTTTCCCGGAGCACGCAACCGTTCCGACGCCCGTCGGTGGATCTGGCAGGGCCGTCGGAAGTGTCCTTGTGTCAGTAGGATTCTTCCGACGCCCGCCCCTACGCACCGACGCCCGTCGGTCGTGTCGGGCTATATAAGGTCCGGATTTTCACTTCAAAAGGGTTGGAAAATTTTTCAGAAGGGGAAACTCTGCCAAAATTCGAGCACGTTTTCTCTCTCTTCCAAAAACACACATTTTCCAAAGAACTTTACTTAATCAAGGATCAGATCAATCAAAGGAACTAAAAACTAATTAGTTTTCTTTAGATTTGGACTCCTAAATCGACTTTCTGAAGGATGGGAGGTGAAATAGCTCATTTTCTCTCTCTAATCTTTCATTCTCTTACTTCTCGTGGAACGCGCGGGGATCTAACCGACATCAAAATTCTACCCAAGGCAACTATCTGAGGGTAAATATTCCGGATTCTCTCTCCATTTCTACCTCATATTTAATCATTTATCATTTATTTATTCATTCTGTGAAATTTTTGAATACTTGTCATTACTTTTCTTCATTTTGACTACCCCATCTCCCATTTTGAAATAAAACTTGCTTTTGATCTCGAAAGGCCCTTGTCTCCTTTCTGTTTTGCGGAGACAGAGGTGACCGACGGGTCATCTTCATGACCGACGCCCGTCGGTCACCTACCTATGGACACCCTTTTTGAGTGACAAACGGGCATGTCAAATTACCAAACCGACGCCCGTCGGTCAACCAAGAAGGGCCGTCGGTGGGTCCTGCCTCCATTTTTGTTGATCATTCTTCATCTCTTTTCGGTCCCTTTGATTTCTTATATGTTAATTTTACAAATATTAACATCTCTTAACTTTCTGTGAGTGTATATTGGTCTTCTTGGATAATTCCGAGCTTGAGTGGCTGCCTACTATGCGTGGGGGATTTCGTCCGGTTTAGTTTTCTTAAACCTCTTGATTTATTTCTCTCGCTTTTTCATTCATTGATTATTTTATGTACATGAATAAGCTCTTTTTATCCCGTCAAATGTAAGAATAGATCAACGATTTGTACTTAAATAAAATTGAGTTTTGTATAAAATGCAAAAAGGGTCCAACGCCCTATTTTCATCCAATAAAAATCATCACATATTAAATATCCCATTTTTAAGGATGATGCATGAGAGGACCAAAGTCCTCAAAATAAACAATGCCCCGATTTGTGTATAAATCGCACATTTATAAAAGGGAGTTGTATTCCGCTCCTTGTATTATTGTAATTTATCGCTTTTGATATTTATTCTGCTCATTTACTGCTTTCTGAATGTGAATAAATGCGCCTTTTTAATCAACTGCATAGTGTGGAGAGAGAGCGAACCAATGACATTAAAATTTGATCATAAACTAATTGAGGTAGAAATAGATGAGAAATCCCGGACCCAGCTCTTGTCTTTGGGCTCGAGAGGTTAGAGGTTATCCTCCAAAATACTTCTTGGGTCACGAGACTTTAGCGCTAATCCTAGGCCTCATGGCCCAACATGGATACTAAGCGCAAGTCTTAGGCTCTCCGAGGCGAGAGTAACTTTCCCAATGTTCTATTGGGTGGCGACTCCATGATACCTCCTTGTTGCCCAACATAGACGCACTTGCGATTTATTGCAAGATGCCCACGGACCCGCAAATGCCCCGATCGCCCACGTGCGGGCGGTCGAACGGGCGGCGCATCGGGATCCGGCGCGCGTCACATACTTATTATCCAATTTTTCTCAAGCATAAATTACTGAAATACCCTTCAATTCCCGACTTAACTTGCCAACTCCGACTAGGCCTGATTTGGGTTGTGACAACTCTTCCCTCCTAAAAGAATTTTGTCCTCAAAATTTACTCACGCCAAAAAGATTCACAGCCCAACGATCCAAGTTGCCAACAACTCGCACACTTCACTTCCAAACTACTCGCTTGTTTACACTTATCCCCATCATTAAACTCTCAGATCACCTTCTTATATCCGAACCAAACACTTTCAGCAAAATAATCTCTAGTCCACTCCCAAACCCAATACTCTATGTATACCATGTCAGCTTTCCCTCAGTCAAAACACATATGCAATGCTTTTCATGTGTGGTCAAAGGAATGATGATGTAATGAGATTGAGATGACTCATGTATGCAGAATGATGCAATTGATGCTATAATGATGCACTTTGTCCCAACCCCATGATTCAATATGCTTTCGTTCCAAAAACTCTTTCTGGGGATAGCTGACAGGTATACAGAGTACTACCAAAAGCTTACAAAATTCAAAGATCCTTGCATCCAAAGATACCATACAAACTTTACGCAAACATATCAAAAGAATGCTTACCAAAAGGCGCTGCAGACTCCTCTGCTTCACTGCGGTGCGCAACAAAACCCGAAGGTACACGGGCAGCCCGAAGCAACTCCTCCACATTTTTCCTAGCTTGATGAGCTAGATTCTCCCCTATCTTGGGACAATCAGCAATCTGATGTTCCATGCTGCCACACCTGAAACAAGCACCCGAGAGCTTCCGACATCGGCCCCGATGTCGCTTTTGGCAGTGTCTACATATTGGCGGTACCCACTTCTTTCTACACTTTCCCTCATGTTGTTTCTGACATTGATGACACATCGGAGGTTCTTGAATTCTTTTTCCCGTGGACACTTCTCCACTAAACACCTTTCTTTTCTGAGGCACCCTCCGGACAGAATCCTGAGGAATCCGAGGAGCAGTCAACCTATCCAAAATCCTAACCAGCCCTTGCACTAATGTCCTATCATCGGAAGTAAGACCGGGATTTCCAACCAAAAGATGCTCGAAAACACTCTTATCAGCACTAACTGGGTTCACACTTTCCGTTGTCTCACCCACATTCTCACTAGGATCGGACTCCATCTAAACACCACACAAGACACATCTGCATTAGGCCACGACACAAACCGACTCACATGCAAAGACACGACACAACCCATTTAGCATACCAAGACTTGACACTCAAAATAATAAAAGCAACTAGAACCGCCAAACCGCGCTCTGATACCACTAACTGTAACACCCCCATTGTACACCCCCGTTGGAAGGGCGCCGGCGGGCGTGCTACCCGACGCTCACTCACATACATGCTCACATACACAAAGCGGAAGCATACAATTATACAAAAACACAGGGAAATTAAAAACTTACCTTGAGAAGCAGAACTGGACATACATTAACTCAAACACACGTAGGCACTAAGCAGAAACATATACACATGCATACATATGATCATTCAGCGGAAGTATAAAGTGAATGATAAAACAAAGGGCTAATTTAATACAGAAATATAATAGCATTACCACCCCTAAAATATTACATTTAGAATCTCACATATATGATTACAAATACAAAAGGCTACACAAATACAAAACCCAAAATACAGAAGCTGAACAAAATACGAAACTTCTAACTTCTACGTGGCCGACCTTGCAGATGCGTGACTCGAATAGAACCAAACCTGCTGTCACACCCCATTTGCCCCCTAGTAGAATGAGCCTGTCTGTCTGTTCGTCTGTCTGTCTGTATGTGTAAGCATTCGCATGTGTACAGTATTTCATAAGGGCATTTCAGTAAAATGTATGATTTTGGGGTTTATTTTTATGTGGGTGCATACATGGCATTAGTGTGTTTAATTAAATGAGATATACTTGTGTGCACTTGAGCATACTATATTAGGGTGTTATTAGTTGGGAATCACTTGTGTGCTTGTGCTTATATTATTGTAGGGTACATTTAATTGAGGTTGCATTAGATGTGTGTAATATATGTTGGTTGGGTATGTTGGGTTGGTTTCACCAATTAGAATTGGACATATGCTTAGGGCAAGGAAAAGAAAAAGAAAAAGGAAAGAAAGAAAGGAAGATACAGATTCACGTATTCTTCATCTCTTCATGTTCTTCTCTTCCTTTTTTTTCACTTTCCTTACTCTAAGCATTGTGGTGAGGATTCAAGTGTGAATTGGTGGAATTAACCTCTTCTTGCATTCCTTAGCTTGGTAAGTGCATAATCTAGTCTTTGTCTTACTGTAAATTGCATCTTCATCTTTTTCCTTGAGTTTAGGTTTAACCTAGGGTTGAATTTACTGTGTTTGTGTTCTAGCTGAGGCTCCACGTGATCCAAAGGGGAAAGAGGTTGCTGGATCAAGTGGAGCTAAGTGATAGAAGTTAGAATCCAGGTTTGGGAATATTGATTTGTGTGATTTTGATGTTTTACTGTAAATTCTAGGGTTTATATGTTCTTGAAGAGTTTGAATCGATTAGTCTTGATTTGATTGTTTAAATGTTAAATTGAGTTGCATGTATATTGATTATGTGATTTGAGATGATTTCTGGAAGGTAAATACAGGTTTGATTGGTTTTAAATCAAATTGGGGTTGAAATCTTGATTCTGGAAATTCTGGAAAATCTGGAAATTTAGGTACTGTTCTCTGTTGCGCGATTCGCTACGCAGGAAGGCAAGTCACGTCGCGTGACTCTCGGTCACGACGTGACATGCCTGCTGAGAAGCCAGTCGCGTGACCAGCTGAAGAACAAGCAAGTCACGCGACGTGATCTTCGGTCACGTCGTGTGACCTGCGAAGGAAAAAGGCAGATCACGCAACGTGATCTGCGAGGGAGAAGCAGCGTCACGTCGCGTGACCCTAGGTCACGCCGTGACCTGCATAGGCATTGCGTGATCCGCGAGGATCACGCAACGCGTTAGGCGGGAAACAAGCAGGTCACGAGACGTGACCCTAGGTCACGCCGTGACCTGCCTGTTGAGTCGCCATTTTCTCCGTTCAGCCCGTTTTTCCGAAATTTCCTAGTTTTAACTCAGAAATGGATTTGGTATTTCTTCTGAATAGGACTTTACGGTTGTATGATGCATATCTTACTGTTTGATGCCTCGATGTGTGTGAAAGCATGATTTTCTGATGAATTATACTCTATACCCTGAAATGTGATCAGTGACGCATAACCTGCTAGAGTCAAGTAAGTGGATAGTTAGGCATGCCTAATAGAGTCTTTAGCTGCAGCCCTCAGTTCAGTTTGGACCCCAATCAGGTCCCCGTTTGGTTCCTCGCGAACCCTTCAGTATAGAATCTTGTTTAAGATTCCCTCAGTATATAAATAACATGTTTTGATAAATGATATAATATTTGACTTGTACCTGTGAGGTACCCTCAGTATTCGATTCGTACCCGTAAGGTACCCTCAGTACACTCGTTATCCACTGTCTAGAGTCAGCAGGTATTCTTTGAATGTTAATGGAAATGTTCTGATCTGATATGGCTTTGAATGGAATATCTGAATGAGTTTAATGATGAAATACATGTTGGTTTATTCTGTAATGCATATGATGATGAGATTCTGAAAGTATGGTATTTAAATACGGGCATGTTTATATGAATTATGCAACAGTTCCTGCATTCTGACATTGTGAATGTGTTATGCCTTGACGACCACTGTGAGTGGCCGTCCATAATTTATGTGTGTTTCCCCACTAAGCATTTTATCGCTTAGCACGGTGTTTTTACCCGTGCAGGTGCGGAAGGCGTTTTGCTAGAGAGAGTCGCCGTTATCAAGCCAACACATAAGGGATTAGTGTAGGGCTCAGTTTTGTATCAGTTATTGATTCTTTTTGTATAGAACTCTCTGTATCAGCTTCCGCTTTTGTATCTATATTTTGTATATGTAATATTATTATTTTGGTATCAGCTTGCTGATCAGTACATTATTGTAATAGTTTAATTATAGTAATGCATGATCAGCTTTTTCTTTCTGCATGTAAAGTTTTTAATTATTCTGTACTTCTGAATGTATGTTATGAATGGATGTATACTTTGCTTTGTATCTGTTTGGTGACACCTTGTCTCATACGGCTTCTCACTCCTTATCGGATGGGAACGCCTATGTATGGGAAGGGGGTGTTACAGTTAGTGGTATCAGAGCATAGGTTTAGGCGTTTCTGGGTGTTGTTATGATTGTTCTGATTTTCTTAGATGCGTATGTGTCTAGATCTGTGTTGGCTGATACGGTTGTTTCTTGTTTGTTTAGATGGCTTCTAATTCTGCTCATGGTGCGCGTGAGGAGTCCGCCGAGAGTGTGAATCCTCCCGCTGTTGATCAGTCTGTTTCTGTTAATGTGTCGGCTCAGCATGCTAGGGTTCAGCCCGAGGCCGCAGCCATGCCCTTAGAGGCTATGCTTAGACTGCATCAGGACATGGCTAGGGTGTTGGAGAGAGTGACTGCTCCTAGAACACCTATGGAGAATCTGAGGAGAGCAGGAGTTGAGGATTTCTATGGTACTGGGTTGAGTGAGTCTGAGACTGCAGAGAGATGGTTAGATAAAGTGAAGCGTGCTCTGAGAGAGATTCGGTGTCCTCCCGACCAGCAGGCAGAGTGTGCTTTAGCTCTTCTTCAGGGGTCTGCTTTTGAGTGGTGGGAGTTGGTTTGCAGGCATCCTCAGTTACCGGATCCGATTACCTGGGAGTTCTTTGAGGGTGAGTTCATAAAGAAGTACATTACTCAGACCTATAGAGATTCGAGATGGGCGCAGTTTTTGGGTTTGAGACAGAGAACTTTGTCAGTAGCTGATTATGAGAAAGAGTTCAACAGGTTATCTCGCTATGCCCCTCGAGGAGTTGTGACTGATGACTTTAGATGCAAGCATTTCGAGGCTGGATTAAATGAGTCATTGAAGATTGCTTTGATTTCCTTGATGTGTATACCTGGGGTTCACTATTATCAGATTGTGGAGGCTGCAGTGAGAGCAGAGTTGTCTGAGACAGTGATGAGAGAGAGAGCTCAGAGGAGGAGTTCTTCTCGTGGAGGATCTTCTTCGAGTAAGAGATCGAGGGACCCACAGGATGAGTCAGCATCTGGTCCGGCTTCTAGAGGTAGACGTCAGGGTTTTACAGCTGTGTCAGGTTCTGGTAGGGGTGGTAGAGCTGAGACTACACCAGTTTGTCCTCATTGTAGTAAGTCGCATCGTGGTGAGTGTAGGTGGCTCACTGGTGCATGCTTCAGGTGTGGGAGTTCTGAGCATCGGTTGGCCGGTTGTCCGAGAGTACAGGAGGATTCAGGTTCCCAGAGAGAGGGCAGTAGGGTCGGTTCGAATGCTTCACAGGCTAACCGTGGCAGAGGCCGAGGTAGAGGTAGAGGTGGTCGGCATAGAGATGGTGCTGCTTCTGAGACTGTTGAGCATCCTCCTCAGGGTGCCATTAGAGCTTATGCAATGAGAGCCAGAGATGAGCAGGATGCGCCTGATGTTATTGCTGGTAAGTTCCTACTCCATGACACTGAGTTGTATGCTCTAATTGATCCTGGTTCCACACACTCATATTTGTGCACAGATAGAGTTATTGATAAATTGCATTCTGTTGATCAGTTAGATTATGAGATTTGTGTGACCAGTCCATTAGGGCATAGTGTCAGTGTGAGTAGAGTTTTTAGGAGTTGTCCTCTGATTGTTGAGGGAGTTGTGCTTCCAGCGGATCTGATTGAGTTACCCTTCAGAGAGTTTGACTTGATTCTGGGTATGGACTGGTTGGGTAAGTATCGGACTGTAGTGGATTGCCATAGGAAGACAGTGGTACTTCGGGATAGAAGTCAGTCTCTTGTGTTTCTAAAAGGTTTGGGTGCTAGTTCAGTGAATAATGTTATTTCTGTGTTGCAAGCTAAGAGATTCATCAGGAAAGGTTGTGAGGCTTTTCTAGCTGTTGTGTTAGATTCCAGGAGGGATCAGGTTCAGATTGAGGATATTCCTATAGTACGAGAGTTTGGGGATGTGTTTCCGAGCGAGTTGCCTGGTTTGCCTCCTGAGAGAGAGGTTGAGTTGTCCATTGAGATCATGCCGGGTACTGCACCTATTTCGAGAGCACCTTATCGGATGGCTCCTGTGGAGTTGAGGGAACTTAAATCACAGCTACAAGAGTTATTGGATAAGGGGTTTATTAGACCGAGCATATCTCCATGGGGAGCTCCAGTGCTGTTTGTCAAGAAGAAAGATGGATCCCTGCGGATGTGTATTGATTACCGCCAGATTAATAAAGTTACAGTGAAGAACAAGTATCCTTTGCCTAGGATTGAGGATTTATTTGATCAGCTTCGAGGTGCGGGTGTCTTTTCCAAGATAGATCTTCGATCAGGGTACTACCAGCTTCGGGTTCAGGATGCAGATGTGGTTAAGACTGCATTTCGGACTAGGTATGGTCACTATGAGTTTCTTGTGATGCCGTTTGGTTTGACAAATGCTCCAGCGGCTTTTATGGATCTGATGAACCGTGTGTTTAGACCATACTTAGATCGATTTGTAGTAGTGTTCATTGATGACATCTTGGTGTATTCCAAGAATGAGAGTGAGCATGAGGAGCATCTCAGATTGGTTTTGCAGATGTTGAGAGAGCATTATTTGTTTGCTAAGCTTAGCAAATGTGACTTCTGGCTTCGAGAAGTGTCATTCTTGGGTCACATTATTTCAGCTAGCGGTATTCAGGTTGATCCAGCTAAGATTGAGGCGATAGTTGATTGGAAAGTGCCTCGAAATGTTCAGGAAGTGAGGAGTTTCCTCGGCTTAGCAGGTTACTACCGTCGGTTCGTTAAGGGATTTTCTGTGATTGCTGCTCCTATGACTAGATTGTTGAGGAAAGGAGTTAGATTTGAGTGGTCAGATAGGTGTCGGTCTTGTTTTGAACGGTTAAAGCAGTTGCTTGTTGAGGCTCCTATCCTTACTCAACCCATCTCGGGTAAGGAGTTTGTTATTTACAGTGATGCTTCTGGAGTTGGTCTTGGTTGTGTGCTTATGCAGGAGGGTAAGGTAGTGGCTTATGCTTCTCGTCAGTTGAAGCCACATGAGAAGAACTATCCGACGCATGATTTAGAGTTGGCAGCTGTAATCTTTGCCTTGAAGATTTGGCGTCATTACTTGTATGGGGAAAAGTGTATGATCTTCTCGGACCACAAGAGTTTGAAGTACTTCCTTTCACAGAAAGAGTTGAACATGAGACAACGCAGATGGCTTGAGTTGTTTAAGGACTACGACTGCATTGTGGATTACCATCCTGGTAAGGCCAATGTAGTTGCAGATGCTTTGAGTCGTAAGTCAGTTTCAGCCTTGTTCTTGAGGCGTTTCAGATGGCGATTTGGTTCGGATGGGGCTTTGCTTGCCCAGTTGCGTGTGAAGCCTACTTTGAGACAGTTGATTGTGGATGCTCAGAGAGATGATGTGAGACTTCAGCGGATTGTGCATGAGGTTAGAGCGGGTAAGCCATCAGAGTTCTCAGTTTAGGATGAGGTACTTATGTTCAGAGATCGCCTGTGTGTGCCAGAGTCTGAGAATTTGAGGAGACAGCTTTTGAGTGAGGCGCATAGTTCAGTCTTTACTATGCATCCGGGCAGTGAGAAGATGTACAGAGATATGAAGCAATTCTATTGGTGGTCTGGTATGAAGCGTGATATTGTGGATTTTGTTTCCAAGTGCTTGACTTGTCAGTAGGTGAAGGCAGAGCATCAGGTTCCTTCAGGTTTGCTTATGCCTTTATCCATTCCTGAGTGGAAATGGAGTGATATCACCATGGATTTTGTTTCTGGCTTGCCTTTGACTCAGAGGAAGCATGATTCGGTTTGGGTTATTGTGGATCGGCTTACGAAGTCAGCTCACTTCTTGCCAGTTAGAGTGGACTACTCCATGGACAGATTAGCCAGTATCTATGTAGATGAGATAGTTCGACTGCATGGTGTGCCTTTGTCCATAGTGTCAGATCGAGATCCGAGGTTTACTTCCAAGTTTTGGAAGGAGTTACAGAGAGCTTTGGGCACTAGGTTGAACTTCAGTACAGCGTTTCATCCTCAGACCGATGGTCAGTCAGAGCAAGTTATTTAGATTCTGGAGGATATGATGAGGGCTTGTACTATGGATTTTTCGGGCAGTTGGGACAGATATGTATCATTGATGGAGTTTGCCTACAACAACAGTTTTCAGTCGAGTATTGGTATGGCACCATATGAGGCTTTGTATGGTCGTCAGTGTAGGACTCCGATTTGTTGGACCGAGCTATCCGAGAGATCTATGATTGGACCAGACTTGGTTAGAGATACTGAAGAGAAAATCAGAGTAGTGCAGCGGAATTTGAAGGCAGCAAAGGATCGACAGAAGTCTTATGCCAATTTGAAAAGAAAAGATGTGCATTTTGAGATCGGGGACAAAGTTTTCCTTAAAGTTTCTCCTTGGAGGAGAGTGCTTCGATTTGGAAAGAAAGGCAAGCTTAGTCCTCGTTTTATTGGACCTTATGAGATTTTGGCTAAGGTGGGACCTGTAGCCTACAGATTAGCGCTACCGATGGAGTTAGCAAAGTTACATGATGTGTTTCACGTTTCGATGCTTCGTCGGTACAGATCAGATCCTTCGCATGTTCTGTCAGTTCAGGATATCCAGGTTCAGCCAGATTTCTCTTATGATGAGGAACCGCGAGCTATTCTAGCTCGAGAGGTTAGGCAGTTGAGAAATAAGCAGATTCCTTTGGTTAAAGTATTGTGGATCCATCATGGAGTCGAGGAAGCGACTTGGGAACCAGAGGAGTCGATGAGAGCTCAGTATCCACAGTTATTCAGTTCAGGTGAGAATTTCGAGGACGAAATTCTTATTAGTAGGGGAGAGTTGTCACACCCCATTTGCCCCCTAGTAGAATGAGCCTGTCTGTCTGTTCGTCTGTCTGTCTGTATGTGTAAGCATTCGCATGTGTACAGTATTTCATAAGGGCATTCAGTAAAATGTATGATTTTGGGGTTTATTTTTATGTGGGTGCATACATGGCATTAGTGTGTTTAATTAAATGAGATATACTTGTGTGCACTTGAGCATACTATATTAGGGTGTTATTAGTTGGGAATCACTTGTGTGCTTGTGCTCATATTATTGTAGGGTACATTTAATTGAGGTTGCATTAGATGTGTGTAATATATGTTGGTTGGGTATGTTGGGTTGGTTTCACCAATTAGAATTGGACATATGCTTAGGGCAAGGAAAAGAAAAAGAAAAAGGAAAGAAAGAAAGGAAGATACAGATTCACGTATTCTTCATCTCTTCATGTTCTTCTCTTCCTTTTTTTTCACTTTCCTTACTCTAAGCATTGTGGTGAGGATTCAAGTGTGAATTGGTGGAATTAACCTCTTCTTGCATTCCTTAGCTTGGTAAGTGCATAATCTAGTCTTTGTCTTACTGTAAATTGCATCTTCATCTTCTTCCTTGAGTTTAGGTTTAACCTAGGGTTGAATTTACTGTGTTTGTGTTCTAGCTGAGGCTCCACGTGATCCAAAGGGGAAAGAGGTTGCTGGACCAAGTGGAGCTAAGTGATAGAAGTTAGAATCCAGGTTTGGGAATATTGATTTGTGTGATTTTGATGTTTTACTGTAAATTCTAGGGTTTATATGTTCTTGAAGAGTTTGAATCGATTAGTCTTGATTTGATTGTTTAAATGTTAAATTGAGTTGCATGTATATTGATTATGTGATTTGAGATGATTTCTGGAAGGTAAATACAGGTTTGATTGGTTTTAAATCAAATTGGGGTTGAAATCTTGATTCTGGAAATTCTGGAAAATCTGGAAATTTAGGTACTGTTCTCTGTCGCGCGATTCGCTACGCAGGAAGGCAAGTCACGTCGCGTGACTCTCGGTCACGACGTGACATGCCTGCTGAGAAGCCAGTCGCGTGACCAGCTGAAGAACAAGCAAGTCACGCGACGTGATCTTCGGTCACGTCGTGTGACCTGCGAAGGAAAAAGGCAGATCACGCAACGTGATCTGTGAGGGAGAAGCAGCGTCACGTCGCGTGACCCTAGGTCACGCCGTGACCTGCATAGGCATTGCGTGATCCGCGAGGATCACGCAACGCGTTAGGCGGGAAACAAGCAGGTCACGAGACGTGACCCTAGGTCACGCCGTGACCTGCCTGTTGAGTCGCCATTTTCTCCGTTCAGCCCGTTTTTCCGAAATTTCCTAGTTTTAACTCAGAAATGGATTTGGTATTTCTTCTGAATAGGACTTTACGGTTGTATGATGCATATCTTACTGTTTGATGCCTCGATGTGTGTGAAAGCATGATTTTCTGATGAATTATACTCTATACCCTGAAATGTGATCAGTGACGCATAACCTGCTAGAGTCAAGTAAGTGGATAGTTAGGCATGCCTAATAGAGTCTTTAGCTGCAGCCCTCAGTTCAGTTTGGACCCCGATCAGGTCCCCGTTTGGTTCCTCGCGAACCCTTCAGTATAGAATCTTGTTTAAGATTCCCTCAGTATATAAATAACATGTTTTGATAAATGATATAATATTTGACTTGTACCTGTGAGGTACCCTCAGTATTCGATTCGTACCCGTAAGGTACCCTCAGTACACTCGTTATCCACTGTCTAGAGTCAGCAGGTATTCTTTGAATGTTAATGGAAATGTTCTGATCTGATATGGCTTTGAATGGAATATCTGAATGAGTTTAATGATGAAATACATGTTGGTTTATTCTGTAATGCATATGATGATGAGATTCTGAAAGTATGGTATTTAAATACGGGCATGTTTATATGAATTATGCAACAGTTCCTTCATTCTGACATTGTGAATGTGTTATGCCTTGACGACCACTGTGAGTGGCCGTCCATAATTTATGTGTGTTTCCCCACTAAGCGTTTTATCGCTTAGCACGGTGTTTTTACCCGTGCAGGTGCGGAAGCGTTTTGCTAGAGAGAGTCGCCGTTATCAAGCCAACACATAAGGGATTAGTGTAGGGCTCAGTTTTGTATCAGTTATTGATTCTTTTTGTATAGAACTCTCTGTATCAGCTTCCGCTTTTGTATCTATATTTTGTATATGTAATATTATTATTTTGGTATCAGCTTGCTGATCAGTACATTATTGTAATAGTTTAATTATAGTAATGCATGATCAGCTTTTGCTTTCTGCATGTAAAGTTTTTAATTATTCTGTACTTCTGAATGTATGTTATGAATGGATGTATACTTTGCTTTGTATCTGTTTGGTGACACCTTGTCTCATACGGCTTCTCACTCCTTATCGGATGGGAACGCCTATGTATGGGAAGGGGGTGTTACACCTGCCACCTGCACGGGAAGGAAATCCGTGCTAAGCGATAAACGCTTAGTGGGGAGAACACACCATAAAATGGACGACCATTCACAATGGTCGCCAAGGCATAACACATTCAAATGGCAAATGCGGATGCGGATGCTCATGGCACAAATGTAATTAGACTTGCATAGTAAAGGCATTCATTCGAGGATTCACATTTATAACCACATACTTATGTCAAAATAAGTTATAGCAAAAGCAATACCATACATAATACAAATATCACGCCGTGAATTGCAAACACACAACTACATATTAAAAACACTGCGATAACTGAGTTCATAAGGACATATAGCATATCGTTACATTATGGCACATGCACTTACCAAACGTCAATCTGCAAGCATTGCATCTCAATATGATAAATACTCATTCACACATGCAACCATAGTATACAATGATGCAAGCCAGTGTACTTATACATACTAGTTCGCATGCTTACATCTCAACCACTCAATTAGACACATTCACAATACAATATAGACGGTAAGCATATACAAATGCATACTTGAGTCATATTCAAACCATTCAAACTTCCATGACCACATTAGAAAGATAGCTGATTCATATTACTGAAATCTTAACCAAACGGTTATCATAATCTCATATTCAAATCAGACAAAGCGAATAAAATACCTACTGACTCAAATTAGTGGATAACGAGAAATCTGAAGGTGCCTCGCTGGCACGAACGGGCGCACCTTACCGGTACAAATCGAAGTAATCACATAAACTTTATCTGACAGTACCTTATTGGTACGAACGGGCGCACCTTACGGGTACGAATCGAGAGGAAAACAACATCATTTTCCACATTTAAAAACATTTTAACGAAAGGGGATCTTAAACAAGATCCATACACATAAAGGGTTCGCGAGGAACCAAACAGGGACCTGATCAGGGTCTAAATGTTCAAAAGGGCTGCAGCTAACAAAACTCTATTAGGCATGCCTAACTATCCACTAGACTGACTCTCGCAGGTCATGCGTAATGCAAATCATGTCTCACATCAAGGCACATATTTTAACATATTACATTCATGTAATTCATAACATTGTGCATGCATAATACATCCAATTATATTAATATACTTCATAAAATAGTCAAAGTATAAATCTAAAGGCATCACAAGTTCGGAATTCACACATTGGCATCACAAAAGAAAACTCAATTTGGAAGATAAGGAGTGTCGCGATCGCGATGGATGTCGCACTCGCGACAGAGGCTACTTGCCCATGTCGCGATCACGGCAACCTTAGGGCATCTCGCTGTCGTGCTCGCGACAGTGAGCTGCAAACCCAAACAATTCGGCAACCAAGCTCTCTATCGCGCTCTTGACATGCGTCGCGCTCGCGACAGAGGCTCTGCTGCATAGCTCAGCGGAGAGCTCGGACGTGTGCGAGGGCTGCTTTCACCGGGCTCTATCGCGACCTCGCGACGATGTCGTACTCGCGACAGAGTCGAGAATTCCAACCCTTACACAAGAAATCTGCAGAAAATTCCCTCTTCACAACACTCAAACTCAACCAACGTCGAAACATCAAATTACCTCATCTCCAGCAAGCAACACATCATTGACAACATAAACACAACATCCATACCAAGAATTCCAAATAAATCATGCCGCTAACAATATCCATCTACACAATCTATAATATCAACACTATTCACCATTCATCACAATCAAACCCATGTCAATATGCATTCATACATATGGTACATCATTCTTAGGTTAGTCATGAGATCAACACATATTAGTACTCATCCATATACCAACCTTCACAGAGCTATATCTATTATTATTCACTAGTTAAATCGCCAATTCTTAATTATACTCATAAGTTTTCCCAAAGACAACTACTTATATAGTCATTTAATTACCCTAAAGATACATAATAAGCTAAGGGGAAGGGTAGGGGGTTGAACCGAGTCAACCAAGGGCTCAAAAATGAAGAAATAAAGGCTAATACAAGATTTTCTGTCGCGAGGTCGAGACGATGTCGCGCTCGCGATAGAGGGTCACCTCAGATACCTAAAAGAGACTGCTTAATGCCCTTGAATTGTGTTGCCTAAACTGACCTCTAAACCTCAATTTTTGCCAAAATTTCCTTCTTAACAAATGTTCCCTAGGACGTTAAAGTTCAAATGAAACAAATATCAGGTAAAATAACATCTATAACTCAAGATATACTCTCAACAACCCACACTGCTTAAATAACCTGACACAAATAGAGACACTACGATTTTATCCATATTTCGGGGTCTTAGATCAAGAATTGGCCCAAGGTTATTTCTAATACTTTTGATGGAATAAAAGTGATGGTTCTAATGGCTTAAGAATCACACGATTTGGAGACCTAAAACTCTACTTATGACAAAAACAATACACAGAGGTTAAATAAAAACGAGACAAAATTGCCAAACTCATGCATTTCAAAGCCAACCCCCAAATACATGTATCTCAATCAATATCATGGATTACTAACACATTTATCCAATTTAATTCCTGCATAAACTCATATCAAAGCACTCAAATTTCTAAAAAAACAAACACAACATAAACTCACGATCCAAGTAGAATAGGCATAGACAACTCAAACTCAATGTAGAAATCAAAGCTCCCAAACATTGCATGCATTCAAAACACACTCCCATACCTGGAATTGAAGCTTCACTTCAGCCCTCTCACGATCTCACCTTCTCTTTCCCTTTCCTCTTTCTTCCTTCTTCTGATTCTTGTACAAAACCCAGCCAAAACACAAAATGAAACTATGAGAACCCCAAATAAAGCCCATAAAACGCAGGAGGAGAACAAGAAGAAGAAGAAGCCATAAAAATCCATGATCTTACCTCTAGAAATCTAGCTCAACTCAGCAAATCCAACTTAACTCTTGAAGATCCACGTTAGGGCAAGTAAGGAAGAGCAGAAAATGTAAGAAGAAAGGAGAGGGAAAAAAGATGAAAGTGGGAAACGTAGAGAGGAAGTAGAAATTCTGCTTTCTTCCCTTCCCTCTCTCCTCATTAATGCCCTTCACCTACTCATCCTATGTGGCAAGCTTCAATTGGACCAATAATCCCACTTTTGACTTATTCCTCCTTGCACCATACACAATACACACACTAACACCTCTTATATAAATATCTCCAAGGCACCATACTCAACTCACACCATAACATTCTTAAAACCCACTTACATTCTACTTCCATACACTACAAGCACACCATAAAATTCCTCCACTAAACTTATTTAATTATTTCCTTTGCAATTAAATCCTTATTATCCAATTTTTCTCAAGCATAATTTACTGAAATACCCTTCAATTCCCGACTTAACTTGCCAACTCCGACTAGGCCTGATTTGGGGTGTGACGGGTAGCCCAAAAGCAACACCACCTTTGACCGAAGCTCATGTAATGGCAATAGATACTCTCCCTAGGTGGTATGAACCGTAATACCTTGCTTGCTGTATGGATCATTATGTGTTAGACAAACCTAGATAACCTGACTTGTCACCTAATCAAAGGCTTTCATGCCCCGATAGGACCAGGATGACTTATTCGGGCTGCCTAAATACATAACGATCATGACCCAGGCGTCTGTGCTTTAGTTAGGAGAGGTTATGCTGCCGGTTTTTCACCGTGCACCATACGTGTCCATCGGATCCCCGGATGATTCATGGGCCAATCCCACCTAGGAAAGAGACTATGACCTCGTGTGCAGGAGTAACAAGGTTAGAAGGACCTATGTGCTTCTATGTGGTTTGTAAATGTTGCATAGCACGATCATGCATCTTAGCACGTTCATGCATCATCCTGACCCTTTATATTTTATAGCCATCATAGATTCTCTTAGGTGGACAAAAGGGTCTCAGGGGCAGTTACGCAGAAATCCATTCTTCGAGTTACCAGAAAGGGTGGAGTATCCGGAAACTTCTTTCGAAACCAGCTACGCTACTTTAGCTCAGTTTTCTTTACCTGAAAAAATAGCAAACTCACCAAGAGGAGCAGATGCCACCAGGGCAATGATAGCAGAGGAAGTGGGCCGAAGGCTTGAAGAGTTTGAGAACCGTATGATGGCAATGATGGCCACAATGGGTCAGCAAGCGACCCCGCAGAACCCACCACCTCCTCCTATGAGAAATAATGAAAGGGGGGAGGTCAGAGAAGACCCCCAAGAGGAAATTCGCATGCCACCGGTAAGTCTAAGAGCTACTACCTCAGGGGCACAAAGGGGAAGACCAGCCCCAAGGGTAGATGATGATTGGGAAGATGAAGAATATGAGGAGCATATGTCTGAGAAAGGGAAAGCCACTCAAATGGAAGAAGCCATCTTGAATAAGATGGAGGAGAAATTTGAAGTAATGACAAGAATGCTAACAAAGGGCCGAGGAATAAACCCGGAAGACAAGGAGTTAGAAGGGGATGATTTAGTCCCAATGAACTTTAAAATGCTGGATGTTCCGAAGTTTGACGGCACTTCTGACCCCATGGCACACATAAAGCAGTACTCGCTGGTGATGAAGGCCACCACTTGGACAAAAAAGCAGAAGATTTAGTACTTTTGCTTGAGTTTGACTGGCCCAGCAGTAGATTGCTACCATGGTCTCGATCGCAGAACCAAGGAGGACTGGGATTTATTAACGGATGAGTTTTTGAGGCAATATGACCGCAGTACAAGGATGGAGGTGACCCTGAAGGACCTAGAGCTGTTACAGTAGAAGGGAGGCGATTCCTTCCATGAGCATCTAACCCGGTGGAGGAATCGGGTGATGGAAATGAAGAGGAAACCGGATACTCAGGATCAAATACGACTATTCATTAAAAATGCGAGCACGTATTTGAGAGAAGGATTAAGGATGAAAGGACTGAATGACTGGGAGTCTCTGAAGGACATCGCCATTGAGGCCGAAGGAGAGTACCTTGTTAAGAGAGCAGCTAATGAGAACTATCCCAAAAGGGTTAGCAGTAGCCAGGGGGCAAGTAGACCAACGGGTTTCGCTAGTGGCGCGAGGAAAACTACCGAGGTATCAACTGCTAATGCTACCTCGAGGCATTTTTCCAATCTTGGGTGCTGAGAAGACTGATGAAAGAGGGTAAGCTGCAGCCTTTGCCACCCAAACCTGCTAGAACTCAAGGCACGCCAGGACATAAGGATGATGAGTATTGTACATATCATCAGCACACTGGGCATATAACTGATAACTGCAAGACATTGAGGCACACAATTCAAGATCTAATTGACTCAAAGCAGATCACAGACCCAGAGAAGAGAGAGGGTTAAAAGAAAGCTGGGTACAACAGTATGCCCCCACCAGTGAATATGATCGGGTCTAATTTACCCGAAAAGTTTATGTTAAAGGAATTGTATGGCAACGATGTTCACACTGCTGTCACGAACCTCCATGAGGGGAGTGAAGAAGGGCTTCCCACTGCAGTGATCGATTGCTGGTCCACTGATGATAGTGGAACGGAAAATAATGATTCTAAAATATTTTTTACCCCTGGGATTCGGAGGAGGATGAAGAAGCAAAGAAGAATAAAGTAGGAGCTATGACCCGGAGTGGAAGGGTAGTTCCAGAAGTCGAGAAGCCCCAAGGGCCGGTTGAGGGAGAAAAAGGAAAAGAGCCGGAAGAAGATCTGATCGTCAAACAACTGAAAAAGTTACCGGCTCAAATTTTGATATGGGATCTCTTGAGACAGTCGCCGTCGCATAGACAGAAGGTAGTAGAGGCTTTATGCGAGGCAACTGTGGCCACAACCATTTCGCCTACGGAACTTCTGGATGTAGTGAAATGAGGATCGAGAGAAAATGTTGTTTTCACCAGTGCTGATTTGCCGGCAGAAGGCCGCAACCATAAATTCCCTTTGTACATAAGGGCACAGATTAACCAAAAGCACACAGCCTGTGTCATGGTAGATGATGGCTCTTCAATAAATGTGTTCCCACAGGTGGCAATGGCAGCTTTTGGGGTGACAGAGGATATGTTAGCCAAATCTAATCTCACCATCACAACATATGACAACTCTCGCAGACATGCTTCGGGGACATTCATGGCGACAGGGAAGACTGGACCAGTAGAGTCGAAAGTGGAGTTTGTGGTACTGCCTATACCCGCCAATTTCTTAACTCTTCTGGGTAGACCATGGTTTCATAAGTTGGGTGGAGTCCCCTCTACGCTTCACCAGATGGTAAAAATACCTCATGAAGGCCAGATCGTATGGAGATCGCTAGGTAGCCATTTAGTGGGTTTCATGTTGCCATGATAGGTGAGGAAGAGCAGAAGGAAGAAAGCCCCCAGGTGCTAAATATGATGAAGAGGATGTCATTCCTCCCTAGCGCAGGACTGGGTAAGAATTCTGAGGGGATGCCAACAGCTATTGCTACCAAGGGCCAAAAAGACATAAGGGGTCTAGGATACACAAGTGTGGTAGGAAGGGGTGAGAAGCAAGAAATTGAAATTCCTCATATCCAGAAGACTTTTGTGCCAGCAACCGCAGCGTGTGCCTATGCAGGGGAAGTTGAACCGCAATGGCTGGATGGAAGAATTATACCAGGGTTTGAGGTTTTAAATGATGTCTATGACTGGGACATTGGACTGATCAATAAGTCAAGGGTTTTTGGGATGAAGAAATCATGACCAGTAGGACAATTTGGGACCGTGAGATGCCTGAAGAAGTGATCACTGAGAAGATGGTAGTCACCCAGCAGAAGGGGAAAGTAAAGGTAGAGGAAGTCATACAAGAGTTGATTGAGGATCTTCCAAAGAACCGAAGTGACGCAGGACCATCAACCTCGGCAGATGTGCCAGCAGAGGAGGAGGAGGAAACTAGTTTAGATTTTCTTTTTGCTCCAGAACTTTTCAATGATGTTAATGACAATTTCAATCTTATTAATAAATTGAATGATTTTGCTTACTTGTGTGATGTTTTCGATGATTTCACTATGCATGATCATGATCATCATCCATCCATATTTGATATTGATTCAACTGATGCTACTCCATTTAATCTTGGAACCATAGATAACACAAAAGAAATTTTGATAGCATCAAATATAACTCTTGAATAGCGAGAAAAATTTGAGAGAATCTTAAAAAATATGAAAAAGTCTCTACCTGGACCTACGAAGATATACCAGGAATTGATCGAGAAGTCACGAAGCATGCTATTCCTATATATCCAGACCATAAACCCGTTAAACAGAAGCTAAGAAGGCTTAGGCCAGAATGGGCAGATAAAGTGAAGTAGGAGATTCACCAGCAAATCAAAGCCAAATTTCTAGTTGAGGTGCAGTATCCAACTTGGTTGGCCAATGTTGTCCCCGTAGCCAAAAAGAATGGCAAGGTAAGGGTATGCGTAGATTATCGGGACTTAAATAAGGCCTATCCAAAAGATGACTTTCCATTGCCCCATATAGATGTGCTGATAGATAGCGCCGCTGCTTGCGAGATGTATAGCTTTGGAGATGGTTATGGGGGCTACAATCAAATTCTCAATAAAATAATTGACCGAATTAAGACGGCGTTCATTACAGAATGGGGGACCTACGCTTATCGAGTAAAGCCTTTTGGCCTGAAAAATGCTAGAGCCACCTATCATAGGATGGCAACAAAAATCTTGAATGACTTGATCCATAAAGAAGTGGAGGTATATGTGGACGACATGATGATCAAGTCAGCCACCAGAGAAGGTCATTTTGAAGCCCTAGAAAAGTTCTTCCTGAGGATAAATAAGTATGATCTGCGGTTAAATCCTAAGAAATGTATCTTTGGTGTTACCTCAAGGAAGCTCCTAGGACACGTGGTTAGCCAGAGGGGTATTGAGATTGACCCAGATAAGGTTAAGGCCATCAGAGAAATGCCAATACCGCACAAAGAAAACGATGTGAGAAGCTTTCTGGGTAGGTTGCAATACATCAGTAGGTTTATTGCTAAACTTACTTCAATCTGCATACCGATCTTCAAACTACTCAGAAAAGACCAACCAATAGTATGGAACGAAAGTTGTCAGAAGGCTTTTGATACTGTCAAAGAGTATCTGTTGAATCCACCGATGTTGAGGCCGCCGCAGCCAGTCAGGCCATTGATTTTGTATTTGGCTATAGAAGATAGTTTTGTAGGCGCCATGATGGCCCATTAGGATGAATTTGGAGTGGAATTTGCTATTTACTACATTAGCAAAAAGTTCCTGGCCTATGAGGTTAAGTATATAGAAGTAGAAAAGATTTGCCTTACTGTAATCTGGGCTTCTAAGAAGTTGCGGCATTACTTTCATGCCTACAGGGTATAGGCAGTAGCTAAGCAGAATCCTTTAAGGTACTTACAGGAAGCCCCCTCTTCACTCGGGAAAATGGGTAGGTGGTTGTTGTTGCGATAAGAATTCGATGTAGAGTATATTACTCGAAAAACTATCAAAGGGCATGCAGTCGCTGAATTCCTGGCAGAACACCCAATTCAAGGAGACTCGTATGAGTTTAACTTTCCAGATGAGGATGTGACAGCTATCGGAGTTGAAGGTTGGCAATTGCACTTTGATGGAGCCATGAACAACAAGGGGGCAGGAGTAGGGATCATTTTAACAACCCTAGATGATGAGAAGCTCCCTTTGGCCAAGAAATTGAGATTCAAGGCTACCAATAATGAAGCCGAGTATGAAGCATGCGCCTTTGGATTGGAGGTGTTGATAGCCTTAGGAGCAAAAAACGTGGAAGTGTTTGGTGATTCCTCTTTGGTGATCAATCAAATCCGAGGTGAATGGGCCGCTAAAGAAGAGAGGCTAATGCCATACATTTCGCTTTGTTCCAAGGGACAAAAACCAGTTAGACGATGTGCTTGCCAGTTTAGTCTCAATGTGGGACAACCCCGAAGGGGTGGTTATGAGGCCAGTTTTGATTTCTAGCTCTGAGAGACCTAGTTTCGAACCTAAATCAGTCATGGAGATAGAAGTACCAGATGGGAAGCCATGGTATTATGATATTAAGAACTATCTAGAGAATGCAACGTATCCAGAGGAGGCTACCGAGAAAGATTAGAGAATGATTCGCAAGCTATCTACTCGGTTCATCTGCATAAATGGAGCGTTGTACAAACGACAGGCTGATGGCATCCAGTTGAGGTGTTTGGATGAGAAAGAGGCTAAGAGGGTGATGGAAGAAACACACGCCGGAGTATGCGAGGCCCATATGAACGGGTTGACATTGGCCAAAAAGATTATGAGACAAGGATTCTTTTGGCTCACCATGGATAACAATTGCTCGAAGTATGTAAAGCAGTGTCAGTTATGCCAGCAGTATGCAGATTTAAGGCATCTGCCCATTTCGGAATTACATAATCTAATGTCACCTTGGCCATTCGTAGCTTGGGGGATTGATATTATTGGGGAAATATGTCTCACGGTCTCCAATGGGCATAGATACATCATTGTCGCCATCGACTACTTTACCAAATGGGTAGAAGCTGAGTCCTTCAAGAAAGTTGATGCTCAGGATATGGCGAAATTCATCGAGAAGAACTTGATATGTAGGTATGGCCTTCCACACCATGTGGTATCTGACAACGGGGTCCAGTTCATGGCCGAAATGAAGAAGTTACTCCAGAAGTATGGTATCGAGCACCACAAGTCTTCTCCCTGTCGTCCTCAGGCCAACGGTTCAGTTGAAGCCGCCAACAAGAATGTCAAGAGGATCCTGGCTAAGATGGTCCAGAATTATAAAGATTGGGCGAAAAAGTTGCCTTTTGCATTGTGGGGTTACAGAACAAACATCAGAACTTCAACAGGAGCCACTCCATATTCTTTTGTATATGGGACGGAGGCAGTATTGCCGGTCGAGGTCAAACTTAAGTCATTGAGGGTGATAATGTGAGCAGAGATTCCGGAGGCCGAATGGGTGCGACAACGGCTGCATTGCTTGAACATGTTGGATGAGAACAGGTTAAAAGCCTACTATCACAACCAGATCTACCAAAAGAGGCTCGCTAGGTCTTTTGGAAAGAAAGTCAAAAAACATCCATTGAAGGAGGGGGATCTGGTATTTAAATAGATGAGGCAAGGTGCACCGGATATTAGAGGAAAGTTTAGACCAACGTGGGAAGGACCGTTCATCCTCAAGATGCTCCTGTCAAAAGGGGTTACGATTCTGTCGGATAGCGATGGCAATGAATTCAAAGAACCGATCAATATTGATAGACTCAAAAGGTTCCATGGCTAAAGACAATAAAATCAAAAGGAGAGAATAAAAGGCCTGCGGGTCGAAAACCGAAAAAAGGCGGCCTTGCTAAAATTGGGCTCCTTGCCAGGATAAAAACCTAAAAAATCATCCTGGGCAAAAATTAGAAGCCTGAGAGAAAATATCTGATCGTGAAAACCCGAGAGGGCCGATTGGTAACTGGAGTTGATGCTATCAAGATTTGGTTCCATGAATCAATGCAGTCTTGCATAACTGAATTAGTGTAAAAAATGATCATGTATGCTGAAATCGTATTGAAATATACACAATGCCGTGAAATAAAATAAGACTTGATTTATTCATTTACATCGTTGTCCAATTCTGCTTTAAAAAGAAACATATTATTCAAAATTCATGCAAAGCTAAACTATGCCCTACTACTACTCTCGTTAGCCAAATGCCTCAGTCGCCGTGTTCGATTATCAGATGGCGGGCTAAGTATCCACCTCTTGTACGCGCTGGTAGAGGTGACAGAGTGGTTCCCGAAGGGAGGTATAATAGTCTTTAATGGAAGTTGCCTCTAGAGCTCATGATAGTGGGAGGCAAAAGCCGCACAAAGGACTCCACCTCGAAAGGATAGAGGGAGTCTTACCACATCCTGAGTCATTCCAAGTTGACGAGAGCAACGGGCCATGATGTAGAAGGTTGCCTCGCGAAGCCCGCATAGGGGAACTCATCCTGAAGACCCATCAATAACTGCACTGGATAAGGGAAGCCAAGCATCCATGAAGCAAATATCCTCATCTGATATCTCACTGAATCTGGTAATGCCTTCGTCAGGGGTCCCAGGTAGGTACAGACGCCGGCGAGGAAGAAAATGCTTCGCTGAGTACTGACTAATGGCCCCAGGAGGTGGCTCTGACAGCAGCTTCAATTTCTCTTGCAACCAAATCTGAAAGAAGAAGCAAGGAAAAATAAAAGCCAAAGAAAATAAGATAAAAGGCAAAGAAAAGCCGCTGGAGTAAGTTAGATTTACTTCAGGCAAAAATTAGGCATAGGGTTGTGTGAAAATCCGAAAGGACGCACTTCCCGCTAAGAAAAGCTAGTGTGAAAATCCACAAGGGACGCACTACCTTTTAAAACAATGATGTACCTGGAGTAATAAGGGGCTCCCAGAGAATGATGTGGTAGGCTCGGCACAGACAGAGTCCAAACCCAAGATAGTCTCAGCCAGAATAAGTGGAAAAGGGGTCAGCCCGTGATAAAAATCATCCAAAATTCCAAACAGACGAGGGTCTCCAAGCAGCTCCTCTGAAGTCACAATCAGATACTTCATCATACAGAAAAGAGAGATGACACTTACGTTGTATGAAAGAAGGTTAGAGAATTCATCCAGTGCTTCAATCAGAGGTTTTAAGGCAAATACAGGGCCCTGAGGAACTAGACAAGCAGCGTCAGAAGGAGCTATACTTAAGGACAGGGCAATATCCCGAGGTTGAACGAAACCAGCTCCCGACACTAGCAGCAAGTTCTTCAGGCAGGGGGCATATTTCCTGATAGGTGAACCTGAAAACATGAAAGCGAGGGACCCAGAAATGGGTCACAGCTAAAAGAAGGTTGTGGTCTATCCGGACTCTTCGTAAAAATCTCAGCCCAGAAAGGGGGGCAAGGGTTATGTTTTCCCAAGTTTGAATATCGTCTAAGATACGGTGCATTTTGGGAAGAAGAGGAGAATTCATTCCTCAGTGGTTAAAACCAAAGTCACCAAAGGAAATGAGGAAGGAAAAGAGGAAAAACCTAGATAAAAGAACCTATTATGAAGCTAAAATGAGAGAAGAGGCACGGAATCCAAGAAAATGGTGAGCTTTATAGGATTGTTATACCGACAGCTAGCCTGTACCTCACTCAGACGGTTATCCCATTTGTAATTGTCCACCTAGCAGATCTTTGCATCATCACGCGCATTAATTAGGTAATTAATGAAGGGTAAAAAGCGGAATTCGAAAAGACAGACGGCATGCCCGTCTGTCGCTGTAGAGACATAAAGCCCGTCGGTACTTAAAATCTATATAAAGATGCTAGTACCAATGGATTGTCACTTTCTTTTCTCTCTTCTTCACACCAACGTTCTTCCCTTCCTTTTCAATTGCATTTTTTCGTTTTTGCCTTTTCGGTTGGTTTTCTTTGCACCAGTGTCTTGTCCTTTCTCCTTCATTGAGTCTCAATTTCCAGGTTAGTAAAATTCTTCTATTTTTCTTATTATTTCTTTATTTTTTATCTTATTAAGAGTAATGTAATTTTCATTTTTTTTGGATTAGTGTAATTAGGAGCCTTGATAATTTATTTTAGTTGTTGCTTAAGTGGGAATGCTATTGTTTAGTTAATGTTATGTTTTTTTTAAGTGCTTTAAGTGCATGAATTAACACATAGAATGAATAATATGCTCTTGAGATAAAATGCATGGATATATGCTGTTTTGGAGAACAATTGATGATGGATGTATGTTTATTTTTTGAGCTTTTTTTAGTTAGATGTACAGACTTGGCCTAAGGAATGCATGCACATTGGAACCAGTACTAAGAATTAGAAAAATGAAGCATATCTGAAAATGCTGCACTGTTGCTTGGGGCTTGAGGCCTGTCACTTTTTCTTTTTCTGTTTTCTTATGAAGGAGGTTGGGCACATCCTTGCCAGGGTGCTGGCCAAATTTTATATTTTTTTTAATCCTTTCGGTTTAATGTTGCGCTATTGCTTGGGGCTGGAGGCATGTCCCTTTTTCTTTATCTATTTTCTCATTCTGGGGGTTGGGCACACCCTTGCCGAGGTGCTGCCCAAATATTTTTTTTAATCCTTTCGGTTTAGGCTCATCCCTGTCGGAATGCTGCCTAATTTTTTTCGTTTACGATTACGATGTCAAACTAACTGTTTACCTTATTTTCAGGATGCCACCGGGACGATATGCTCCGTACGATCAGCCTGAGCCTCAGGCCCCAAATTGGATGAGTGCCGAGGCCAGACCGAGGTATACAGCGTTGGCTGAGGTGCAGTTCCGAGCTAGCCGTTTTATCTCTAAGCCATTCCTCAAGGCTCTAGGGATGGCAGACGAGGTTGATACTCTGATGGCGGGTGCGGGATGGACTGAGTTTCTGATGCCTGCTTTTCAGACTCATCCAGAGATAGTTTGGTAGTTCCTTGCTACATTACAGTATGAGGGGTACCAGAGGTCCGACACAGAGGAGGGTGTCATACAGTTTTGGATAGAGGGCCACCAGTATATCATTACCCATCTGCAATTTGCACAGGTGTGACGCGCCCGAACCCCGCTCGCGATCCGGATGGCCCTCGGAGATCCACTTTTAGGACCCGAGACCGGATGGAGGTTCATTAAAACTCGTGAAAGCTGATCGCTTCGCAATGGACAAAAATATATCCAAACCCATTGTTGGCAATCAACTTACGAGAGCGTCTTATTGGGTTATCATAAGGCAGGATCACGGAGTCGCCACCCGATAGAATATCGGGAAATAAATCTAACCTTATGAGGCCGAAAACCAGAGAGGGTTCGGGACCTCACTCTTATTCATACCTTTGGTTAATATTATGTAAAAGGGTTTTTGGGATCAATTATTTTATCTCTCTTCTCACACGAGTTATGCCATAAATTAAAGCGCATTCAAACAAGTAAAAAATAATAAAATAACAAATAAAGCGATAAATAAAATATATTTACAGTTATCCAGAAATAAATATAGAATCATAGAAGGAAGATATAATAATAAGAATACATACATAAACCGGGCTATTTATTTAGGTGGAAACGTTGGTTCCCAACTACTTGTTTTATAAAAAGTATAAAATTCTTGAATCAATTTAAATCTTTTGGTTTTGGAATGAAAACGTGGACATTGGTCCAGTTTTATTGACAAATTTCATTTTGTAGAAAACATTTGTGTGGTGATTCTTTTTAATGCGGTCGAAAAATCATTTGTTATTACAGACCACAAGCGAATAAAATAAAACAAAATAATAATTACATATTTCATAATAATAAATAAATCCTAATCTACTCACCTCGACCGTGCTCCTTGGACGAGCCGTGTGCCGCTCGTGGTTACAATCATGACATAAAATTAATATTGGTTAATAATGAATAAATAAATAATTGAATAAGTAAATAAACAAATAAATAGTTGAATAAAGTAAATTGAGAAAAATAATAAAAGTTAATAATGAATTAAATTAAATTAAATGATAAATAAATGAATAAATGGATAAATAATTAAATAAATAATTGAATGAAATAAATTGAGAGGATTAATGAATGTCAAAAACAATGGCAATTATGATAATTAAATGCAATAAAAATAATGATGCTAATAATACCATAATAATGATAATAATAAATAATAAATAAACATAAAATGACAATAATAGATAGGTAAAATAATAATAATAATGCTGTAAAATAATATAATAATAATGACCATGACAATATTAATTAAAGCAATAAAATAATAGCATCAACAATAATAAACATAGTAATAATATTAACACAATCCTAATAATAATAATAATGACATTAAAATAATAATAACTAACCACAATAATAATAATAATAATAATAATAAACAATATGACATCAACAAACATAAAATAAACATATAATACTAATAATGGTAAAAACATAATAATAATAATAATAATAATAATAATAATAATAATAATAATAATAATAATAATAATAATAATAAACAGAATGTTAAATAATTACAAATAATAATAATAATAATAATAATAATAATAATAATAATAATAATAATAATAATAACAGAATATTAATAATAATGAATAAGCAATAATAATAATAATAATAATAATAATACAGAAATTAATAATAATAATAATAATAATAATAAAAACAGAAATTAAATAATAATAATAATGAATTAGAAATTAAATAAATAATAATAATAATATTAATAAATCAGAAATTAAATAAATAAATATAATAATAATAATAATAATAATAATAATATAAAATATAAAGAAAATAGGGATTTACCTCGCCGGAGTGCCGCCGGAGCAAGGGTGGCCGTCACCTCCACCACCGGAGTGTAGATCGTCGTCACAGAGTCTCACCGGCGGTGTCCACGCGCCTAACGGAGCTGGTGTCTCGCCGGAAATCGCCTCCAAAGGTCGCGGGTTCTTCTCCCTCACGCGCCGTCTGCCGGAGTCCGATGGAGGAACGGCTGCCGCCGATGGCTTCGTCCGGTCCTGATCTCCACCTTGGAGGGGCGCGTGTCGCCATGTGTAGCGGTGATTGGCCGGCGGAGCCACCGCCATTTTCTCCTCCTTTTTTCCTTTTTCTTCCGCTCCGGCGCCCTCTGGTCTGCGTTTTGGCCCTCCCTTCTTCTTTGCTTTTAATTTCCCTTATCTCTTCTTTACTCACTCTTTCACTCTTGTTTTCCTTTTCTTTTTCTTTTGGCCTTTGATCTGTGCTCTCCTCTTCTTGCTCTCTCTTTTCTATTTTTTGTTTTCTTTTTCTTCTATGGCCGGCCTCCTCTGTCCTCTTGCTCTCTATCTTTTTTTTTCATTCTTTCATTTGCTTGTTTCTAATCCCAGCCGAGAGAGCCCCCCCTGCTCTCTCTTTCTTTATTTTTTCTTTCAATTTTTTTGCCCAGCCGAGAGAGCCCCCCTTATTTTTGCTCATTCTTTTCTTTTTATACACCCTAAAATTAGGGCTAATGGGCACAATGGTCATTTCCTCCACTCAATTATTTTCCTCCTTTTCCTTAAATTAATTTAACTTAATTCAAATAACACGTACATTAATTAATTAAACATACATATTAATTAAACTCTCTATTAATTAAACATTACACTAATTGATCCATTTAAATTATCATACATATATTTATTTTATCTAATTAATTACACACTTTAACTTTAATCTTACATATTAACCACTTAATTAACTAACAACATCAACTAATTAATTACCTAATTTCACACACACATATTTATATTTATATTTTTTATTTTTTGTTTTTTATTTTATTTTTTATTTATATATATATTTTTTATTTTTTTTTGGAGGGAATAATAAAGGATCAAAAATCACCATTTTCATTTTATGCCGGGGTTCGGGACCCGGTGTCTACAGTTGCCCCCAATTTTGGAGAAGCTAGTGCATAGACACCTAGGTGAGCCAAAATTCAAAGAGAGGGGATTACATACCTGTGGCGGAGAACTTGCCTTCTTGCCGAGAAGTGATGATGTGGTGAATGCGTCGAGTCTGCTACAGACTTACAAAACGCAGGGTTGCTCTCTTGAGCTGCGCTGAGTCTCCAGACTTACAAGGTGCTGATGTTCTGAAATTTGCCTACTCAGGGGTCTTCAAGATTTGCCTCCTTAGAGGACTTCGGGATTTTGCCTCCTCAGAGGTCTTTAGGATTCTGCCTCCTCAGAGGACTTTGAGGTTTTGCCTCCTCAGAGGACTTAAAGGTAATACTCCGAAGAGACTGAGAATGCCTTTAAAGAAGGACTTAAGGATAATGCTCCGAAGAGACTGAGAATGCCTTTAACGAAGGACTTAAGGATAATTAATTTGCCTTTAAAGAAGGACTTAAGGATAATGCTCCGAAGAGACTGAGAATGCCTTTAACGAAGGACTTAAGGATAATGCTCCGAAAAGACTGAGAATGCCTTTAACGAAGGACTTACAGATAATGCTCCGAAGAGACTGAGAATGCCTTTAACGAAGGACTTAAGGATAATGCTCCGAAGAGACTGAGAATGCCTTTAAAGAAGGACTTACAGATAATGCTCCGAGGAGACTGAGAATGCCCTTAAAGAAGGACTTAAAGAGAATGCCTTTAAAGAAGGACTTACAGATAATGCTCCGAGGAGACTGAGAATGCCTTTAAAGAAGGACTTAAGGATAATGCTCCGAAGAGACTGAGAATGCCTTTAAAGAAGGACTTAAGGATAATGCTCCGAAGAGACTGAGAATGCCTTTAACGAAGGGCTTAAGGATAATGCTCCGAACAGACTGAGAATGCCTTCAACGGAGGACTTAAGGATAATTAATTTGCCTTTAAAGAAGGACTTAAGGATAATGCTCCGAAGAGACTGAGAATGCCTTTAACGAAGGACTTACAGATAATGCTCCGAAGAGACTGAGAATGCCTTTAACGAAGGACTTAAAGAGAATGCCTTTAAAGAAGGACTTACAGATAATGCTCCGAAGAGACTGAGAATGCCTTTAACGAAGGACTTACAGATAATGCTCCGAAGAGACTGAGAATGCCTTTAACGAAGGACTTAAAGAGAATGAATTTGCCTTTAAAGAAGGACTTAGGGATAATGAATTTACCTTTAAAGAAGGACTTAAGGATAATGCTCCGAAGAGACTGAGAGTGCCTTTAAAGAAGGACTTACAGATAATGCTGAATACCTTTAAAGAAGGACTTACAGATAATGCTGAATGCCTTTAAAGAAGGACTTACAGATAATGCTCCGAAGAGGCTGAGAATGCCTTTAAAGAAGGACTTAAGTAGAATTAATTTGCCTTTAAAGAAGGACTTAAAGATAATGCTGCCTTTAACGAAGGACTTACAGATAATGCTCCGAAGAGACTGAGAGTGCCTTTAAAGAAGGACTTACAGATAATGCTGAATGCCTTTAAAGAAGGACTTACAGATAATGCTCCGAAGAGACTGAGAGTGCCTTTAAAGAAGGACTTAAAGATGATGAATTTGCCTTTAAAGAAGGACTTAAAGATAATGAATTTGCCTTTAAAGAAGGACTTAGGGATAATGAATTTTCCTTTAAAGAAGGACTTAGGTAGAATGCCTTTAAAGAAGGACTTAAGGATAATGAATTTGCCTTTAAAGAAGGACTTAAGGATAATGAATTTGCCTTTAAAGAAGGACTTAAGGATAAATTTTTGAGGAGACTGGGGTGCCTGTGAGATGAGCATGCTTTGGCTACAATCTCGATTTGGTGAAGTGCGGCATTCTCTGGCCACAGCTTCGATTGGTGAGATGCAGCATGCTTTGGCTACAAGCTCGATTTGGTGAAGTGCGGCATTCTCTGGCCACAGCTTCGATTGGAGAGATGCAGCATGCTTTGGCTACAAGCTCGATTTGGTGAAGTGCGGCATTCTCTGGCCACAGCTTCGATTGGTGAGATGCAGCATGCTTTGGCTACAAGCTCGATTTGGTGAAGTGCGGCATTCTCTGGCCACAGCTTCGATTGGAGAGATGTAGCATGCTTTGGCTACAAGCTCGATTCGATTGGAGAGATGCAGCATGCTTTGGCTACAAGCTCGATTTGGTGAAGTGCGGCATTCTCTGGCCACAGCTTCGATTGGAGAGATGCAGCATGCTTTGGCCACAAGCTCGATTTGGTGAAGTGCGGCATTCTCTGGCCACAGCTTCGATTGGAGAGATGCAGCATGCTTTGGCTACAAGCTCGATTTGGTGAAGTGCGGCATCCTCTGACCACAGCTTCGATTGGTGAGATGCAGCATGCTTTGGCTACAATCTCGATCTATGAGATGCAGTGTTCTCCAACTGCAGTCCAGGTTGCGATCTGCTCTATCGCTGATGTTTTTCTTGAACTTTCTTTTTTTTCTGCAAAAAAAGGAAAACGCAAATTTGTAGGGTAAATTATAAAAGAAACACGTACCTGTAACGGCACCTGCCTGTTGGGGTCATTGTCAGTTGACGCTCACTGGGAGACTTTGATGCTTACTGGGAGGGTTTGATCGAGAGGCTTTGATGCTCACTGGGAGACTTTTGATCGAGAGGCTTTGATGCTCACTAATTGCCCCCCGTAACCGCGTGGATAGGCTTGCTTTTCTAGGTAGTGTCTGACAACGTTGAGCTGGACCCATCATTTGGATCACCTGCTTGCCCCCGGTATGGCATGCATGAATAGGCTTGCTTTCCTGCTCAGAGGACTTTGAGATCTTTGCTTCGAGGACTTTGAGATTGTGTCTTCTCAAAGGACTTTTAGATTGTCTCGCCCCCTCGGAGGACTTAAAAATCTTGCCCACTCAGGGGACTTTGAGAGGAGTGTCGAGCACCATGTATGCATGGGATATGTGAAAGGATATGCATTTATGAAATGATATGCAAAGGACTATGATCCTGAAATACATATATGTCGATGGCTTGCATTTATGTGAAAGATCATGGAATCGTCATTCTAACATGTTTTCAGATGATCATAAAAGGGAAAAACATGCAAAGGTTCAACATGAAAAATATATACAAAGGGATTATGTATGCAACATATATGCAAATGTTCATGCATGTGACAAGGATAAAGAGTCGCTCATAAGCATAGATGAAAAGAATCATATGCAAAGATAGGTGGGATATGTTATATACATGAAAGCTATGTAGGGAATTGGGTGTGTGCGATGTGTGCACATACAACTATGTGTATGAAAATATGTAGAAAAAATCATATATATGTGTATTGAATGCATGCGAAAAATGTGGATGCAAGATGCTGGCAAAGGATATGCCCATAAAGAACCACATGCGTCAAAAGCACTTATGAAATGTATTCGCTAAAGCTCTTATGCCAAAAGACATGCACCAAGAATTGTACATGTAAAACTATTTATTGAGAATATTTGCTACAATTATGTGTAAAAAACATTTGCAAAAAGCATATGTACAAAGAATATGGCTGAGAGTGTACGCAAAGTATCATTTTCATGGGTAGTGATAAGAAATACCCCAAGATTGTAAAATGAGTGCAACCTATCAGGTACCTCAAACTCAAGTTTCTAACTGCCTTTGAGCATACTGAATGAACCACATTCTCAACTGATTCAATCTCATCAAAAGAATTCGGGAGTCATTCCCAATGAAGTGCAAGAAAGTAAACATGTAAGTATCGATGTTTACTAAATCAACATGTGAATACGAGGCATACCATGCGATCTCTGTGTGCATGTGCAAAGGCCAAAACAGAATTTTTCATTTTTTTTAAAAGCAAATTCTAGATGCAATATCGAGGACAAGACTCAACTCGAATGCAAATGCACTCGTGGCTTCCCGCTTGAAGCTCATGAGACACCATACGCCTCTTCCTACGTACCAAACCTTACTAGAAGGTCATCTCTGCTAGTTAGATAAGGCCAAACCAAGAATCAATAGGTCTTATTTTGGTTGTAACGTTAGGCTTAGGTAATTGGCTATCAAAGGAGGATCAGGTCGCTAGAGAAAAATGGCCGCAGCGTTCATTCGACGGATGGAAGGACCATTCCCAATCCCAATTGTATACTATCTAGATACTCTTGAATTTGAATTTGGTAATACTTGATCTTATCAAGCTTAGCATAAAAATTTAGTTAAAAAGATAACCACCGAACTCGTCAAGGGGTACTATCTTGGACCCCACCATATTTCTTCTTCTTTTTTTTTTTTTCCTTTTTTCTTCTTTGCTTTCTTTTTTTTTCGGTTTCGCAAGCTCATGTCTCTAACTACACAAAAAGTTTATCGATGATTCAAACCCCTTTCCAGAAGCATAGAACAAAAATTATCGATGATTGAAAATTTCGTTTCCCAAGGGGTAAACCCATTCTTATCAGGGTGATTATTGATAGCTCAAAAAAATTGTCAATGATCAAAATTCCCTTCTCGACGTGCAGACCCATTCTTATCAGGGTGATTTCAACCCACAACATTATCGATGACTGAGATTCTCTTCTCGAAATGTAGACCCATTTTCATCGGGGCAAATTTTTGATAACTTAAGAGAATATCGTAATGTGCATCCATCTTTACTAGAGTGGCCATTCTCCTAAAGGGGAAGCCAAAATCATTTTAGGCGAAAGGTAGTTTTAATGTGTGTAACAACAAAACTGGCACGCATTTAGCATACCAAAATAAAGGCTCAAGGGGTTATCAAGCGATTGTAAAATAAGGGTAGGAAATGGTCATTTAGAGAGCTTATACAAAAAAAAGGTGCCTAAATCATTTTTTAGATTCAGCCTTATCCAGGAGTCGCTTTGACGGGTAATCGGAAAGGTTCTAGTGCTCTTAGTGAGTTTTCATCCAATCCCCTAATTGCAACTAGTTTTTTTTTCAGTTTATTTTCAAAACGGGCCAAAAGTGCTCGAAATTTAGACATTACGTGGTATAGTCAAATATTTTCATGTGATCTAGCTCTTAAAGACCAAACATATGTACTCCTTACTTAATTCAAAGTGGAATGAAACTCGAATTTCTAGAGTTAAGATCAAATCCATTCATAATTGAGAACTACTTAGGCGGAGTCAAACCTTGAATCAGAGGTACCTTAATGAGGTGCAAACATGTCAGCGTTTTAGGGTACCACTTAACACAAAAATTTTTAACTCTATCAAAATGTATATGCACAAAAAATCGTGTAGGCACAAAAGCTCTTATTTTTTTTTCATTCCTTTTCTTTTGAATATGCACAAACTATGCGTTAAAAATCATGTATATTGAATGGCATATGCAATAGCGTCATGTATATTAGCAATGCGTGTAAGGAACTGTATGTGCGAAACATGTGTAAAAATATTTGTATAAAAACGCGTACATGAAATATGTGCAAGATGTGCGTGTGTAAAACACCAGCGAAAAAATGTGTGTAAACACTGCATGATAAATGACGTGCATGCATAACTTTGCAATGTACATGTATACGATGAAAGCATGAGTACGACCTATGGCACAGTATGGGGATGAATGTTCATGATACATGGTGCATGTGAACATGGCATGATTTAGACAAGATACGAATGCATGATGTAAGGTGAAGACAACCTAGCATGGTAATATGCACCAATGAGTCGAGAGGAGTGGCAAAACTCACATATATAGGAGTGCAAAACATATACAGATAATGCACATGAGATGAGACACAGCATAAGAATGATTGTGAGTGGAGTATGCGTGCAATACGAGGTATGCAATGAAAGTGTCTGCACGAAACAAATAGCGTTCACAAAGTATACGTATTTACATGGTATGAGCATTCAAGACATGCATTGGTATATACAATGACTAACATGCATGATGAAGAAGTTATATGTACATGACATAATTCATGTATGATAGTACATGTTCATGATATGGTATACAATGTGAAAAATGCAAAGTATTTTCTGTGTTTGATGTCTAGTCTAATGGAGTATGCTAATGTGTGCACACTATGACATGCAACAGTATACGTATGTTCCAGGGCGCAATGTTAATGTACATGTGTAATGTGGGCATACGGATATGTACATGCTATGACACATGGTGAATGCATTTTTTTTTTTGATTTGATTTTCTTTTTTTTTTTGTCATGGGGACAGTATGTCTATACTTGCTATAATGCATGTTAATATGTACATCCGATGATGTATGCTGTATATACAGATAATGGCGCACAATTAATGTCATAAAGAATGTTAATATGTATGTATTGCGACAAGCATTATTATGTGCATGCATGACAAACGTGTTATATTTATATTCACTGATTATGATACAAGCAATTTTATATACAAAGTGCACAGCTTCTATTATTGTATGGAAAGAATCATTATACATGAGACATGTGAAGAAACTATACACAGAGTAATAGGTACATAGTAATAGGTACATGTAATGATTTTATGCACAGAAAATGATGTATACATAAGGAGGAGATACAAAAAAAATTTATTTGTGTATGAATGATACATTGAAATTCGTGAAAAACTATGCACACGATTATATGTACATGTAATAATTTTATGCACAGGAAAAGATGTATATATATGGGAAATGATAAGAAAGTTATGTGTATGAATGACATGAATATACAATACATCAATAATAACCACATGCAAGCAGTAAATCCTTCCAACCTTATTGCCCCCACACACGAGGTCAATTGGTTTCTTCCTAGGTGGGCTTAATCCGTGGGTCAGCGGGGGACCCTAGGAGCATGTTAGAGCATGACGTCTCTCAAGATGCGCACACGTATGATTTTCGGCCATTGTATATTTGGACACTTCAACCAAATTAAGGTGAGGTTATCGGAGCTTTAAAGCTTTTCATAGAAGACCACTTAATTTGTTTGATGTTGTTTAATACACGATGACCCACGTAGCAAGCACTGTATTAAGGTACATACCACCTAGGGGAAGTATCTATTGCCATTATATGAGCTTTGGTCAAGGTGGTGTTGCTTTAAGGCTACCCAAGCATGGTCCCTGCACGACGGGTCTGTCTCATCACGAGCATAACGACCGATCGGGTCACCATTTGATATACCATTGAGGTACGAGGTTTGGGCTGGTGATTATCCTTAACACTTCCCCAAATTGAGTGAAAATGAGGTCGTGCTTCAGGAACGCACCGGGGATGATAGAGGGACCAAACTAACATAATTATAAGGCTCTAGTATGATGCAATGCAATTTTTCGAAAAGAGATAAAATTTCTTGATTCTAAATCCATTTACATTAGATTAACCAAAGTTACTTTCGGAGCAAAATCTCATGATATCCCCAGCGGAGTCGCCACTGTGACGCGCCCGAACCCCGTTCGCGATCCGGATGGCCCTCGGAGATCCACTTTTAGGACCCGAGACCGGATGGAGGTTCATTAAAACTCGTGAAAGCTGATCGCTTCGCAATGGACAAAAATATATCCAAACCCATTGTTGGCAATCAACTTACGAGAGCGTCTTATTGGGTTATCATAAGGCAGGATCACGGAGTCGCCACCCGATAGAATATCGGGAAATAAATCTAACCTTATGAGGCCGAAAACCAGAGAGGGTTCGGGACCTCACTCTTATTCATACCTTTGGTTAATATTATGTAAAAGGGTTTTTGGGATCAATTATTTTATCTCTCTTCTCACACGAGTTATGCCATAAATTAAAGCGCATTCAAACAAGTAAAAAATAATAAAATAACAAATAAAGCGATAAATAAAATATATTTACAGTTATCCAGAAATAAATATAGAATCATAGAAGGAAGATATAATAATAAGAATACATACATAAACCGGGCTATTTATTTAGGTGGAAACGTTGGTTCCCAACTACTTGTTTTATAAAAAGTATAAAATTCTTGAATCAATTTAAATCTTTTGGTTTTGGAATGAAAACGTGGACATTGGTCCAGTTTTATTGACAAATTTCATTTTGTAGAAAACATTTGTGTGGTGATTCTTTTTAATGCGGTCGAAAAATCATTTGTTATTACAGACCACAAGCGAATAAAATAAAACAAAATAATAATTACATATTTCATAATAATAAATAAATCCTAATCTACTCACCTCGACCGTGCTCCTTGGACGAGCCGTGTGCCGCTCGTGGTTACAATCATGACATAAAATTAATATTGGTTAATAATGAATAAATAAATAATTGAATAAGTAAATAAACAAATAAATAGTTGAATAAAGTAAATTGAGAAAAATAATAAAAGTTAATAATGAATTAAATTAAATTAAATGATAAATAAATGAATAAATGGATAAATAATTAAATAAATAATTGAATGAAATAAATTGAGAGGATTAATGAATGTCAAAAACAATGGCAATTATGATAATTAAATGCAATAAAAATAATGATGCTAATAATACCATAATAATGATAATAATAAATAATAAATAAACATAAAATGACAATAATAGATAGGTAAAATAATAATAATAATGCTGTAAAATAATATAATAATAATGACCATGACAATATTAATTAAAGCAATAAAATAATAGCATCAACAATAATAAACATAGTAATAATATTAACACAATCCTAATAATAATAATAATGACATTAAAATAATAATAACTAACCACAATAATAATAATAATAATAATAATAATAATAATAATAATAATAATAATAATAATAATAATAATAATAATAATAAACAATATGACATCAACAAACATAAAATAAACATATAATACTAATAATGGTAAAAACATAATAATAATAATAATAATAATAATAATAATAATAATAATAATAATAATAATAATAATAATAAACAGAATGTTAAATAATTACAAATAATAATAATAATAATAATAATAATAATAATAATAATAACAGAATATTAATAATAATAATACTAATAATAATAATAATAATAATAATAATAATACAGAAATTAATAATAATAATAATAATAATAAAAACAGAAATTAAATAATAATAATAATAATAATATTGAATCAGAAATTAAATAAATAATAATAATAAGAATAATAATAATAATATTAATAAATCAGAAATTAAATAAATAAATATAATAATAATAATAATAATATAAAATATAAAGAAAATAGGGATTTACCTCGCCGGAGTGCCGCCGGAGCAAGGGTGGTCGTCACCTCCAACACCGGAGTGTAGATCGTCGTCACAGAGTCTCACCGGCGGTGTCCACGCGCCTAACGGAGCTGGTGTCTCGCCGGAAATCGCCTCCAAAGGTCGCGAGTTCTTCTCCCTCACGCGCCGTCTTCCGGAGTCCGATGGAGGAACGGCTGCCGCCGATGGCTTCGTCCGGTCCTGATCTCCACCTTGGAGGGGCGCGTGTCGCCATGTGTAGCGGTGATTGGCCGGCGGAGCCACCGCCATTTTCTCCTCCTTTTTTCCTTTTTCTTCCGCTCCGGCGCCCTCTGGTCTGCGTTTTGGCCCTCCCTTCTTCTTTGCTTTTAATTTCCCTTATCTCTTCTTTACTTACTCTTTCACTCTTGTTTTCCTTTTCTTTTTCTTTTGGCCTTTGATCTGTGCTCTCCTCTTCTTGCTCTCTCTTTTCTATTTTTTGTTTTCTTTTTCTTCTATGGCCGGCCTCCTCTGTCCTCTTGCTCTCTATCTTTTTTTTTTTCATTCTTTCATTTGCTTGTTTCTAATCCCAGCCGAGAGAGCCCCCCCTGCTCTCTCTTTCTTTATTTTTTCTTTCAATTTTTTGCCCAGCCGAGAGAGCCCCCCTTATTTTTGCTCATTCTTTTCTTTTTATACACCCTAAAATTAGGGCTAATGGGCACAATGGTCATTTCCTCCACTCAATTATTTTCCTCCTTTTCCTTAAATTAATTTAACTTAATTCAAATAACACGTACATTAATTAATTAAACATACATATTAATTAAACTCTCTATTAATTAAACATTACACTAATTGATCCATTTAAATTATCATACATATATTTATTTTATCTAATTAATTACACACTTTAACTTTAATCTTACATATTAACCACTTAATTAACTAACAACATCAACTAATTAATTACCTAATTTCACACACACATATTTATATTTATATTTTTTATTTTTTATTTTTTATTTTATTTTTTATTTATATATATTTTTTTTATTTTTTTTTTGGAGGGAATAATAAAGGATCAAAAATCACCATTTTCATTTTATGCCGGGGTTCGGGACCCGGTGTCTACAACAGGCTATGGGGCTTCCACTTGGGCAGGATGTTATAGTGCCCCAGAGAGCAGTTAGACGCCACCACTGGGCGGCCATTGCCTTATCGGGAGTGCCACATGACCATGAGACGGCAAAGAGCACGGTACTCTCATCACAGGCCCTTTGTTATGTTAACAGGGTTTTATCCATCTCTTATCTGGGACGAGCTGGTAACCCGGGGTCTCTCAATTCCGCAGAGATTTGGAGTTTATGGGCCATGGTGGCAGGCCAGCAGCTCAACATCAGCCATGAGATTTTGGTTAACCTAGTGAGAGTATCTAGGGGGACAACCCCTGTAGTATATGTTTGTGGGGTTATCACTAGACTGCTTTTGAGTATGGGTGTCCGTCTAGATATCCTTGGGCATGCCTTGGAGGAGAGCATTTATGTAGACGCTCCGGCAGCTATTACGATGGCTATGATATTACCGATACCGGGTCAGGCCGAGGCATATAGACTCCGCACTATTCATGAGACCAGACGTGCATTTAGCCTGCCCTCAATAGAGCCAGTAAAGGAGCAGCCTTAGATGGAGCACCAGCCTCTCGAGCCCCAATAGTACCAGGAGGACCAGCCTCCCCGATATCCAGAGCACCAGGAGGGTTAGCCACCACAGCCAAAGCACGAGGAGGAGCATCCGGGTACACCTTTTGACATGGGGATTGAGTTCACCCTGGATGACTTGTTTGGTACTCCTCCGGTGCAGAGAGTACAGAGTCCTACTCCTTCTCCACCATCGATAGTACAGTGGACAGTTCATCGGGCACCTAAGAGATTTATTCCATATGCTAGAGCTGGGGACCTGGGGGCATATACTTCTATAGCTCCACCTCCAGAGCGGGCACCAGAGTCAGCTCCCCCTCCATCCACACCATCGACTCACTCGACACAGCTTGATTTTACTGCGATTTTGACCTCTATGTTCGCATCCTTTGAGCATAGACAGGAGGAGAGAGGCAGGGCCCTTCTCGGGCAGCTCGGGGAGTGAGATAGAGTCATTTTAGAGCGGTTGGATCAGGAGCATGGTATCATCCAGGAGCAGGGGAGGCTTATTGACTATTTGAGGCGGGAGCAGGAGAGACTCGTGGGTCAGTTGAGGCAGGAGATGAACGCCTCCCAGGATAAGGTGACCCAGCAGATAGATGCATCTGTACAGATGGTGGATGAGTCAGATGAGGCTCTCAGGTTCAGGATCCAGGTCCTAGAGGGTGCCATACCTCCCATCGCCCAGTCCACGCGGGAGTTTAGAGAGCAGACAGAGGATAGGTTGAGGAGTATGGGGACTACCTCCACAGATCAGACCCTCTGCCTGGGCGACGCTTTCAGAGAGTTAGGGGGGTCGTCACTGATAAGCTACAGTGCATGACGGTATGTGCATAGCCTTTTCTTGATGGGTATGCTCAGGTCCAGTTCCAGCAATAGGACCCAGCGAGAGCGTAGCCGTTATCAGTACCGGTGGCTGTACCTCCCAAAAACCAGCGGTTGCCCAGAGCCTCGGCTGCTCAGCAGGCCGGACCATCAGCCCCTCCATGGCAGCCATCTGCTCCAGATACGGGACCATCTACTTCTTCATCATGAGGCCAGCCAGTTCATCTATCAGATGATGATGATGATCCAGAGGAGCCCTCAGATTATTTGTCATTATAGACTGTTAAGGGAGTTCTTCTAGCTTTGTATTTCTTCTTTTGATGTAATCACATCTGTATATTGTACAAAATTTAACCTCTTAGTGGAAAAACATTTATGGTTAACCTGTTAAAATTGCATGTTATTTCTTCATGATTTATTTTTTTTAAGAGAAAAAAGAAAAAGATAATTGATCATATGATAAAAAAGATGATAAATAATAAAGGGCAACAAAAAAATGTTCATAAATCTACCAATCAAGTTAATTGGTGCGAGAATTAATAAGAATCTCTTACAATACAGGAACATGGTTTTACACCAATTTGAAAATGACCGACAGTCAAAAGGAAGGATAAACAGATCAAACATTATGTCCTTCAAGATCACATTCAATATTTGATAAGAATCAACAGATCAGAATCGTTCCTTGCAGATTGAATGGGGGTTAGCAAGGAAAGTTCGCAAGCCTAAACGGGACTAGCGATATAAATCAGACAACATGCAGGCTGAGATGAAGCTACCAGGACAGATTAGTCACCGCGCATGCCGAGATGAGGGAAGCAGGGCACACGCGATAGAACGGATCACAATAGAGGTTGGAGTTAGAGACACTGTACCTCACACCACACAGACCGAGATGAGGCTAGCGGGAAAGATTAAACACTGTGCATGCCGAGACGAGGACAGCAGGGTAAATGTGATAGATTGGATCTGCACTTTGTAAGTCTGGAGCAGATTCGGTGCAGCTCAGGAGTGCAATCCTCGCGTTTTATAAGTCTGGAGCCGACTCGGCGCATCACCATCCGCATTTTATATGTCTGAAGCAGACTCGGTGCAGCTCAGGAGAGCAACCCTCGCGTTTTGTAAGTCTAGAGTAGACTCAAAGCATCGCTACTTCCATGGCAAAAAGGTAAGGACTGCCACAGGTATGCATTTCTTTTCTTTCTTCTCTGAATTTTGGATCCTCTAGACACTAGTGCACTAGTTTCCCCAATATTGGGGGCAACTGTAGACATCGGGTCCTGAGGCAGTCCAGGTCAGAGTTACTCGATGAAGAGTTCAATGTCGGTTTTCGGATAAATGGATGGAATTCGGAGGTTTTTGTCTTTCGATTTCACAAGGATTAAAATCTTTTTCTCTATGGCGTGAGGTTTTGAAAGAATTTGGGAAATTTAGCTTAAAATTGTGATTTTGCTGTTAAGAAGGGATGACCGTCGGCGTAGGGATGCCCGTACCTAGTTGGTGTGCCTCGTCTCTAGCATATAGGGAAGGGCCGTCGTTTGGACAGATAGGCTGTCTCTAGCATATAGGGACGGGCTATCATTTGGAAAGACATGCCGTCTCTATGCGTTGTAGGGACAGCCCCGTCTGTAGCGGCGGACACATGTCGGCACAGAGACGTCTGTCCCTAGTCCCATGCCTTGGCCCGTCTGTGTCCAGATTTCCACGCGTACCCTCATTAGGGGCGTAAAGCCCGTCGGTATTGAACGGGATGGCCGTTGGTAGTGGATCTGATCAGATAGCGCCGGATTTGTTAAAATTTAACTAGGATAAGCTTTTGTTTTTGAAATTAGGATAGGATATTTGGTTAAAAATTAAATTTTAAACTCCTTTTAAATTTCAAACTTTAAACTGATCTTATCCTATTTATGTCCAAAAATTCTATAAATTGGAAAGTAAAATTCATTGTTTGTGGTTGGGAAAAATTAACAATTTTTTTGGAAGGAAAATTAGCAAATTTTGAGTGAGAAATTTTTAAATAAAAATCTTTTATGAGCAATTTACAAAAATCTAAAATCTCTACTATTTTCAGAATTTTATTGGATAAAGATCCTTTCAGTTAATTGATTTTTTTTTTCAAATTCTTTTTGTGAATTAAGCCAATTTGAGGTAATAAAATTCATTCATTTCCATCAATCCAGCTAATTCAAATACTTGATCGCCGTCAAATTTTCAAAGAAAGAAAAAAATTAAATTTTCTTTCTTTGATCCATTTTTACTTGATCCTTGTGGAGCATGCGGGGACCGAAATCATTCGACATTCACCCAAAAAGGTAAAATCCGAGGGTAAACATTCTGGATTGATATTTGTTTAATTAAACTTGACTCATATTAATTGTTTTTTTTTCAATAATTTTTTTATACAAAGAATAGAAAGGCTTTTTTTAATTTATTTTCAACCTCTTTAATCTTTTAACCCGTTTCTTTTAAAGTTTCTGGTTATGTAATTTTTCTTTATTTTATTCATGATTTTGACACTTACATGTTTATTTCTATGAGTTATTTTTTTGTCCATGTTGGAATTTGAGTGGTTAATAAGGGTGGTCGCGCTAACCTGAGGCTTCCCATCCGGGTTCTTTCTTTACCCTTGACTTTATTCATTTTATTATGAAGATTATTGTACTATCGCTAGGAAAAAGTCACTAAACCATTTTTATTAATTAATTTAAAATTTTTCCTAAATAAAAATGGAACCAATGTCTCAATTTTCTCCATCCAAAATAAAACCATCACATCAAAAATTGTTTTATAATAAATATGCATGGCCCTCTCTCCAAATGAAATCCCAATTTTTGTATGATTTATATATTGTTTTTTTTAAAGGGGGTTGTATTCATCTCCTAGTTTTATTGTAATTTATTTTGAGAATGTTTATTTTAATAATGCTTTACTTATTGCTTTTGACGAGAATGATTGCGCCTTAATTAAATGCATCGTGTGGAAAGTTGATGAAACAATAAATTCAAAACTTAATTATAATATTAATCAAGGTAAAAATAAATGAGAAGTCCCGAACTCACTCTGGTCTTGCGCTCAATGAGGTTAGAGGTCTAGGACCTCCAAAATATCTCTTGTTTCCCATCAAAAGGCTTAATTTACATAATCCTAGGCTCCAGGGGGTAGAGGCTAAGACCTCCAAAATCTCTCTGGTTTGCCCAAGATAGATATGTATGCGCCGTCTTAGGCTCGCTAAGGCTAGACAACCCTTCCCAATGTTCTATTGGGTGGCGACTCCAAGAAACCTCTTTGTTGCCCAAAATAGACGCACTTATAAATACCTTACAAGTTTTAATTAATCCCATCCCGATCACCCTAAAGCGGGCTTTCGAGAGGCCACGGGGTTCGGCATGCGTCACAGCTGTCCATAAGGGCCATAAAAGCTTGAGTCGCAAGCTTCTCTCCTATTTCAGAAAGCAAAATGTTGATTTTTCTCCATCTCCACAGTAATAATAACATTGACAACAATAAATGATACTAATAATAATAATAATAATAATAATAATAATAATAATAATAATAATAATAATAATAATAATAACAATAATAGTAATAATAATAACATTATGTCAAAATAAATAAACATATGGCATAATTAATTGACCAAGTAAACAATTAAATAAATCAAACATTAAATGCATGCTTGTGATGGCAAAAGGACAAAAAAATAAACTTATTGAAAATAGAAAGGAAAACATGTAAAGAATGAGCCATGCAATCACAGGTTGCCAAAACCGTTCAAAAACATATGAATAGAAGAAACAAATATATAAATTTGTGTGTGTGCTAGTGGCCATGAGACTAGAATAATAGGTGGGCCCCACGTGAAGAGAAGGGAACAAACAAATGAGATGAGAAAAGCACATGCAATTAAAAATGATGCCAAAAATGTGTAAGTGACATAAAAAACAAGAGGACAAGTTATTCAAAGGTTATATACATATATATTATACTGCATCAAGCAACAACAATAATAAATAATAAATGATAATAACAACAACAATGATAACAATATTAATAATGATAATAACAATAACACAATAATTGTAATAATAATAGCAGCAATAACAAAATAATAATAATAATAATAATAATAATAATAATAATAATAATAATAATAATAATAATAATAATAATAATAATAATAATAATAATAATCATCATCATAATCATAATGATGATGATGATGATGACGATGATGATGATGATGATAACAAGAATAAACTCATGAAATCACATAAATAAAAATGAGGAATGTAAATAAACATGTAAAAGAAAATAATAATATTTAGACATAAAATAAAAAAAATAAAGTAAATGAAATAAAATGAGATAGCAAAAATAAATAGATCCAAAAATTTTTACCCTCAAATTTGATGATTTTGAAGCAAGATGTCTGAATCTATCTTTTTCCTTGTCAAGATTTAAAAATAAACTCAAAAACATTTATCAAAAAATCAAGAACACAAAAAAACTCAAAAAATGGATTTTTGATGTTTTGATGAGAAAAACCAAGTTAAGAAAATGAATTTTCCTTCCTTAAGTTAATTCCAACTCACCAAATATTTTTTAGATGTAAGAAAAATCAAGAAAAGATGAAGGAAGATATTTTTGCCCTCAAAAATGAGTTTTTTCTCTCAAGAAAACTCTCTCTAAAATATCCAAGTTTTCTCCCCCTTTTCTCTCTCCAAAATATTCTATTTATACCTATTTTTAAGAAAAACCCTAATCTAATTAAGAAAATAATTTAAAAATTTTTAAAAAACACAAAAAAAAAATTTCGGCGAAAAAAGGGGGTGACAGGCAACCGAGGTGTGGGCAGGGGTTGCTGGATGATCCTCGCTCACCCAAGTATGGCCTGCGAGCTGCATGTCAGTGGCCGCACCTCAAAGAGCATGCCTCAGGGGCCGCAAGTGCTCCGCGTACGGCAGTCGCGACCTTGCCAATATTTTATTTATTTTTTTAAATCAAAACGTTTTACATAAAATTAATACTTACAACCCCCCTTTTTATTTTTAATTTTTATTTTTATTTTTAAAATATAAATTTTTTTATTTATTTTCTAAAAGTCAATTTTGATAAGGAAACGATCGATCCTCACTTTTTTGCCGATGAATTGGTCTTTATTTCTATCATTGGGTAATCCTGATATTTGATTTAGAAAAGAGGAAAGAACCACGTACATGAGGCCGCAGTCTTTCTAGACTGGATGTTGTTGTTGGGGTGGTTATCGCCATGTTGTCGGCGTGTTGTCCTTTGTTGAAGCGGTAGTACCGTGATCATGGTAACCTTCAGTAGAATGGTAGTGCCGCCATTGTGCTAACCCTTCTTCAATTTGAAGCGATAGCTTCATGATCGTGCTAACCCTCCGTGGAGTGGTAGTGCCGTCATCGTGTTAACCCTTCTGAAGTGGTAGTGCCATGGTCATGCAAACCTTCCGTAGAATGGTAGTGTTGCCATCATGCTAACCCTTCTAAAATTTGAAGCTGTAGTGCCGTGATCGTGCTAACCCTCCGTGGAGTGGTAGTACCGTCATCGTGCTAACCCTTCTAAAGTGGTAGTGCTATGGTCGTGCTAACCTTACATAGAATGGTAGTGTCGCCATCGTGCTAACCTTTATGAGATTTAAAACGGTAGTGCCATGATCGTGCTAACCCTCTGTGGGGTGGTAGTGTCGTCATCATGCTAACACTTCTGAAGTGGTAGTGCCGTGGTCGTGCTAACCTTCCGTAGAATGGTAGTGCTGCCATCGTGCTAACCCTTCTGAGATTAGAAGCGATAGTGCCATGATCATGCTAGGCCTCCATGCAGTGGTAGTGCCATCACCATGCTAACTCTTCTGAAGTGGTAGTGCCATGGTCGTGCTAACCTTCCGCAGAATGGAAGTGCTGCCATCATTCTAACCCTTTTGAGATTTGAAGCGGTAGTGCAGTGATCATGCTAACCCTCCGTGGAGTGGTAGTGCCATCTTTGTGCTAACCCTTCTGAAGTGGTAGTGTCGTGGTCATGCTAACCTTCCGTAGAATGGCAGTGCTGCCATTGTGCTAACTCTTTTGAAATTTGAAATGGTAGTGCCGTGATCGTGCTAACCCTCCATGGAGTTGTAGTGCCATTATCGTGCTAACCCTTTTGATGTTGTAGTGCCGTGGTCGTGTTAAGCTTCTGTATAATGGTAGTACTGCCATCGTGCTAACCCTTCTCAGGCTTGTAGCGGTGCCCCCTGGGAGGTCTTCGATTGATGGCCCCCTGAGAGGTCTCTAGTTGATTATTTTGATTGGTATTTTGACTGATGTTCTCATCCGCCTTTTGCCGATGTCCGCATCGAATCTCTCTTGCTGTAAAGGTGGAAGGCTAAATATGTAGGAAAAATAGTGAGAATGTACGTGAAATGCACGTGTCATGCAGATATGAAGTACAGGAATTCATCTAATTGAGTTTTAGAGGTAATAGCCGGGTTGGTCGCAATTTGCAGTAGGATCGATGCCCTTTGGAGTGGCTTTTAAATTTCATGCCTTTGGGGTTGCGAGGTTCTCAAATGTAACCTGTAGTCATTCTTTTAAGGTAGTGCGTCCCTTGTGGATTTTCACACTAGCTTTTCTCGGTGGGAAATGCATTTTTTTCAGATTTTCACATAACCCTGTGCCTTATTTTTTGCCTGGAATGGACCTAACCCAATATAGCGGCTTTTATTCATTTCAATTTTTGTAGGACAGACTGCCTGTTTCTAGGTTTTCACCCTGCCCTTTGGCCTAAATTTTGCATAGAGAGCCAGTAACGGTTTTCATCTCTAATGGCTTTTTTTATCTTTTTTTTTTTTTAGATTGTAAGAGAGGTTAAAGTTGTTGCCAAAGATCTTTCAACTGTGATCGGCATGTACTTACATCTTAGATAATGGTTGTATGAGCTTGATTCTTATCATGAAGGTGTTGTAGAATTGGCTTCACAGTTAATAATAGGATGAATCGGCCGAAACATCTGAGTTGTGAGAGTAGTAGAGGGTAGATAGTAACAATGTGCCGATTTTATACCGGAACTAGACAACTTTGAGTATGCAAAATAAACTGCTCTGGTCACATCAATATCATTGCATAAATGCATATATTTCAATTTGATTTCATGACACATGATCACCATCTGACGTAAACTCGAGAAATACAAGAACTTATCTAATTTCGATATAAATCCCAAAAGCATCAAACTCCTGTTATCAATCAGCCCTCTCGGGTTTTCATGATTGAAGATTTTCTCTCAGCCCTCCTTTTATTTCTCTCTCTTTTTACTTTTCTCTTTCTTTCTTTGTTTTCTTTTTAGCCTTTGCCATGGAACATCTTTTAGTCCGTCGGTGTTGATTGGATTTGCTTTCATCCTTGTTAGCAGGGAAGGTTGGTTCTTCTGACGGTGTTCTTTTTTTTTGGCATCAAAGACTTTCCCTTGACCCTTGTACAAACTGGCCGAGGTGGTGAGTTTCTTCCCTTTAATGTTGGTCATTAAAATCTATATCTTCTTTTTGTTTGCTTTGGTGGCTCAATTTTTAAAATACCCTTTAATGGTTGAGATGGAGTCGTACGTTGGCCTCAGATGGTTTAGGACAAAACTATGGTTTTTCTTATCTCTTTTTCTCTCTTTTTTTTATTTCTTATTTTTTTTTTGTTTTTTTAGTTTTATTTTTTATTTTTTTTATTTTTTTTGTTGTTATCTTTTTGCTAAAGGTAATGAGTTATCCTTCTAAGTTTGGCTATAAGGGCCCATTAAAGGACAATTTTGATTGGCTTTGGGGCTCACATCTCAAATGGTTGGGAGGAAGGAGTTATAAGTCTTGGTTCTAATGAGTGATATATTTCTTTTGAAGGTCCTAAGTTTCATTCGTCTAGCTCTTGATGTAGCCCTCGGAGTTTGATCCTATTTGGCTGCACTGTATGCGTCCTAGACCATAAGGAGGCAAAGGGATGGCTTTTAAAATTTTGCTCGTCATCATATTGGCATGTTGAAGCAGCGTTGTCCAACAATGTCCTTATCAATTTTTAACATATCATTCCAGGTCCAAGTAAAGGCTCTTTTTGTATTATTTTTTTACTTTTATGAATATTTTAGAATCTTCCTCTCTTCAAGAGTTATATCAGATTCTATCAAGATTTTCTTTGGATTTTCCAAAGTCCTGAGATTAAATATAGTCGTATTAATTGAATTAATGTCAAAATGAATGCATCGTGATCATAAGAAATGAAATCATTAGAAACACCGTACAAATATGCAAAATCGTTCATCATATTAAAATAACCAACATTGTCATAAAAAGTTCTTAGGATGAAAAGAACAAAGCATCTAAAAAATCATTATCTTCTTCTCCACTCCTGCTAGCGGATTAGCGATCTATTACCGCCATGGTTCACCCATCTTCTGATGGATGACAGTGACGTACTCATCTTCCTATAGCTCTTTGAAAACTTGCAACTCGGGTAAACTAAACCCAATCATATGCACGGTGGGTGTAACAACCCAAAGTAGACCCTAGTAGAATTACAAGGATTTTGCATTGGAAAATGGGTATTATTGTATCTGTGCAAGAATGAATTTGGATTTAATTTGGACTAAATTGAATTTGGTATAATGATTTTAGTATGTGACTAATAGGAATTGAGCAAGGACCAATTGAGATATTAGATAATGATTTTAAAAGTGTGAACCAATTGGAGTTTGACACTTGGACTGCTAGGTGGGAAGCATTTAGTAAGAAAGAAGAAAAGAATAAGAGAGGCAAAAGAGAGGCAGATATTTTTGGCTCTTCCCATTCCCTCTCTCTCTTTCGTGCATGAAGGCTTCTTCTTCTTCTTCATTTTTTGCTTCTGGCTCTTCTTTCCTTGTTGTCAACAACAGTTGTTTAGGGCTTTATAGTGGCTTAGAGATCCTTGCAAGGTAAGTTTTGTGGGATTGATCTTCTTCTTCTTGCTTTGCTCAGCTTCTATTGTTGGAATGGATTAATTGAGCTTTGTGTTGGTTGATTGTGCAAGAATTGGAAGATAAGAGGAAGAATAAGGGCAAAGTGAAAGTTGGTTCTTGAAGAAGAGGGGTTTGAAGCTGCAATTTTGAAGGTTTAGGAGTTTATATGCTTTGTTGTGTTCTATATTTTTGTTAGAATTTTTTGAAATCTAAGTTGTTAAATGTGTTTTAATATATGTTTGAGATGAGTTTTGAGCATATGTTGATAGTAAATATGTATAAGTATAGAGTAATTTATGGATTTGATGTTTTTTTATTGAGTTTATTGTCTTTGATATCATTTTTTATAATGGTATGTCTTAAAGATAAGATAAACGAAATGAATGTATATGCATGATTGTATGGGGTTGTGTTGAAGTTATATGCCTATTAAGAAGAATTTAGTTGAGTTTGGTTTCAAAAGCAAATGAGTTTTCTGCATAAATCTGGGTTTTGGTCGATCTACACGACGATAAGGAAGTTCTATACCGCCGTGTAATCGCGTTTTGGATGAGATTTTGGCTTGTCCGTCTTGCCACACGGCGGTAAGAAGGGTCTTCTACCACCGTGTAACATGTTACACGGCGGTTACGAGATTCCATACCACCGTGTAAATTCTTTCTATTTTCCAGAAGTTTTGGTTCGACATGTAACACGGCGGTCAGGCTCTACTTGACCCCCGTGTAAGATGTCTTACACGGAGGTAAGGATTTGCCATACTGCCGTATAAGCCCTGTTTTTCCAAAATGTTATTTTTGATACCCCCTTGTATGGTTTTTCTCACATGATATATAATTGAACATGCATTACTAAATCATTTTATGATAATTTAAAGGAACATATGAACTATATGCTTGGTCAATTGTGTGGCTTATAAGAAATGAGTTATGATAATTCATTTGTATATGTGTATTTGAGTAATGTTTATATAATAAACATAGAATTGTTTGAGCTTGATTATGTCATATTAGTGGATAGATAAGCATGCTTATTAAGGGTTAGAGTGTGAGTGCAGCTGCTACGTGTTGGCCCCTTTTGGGTCTTATGAGTCAGCCCCGTTTAGGTCTATATGATTGGAGACTTCGGTCTCCGCTTCTACCTTTGGGTATACATGATTCTAGACTCATGTGTCTCTATATGCTTTCGATGTTGTGTCCTATCAGTATCAATAGTACCCATATCCACTTTTTAGTGTAAAATCAGGTTGATATATGTTTCTAATGATATGAGAATGGGTATATGCTACATGTTTATGTACATGAGATGATAAGATATGATGTTTTTAATGTGTTTATAGGATATTGATGTTTTAGTTTCTTTATACTTGTGTGTATGCTCATGATAATTCAGTAACGTTATATATATATATGTGTGTGTGTGTGTGTGTGTGTATGGTGTATGTAGTTGACATGATGTACAAGTAAAATATTCCTTGAATGTTATGAAGTTGTGCTAAGCTAAATGGTTTGTTCTTGTGGTTATTTATATATGCATATCTATTCTTGTTTTGTGTTCCTCCCCACTAAGCGTTATCGCTTAGCACAGGTGTTTTCTCGTGTAGGTGGCAGGTTCAGTTCCAGAGTGGAGCATTTGCAGGTCGGCAACTAGGAATTTCTTATGGAGTCCTTTTTGTCTTTTGCTAGTATTTTGTATAGTTATGTACATGTTTTGTAAAGAGTTACTGTTTTAAACAATGTAATTTTTTGAAAAGGATATTTCAGTAAAGGTACATGAAAACGGTTATAAAAATATTCTTTTGTAATATTTGTATCGTTATATTCATATGATTATTTTGATCTCCTTTTTAGTTTAATGTTTTCGCTTTTGTTATGTGCACGTTCATTTGCATCTGTTTGCGTAGTGCTCCGGTATCCTTCTAAAGGGGGGGTGTCAGGGTGTTACAATTTTTTGTATCAGAGCCTGGCTATTGAGGTTCTAGTCTATAAGATGATAGAGTATAGAGTATATGAATGGGAGTCTATCTAGTGTCATGGCCTAATGCAGATGTCGTCTTGTGTAGTGTATAGATGGAGTCCGATTCAAGTGAGAATGTGGGTGAGATTATGGGTAGTGTGAATCCAGTTGGGGTTGATTGACCTGCACCTGAGCATGCTGCACCAGAGGGTCTGTAACAACCCGGATACACCCTAGTAGGATTTGTGATGATTTGGTATGTATATGGGTGTGTATTTATAAGAAATAAAACTTTTGAATGATTGTTTGGGTGAGAGGAAGAATTGGAAAGAAGATTGGTCAATTTTTGTTTTTAGAATGTCTGATTTAGCTTTTGTCGCGAGTGCGATAGAGCGCGCCAGTTGAAATTGTGTTTCAAGCGGGAATTTAAGTGGATTTTGAGTTGGGTTGGACATATGGTAGTCATGCAAGGGGTTTGGAAGGGTTTGGGACACATGTCTTAAGATAGACATGTGGCTTTGAGAAAATGTGCCAAGTGGACTTGTGCATGCAATAAAAGTGATTTGAGTGGGAAAATCTGTCTTCATTTGAGCCTTGCATGCAATTTTTCCCTCTTTCTTTCTTCTTTTGTGTTCCACGGGTTCCCTTCTTCTCCTTTATCTTTTGGGTGCCTTGATTGTATGTGGATTTCTGCATTGGATGGTTTGAAGAGGTTATTAATGGATTAAGAAGGTAAGTGTGACTTTGTTTTGTGTTGGGTCTTCTTCTATTCCATTTCTATTTTGGTTTGAGCCAGTTGGGTAATGGACTAAGAGGTGTTGTATTAGTGTTCTTTGCTGTGTTTGATGTTTTGGATGTAAGGATTGAGAAGGGCAAGGACAAGATCTTATTTGGGGTGTCTCGGTTGCTCTACTAGAGGTAGGGATTGTGTGCCCTTTAATTTTTGCATGTGTAGTGAATTGTGATATTGTGTCAGTTAATGCATGTTAATGTGTTTAATTGATATTTGATATAATTTAAATGTAAAATGGATGTCTATTGAAGTGTTGATTGAATTGCCTTGTGTATAATCTAGTAATCTTGTATGAACCCTACTTGTAGGGGAAAACTCTGCCCAGATTGTATCAGACCTCCGTGTGATGTTTTGGTGATATGTGGCATTTTACAACTTCAAATTAAGTGATTGTTGTTCTATTAGAACCATGACTTCGATATCTATAGAAGTCATAGAAATGACTATGATCCAATTCTGGCTCTAAGTGCCCCAAACATGGCCATAACATAAGTGTCTCTATTCTGGCGGGTCCATTGGAAAAATATAGTGTATTTAGCTCATATCTTATGTTTTATTTGTCTAAATTACCTATAACTTGTCCCATTAGAAACTTAACATCCTAGGGAATAATTGTTATGAAGGACATTTTTCCTACAAATAATGTTTAGGGTTGGTTTTTACGGTTCAAGTTTGAGGTTAAAAGCAGTCTTGTTGGGCACCTGTAGGAGCCTACTATCGCGAGCGCGACAGAACCAGTTACATGATAGACTTTCCTTCACATTTTGATCCCATGGTTTGGATGAATCATGTCCCACCTTTACCCCCCCCCCCCCCCCCCCCCTCTAGTTTGAGTATTTTTGTGTGTTTATACTTCCCGAAATGCACCCGAACTTCTCTACAAGTTCCTATAACTTATCGAATTCATGTTTAACATTATGAGATGAGTATATGAATGTGTTTCGGCATACATATTATATATCATATGTATTATTTACTAGTAGGAATTATACATTATTGTATTGTTTAGCATGTATATGAATTGAGTGAGATGTGATTGTGATTGGATACGTGAATATGTGTTGTAGTAATTAGAGTGTTAGCGAGCCTGAAGTGTGAAGTTAGTGTATATATAAGCATGCTTATACAGGTTTTTGCGCAGCTGCTTTGTAGACCATTATGGTCTTTTGTCTAGAGACTTCGGTCTCTTTTGTTACCTCCAGTATTCGAATGTTTTCAGACTTATGTCTTTTGTTTTAGATACTGAATTTCATCGGTATCTTTTGTACCCGTATCCACAGTTCGTGAGAGTTCAGGCTTCTTATTTGCTTTTGTGTTGATTGAACTTATGCTTTTGATAATGGAATAATTGTTTTGTTTTGAGCATTTCATATTAATGCTTTTGGATCGGTTATGTTTGTCAAGTGGACTTGATATTGTCAAGATTCCGTTATGTGTTATGTATATAAGAATGTTATGGTGCTTTAAATATGTTAGTTTTGATAAGATTGAATTGTACATGTTATAATTTTGTAATTGACTTTGCATTTATGCCTTGGCATGATATGTATCTACTGTAACTGTAGCGCCCCAAAACCCGTGGGAGGATATCGGAGTCGCTACAACGCATGCACATACAGAACACTCATGCGAAAGCGAAGAGAAAATCATACAATCACATGCAGCGGAATAATGGTCTTTAATATAACGAAACATGCCAAAAAGCAAACTCATGTATTCGTTTATATATTAAAAATGAAACTGTTCTTTTACATTATAACATTTACTTTACATTTATATACTGTATACAAAATACACTTTGCTTGGCCATATACATGTCCTATACAAAAGTCGCTTTACTTTTACATATGGCAAGCTATACAAAATGCTAGAACATGTATACAAAACTATGCCATATACAAAAAGACTTCAATATATACTCCTAGTGGCAATGACCTTGCCGATGTGCAACCCTCCGAACCTGTAAACCTACACGGGAAAACACCCCAGCTAAGCGAAATCGCTTAGTGGGGATATCACATATAAAAGACTTCTAACGAAGTCACAAGCATAATCATCAAGAATATCATTAGACGATATGCCAATCATCTATAAGTATATAAGGATATAAGCATTTATCATATTTGTAACATACCAAACATATAGTCATTCTGCTATATAACGTATCTACTAATCTCATGTAACCTATATCATGTTCATGTTCTTCTAACTCTAATTATCAGCTCATGTGACATATAATATCATGTCATTGCATATCATGTCCATTTATTTACATATAAGCATAAAAGCATACTTTAGCATATCTTGTACAAATAGTAACTTCTCATATACATGTAAGCTCATTTAAACGTTTTAGATGTACGATAGCCATATACTTCTCTAGCCATGTACTATAGCTCTTTAGCATTTATACATCTCTTGTACATATAGACATCATTTCTTATACATATAATAGTATCATCTCTTGTACATTTAACATCAATTCATATACTTTTACATTTTACATTTAGCCCATTGTCATAACATAAGTGGATACGGGTACATGTAGATACCAAGTAATGGTACCAAAACATCTAGAGACCATAGTCTCAAGCCATCTAGAGACCGTAGTCCCAAACTTCTAGATACTTTAAGTATCAACATCTAGACATCCGTCGATATCAAACATATAAACACCCGTCAGTGCCAAACATCTAGCAGCTGCAAATCATCTAACCCTTTATAGGCATGCCTATCTATCCACTTGTATGAGCATCTAAGGCTCATAACCATTATCCCATATCAAAACATGTATGGTCATTCATATAGATTTACTTAAACCCATGCTAGTCATGTAATCTACTTTATATCTTACTATACATACATACATGTCATTCTAAACTCATTCACAAGTAACTCTATTTGCATATCATTGCATGCATGGTTCACCATGCTCAAGATAATTTAAATATATGCTTGTTAATACGCATCATCATTCGTGATTTATCATACTTAATTTACACATGGATATACTCATATATATGCATTAGCATGTTCATGATTATACACATTCACATTTACACTTATTCACCTTCACATTCTTGTTGTACGCATCCACATTAAAGACTATACATATTCACATTCAAAACTATAGCATTCACATTCATGATTTATCATATTCGCATTCACATACTTAATTCATCACACTTAGAACACTTATAACTCATATATATATTAGTATGCATAATTTATCATACTTAGGATACTCATTTTATAATGATAAATATGTATTGGACAAGTCATGGGAACTCGTGGTGAAGTTCGGGTGCATTTCCGGAAGAAAAATACCCTAAAAAGACAAAACAGGGAGGGGTCACGGTGGTAATGACCTTGTTATGAAGGTCCATAAATAGGCATTCTGCCTGCTAAAAACATATGTCATGGTGGCGATGAATTTCATTGTGACCGTGACATACAAAAATAAGCAAAACAGAAGCTAAACTTCAGGACTGCTTCGCATCACAATGTTATATAGCCCAAACAGAAGTCTTACACTCCAGTTTTGGCATAGGTCCCTTCATAACATTTATTCCTCTATGTCTTATTTTCAAAATGGGACAAGTTTTAGGGCAATTGGATTTGGAAAACATCGGATATGAAATAAACAATATAGACTGTTCCAGTGAACCCTACAAGGTAGAGACACGTCTGTTTGTGCTATTTTTAAGGGTCTTAGAGCAAGAATTAGCTCAAATTCATTTCTGACATATATATAGGTATAGAAGATATGGTTAAAATAAAGCAACAAAAACTCAATTTGGAGTTCTGAAACTCCAGTTATGCCCGAAACACTATACGGAGGTCTAGTAAGCTATAAGCAGAATTTTCCCTAACACTAGGGTTCATGCTTTTCATGCTTATTCACTTAATATGCTCATGGATTTTGTTCAATACTCATCACACATCATGTCTACACTTCAAGTACACCTCTATCAATTAACACATAATTATGCATCAATTACACATCACAGCCAACTATCCAACACATATAATCAAATAAAATACACATAAGAACACATATATCCCAAACCTCAAAAGTAGGTTGCTGGACACTCTCTCACTATCTAGAGCTTCTCCTTGCCCTTAGCCTTCCTCTTATCCAGTAATTCTTGCATAATCAATCAAACACCTACTCTTAGTCCATAACTCAAATCTCTTAAACCAAATCAGAAATGAGTAGAAGAAAGAGATGAACACAACTTATTAAACACACTTACCTTCTTCACTTAATTATCTTCTTTAAACTAATCCACATGCAATCAAATTCCAGATTCAAGCATTAGGAAACCAAATTAAAATCAATGAGAAGAGAGAGATAAATTTCATAAAAATGCAGAGAGAGATGGTCGGATTCCATTATGCTCAAATCCAATTTTCTGCCTCTTCATATTCTTAAATTGCATGCAAAAAGATTTGCTGGCTCAAGGGAGGAGCCACACGTGGATTCCACTAATCCCATCCACCAAAGTTGCATCTCAATCCTTGGATATTAACCATTTAATCCCTCATATTAATTATGTCCTTTAATTGTAACTTTTCCTTTTCAAATTACACCCTTGGCCCATTAATTACTCACTTAATCCAATCTCATTAACACCCTAACATGCAATTGACACTATAATCCAACTAGGGTATACTTTGGGGTATTACAATTCTACCCTCCTTAAGAAATTTCATCCTCAAAATTTCCACTATAATAAATAGAAAATCATGCTAGTCAATGCACAAATGTAAATCTTACCAGATGGACCAGCAGGATCTTCAACTTCTTCTCCTATCATGGCAAAGACTTGCCTATGTCCGCTAGGAGCAGTAGGCCGCTCTACTGTTTCGGACCTTACTTGTGCTCCTCTTCCTATTCCTCCACTAGTTCTTGTTGATCCAGATACGTTCGCATTTCCTCTATTCACTTGAGAACCAGAATTCTCTTTAATCTCAGGGCAGTTAGCAAACATGTGGTCCATACTCCGCATTTGAAACATGCTCCTGTAAGTTTTCTGCATGTTCCCCAATTGTTCCTTTGACAGTGCTCACATTTAGGTATTGTGCTACCTCTACTCAAAGGAGGCACAACACTACCCATCGATGTAGGCTCTCTAAATGAATCTTGCATAACCTGTCCACTTGCAACTCCTCTAGTCTTCTTACTACTAACTCTATCATTTCCAGATACTTTCCTCTTATGCTCTTTCTTTTGCTTTATTAACTCAGCTTCTTCCAATTTGATAGCAGCCAATACCAACTGAAAATAATTTACTGATTGCATAACAGCCATGGTAGACAAAGGTCCTCTTATAGGTTCTCTTAATCAGTCCTCAAATTGTCGACATCTAAAATCATCTGTTAACAATCCTTTCGGCACATATTTACCCAGTCGACTGAATTCCTTGTCATATTCTCCTACTGTCATACCTCTTTACTTCACACTCACAAACTCTCACCACTTCGCTTCTTTATAAGCTTTAGTGATGTACTTCCTTTCAAATTCTTGAGCAAAGAAGTCCCAATTTAACTCATCTGGTCGCTGGGGATTCCGAAGTACTAGTTCCCACCAGTCATAAGCTGGACCTTGCAATAATGATACTGCACATGTCACACGCTGATCTTGTGGACAATTAATTTTCTGTAATATCCTTTGCGTCCTTTGTAACCAAAACTCAGCCATCTCTGACTGATCCAAAGTAGTCCCACTGAACTCCTCTGCCCCTCTCTTCCTAATCAAGTCTGTTGGAGGCTTAGGGGCACTTATCCTTTCCATTACTTGTATCATTCCTTGCCACAACATTGGGTCACCATAATTCGGACATACACCTTCTGCTTGGGGCCTATCTTGTGCTGGCTGATTAACTCTCGCCGCAGGATTAACACTACCCGTCGTTTCTCCTACATCCTCACTCGGATCCGACTCCATCTACTACCTACACAGGGTAACATCTGCATTAGGCCACAAGTCTAGATAGACTCACATACATGTAATCATTACTCTAACATCTTATCACCAAGAAACATCTACCTAGGCTCTGATACCACAACTTGTAGCGCCCCAATACCCCTTGGGAGGATATCGGAGTCGCTACAACGCATGCACATACAGAACACTCATGCGAAAGCGAAGAGAAAATCATACAATCACATGCAGCGGAATAATGGTCTTTAATATAATAAAACATGCCAAAAAGCAAACTCATATGTTCGTTTATATATTCAAAATGAAACTGTTCTTTTACATTATAACATTTACTTTACATTTATATACTGTATACAAAATACACTTTGCTTTTCCATATACATGTCCTATACAAAAGTCGCTTTACTTTTACATATGCCAAGCTATACAAAATGCTAGAAGATGTATACAAAACTATGCCATATACAAAAAGACTTCAATATATACTCCTAGTGGCCATGACCTTGCAGATGTGCAACCCACCGAACCTGTAAACCTACACGGGAAAACATTCGTGCTAAGCGAAATCGCTTAGTGGGGATATCACATATAAAAGACTTCTAACGAAGTCACAAGCATAATCATCAAGCATATCATTAGACGATATGCCAATCATCTATAAGCATATAAGGATATAAGCATATATCATACTTGTAACATACCAAACATATAGTCATTCTGCTATATAACATATCTACTAATCTCATGTAACCTATATCATGTTCATGTTCTTCTAACTCTAATTATCAGCTCATGTGACATATAATATCATGTCATTGCATATCATGTCCATTTATTTACATATAAGCATAAAAGCATACTTTAGCATATCTTGTACAAATAGTAACTTCTCATGTACATGTAAGCTCATTTAAACGTTTTAGATGTACGATAGCCATATACTTCTCTAGCCATGTACTATAGCTCTTTAGCATTTATACATCTCTTGTACATATAGACATCATTTCTTATACATATAACAGTATCATCTCTTGTACCTATAACATCAATTCATACACTTTTACATTTTACATTTAGCCCATTGTCATAACATAAGTGGATACGGGTACATGTAGATACCAAGTAATGGTACCAAAACATCTAGAGACCATAGTCTCAAGGCATCTAGAGACCGTAGTCCCAAGCATCTAGATACTTTAAGTATTAACATCTAGACATCCATCGATGCCAAACGTATAGACACCCGTCAGTGCCAAACATCTAGCAGCTGCAAATTATCTAACCCTTTATAGGCATGCCTATCTATCCACTTGTATGAGCATCTAAGGCTTATAACCATTATCCCATATCAAAACATGTATGGTCATTCATATACATTTACTTAAACCCATGCTAGTCATGTAATCTACTTTATATCTTACTATACATACATACATGTCATTCTAAACTCATTCACATGTAACTCTATATGCATAGCATTGCATACATGGTTCACCATGCTCAAGATATTTTAAATATATGCTTGTTAATACGCATCATCATTCATGATTTATCATACTTAATTTACACATGGATATACTCATATATATGCATTAGCACGTTCATGATTCTACACATTCACATTTACACTTATTCACCTTCACATTCTAGTTGTACGCATCCATAGTCAAGACTATACATATTCACATTCAAAACTATAGCATTCGCATTCACATACTTAATTCATCACACTTAGAACACTTAAAACTCATATATATATTAGTATGCATAATTTATCATACTTAGGATACTTATTTTATAATGACAAATATGTATTGGACAAGTCATGGGAACTCGTGGTGAAGTTCGGGTGCATTTCGGGAAGAAAAACACCCTAAAAAGACAAAACAGGGAGGGGTCACGGTGGTAATGACCTTGTTGTGACCATGAGGTCCATAAATAGGCATTCTTCCTGCTAAAAACATATGTCATGGTGGTGACAAATTTCATTGTGACCATGACATACCAAAATAAGCAAAACAGAAGCTAAACTTCAGGACTGCTTCGCATCATAATTTTGTACAGCCCAAACCGAAGTCTTACACTCAATTTTTTGCAAAGGTCCCTTCATAAAATATATTCCTCTATGTATTATTTTTAATGTGGGACATGTTTCAGTACAATTGAATTTGTAAAACATCAGCTATGAAATAAACAATATAGACTGTTCCAGTGAACCCTACAAGGTAGAGACACGTCTGTTTGTGCTGTTTTTAGGTGTCTTAGAGCAAGAATTAGCTCAAAATCATTTTTGCAAAATTTATAGGTATAGAGGTCATGGTTAGAATGAAGCAACAAAAAATCAATTTGGAGTTCTGAAACTCCAGTTATGCCCGAAATACTATACGGAGGTCTAGTAAGCTATAAGCAGAATTTTCCCTAACACTAGGGTTCATACTTTTCATGCTTATTCACTTAATATGCTCATGGTTTTTGTTCAATACTCATCACACATCATGGGTACACTTCAAGTACACCTCTATCAATTAACACATAATCATGCATCAATTACACATCACAGCCAACTATCCAACACATATAATCAAATAAAATCAACATAAGAACACATATATCCCAAACCTAAAAAGTAGGTTGCTGGACACTCTCTCACTATCTAGAGCTTCTCCTTGCCCTTAGCCTTCCTCTTATCCAGTATTTCTTGTATAATCAATCAAACACCTACTCTTAGTCCATAACTCAAATCTCTTAAACCAAATCAGAAATGAGTAGAAGAAAGAGATGAACACAACTTATTAACCACACTTACCTTCTTCACTTAATTCTCTTCTTCAAACTAATCCACATGCAATGAAATTCAAGATTCAAGCATTAAGAAACCAAGTTAAACTCAATGAGAAGAGAGAGATTGTAACACCCCCTTCCCATACATAGGCGATCCCATCCGATAAGGATTGAGATGCCGTATGAGTCAAGGTGTCACCAAACAATAGCAAAGCAAAACATACATCCATTTAAAACATACATTCAGAAATACAGAATAATTAAAAACATAACATGCAGAAAGCAAAAGTTGATCATGCATTACTATAATAAACTATTACAATAACGATCTGATCAACTAGCAGAAACAAAATAATATTACATATACAAAATATAGATACAAAAGCGGAAGCTGATACAAAACTGATACATGAGAGTTCTATACAAAAAGAATCAACAACTATTACAAAATTGAGCCCTACACTAAACCCTTCTGTGTTGGCTTGATGACGGCGACTCTCTCAAAGCAAAACTCCTTCCGCACCTGCACGGGTAAAAACACCGTGCTAAGCGATAAACGCTTAGTGGGGAAACACACATAAATTATGGACGGCCATTCACAATGGTCGTCAAGGCATTTCACATTCACAATGGCAGAATACAATGGCTACAACATAATCCATGTAAACATGCTTATTTTTAAAAGCCATACAATCAGTATCTCAATAATCATATCCATTCCAGAATAATCCAACATATGTTTCATCATTAAACTCATTCAGATATTCCACTTAATAGCCAAATCAGATCAGAATAATTCTATTAAACATTTAAAGAACACCTGCTGACTCTAGACAGTGGATAACGAGTGTACTGAAGGTACCTTACGGGTACGAATCGAATACTGAGGGTACCTCACAGGTACAAGTCAAATGTTATTTCATTTATCAAAACATGTTATTCATATACTGAGGGGAGCTTAAACAAGATCCTAATACTGAAGGGTTCGCGAGGAACCAAACGGGGACCTGATCGGGGTCCAAACTGAACTGAGGGCTGCAGCTAAAAGACTCTATTAGGAATGCCTAACTATCCACTTACTCGACTCTAGCAGGTTATACGTCATTCAAATCACATTTCAGAATACGGAATATAATTCATCAGAAAATCATGGTATCATTCAAATCAAAGCATATAAAAGTATGGCATGCATCATACCACAATATAAATCCATACAGAAGAAACACCAAATTCATTTCTGAGTCAAAAGTTGGGAAAATTTCGAAAAAAGAGCAAAACGGGGAAACGGGCGAGATTGGCTGGTCACAAGGCGTGACTGGCCTCCTCACAGGGCAGGTCACGAGACGTGACTGAGGGTCACGCCTCGTGACTTGCCTCATCCCTCGCAGATCACGCGGTGCTCACACAGGTCACGGGACGTGACTGGACGTCACGTCTCGTGACTTGCTTCTCTCTTCAGCCGATCACGCGACATGCCTTTTATCAGACCGGTCACGAGGCGTGACGGGGAGTCATGTCTCGTGACTGCCTTCCTCAAGGCCGGTCACGCGTTGTGATAGGCAATCACAACTCGTGACTGGCTTTGCTCTGGCAGGTCACGAGTCGTGACTGGAAGTCATGTCTCGTGACTTGCCCTCTCTTCCTTGGCTAGTCACGCGACTAAAAATCCGAAAAACGGGATTTCTAGAGTAACTCGATTTCCAGTTTTCCAGAATACAGAAATCAATCCCAAATTCGATTCAAAACCAATCAAACCTGCTCTTACCTTCTGGAAAACATCCTAAACAATATAAGCAACATATATACAACCCAATTTCAACATTTAATCAACCAAATCAAGAATATATGCAATCAAGTTCATCAAGAACATAAACCCTAGAATTTTACAGTAAACTCAAAATCATACAAATCACAAGCAAATATTCCCAAACCTGAATTCTAAGCTTTTCTTCACTTAGTCCCACTGCTCCCAGCAATCTCCTTGCCTTTGGGATCGCGTGGAGCCTCAGCTAAACACAAATATCCAACATGCAACCCTAAGATAAACCTAAACTCAAGGAAGAAGAAGATGAAAATTACATTAAGACAAAGACAAAGATACACACTAACCAATTTAGAAGATGCAAGGAGGGATTAACCCAACCAATTCAAGCTTGAATCCAAACCACAATTCTTAGAGTAAAGAAAATGAAGAAGGAGAAGGTGAGTGAAGAAGAAAACGTAAATCTGACTATTTCCTTTCTTTCATTCCCTTGTCTTTTTCTTTACTTTGCCCTAAGCATGTGTCCAATTCCCATTGGTGAAGCTAATCACTCACACCAAACTAAAATACACTACACACACTCTACACACTCCTAATTAAAACACCCTACAATGGTATGCTCAAGTGCACACAATTATTTCTCAATTAATTAACACACTAATGCCATGTATGCACCCACACTCTAACAAAACCCCAAGAACATAAATTTTACTAAAATACCCTTATGAAATGCCGAACACATGCGAATGCTTACACATACAGACAGACAGACAGGCTCATTCTACTAGGGGGCAAACGGGGTGTGACAACTCTCCCCTACTAATAAGAATTTTGTCCTCGAAATTCTCACCTGAACTGAACAATTGCGGATATTGAGCTCTCATCGAATCCTCTGGTTCCCAAGTCGCTTCTTCGACTCCATGATGGATCCATAATACTTTAACCAAAGGAATCTGCTTACTTCTCAACTGCTTCACCTCTCGGGCTAGAATAGCTCGCGGTTCCTCATCATAAGAGAAGTCTGGCTGAACCTGGATATCCTGAACTGACAGAACATGCGAAGGATCTGATCTGTACCGACGAAGCATCGAAATGTGAAACACATCGTGGAACTTTGCTAACTCCATCGGTAACGCCAATCTATAGGCTACAGGTCCTACCTTAGCCAAAATCTCATAAGGTCCAATGAAACGAGGACTAAGCTTGCCTTTCTTGCCAAATTGAAGCACTTTCCTCCAAGGTGAAACCTTAAGGAAAACCTTGTCCCCGATCTCAAAATGCACATCTTTCCTTTTTAAATTGGCGTAAGACTTCTGTCGATCCTTGGCTGCCTTCAAATTCCGCTGCACTACTCTGATTTTCTCTTCAGTATCTCTAACCAAGTCTGGTCCAATCATAGATCTCTCGGATAGCTCGGTCCAATAAATCGGAGTCCTACACTGACGACCATACAAAGCCTCATATGGTGCCATACCGATGCTCGACTGAAAACTGTTGTTGTAGGCAAACTCCATAAGCGACACATATCTGTCCCAGCTACCCGGAAAATCCAAAGCACAAGCTATCATCATATCCTCCAGAATCTGAATAACTCGCTCTGACTGACCATCGGTCTGAGGATGAAACGCTGTACTGAAGTTCAACCTAGTGCCCAAAGCTCTCTGTAACTCCTTCCAAAACTTGGAAGTAAACCTCGGATCCCGATCTGACACTATGGACAAAGGCACACCATGCAACCGAACTATCTCATCCACATAGATACTGGCTAATCTGTCCATGGAGTAGTCGACTCTAACCGGCAGAAAGTAAGCTGACTTCGTAAGTCGATCCACAATAACCCAAACTGAGTCATGTTTCCTTTGAGTCAAAGGCAAACCAGAAACAAAGTCCATGGCGATATCATTCCATTTCCACTCAGGAATGGATAAAGGCGTAAGCAAACCCGAAGGTACCTGATGCTCGGCCTTTACCTGCTGACAAGTCAAGCACTTGGAAACAAAATCCACAATGTCTCTCTTCATACCGAACCACAAAAAGAATTGCTTCATGTCTCGGTACATCTTCTCACTACCCGGATGCATAGTAAAGACTGTACTATGCGCCTCACTCATAAGCTGTCTCCTCAACTCCTCAGACTCTGGCACACATAAGCGATCTCTGAACATAAGCACCCCATCCTGAACTGAGAACTCTGACTGCTTACTCGATCTGACCTCATGCACAATCCGCTGAAGTCTCACATCATCTCTCTGAGCATCCACTATCCTCTGTCTCAAGGTAGGCTTCACACGCAACTCAGCAAGCAAAGCCCCATCTGAACCAAATCGCCATCTGAATCGCCTCAAGAACAAAGCTGAAACTGACTTCCGACTCAAAGCATCGACGACTACATTAGCTTTACCAGGATGGTAATCCACAATGCAGTCGTAGTCCTTAAATAACTCAAGCCAACGCCGCTGTCTCATGTTCAACTCTTTCTGTGAAAGGAAGTACTTCAAGCTCTTGTGGTCCGAAAAGATCCTACACTTTTCCCCATACAGATAATGGCGCCAAATCTTCAAAGCAAAGATTACGGCCGCCAACTCAAGATCATGTGTCGGATAGTTCCTCTCATGTGGCTTCAACTGTCGAGAAGCATAAGCCACGACCTTACCTTCCTGCATCAGTACACATCCATGACCAACACCCGAAGCATCACCGTAAATAACAAACTCCTTACCCGATATGGGTTGAGTAAGGATAGGAGCCTCAACAAGCAACTGCTTTAACCGATCAAAACAAGACTGACACCTGTCTGACCACTCAAATCTAACTCCTTTCCTCAACAATCTAGTCATCGGAGCAGCAATCACAGAAAATCCTTTAACAAAGCAACGGTAGTAACCTGCTAAACCAAGGAAACTCCTCACTTCCTGAACATTTCTAGGCGCTTTCCAATCAACTATCGCCTCAATCTTGGCTGGATCTACCTGGATACCTCTAGCTGAAACAATGTGACCAAAGAATGATACTTCTCGAAGCCAGAAATCACACTTGCTAAGCTTAGCAAACAACTGATGCTCTCTCAACATTTGTAGAAGTAATCGAAGATGCTCCTCATGCTCACTCTCATCCTTGGAATACACCAAGATGTCATCAATGAACACTACTACAAATCGATCTAAGTATAGCCTAAACACACGATTCATCAGATCCATAAAAGCCGCTGGAGCATTAGTCAAACCAAACGGCATCACAAGAAACTCATAGTGACCATACCTAGTCCGTAATGCAGTCTTAACCACATCCGCATCCTGAACTCGAAGCTGATAGTACCCTGATCGAAGATCTATCTTAGAGAAAACACCTGCACCTCGAAGCTGATCAAATAAATCTTCAATCCTAGGCAACGGATACTTGTTCTTCACTGTAACTTTATTAATCTGCCTATAGTCGATACACATCCGCAAAGATCCATCTTTCTTCTTGACAAACAGGACTGGAGCTCCCCAAGGAGATATGCTAGGTCGAATAAACCCCTTATCCAATAACTCTTGTAGCTGAGATTTAAGTTCCCTCAACTCTACAGGAGCCATCCGATAAGGTGCTCTCGAAATAAGTGCTGTACCTGGCATAATCTCAATGGACAACTCAACCTCTCTCTCAGGAGGCAAACCAGGCAACTCGCTTGGGAACACATCACTAAACTCCCGCACTACTGGAATGTCCTCAATCAGAACCTGATCCCTCTTGGAATCTAGCACAACTGCTAGAAAAGCCTCACAACCTTTCCTGATAAACCTCTTGGCTTGCATCGCAGAAATCACATTATTCACAGAACTAGCACCCAAACCTTTCAAAAACACAAAAGACTGACTTCTATCCCGAAGTACAACTGTCTTCCTATGACAATCAACTACAGCCCGATGCTTACCCAACCAGTCCATACCCAGAATCAGATCAAACTCTCTGAAAGGTAACTCAATCAAATCCGCTGGAAGCACAGCTCCCTCAACAATCAGAGGACAACTCCTAAAAACTCTACTCACACTGACACTATGCCCTAATGGACTGGTCACACAAATCTCATAATCTAACTGATCAACTGAATGCAACTTATCAACAATTTTATCTGTGCACAAATATGAGTGTGTGGAACCAGGATCAATTAGAGCATATAACTCAGTGTCATGGAGTAGGAACTTACCAGCAATAACGTCAGACGCATCCTGCTCATCTCTAGCTCTCATAGCATAAGCTCTAATGGCACCCTGAGGAGGATGCTCAACAGTCTCAGAAGCAGCTCCATCTCTATGCCGACCACCTTTACCTCTACCTCGGCCTCTACCACGGGTAGCCTGAGAAGCATTCGAACCAACCCTACTGGCCTCTCTCTGGGAATCTGAATCCTCATGTAATCTCGGACAACTGGCCAAAAGATGCTCAGAACTCCCACACCTGAAGCACGCACCGGAGAGCCACCTACACTCACCCTGATGTGACTTACTACAGTGAGGACAAACTGATGTAGTCTCAGCTCTACCACCCCTACCAGAACCTGACACAACTGCAGAACCCTGTCGTCTACCTCTAGAAGCCGGGCCAGAAGATGACTCATCATGTGGGTTCCTAGATCTCTTACCCGTAGAAGATCCTCCACGAGAAGAACTCCTCCTCTGAGCTCTCTCTCTCATCACAGTCTCAGATAACTCAGCTCTCACAGCAGCCTCTACGATCTGGTAATAACTGACCCCAGGTATGCACATCAGAGAAATCAAAGCAATCTTCAAAGACTCATTTAACCCTGCCTCGAAATGCTTTCATCTAAAATCATCGGTCATAACTCCACGTGGGGCATAGCGAGATAACCTATTGAACTCTTTCTCATAATCTGCTACAGACATAGCCCTCTGTCTCAAACCCAAAAACTGCGCCCATCTCGCATCTCTATAAGTCTGAGTAATGTACTTCTTTGTGAACTCACCCTCAAAGAACTCCCAAGTAATCGGATCCGGTAGCTGAGGATGCCTGGAAACCAATTCCCACCATTCAAATGCAGACCCTTGCAGAAGAGCTAATGCACACTCTGCCTGCTGATCAGGAGGACACCGAATCTCTCTCAAAGCACGTTTTACTTTATCTAACCATCTCTCTGCCATCTCAGATTCATTCAAACCAGTGCAATAAAAATCCTCAACTCCTGCCCTTCTCAAATTCTCCATAGGTGCTCTAGGAGCAGTCACTCTCTCCAAAACCCTAGCCATGTCCTGATGCAACCTAAACATAGCCTCAAAGGACATGGCTGCGGCCTCGGGCTGGACACTAGCATGCTGAGCCGACACAGTAACAGAAACAGACGGATCCACTGCTGGAGGATTCACACTCTCGGCAGATTCCTCAAGTGATCCACGAACAGAATTAGAAGCCATCTAAACAAACAAGAAACAACCGTATCAGCCAACACAGATCTAGACTCATACACATCTAAGCAACTCAGAACAATCACAACAACACCCAGAAACGCCTAAACCTATGCTCTGATACCACAAACTGTAACAACCCATTCCCATACATAGGCGATCCCATCCGATAAGGATTGAGATGCCGTATGAGTCAAGGTGTCACCAAACAATAGCAAAGCAAAACATACATCCATTTAAAACATACATTCAGAAATACAGAATAATTAAAAACTTAACATGCAGAAAGCAAAAGCTGATCATGCATTACTATAATAAACTATTACAATAACGATCTGATCAACTAGCAGAAACAAAATAATATTACATATACAAAATATAGATACAAAAGCGGAAGCTGATACAAAACTGATACATGAGAGTTCTATACAAAAAGAATCAACAACTATTACAAAATTGAGCCCTACACTAAACCCTTATGTGTTGGCTTGATGACGGCGACTCTCTCAAAGCAAAACTCCTTCCGCACCTGCACGGGTAAAAACACCGTGCTAAGCGATAAACGCTTAGTGGGGAAACACACATAAATTATGGACGGCCATTCACAAAGGTCGTCAAGGCATTTCACATTCACAATGGCAGAATGCAAAGGCTACAATATAATCCATGTAAACATGCTTATTTTTAAAAGCCATACAATCAGTATCTCAATATTCATATCCATTCCAGAATAATCAAACATATGTTTCATCATTAAACTCATTCAGATATTCCACTTAATAGCCAAATTAGATCAGAACAATTCTATTAAACATTTAAAGAACACCTGCTAACTCTAGACAGTGGATAACGAGTGTACTGAAGGTACCTTACGGGTAAGAATCGAATACTGAGGGTACCTCATAGGTACAAGTCAAATGTTATTTCATTTATCAAAACATGTTATTCATATACTGAGGGGACCTTAAACAAGATCCTAATACTGAAGGGTTCGCGAGGAACCAAACGGGGACCTGATCGGGGTCCAAACTGAACTGAGGGCTGCAGCTAAAAGACTCTATTAGGCATGCCTAACTATCCACTTACTCGACTCTAGCAGGTTATACGTCATTCAAATCACATTTCAGAATACGGAATATAATTCATCAGAAAATCATGGTATCATTCAAATTAAAGCATATAAAAGTATGGCATGCATCATACCACAATATAAATCCATACAGAAGAAACACCAAATTCATTTCTGAGTCAAAAGTTGGGAAAATTTCGGAAAAAGAGCAAAACGGGGAAACGGGCGAGATTGGCTGGTCACAAGGCGTGACTGGCCTCCTCACAGGGCAGGTCACGAGACGTGACTGAGGGTCACGCCTCGTGACTTGCTTCGTCCCTCGCAGATCACGCGCCGCTCACACAGGTCACGGGACGTGACTGGACGTCACGTCTCGTGACTTGCTTCTCTCTTCAGCCGATCACGCGACATGCCTTTTATCAGACCGATCACGAGGCGTGACGGGGAGTCTCGTCTCGTGACTGCCTTCCTCAAGGCCGGTCACGCGTTGTGATAGGCAATCACAACTCGTGACTGGCTTTGCTCTGGCAGGTCACGAGTCGTGACTTGCCCTCTCTTCCTTGGCTAGTCACGCGACTAAAAATCCGAAAAACGGGATTTCTACAGTAACTCGATTTCCAGTTTTCTAGAATACAGAAATCAATCCCAAATTCAATTCAAAACCAATCAAACCTGCTCTTACCTTCTGGAAAACATCCCAAACAATATAAGCAACATATATACAACCCAATTTCAACATTTAATCAACCAAATCAAGAATATATGCAATCAAGTTCATCAAGAACATAAACCCTAGAATTTTACAGTAAACTCAAAATCATACAAATCACAAGCAAATATTCCCAAACCTGAATTCTAAGCTTTTCTTCACTTAGTCCCACTGCTCCCAGCAATCTCCTTGCCTTTGGGATCGCGTGGAGCCTCAGCTAAACACAAATATCCAACATGCAACCCTAAGTTAAACCTAAACTCAAGGAAGATGAAGAAGATGAAAATTACAGTAAGACAAAGACAAAGATACACACTAACCAAATTAGAAGATGCAAGGAGGGATTAACTCCACCAATTCAAGCTTGAATCCAAACCACAATTCTTAGAGTAAAGAAAATGAAGAAGGAGAAGGTGAGTGAATAAGAAAATGTAAATCTGACTATTTCCTTTCTTTCATTCCCTTGTCTTTTTCTTTACTTTGCCCTAAGCATGTGTCCAATTCCTATTGGTGAAGCTAATCACTCACACCAAACTAAAATACACTACACATACTCTACACACTCCTAATTAAAACACCCTACAATGGTATGCTCAAGTGCACACAATTATTTCTCAATTAATTAACACACTAATGCCATGTATGCACCCACACACTAACAAAACCCCAAGAACATACATTTTACTAAAATACCCTTATGAAATGCCGAACACATGCGAATGCTTACACATACAGACAGACAGACAGGCTCATTCTACTAGGGGGCAAACGGGGTGTGACAGAGATAAATTTCAGAAAAATGCAGAGAGAGATGGCCGGATTCCATTATGCTCAAATCCAATTTTCTACGTCTTCATATTATTAAATTGCATGCAAAAAGATTGGCTGGCTCAAGGGAGGAGCAACACGTGGATTCCACTAATCCCATCCACCAAAGTTGCACCTCAATCCTTGGATATTAACCATTTAATCCCTCATAATAATTATGTCCTTTAATTGTAACTTTTCCTTTTTCAATTACACCTTTGGCCCATTAATTACTCACTTAATCTAATCTCATTAACATCCTGACATGCAATTGACACTATAATCCAACTAGGGTATACTTTGGGGTATTACAGTAACGCTTGCTTGTGTGGTCCTTTATTTTTGTACATCCACACTAAGCGTTATCGCTTAGCACGGATGTTTGTTTTTGTGTAAGTTCGTAGGATTGGTTTTGCTTTGGAGTCGCGCATCTGCTGGCCACTAAGAGTTGAAGTCTTCTTTTTGTACTAGTATAGGGATAAGTTGTATAGTCCAGTTTTTGCTTGTACATTTTATAAGGCATGTAATTATGATATGTAATGTAATGACTTAGTACATGTATACTTTATAAGTTCAGTTATGCAAGTTTATATGGTTATTCATGAGTTTTTCCACTTTAGCTCTTGCTTGAATGTTTAAGTTGTGTGTAATTTCTCGATATTCCTTCTAAGGAGTATTAGGGTGTTACAGGGTCTTAGTCATGCTTATGGTGATCCGACATTGGTACAAGGGTTATTGTAATAACCCAAAAAGGGCCTAGTCAGAATTTGTGTGATAAGTTAAAAAATTAAGGGTATTTCAGTAATTTGAGTAAGAGAAAATTTGGATAATAAGGACTTAATTACAAAGATATTAATTAAATAGGTTAAGAGAGGAATCATCTAGTGTGTGTGTAGTGTTTGGTAATAAGAGTGACCGAAGACCCGATTTTAGTAGGGTTACTGTGACGCGCGCCAAAACTCGGGGTGCCTTGAAGACCCGCTTTTAGGGTTTTCGAGAGAGATTCATAGAACTTGTAAGGAGTTACAAGGGTGTCTATTTTGGGCAACAAGAAGGTGTTTTTTAGTCGCCACCCAATAAAACATTGGGAAAGATCGTATAGCCTCACTGAGCCTAAGACAGCGTATGTGTGTCTATTTTGGACAATCAGAGATATTTTGGACACCTCCTTCCAATAGAACACTGGAAGGATAGTCTAATCTCATGAAGCCTAAGACAATGCATATACGTCTATTTTGGGCAAGCCATAGATATTTTGGACACCTTCTTCCAATAGAATACTGGAAGGATCATCTAATCTTGTGGAGCTTAAGACCATGCAAATTGAGCCTATTTTGGGCAACAAGAGATATGTTGGAGACCCCACCCCAATGGACATTGAGATGGTCCTCTAACCTCGTTGAACCTAGGACCAGAGAAGGTTTGGGACTTCTCATTTATTCATTCCTTGATTAAATTATGATTGAGTTTTGAATTTAAGATTTAATTCTTTTTCTCATTCGTTTCAATGCAATAATTAAGGCACAAGACAATCATCTAATGAAAAAAGTAAATAAAAGCAAGGTTAAAATAAGGTAAATGAATGCCCAATAAATTACAACAAAACTAGGGACGGAATACAACCCCCATTGTAAATGAGTAGAAAAGGGAAACATACACAAAGTGGGATATTTGTTAAGGATAAAGACATTGGTCTTCGCATGCATATTTATAAAAATTATTTAAAGTGTCAGTTTTATTTGATTAGAGAAATAGGACGTTAGTCCCTATTTTATTAGTGAAAAATTCAATTTGATTAATAAAAATATTTAAGCATTTTCATGTGTTAGCGGGATAAAATAATATTTACATTAATGATACATGAGACAAAAATGGGTAAGGGTAAAAGAATAAATCCAAGTGAAGATTCTCAGATCATTGTGGTATCCTCCATTTTTATTAACACAAAGCCATCAAAGAAAGCAACAAAACTCACAAAAATAAAAATCATGTTAGTACCACAATTAAGATAAAATAAACGTGAAAAATAAACAATGATAAAATCCATAAAGGATTATCATAAAAATAATGAGAAAAGTAAGTGGCAAAAGAAGGCAAGGAAATGAAGGGGGAAAGGCCCAGGGACGGCCCATAGCACGCGAGCGACGGGCATCCCTGGGTTGACCGACGGGTGGAGGCATAATACCTTGACGGCCCATCGCTCGGCTGAGCGATGGCCGTCAATGGAGCTTCTGCCCTTCGTTCGTCTCAAACCCAGAAAAAGAAGAAAATCGAATAGAAAACTTTTTATTTTAAATAAAATGAGATTTTGGGGGTAAAATCAATATGAGATTATTAAATGTAATGGAAATTGGTCCAGAATGTTTACCCTCGGAATATTACCTCTGAAGGTGAATGTCGCGTGATTTCTTTTCCTCAAATTCTACAAGGATTGATTAATGATGTGTACTTTTAGGAGATTTTTGGCCGCGAAAATCGTGTTTTAGAAAACAAATTAAGAAAAGAAAATTATATTTTTCTTTCTTGATGTTTTGATAGCGATTGTGGATGCTAAAAAGGGCTAGATCGGATAGAAACGAATTAGTCTTGTTCTCTCGGATTTGCCTTAATTCGAAAAATATTTGATAAAAATCTGATAAAAAATAATGGATCATTAATCTTTTTTTGTAAAAACTGCTGCCCGAATTAATGAGTCTCCCTCCCTTATTTATAGGTTCAGAAAAATGATTCAAATAAATTAAAATCTAGAATTTAAATTTGAAAACGATTTCCAAAATCGAAATAAAAACCTAATGATTTACAGAATATTCTCAAAATCAAATCAAAAATTTTAAAAGATTTGAAAAAATTTAAGAAATATTTGGAAATCTTGAAATATATTTGAAAGGATTTAAGAAATATTTGGAAATCTTGAAATATATTTAAGAAAATATGAAAAATGTAACACCCCCTACCCATACGTAGGCGAACCCATCCGGATAGGAGTGAGATGCCGTAGGAGCAGGGGTGTCGCACCAAATAGAATGATGTAAAGCAAACATTCATCCACAATAAACATATGGAAATACAGCGAAAATTAAAACTTTTGAGAAACCACAACTGATCATACATTAATATAACAAAATCATTACAATAAAATTCTGATCAATTGCCTAAACCAAAAGAATTACATATCCAAAATAAACAGAGTGGAAGCTTACAAAATTACTGATACAATGAAAGTTCTATTACAAAAAGAATAATCCTAACACTAATCTCTTCTGTGTTGGCTTGACTAGCGGCGACTCTCCCAATGCAAAACGCCTTCTGCACCTGCACGGATAAACACCATGCTAAGCGATAATGCTTAGTAGGGAAAAACACACAAAGGAGTGGACAACCATTCATAATGGTCGCCAAAGCAAATGACATATGATATGAAATATGCAGATAATCATGTTAGATATATAATCATACTTGCATAATAAAGACATACACTCAGAAGCTCATATCCACATTCATATACATATTGACTGATTTCTCAAATCATTATCATGATCATTCGTATATCACATTCTGATAATTATATCGAAGCAAAGAAAAGAAAATAGAACACCTACCGACTTACAATAGTGGATAACAAGTATACATACAGTAACTTATGGGTACGAATTGAAAAACTATTTATTTTCTCACATTCAAAACAATTTTTCGGAGAGACCTTAAACAACATCCAAAATTCATAAGGGTTCGTAAGAAACCAGACAGGGACTTGCTCGGGGTCCAAACGGAACTGTGGCTGCAGCTAAAATACTCTATTAGGCATGCCTAACTATCAAGTAGACTGACTCTTATAGGTCATGCATAATACGAATCATGTTTCACATCATGGCGTATAATTTAACATGGAGAAATAATAACATTTCGCATAATTAAGCATATATCACACCATATAGTAATAAAAACTCAAAGGTAAAAGATGCAAAGTTCATTCTAGAAGAGAAAGGCAAAATCGGAAAAATAAGGCATAATTGGGGTCACTGTCGCGATCGCAACAATTGTCCCGCTCGCGACAGAGGCGAACTTGCCCCAGGTAGCGATCGCGGTAATCTTCGCGATCTCGTGTGGAATTGCACGCATCTTACTATCGCGCTCGCGATAGTGAGTTGCCAGCCTGATCCATTGTGCTCGCGCACAAGAGCGCGCTCACGATAGAGGATCGCCCAAATCAGATCGGCAGCTGAGCGCTCTGTCGCACTCATAACAGTCGTTGTGCTCGCAACAGAGGCTCTGCTACTCGGCTCGGCAGCCAGGCACGTCGCTCGGCAGCCGAGCGCTCTCGACAGATGTCATGCTCGCAACACTGGTTCTGCTGCTCACTTCGGTAGAGAACTCGACCGCGTGCGAGAGCTTCTTTCACCGGGCTCTGTCGCGAGCTCGCGATAATATTGCGCTCGCGACAGAGTCGAGATTTCCAGCTCTTGCACGGGAAATCTGCAGAAAAACTCACTTTCACAACACCCAATCACACACATTCAATTCAAACTTCCATTTACCTCATTTCCAGCAACCAAACTGTCATTTCTAACATATAATACAACATTTATGCCAAGAATTTCAATTAAATCATGCTAAGAACAAAACCAATTTACAAAATTCAAATCTAAGCACTATTCATTCCACAACTCCATCAAATGCACAATTGGGTCCAAAAGCTCACAATCAAGGTTCCTTAACCCATCTAAATCAAAACCCATATCATATAAACTACTATAAACATCAAGAAACCTCAAATTCTCCTGAAATTCATCCATTGAGCAAAAATCACATAAATGCATAAATTCCAAAAACTCCCAAACCTGAATCTCCTTAGCTCTTAATCACTTAGTGCCACTTCCCAACGCCTTCTCCTTCCCTTTGGGATCACGAGGAGGCTCAACTAAATAACAACCGAACAATGGCACAAAAATAAAAACCCTAGATTAAACCCTAACCCAAAAATGTGGAAAAGATAAAGATGAAGAAGAAAGAAGAAGAATAAGAACAAAATGCAGCAAAACTTACCAATAACCTCTTAGAATTATCAAGATCCACCAATAATCCAACCCAAAAGGAGTGAGCCAAGGTGAGGAAGAGGAACAGGATGTAGAAGGGAAAGCAAAAGAGAAGAGAAGGGGAGAACGAGAATGAGAGAGTAGATTTATGCTCTTCTCTTTCTCTTTCCTCAATAATACACCTTCCCCTTTCCACATGGCACACGACTATTGGTGGTCTCAATAACTCACACCGTACAAGCACACATCAAACAAACACAAGACTCTCCCAACTTAGGCACACCCTACCAAGGTATGAGTAAAACACACAAACACAACTCACTTAGTCACATCCTACAAACTTGTGAGCAACACACCCAAATGCAACCCAACTAATTCACACCCTAATACCGTACATGCACCCACATACTAGCAAAACCCACAAACATGCATTTTACCCAAAATACCCGTATCACATGCCAAAACACATATAATGCACATGCACAAACATGGCTCAAACTTTTAGGGTGCAAATGGGGTGTGATAACTCTCCCCTACTAATAAGAATTTCGTTCTCGAAATTCTCACCTGAACTAAACAAATGAGGATACTGAGCCCTCATGGTCGCCTCTGGTTCCCAAGCCACTTCTTCTACCCCGTGATGATTCCATAACACTTTGACCAAAAGGACTTGCTTACTTGTCAGTTGTCTCACTTCCCGCGCTAGAATAGCTTTCGGTTCCTCATCATAAGAAAAGTCGGGCTGCACTTGCACATCTTGAACTGACAGAACATGTGAAGGATCTGATCTGTACTGACGAAGCATAGAAACATGGAAAACATCATGCAAATTTGCCGACTCCATCGGTAAAGCCAACCTATAGGCTACCGGACCAACCTTAGCTAACACCTCTTACGGTCCAATAAATCGAGGACTAAGCTTTCCTTTCTTACCAAACCGTAGCACTTTTCTCCAAGGAGAAACCTTAAGAAAAACTTTGTCCCCAACCTCAAACTGAACATCCTTTCTCTTCAAGTTAGCATAAGACTTCTGCCGATCCTTAGCCGCCTTCAAATTTCATTGCACAACTCTGATCTTTTCCTCGGTGTCCCTAACCAACTCTGGCCTAATAACTGAATGCTCGGATAGCTCGGTCCAACATACCGGAGTCCTACACTGATGACCATACAAAGCCTCATACGGTGACATACCGATGCTCGATTGATAGCTATTGTTGTAGGCAAACTCCATAAGCTGCACATATCTGTCCCAACTACCCGAAAAATCCAATGCACAAGCCCACAACATATCCTCTAAGATATGAATGACCCGCTCTGACTGACCATCTGTCTGAGGATGGACCGCCGTACTGAAGTTCAACTTGGTACCAAAAGCCCTTTGCAATTCTTTCCAAAACATCGAAGTGAACCTAGGGTCCCGATCTGACACTATAGATAACGACACTCCATGCAATCTGACTACCTCATCCACATATATACTGGCTAACTTATCCATCGGATAATCCATTCTAACTGGAAGAAAATGAGCTAATTTTGTAAGCCGATCCACTATTGCTCAAACTGAGTCATGCTTCCTATGAGTCAAAGGCAAACCAAATACAAAGTCCATGGCGATATCATCCCACTTCCACTCGGGAACGGATAAAGGTGTGAGCAATCCCGAAGGAACTTGATGCTCAGCCTTTACCTGCTGACATGTCAAGCACTTAGACACAAAATCTACAATATCCCTCTTTATACCGAACCACCAATGGAACTGCTTCATATCCCGATACATCTTCTCACTACCGGGATGTATAGCGAAAATCGTAGTGTGTGCCTCACTCAAAAGTTATTTCCTTAACTCCTCAGTCTTAGGTACACACAAATAACTTCTATACCTAAGCACCCTATCCAAAACCGAGAACTCTGACTGCTTACCAGAACTAACCTCTTGCAAAACTCGCTGCAGCCTCTCATCATCCTTCTGTACATCCACAATCTTCTGCCTCAAGGTAGGCTCCACTCTCAACTGAGCAACCAAAGCCCCATCTGAATCAAACCTCCACCTGAACTGCTTCAAGAACAAAGAAGAAACCAACTTTCGACTCAAAGCATCCGCAACTACATTGGCCTTACCCCGGTGGTAATCCAATATGCAGTCATAGTCCTTGAACAACTCTAGCCAACGACACTGCCTCATGTTCATCTCCTTCTGCGTGAGGAGATACTTCAAGCTCTTATTGTAACACCCCCTACCCATATGTAGGCGATCCCATCCGAATCGGAGTGAGATGCCGTATGAGTCAGGGTGTCACCACATGGATACAATACAAAGCGTACACTCATACATACCCATACATACAATAAAATGTAGCAGAAATAAAAACTTTAAAGAAATATCTTTATCATGCACTAATATAATAATATTCATTACGAGAATAGCCTAATCACAACTGGCAAATAAAATAATTACATCAAAGAATACTACCCTCCTATCTTACATATAAATACATATACAAACAGATATAGAAATACAGAATTCAAAATACGGGAGATAAAAACAAAAATATAACAAAACACCTGAAACTCCTATGTGGCCGACCCTGCAGATGCGCGACTCGAGTGGAAACCAAAACCTATCACCTACACGGGAAAAGAACCCGTGCTAAGCGATAACACTTAATGGGGAGGAACGAAAACAAAAGGACACTATGCAATATATGACTATAATCATGCACAATACATAAAAATTGCATGCTTAAACCAGGCTCACTAAACTGTCAGAATCAGAGGAGGCAAAATGCGGAAACACTAAGATATTTAAACAAGCAGAGATAATATGATAATAATAATATCGAAACACTAACTGCAAATTGATACACAAGGTTAAAAAGGAACCATAACACATTACAAAAATTCAATAGGTCATGCGAATATAAGTGCGTACACATACAGAAATATTTACCGGGGCAATCCGCGAGATATCATGCATAGCATAATAAAATCATCATAGACATATGATAACATAATCACTACTTATACAACATGCAACTATGGTACAAAATGCACATACATTAGCTAGAACTGATGCACAAGATCAAATGCATTGCACTCCCACATCATGATACAAATACATAGATTAGCATACAATAAAATGCAAACACATGCCAACATGCCAAAATCACTACAATAACAGAAGCCCAAGAAACATATAACATGACACTACATTCATAACATTTGAGAGTTCATGATCACAATCATATTCACATACCTCTAGTTATAATCGAACGAATTCACAATTTATAAGCATAACGTTCGCATTCAAATATTTTTAACAACAAAGCACCTAAACGGATAAAGCATTGTGCTAAGCGATAAACGATTAGCGGGGGGGAACCCAACAAAAAAAAAGTGGATGGCCATTCACAATGGTCGCCAATCACACATACGATATGACATATACGGATAATCGTGCCAGATATATAATTATGCTTGCAGAATAAAGACATACATTCAGAAGCTCATATCCACATTCATATACATATTAACTGATTTCTCAAATCATTATTATGCTCATTCGGATATCACATTCTGATAATCATATCGAAGCAAACCAAAGCAAACAGAACACCTACCGGCTCACAATAGTGGATAACGAGTATACAGACAGTACCTTACGGGTACGAATCAAATACAGACAGTACCTTACGGGTACGAATCGAAAAGCCATTTAATTTTTATCACATTTAAAAACATTTTACTGAGAGGATCCAAACACATTGAAAAGGATCGCGGGGATCCGAACACATTAAAAAGTGTTCGCGAGGAAGCAAACGGGGGACCTGATTGGGGTCCAAACGTCCAAAGGTGCTGCAGCTAAAGAGACTCTATTAGGCATGCCTAACTATCTACTAGATTGACTCTCGCAGGTCATGCATAGAGAAATTCACATATTGAGTTCATAACTTAAGGTAATAAGTAACCCATTCCGGATTCAACTAGCATTCAATAATTTGCTTGAGCAAAAATACCAAACACATTTAAGCATAGCACATTATTCATCGCAAGACTCACAAATCTAAGGCTTGCATAATACGTCGAACTTATTTCATAATATTCACCAAATTGCTCATATATCATTCACTGGTTCATAAACGTATAGTTCATCATATCAATCATGCATAAAATCCATTTACACAATTTAAATCTCAGCAATATTTATATCCAAAAGGCAGCATATAATTTATCATGGATAACATGATATTTGTCATGAAGAAATCATGATATTACACAAATAAGCAAAATAATATAGCATACAGCAGTGAAATGCCAAGAAAAGACATTTAATACCCATTTTCACCCAAATCAAACTTAAACTCCAACTTACCTCAAAATAGGCCTTCTAGACACCATAACCAACATAAACAACATATTTCCATAATTAATTCCAAATAAATCATCAGTTCACAAATCAATATCTCAATTATTAGAAACCAAAAAATTTGCAGCCAAAACTTCATTCACTTCACATTATTCCAGAATTTTATGCATATCTCAAAACCCACATATGAATCAACTCAAGAAAGTTCCCAAACTCATGCATAACACATTCCGAATCTAAACAAACATTAAATAATATAGCACAGCAAAATATACCGTTAAATAATGTGAGGATACTTAAATGACACTAAATAATATTTAAAAACATAAAATAGTAAAAACGGGATGAAAATGGAAAGAATCGAAAACATCAAATTCTAGGGGGACAGTAGGACTTTACACGGCGGTATGGCCAATCCATACCGCCCTGTAAGGCACTTTACACGGGGGTATGGCCTAGTCCATACCGCTGTGTAACATGCCCAACACGTTAGGCAGTAACATTTTACAGGCAGTATAACTAGTCCATACTACCGTGTAAAATGTCCAGAAAAGGCCCTGAAGAACACTCACGATTCACATGGTGGTAAGGCCCTCCATACTGCCGTGTGACTCGCCCAAATTCTAGATTTTTGCAAAAAAAATTAACCTAAGTTTTACCCCAAAACAAACACACTTCAAAATCACACAAACAAGCCATTAAAAAACCCAACTCAAAAATCACTTTTCCAACTTAAAACTCACATACAACATGCAATAAATATGGTACATCATTCAATCAACCAGCCATTGAACATCCATAATCCAACAACTATCACATACGTAAAATTCACAAATTCACAATCTTAAATTCACAATATAAATTCTTAACTCCACGAACTCAAACCTCATGTCACACAAACCATTTTAAACTCCAAACATCATACAATTTCCAGAAATTCATCAAACACAAGATCATCAAAACACAACATTTTCCCAAATTAATTCACGCATATACACATACCAAGTCACTCAAAATTTCAGACATCAACACAAACACTGACTTCATCTGAAAAGAGAAAGAAGGCAGAAGCAAACTCCCAAACTTCCAAACAAAAAATAATGAAAATAAAGCTCCCAAACCTCTTCGAAGCACAACCTTGTTGTTCTCTTCAAGCTTGAACCTTCCTTTTTACTTTATCATTCTTCTTCTCACCAATCACTTGCACAAACAAAACCTACAAATCTCTTAATCCAAACCCTAACTTTCCCAATTCAAAACAAAACCAGAAGGAGACGAAAAAAGAATGCAGGAAACCCTAAATCCCAAACACCTACCTCTTCATTCTTGCTCTAATACTCTTCCCAATCAACTCCAACTCACACACACAACCAGGGGATGAAGAGCAAGAAATGGGAAAAGAAAGAAGAAGAGAAAGGAGGAAGAGGAGGAGAAGAGAGAGCAGGAACGTGATCTGCTCTTCTCTCTCTCTTTCTTTTTCCTTTTTATTCTTTCCCCATTAATTACACACACCCACCAAGCCACATGGAAAACTCCCATTGGTCCCAAATTATAGACACCGGGTCCTGAGTAGCCTTGATCAGGATTACCCGATGATAAAATTTAGCTACGCCGGCTTATAGGCAAAAAGATTGGAGCTCGGAAGTGATTTTCCTTGTCTTTTTGATGAGTAAAAAGTGTATTTTAAAAATATTTTTAAAATTATTGCGGAGAAGAAAAAGTGTGTTTTAGGTTGAGGGTATTTTATATAAAAATTTAAAATTTAAAAAAAAAACGAAATGAAAAAGTGGGAAAAGATAGCGATGAAAAGGCGACGGCTAGGGCCGTCACAAATTTACGTGCGCGGAACGCTGAGGAGAGCGCGCTCCGCGCGAGTGACGCCCTGGGCGTCGGTCGCTCTGCACGAGTGACGCCTTGGGCGTCGCTTGCTCATCGCACGACGTAGGCACTCCGCGCGGAGTGACGCCGATTTCGGCGACTTTCTCCCCACTTTTGCCCCATTTTCACCCATTTTAACGGTTTTTGGACGGTTTTGGGTGATTTTTGGGTGGGTTTTGAGTGTAAAAAAGGTAGAAAAAATTCATAAACGGGGGAGGACGGATTAGAAACATTTTAGAGAGAAAAAACTGAATTTTTGGATTTTTGGGTTGAGAGAAAAAATCAATCTTACACACTTGCTTCCAAGGGTGATTTTTCAAGTTTCCAAGTTATTTTTCATGAATTTTTCACAAGGAAAAGACAAGGAATTCAATACTTCTACCTTCAATTCTTCAAGATTAAATTTGAGGGTAATTATTCATGGCTTAACTCCTTAATTCTCTTATTGATTTTAATTTCTTTTGTTTCGAATTAACTTTTAAACATGTAAATTCTCTTAGTCCCCATATTCTTCTCGTTATTTTATCTTCAATTGTTCATATAACAAGTAAACTCTTTTAAATCCTATTATATTTTCCTGTCAAATTGTTTTTTACACATATCAATATTTTAATTTTTACTCATAGTTGTTATTATAATTATTTATTTGATATGTTGAGCATGGTTAATATTTTTTTTATTCTTATGCATGTTAAATTGCATCATAATTATTTTATGCATGTTATAGTATCTTATGCCTGTTATATTTTCATTATACATATTATCTTTTATGTCATATTATTTCTTTGGGTTAATTTCTAACATGAATTTCATTTTTATTTTTGGTTGCAAATTGTTATTTTATTCTTATTTTAGCATCCATGCACGTGAAGCAGGAGACGCGGGGTTCGGTATCTTCTTTGTAAATTTTAATTCTCATTTTGTTTATATTTTTAATTTCCTTGTACATGTTCATTAAGTAAAATAGTTTTTTTTATGGACGCCCAAATAAAAATCACAAAAATATTTCTACTAAATTAAACTTGGATTTTTCATAATAAATGGGACCAATGTCCTAGTTTTCATCCGAAATAAGTCACCACATCCAAAATGTTTTCTTAAAATACACATGCAGGGACCAAAGTCCTCATAGTTAATAAATTCCCCGATTTTATGTATGTTTGCACTTTTTTAAATGGGAGTTGTATTCCGCTCCTAGTATTATTGTAATTTACTTTTAATATTTTACTGCTTTCAATGTGAATATTTGTGCCTTTTAATTAAATTGCATCGTGTGGAGAGAGAGCAAACTAATAAACTCAAAACCAACCCATAAAATTAATCAAAGTAGAAAAAGATGAGAAGTCCCGAACCCATCTCTGGTCTTTGGGCTCAAAAAGGCTAGAGGTTTACCCTCCAAGACACCTATTATGTCACGAGACTTAGACATCAAATCCTAGGCTCCAAGGTAGAGAGGTTCTTCCTCCAAGGCCCCTTTGGCTTGCCCAAAATGGATAAAAGCGCAGTCTTAGGCTCTCCGAGGCGAGAGAAACTTTCCCAATGTTTTATTGGGTGGCGACTCCATGAAACCTCCTTGTTGCCCAAAATAGACGCACTTGTAATTTGTTGCAAGTTGTCAACGGACCTCAAATGCCCGATCGCCTTCAAGCAGGCGGTCAAAGGGTCGGCCGCGGGTCCAGCGCGCATCACAAAAATAAAAATATCTTGTCTTATATCACACTTGGTGCTTGGCAAACTCCAATTAAACCCTTGCTAATTACACTTCACTCACTAAAGAACATTATTTCCTTATCAACTTAAATTATCTTTTCAATTGGATCCTTAATACTTAAATTTCTACATGCACAAATTACCTAATTATCCTTGAAATCCCGACTTAGCTTGCCAATTCCGACTAGCCCCATTTTGGGTTGTTACACTTATGGTCCGTAAAGATCCTACACTTCTCCCCATACAGATAATGCCGCCAAATCTTCAAAGCATAGATCACCACCGCCAGTTCAAAATCACGTGTCGGATAATTCCTCTCATGTGGCTTTAACTGACAGGAGCCATCCGATAAAGTGCTTTCAATATAGGCAAAGTACCCGGCACTATCTCTATGGACAACTCCACTTCTCTCTCAGGAGGCAAACCAGGCAACTCGCTCGGGAACACATCACCAAACTCTTCAACAACCGGGATATCCTCAATCCTAACTTGATCCCGCTTAGAGTCCAATATCACTGCCAGAAAAGCCTCACAATCCTTCCTAATGAATCTCTTAGCTTGCATTGCGGATATCACATTGCTCAAAGAGCTAGAACCCAAACCTTTAACAATAACAGAAGACCGATCTCTATCCCGAAGCACAACTGTCTTCCTATGACAGTCCACCACTGCCCGATGCTTACCCAACCAGTCCATACCCACAATTAGATCAAACTCTCTGAACGGCAACTCAATCAGATCCGCAGGAAATACAACTCCCTCAACCAACAGAGGACAATTCCTATACACTCTACTCACATTGACACTATACCCTAAAGGATTGGTTACACAGATCTCATAATCTAACTGGTCTACATCATGCAACTTATCACTTAACTTATCAGTGCACAAATATAGGTGTGTGGAACCAGGGTCAATTAGAGCATATAATTTAATGTCATGGAGTAGGAACTTACCGGCTATCACATCAGGCGCATCCTGCTCCTCCCGAGCTCTCACAGCATTAGCTCTGGTTGGGATAGGTAACGGACACTCAACTGACTCAGATGTAGCCCCCTCTCTAGGTTAATCGCCTCGACCTCTACCTCTGCCTCTACCACGGGTAGCTTGTATGGCATTCGAACCAACTCATTTGGTCTCTGTCTGGGCACCCAAATCCTCCTTCAACCTCAGACAGTTGGCCAAAAAGTGTTCAGTGCTCCCACATCTGAAACACGCACTTGTGAGCCACTTACACTCACCCCGATGAGGCTTACTGCAGTGAGAGCACACAGGCATCGACTTGGTCCTACCACCAGTACTGCCTCTACCAGAACCAGACACCGCTACTGAACCCTATCTTCTACCTCTAGTAGCTAGGCCTGTAGATGATTCATCATGCAGGTTACTTGATCTCTTACCCGAGGATGAAGAAGATGAACCTCCATGACAGGGCTTTCTCCTCTCAGCCCTCTCTCTCAAAATAGATTTTAACCTCTCACCCCGCACTGCAGCTTGCACAATTTGATAATACCCCACTCCTGGAGTACCCATAAAAGAAATCAACATCGCCCGCAATGACTCATTCAAATCGGCCTCAAAATGCCTACACCATAACTCCTCTGTCAAAATACCTTCTGGTGCATACTTCACCAAACGGTTAAATTCCTTTTCAAAATCAGATACAAACATTGCTCTCTGCTTCAAACTTAAGAACTAAGCCCACTTAGCATCCTTGTATGTCTGAGTCACATACTTACTTGTGAACTCTCTTTTAAAGAAATCCCATGTAACCGAATCAGGCAACTGAGGATGCCTACAAACCAACTCCTACCATTCATATGCAGAACCTTGCAGCAAAGCCACTACACACTCCACTCGCTAATCAGGAGGACACCGAACCTCCCACAAAGGATGCTTCACCCTATCAATCCATTTATTAGCAAAATCTGACTCATCCAAACCTGTTCCATAGAAGTCTTCTGCACCCGCTCTTCTCATACTCTCAGTAGGGGCTCTAGGGGCAGTCACTCTCTCCAAGACTCAAGTCATGTCCGGAGATAGCATAAGCATAGCTTCGAAGGGCATGGCTGCAGCCTCGGGCTGGACCATAGCAGGTTGAGCAGATACAGAAACCCAAGGATCAGCAGCTCGAGGATTCACGCTTTCAGCTGACCCCTCAAGAGACCCATGCACAGAATCATAAGCCATCTAAACAAACAAAGACAACCTCATCAGGCAACACAGTCCTAGACATATACGCACGCATCTATACATAACAATGACAACAAAACACCCAAAAATGCCTAAACCTAAGCTCTGATACCAAAAACTGTAACACTCCCAACCCATATGCAGGCGAACCCATCCGGATAGGAGTGAGATGCCGTAGGAGCAGCGGTGTCGCACCAAACAGAATGAGGCAAAGCAAACATTCATCCATAATAAACATACGAAAATACAGAGAAAATTAAAACTTTTGAGAAACCACAACTGATCATACATTAATATAACAAAATCATTACAATAATATTCTGATCAATTGCCCAAACCAAAAGAATTACATATCCAAAATAAATAGAGCAAAAGCTTACAAAATTACTGATACAATGAGAGTTCTATTACAAAAAGAATCATCATAACTATTACAAAATTTGCCCTAACACTAATCCCTTCTGTGTTGGCTTGACTGGCGGTGACTCTCCCAAAGTAAAATGCCTTCCGTACCTGCACGGATAAACACCGTACTAAGTGATAACACTTAGTGGGGAAACACACACAAAGGAGTGCACGACCATTCACAATGGTCGCCAAAGCAAATCACATACGATATGACATATGGGGATAATCATGTTAGACATATAATCATACTTGCATAATAAAGACATACATTGAGAAGCTCATATCCACATTCATATACATATTGACTGATTTCTCAAATCATTATCATGATCTTTCGGATATCACATTCTGATAATCATATCAAAGAAAACCAAAGCAAACAGAACACCTGCTGACTCATAATAGTGGATAATGTGTATACAGACAGTACCTTATGGGTATGAATCGAATACAGACAATACCTTACGGGTAGGAACCAAAAAACCATTTATTTTCTCACATTCAAAATATTATTTCGGAGGGACCTTAAAGAAGATCAAAAATTCTTAAGGGTTCGCGAGGAACCAAATGGGGATCTGATCGGGGTCCAAACGAAACTGAGGCTGTAGCTAAAAAACTCTATTAGGCATGCATAACTATCCACTAGACTGACTCTTACAGGTTATGCATAATACGAATCATGTTTCACACCATGGCGTATAATTTAATATGGAGAAATAATAACATTTCACATAATTAAGCATATATAATCCCATACAGTAATAAAAACCCAAAGGGAAAAGATGCGAAGTTCATTCTAGAAGATAAAGGCAAAATCAGAAAAATAAGGCAGAATTGGGGTCACTGTCGCGATCGCGATAGAGGCGAACTTGCCCCAGGTTGCGATCGCGGTAATCTTTGTGATCTCACGGGGAAATGCACACATCTCACTTTTGCGCTCGCGACAGTGAGCTGCCTGTAACACCCCAAAGTAGCCCTAGAAGAATTATAGAATTTTGTTCAGAAAAGAGATTAGATGTTGAGTGTGAGAGTCCTGTAGCGAGCACGACAAGCGTCGCGGGCGCGACAGAACCCTCCGGTGATAGGTTAATTAAATTGGAATTTTTGACTCGTGGCATCATAGGGTGTTGACACATGGCAACTTGAGAGGGTGACACTTTGCAAGAGACTTAAGTGTGGTTTATATAAGAGTGACAAGTGGCGGCATATGAGAGTGACACTTGGCGTCGTAGGAAAGAGACAAGTGGCAAGAGATGAATTTAATATGAATTGAATGGAAAATAGTTAGTTTGGTTAAAAAGGAACAAGATGAACTAAGTGGACTAAAGGGGATAAACATGGTTGACTAAAGGTAAAGTTATAATTAATTAAAGTAAGTGGGCATTTATTTGAATAGTAAATGGAGGATGAGGATTGACCATTTGCTTCTTTCTTCTTCTTTTACGTGAGTTTTGGCCCTTTGTTCTTTATTTTTTTTCTTTCTTTTCCTTTGGTCAGCCGTTCTCCCTTTCTTGCTCTTGCTTTTGTTCTTTCTTTTCCCCTTTGGTCTATTTTGAGTGAGCTCATTGAGTTGGTTTAAAGTGTATAAGTCAAAGGTTGAGCTTAGTTCTTGAGAAGAAGGTAAGTAGCATTATTTTAGCATTAGTCTTCTTCTTCTATTTAATTTCTGTTTTTGATTTAAAGTCAAGAATATTGGATTAAGTGTTCTCTTGGTTGGTGGTGCATGAAAACTGTGGATAAAAGACTGGACAAGGGAAAGGAGAAGCTCGGGACTGAGTAGAGGGCCGTGATCAACATCCTAGAGGTTGGGATCGTGTGAAAATATCATTTTGATTGCTTGTGGGACTTGTGATATGTGTATATATGCTTAGAAGTATGTGAATTGATTGATTGAGTGTATTTGTTGATGATAAAATTTGATATGGTAAATTCTGTTTAATTGTCATATGACCTCTGTGTGAAGTTTTTATCATAGGTATAGTTACAGACCTCTGAATTGAGTGCCTATTGAGCCAATGGAACCAGGACTTCTATATCTATAATTGTTGCAGAAATAAGCTTGAGCAAATTTGTGCTCTAAGACCTTCGAAAATGGCCAAAACAGAGGTGTCTCTACTTTGGCCGGTTCATTTGACCAGTTCAGATTGTTTAGATCATAGTTGCTGTTTTGAATGTCCATTTAACTTGGAAATTGTCCCATTTGAAAGTTAACATCCTAGGAAAGATTTTCTAAGAAGGAAGTTGTGCCTAAAAACGTCGTTTCGATTTCCGTTTAGCCTGAACAAAATTGATGTTGTTGGGTTTCTGTTTGGATGTTCGTGGCTCTGTCACGAGTAGTGACGACCGTGACGAGTCGTGACAGTAGGCCACTGTCACGAGTAGTGACATCTGTCACGAGTAGTGACGACCTCCACCTCTCTATTTTGACCATTTTATGTGTTTTCCTTCCCGAATTGAACCCGTATCGCACCCCAACTTCAGGGTAAGCTCCTATAGCATGTCCAACTCATTTCTAACCTTATGGAATGAGTATGTGAGTGGTTGTCAATTGAAAACATAGGTGATTAAAGCTATGACATAAGAGTTTAATAATGAAATTAATGTATATATGCTTTTTAATTATTGAACATGATATGCATGTGATGATTGAATCATAATGTGTGAAGTCTATGAACATGTAAATTGCATTGTGTATTTGATTAGTTAGTAAAGTAGAGTACAAAGATGCATTGATATTATATGGCTACATGCGAGTATATGCATAGGGTATATGTATACACATGGTTTGCTCCATTAATATGTAAATAGTGTATAATGTTCTTGAATGAACAGTAGAGTACATGCAATGTATCTGATATAGAGTATAGAGTCTTTATGTTTAGCCTGACTGGCCATAGCAGTGGATAGATAAGCATGCTTATAAAGGGATTACCGAGTGCAGCTGCCTATGTTCCGCCCCGTTTGGGCGAAGCGGGTCGACCTCTGAGAACGGTCATTTATAGAGATAGATGAAAATGTTTTGTGACTTCGGTCCACCGAAAATGTTTTTGTTATAGAGCGTCCCGTATCCGCAACTAAAGGAAGTCAGGCCTGTTTTGTTAAAAAGTTGTGTAGTGAACTTGAGATGATTAAAAGCATTGCTTTGAATAAATGCTATAGCACATGAAAGTAATGTTTAAGTACATTACAGTTCTGTATACATGTACATGATTTCATGAATGTGAACACATGATAGCGTATATTTGAATAAATGATATGTACAAGTTGTAGTGTATATGAATAAGTAGAAGAGTAGATGTTATATACTTGTGAGTTTACTGCTTTGATAATTGAACCTGCAATCTATATATGTATAAGAGCTATATGCATGAGCTAGTTGATTTGTTACATGAAATTTGTGATTTACTTGTGACTTCGTAAAGAAGTCCTTTGTATTATTTCATCCCCACTAAGCGTTATCACTTAGCACAGATGTTTATTTCCGTGTAGGTATACAGGTTCGGATCAGTGAGCGGACATCTGCAGGCCAAGGCCACTAGGAGTTTTATTTTGATCTTCTTTTTGTATAAGATAGAGATAGAGTTCTACATTTTGAGTAACATCATTATGTAAATGTACATGTATAGAAATGAGTGCAGAAATCACATGTCGATATATATGTAAAGTTAAAAGAGAACAAGTGTAATATGAACATGTATAAAGATAGTTTGGATATATGTAAAATATTTGTAAAGTGCTTGTGGGCCCAAGTGTTATTTTAAATGTACGTGTTTATGCTATCGCTTCCGCTAGTGCATGTACATGTATACGTAAGTGGTCCGCGTGGCGCTCCGATATTCCTTACCGGGGGTATGGGGGTGTTACATTTAGTGGTATCAGAGCATAGGTTAGAGGTTCTGGTCTATAAGATGTAGAGTATAGATTAAATTTCAGAGTTTGTCTAGAGTTGTGGCCTAATGCATATGTCGTTTGTGTAAAGTATAGATGGAGTCCGACTCGCATAAGAGTGTAGAAGAGACAGCAGCAGATGTGAATTAGTAAGAGTTCGAAGTGACACTCTGTATTCCTGTCAGCTATCTCCTTGAATCGTGTGAACATAAGCATAGTGAAACATGGGGATGGGAAAAGTGCATTACAGTAGCTTACATTGCATTTTCGCATCATCTCGCATACATAAATCATTACATGACCATTTCATCCGCTTCCCTCATTTGTATGTGAAAAGCATCATTGCATGCGTTTCATTGAGAAAAGCTGACAGGATATACATCCAGTACTTGATGCTAAGAAGAGGTATATGGATTAGAGTGCAGTGTGTTAAGGGAAGTGTGGAGTGTACACGATTTGATAGCTGTATGGTATAAGTGATAGCGATTCAGAGATCAGTTTAAGGATGTACCTGTGTAAGTGATTAGCGGGGAAATTTCGAGGACGAAATTTCTTAAGGGGGAGAGAATTGTAACACCCCAAAGTAGCCCTAGAAGAATTATAGAATTTTGTTCAGAAAAGAGATTAGATGTTGAGTGTGAGAGTCCTGTAGCGAGCATGACAAGCGTCGCGGGCGCGACAGAACCCTCCGGTTATAGGTTAATTAAATTGGAATTTTTGACTCGTGGCATCATAGGGTGTTGACACATGGCAACTTGAGAGGGTGACACTTTGCAAGAGACTTAAGTGTGGTTTATATAAGAGTGACAAGTGGCGGCATATGAGAGTGACACTTGGCATCGTAGGAAAGAGACAAGTGGCAAGAGATGAATTTAATATGAATTGAATGGAAAATAGTTAGTTTGGTTAAAAAGGAACAAGATGAACTAAGTGGACTAAAGGGGATAAACATGGTTGACTAAAGGTAAAGTTATAATTAATTAAAGTAAGTGGGCATTTATTTGAATAGTAAATGGAGGATGAGGATTGACCATTTGCTTCTTTCTTCTTCTTTTACGTGAGTTTTGGCCCTTTGTTCTTTATTTTTTTTTCTTTCTTTTCCTTTGGTCAGCCGTTCTCCCTCTCTTGCTCTTGCTTTTGTTCTTTCTTTTCCCCTTTGGTCTATTTTGAGTGAGCTCATTGAGTTGGTTTAAAGTGTATAAGTCAAAGGTTGAGCTTAGTTCTTGAGAAGAAGGTAAGTAGCATTATTTTAGCATTGGTCTTCTTCTTCTATTTAATTTCTGTTTTTGATTTAAAGTCAAGAATATTGGATTAAGTGTTCTCTTGGTTGGTGGTGCATGAAAACTGTGGATAAAAGACTGGACAAGGGAAAGGAGAAGCTCGGGACTGAGTAGAGGGCCGTGATCAACATCCTAGAGGTTGGGATCGTGTGAAAATATCATTTTGATTGCTTGTGGGACTTGTGATATGTGTATATATGCTTAGAAGTATGTGAATTGATTGATTGAGTGTATTTGTTGATGATAAAATTTGATATGGTAAATTCTGTTTAATTGTCATATGACCTCTGTGTGAAGTTTTTGTCATAGGTATAGTTATAGACCCTTGAATTGAGTGATTATTTAGCCAATGGAACCATGACTTCTATATCTATAATTGCTGCAGAAATAAGCTTGAGCAAATTTGTGCTCTAAGACCTTCGAAAATGGCAAAAACAGATGTGTCTCTACTTTGGCCGGTTCATTTGACCAGTTCAGATTTTTTAGATCATATTTGCTGTTTTGAATGTCCATTTGACTTGAAAATTGTCCCATTTGAAAGATAACATCCTAGGGAAGAATTTCTAAGAAGGAAGTTGTGCCTAAAAACGTCGTTTCAATTTCCGTTTAGCCTGAACAAAATTGATGTTGTTGGGTTTCTGTTTGGATGTTCGTGGCTCTGTCACGAGTAGTGACGACCGTGACGAGTCGTGACAGTAGGCCACTGTCACGAGTAGTGACGACCTCCACCTCTCTATTTTGACCATTTTATGTGTTTTCCTTCCCGAATTGAACCCGTATCGCACCCGAACTTCAGGGTAAGCTCCTATAGAATGTCCAACTCATTTCTAACCTTATGGAATGAGTATGAGAGTGGTTGTCAATTGAAAACATAGGTGATTAAAGCTATGACATAAGAGTTTAATAATGAAATTAATGTATATATGCTTTTTAATTATTGAACATGATATGCATGTGATGATTGAATCATAATGTGTGAAGTCTATGAACATGTAAATTGCATTGTGTATTTGATTAGTTTGTAAAGTAGAGTACAAAGATGCATTGATATTATATGGCTACATGCGAGTATATGCATAGGGTATATGTATACACATGGTTTGCTCCATTAATATGTAAATAGTGTATAATGTTCTTGAATGAACAGTAGAGTACATGCAATGTATCTGATATAGAGTATAGAGTCTTTATGTTTAGCCTGACTGGCCATAGCAGTGGATAGATAAGCATGCTTATAAAGGGATTACCGAGTGCAGCTGCCTATGTTCCGCCCCGTTTGGGCGAAGCGGGTCGACCTCTGAGAACGGTCATTTATAGAGATAGATGAAAATATTTTGTGACTTCGGTCCACCGAAAATGTTTTTGTTATAGAGCGTCCCGTATCCGCAACTAAAGGAAGTCAGGCCTGTTTTGTTAAAAAGTTGTGTAGTGAACTTGAGATGATTAAAAGCATTGCTTTGAATAAAAGCTATAGCACATGAAAGTAATGTTTAAGTACATTACAGTTCTGTATACAAGTACATGATTTCATGAATGTGAACACATGATAGCGTATATTTGAATAAATGATATGTACAAGTTGTAGTGTATATGAATAAGTAGAAGAGTAGATGTTATATACTTGTGAGTTTACTGCTTTGATAATTGAACCTGCAATCTATATATGTATAAGAGCTATATGCATGAGCTAGTTGATTTGTTACATGAAATTTGTGATTTACTTGTGACTTCGTAAAGAAGTCCTTTGTATTATTTCATCCCCACTAAGCGTTATTGCTTAGCACGGATGTTTATTTCCGTGTAGGTATACAGGTTCGGATCAGTGAGCGGACATCTGCAGGCCAAGGCCACTAGGAGTTTTATTTTGATCTTCTTTTTGTATAAGATAGAGATAGAGTTCTACATTTTGAGTAACATCATTATGTAAATGTACATGTATAAAAATGAGTGCAGAAATCACATGTCGATATATATGTACAGTTAAAAGAGAACAAGTGTAATATGAACATGTATAAAGATAGTTTGGATATATGTAAAATATTTGTAAAGTGCTTGTGGGCCCAAGTGTTATTTTAAATGGACGTGTTTATGCTATCGCTTCCGCTAGTGCATGTACATGTATACGTAAGTGGTCCGCGTGGCGCCCCGATATTCCTTACCGGGGGTATGGGGGTGTTACACTGCCAGCCCGATTCATCTCGCTCGCAATAGAGGATCGCCCAAATCAAATCGGCAGTTGAGCAATCTGTCGCGCTTGCGGCAGACGTCACGCTCATGACAGAGGCTCTGCTGCTCGGCTCGGCAGCCAGGCATGCCGCTCGATAGATGCACGCAAGTTCAACAGCCGAGCGTTCTATCGTGCTCGCGATAGAGGCTCTACTGCTTGGCTCGGCAGAGAATTTGGCCACGTGCGAGAGCTGCTTTCACCGGGCTCTGTTGTGAGCTCGCGACAATGTCGCGCTCATGACAGAGTTGGGATTTCTAGCTCTTACACGGGAAATCTGTAGAAAAACTCACTTTCGCAACACCCAATCACACACACTCAATTCAAACTTCCACTTACCTCATTTCCAGCAACCAAACCATTATTTCTAACATATATTACAACATTTATGCCAAGAATTTCAATTAAATCATGTTAAGAACAAAACCAATTTACAAAATTTTAAACTCAGCACTATTCATTCCACAACTCAATCAAATGCACAATTGGGTTCAAAATCTCACAATCAAGGTTCCTTAACCTATCTGAATCAAAACCCATATCATATAAACAACTATAAACATCAAGAAACCTCAAATTTTCCAGAAATTCTTCCAAAGAGAAAAAATCACAAAAATGCATAAATCACAAAAACTCCCAAACATGAATCTCCTTAGCTCCTAATCACTTAGTGCCACTTCCCGATGCCTTCTCCTTCCCTTTGGGATCACGAGGAGGCTCAATTGAGCAACAACTGAACAAGGGATCACAAACAAAAATACTAGATTAAACCCTAAACCAAAAACGTGGAAAAGATGAAGATGAAGAAGAAAGAAGAAGAATAAGAACAAAATGCAGCAAAACTTACTAATAACCTCTTAGAATTATCAAGATCCATCAATAATCAAACCTAAAAGGAGTGAGCCATGGCGAGGAAGAGGAAGAGGAAGAGGAAGTAGAAGGGAAAGCAAAATAGAAGAGAGGGGGATAATAGGAATGAGAGAGCAGATTTCTGCTCTTCTCTTTCTCTTTCCTCAATAATACACCTTCCCCTTTGCACATGGCAAACTACTATTGGTGGGTCTCAATAACTCATAACTTACAAGCACACATCAAACAAACACAAGACTCTCCCAACTTAGGCACACCCTACCAAGGTATGAGCAAAACACACAAACACAACTCACTCACTCACATCCTACACACATGTGAGCAACACACCCAAATGCAACCTAACTAATTCACACCCTAATACCGTACATGCACCAACATGCTAGCAAAACCCACAAACATGCATTTTACCAAAAATACCCTTATCACATGCCAAAACACATACAATGCACATGAATAAACATGGCTCAAACTTCTAAGGGGCAAATGGGGTATGACAAAAAATCTGGGGAATCCCGCCCAAACCAACGGCAGATAAGCGACCAACGGGCATCAGTGACTGGCGCATCCTTGGTCTTTTGGGCGATGGGCCACCCAAAAGAGATGGAGACCGAGAGATTGCCATCGCTCGTGAGATACAGGCATCTCTCGCAGGAGCGACGGGCGTCGTTCAACATGAGAGACGGGCCCGTTCCGCGTGCGCGACGGGCATCGCCCGCACGAGAGGGGGCCGTCTTTGGGAACTAGCGATGGGCATCCCTCTTACCGATGGCATGACCGTCGGTGGAGCAAAATCTATATTTCTCAAAGGAGGAACTCTTCCAGACTCCAAAAAGACCCCTATTATCATAAAAGGATCCTCATTCCTCGTAAAAATGCAGAATGAAAACTCACAACTTTCGTCCATTTGCCTTGAAATAACTCTAATCTGGACTGCCTCGGGACTCGTTGTCTACAGTTGCCCCCAATTTTGGGGAAACTAGTACACTAGTGTCTAGATGAGCAAAAATTCAGAGAAGAAAGGGAAAAAATGCATACCTGAGGTAGTCCTTACCTTTCCACTTTCGTGTTTAAGCTGGTAACTCCTCACTGTAGAGTTGCAGTGTATTTTACCATGACCCTTTCATGATTCCTTCAACCACCTTCATCATGCGGGCCTCGTCTTGGCCTACATGATGTCTGACTATTGTGAGAGTTAGCGTTATCCAACCGCAACCCGATTTCAATTTGTTCTATTGCTTGTGTACCGCTAGCCTCGTCTCGGCTTGCACCGTGCTAGGATGTTGTGAGAGGTAGTGTTATCTAACTACAACTCAGCTACGATATGTTCTATCGCATGTGTCCCCCTAGCCTTGTGTCGACTTGCCTGGTATCTGATTGTCGTGAGAGGTAGTGTTATCTAACTATAACTCAGCTGCAATTTGTTCTATCGCGTGCGTCCCGCTGGCCTCATGTCGGCTTGTGCGGTGTGTGTGATTTGAGTGTTTTGCCTTGCCGGTCGCTTCCTAGTCTACACGATATGATCTTGCTAACCCCCATCCGATTTGCAAGATATGACTTTCAATTTGCTGACCCCCATCCGATTTGTAAGGTATGATCTTTGATATATTTACCCCCATCCGATCTGCAAGGTATGGTGAGTCAATTCATTTTGTAAACTCACAAATAATTTTTATGTTGTCATTTATTTTCTCTTTCTTACTTATCATGTTATCAAACATTTGGAAAGTGCAAGTAAGACATTAGCAGCAATATAAATATATATAATGAAATGTAAATTTAAGAAAATGTAAATTTCATTAATGACGCAATAAACTTTGTACATATATACAAGTATAGCAAAAATAAACTCCCTAAATACATTACACGGGAAAGTAGTCTGAGGGCTCCTCTAGGTCCTCCTCGTCATTTGACATGTGTACGGGATGACTCCTGTAACACCCCGAATGCACCCTAATCGGATTAGGATAAGTTTAGGGTGAATTGGTAACCAAATGTGCTTGATTTAGGGATGAAAGGGTCATAAAGGACACAACCGTAATTAATTCAAAAGTTTCGGCGAGTTTCGGTTAATGGGACGATTATATCATCGTGCCTTAAACGACATGAAAAGAATTATTTTTGGTAATTAAAAATGTGTCATTGGATAATCAAAATGGTTAAGTGTAGTAAAAGACGTCATCGGCATTAGGTGAAAAGTTAAGGGTATTTTGGTAATTTGCCAAATTGTGACTTAAATAAAACAATTAAGAAGATTTGTATGCTAATGTTTTAACTAGAGATAGTTATTTGTCAAATGTATGAAGAAACAAAAGAATGAAGGACTAAATTGATATTAAACACAAAAATCTAAGTGTAGCAAATAGGAGCATGACATGTGGCTCAATATAGACCAAGTATGTAAAAGGGAAAAGAAAGAATGGGGGGACACGGGTTCTTGGGCTGCAAAAACTCAAAATTTTGCTTTTCCTTTTCTCTTTGTTCTTCATCTTTTAAATGGGTGAAAGAAAGAAACATGGAAGTTGGGAAAGATTAAGCAAGAGTTGTTGATTTTGAGGTATGTTTTAGGTCTTTTCTTGTCTTTCTTCCTTTTCTTTGTATAAGATTTTAAGTTATGTGTTTTTGAGGAGAGAACTCATGTGAGTTGTGATGTGTTTTAATTGAGGGAAATCAATTGATGCAAGTTGGAATTGGATGCAAAATGAAAGAAAAAGAAGGGATAGAAAGTAAATGAAGATAGAAGGAGTCACTACATGTGGTTTGGAAACTCCTTGTTTATATCCGATTTTGATTATACTAATTTGTTACTTAAGTGACTTGAATGTTGTGATGATGATATATGATGATGGTAGTGAGTGTTGATTTCAATTTGTTGAAATATGCATGTGAATAGGATTTTGGGTGATGAAAATGTCAAAACCTACGTGACCCTTTTTCGGTTATTGGGCTGTATTTGGAGTTTTAGAACTCCAAATGATACGAAAATAGTGCCATTAGAAAGCTAAGACTTGTATTGAAAATTGTCTAAGAAGGACCGTAATTTAATTCCGGCTCTAAGATCCTTGACAATGGTAAAAACTATGAATAATATGATAAAGTGTGAGGAATAGCATTCTTTTTTTTGCAGTGGGTATGTCACGGTGACAACCTAATGGGTTACCATCGTGAGGTACCCCATTAGTGCATTCTATTTTGGGGTGTGGGTATGTCACGGTGACAACCTAATGGGTTACCACCGTGAGGTACCCCAAGATTGCATTCTGCCGAGAGTTTTGGTATATCACGGTGACAACCAATCTGGTTGTGACCATGACCTACCCTATTTTTGTAAAGAGTGGTTAGCTGTTAAAAGTAAAGTTTGAATGTGAAGTTAATGATTGGCCAGATAAAGTTTCCATATTTGACTCTGATAAATTTTAGAATATTGAATAGTGCTAAAGCATGTTGATGGAATTATATTATATGCTTTGTAATACAAATAGTATGATGCATGACTGATATTATGAATTTCTTGATATGTCTTCTATACTCTAGATTAAGTATGATGATATTTATATACTGTCTAATTTGACACATGATTTGAATGACGCATGACTTGCTAGAGTCAAGTAAGTGGATAGTTAGGCATGCCTAATAGAGTCTCTTAGCAGCAGCCCTCAGTCATGTTTGGACCCTGATCAGGTCCCCTGTTTGGTTCATTGCGAAGCCTTTAATGTATTCAATTTGCACCCGTAAGGTGATGTCAGCATTCGATTCGCACCCGTAAGGTGATGTCAGTATTCGATCCGCACCCATAAGGTGATGTCAGTATTCGATTCGTACCCGAAAGGTACTGTTAATTCGCTCGTTATCCACTATTTTGAGTCAGCAGGTATCCTTTTTATTTTATTTTATATGATTAAGAGAATGTGATATTTGGATGAGCATAATTCTGGACATGTGAATCAGTTATGTACTCGAATGTGATTATGAATCTCTGAATGGGTTGAATGTGACTCAAGCATGTGTATTGTACATGATTATCAATATATATCATATTGTGAATGTGTTCATATACAATCAGTCATGGACATAAGTATGTGAATTGAAAGGTGTACAACTGTGATCATGATCTCTTAAATGCCATGGTTATAGTTTATTATGTTGTGCTGATGAGCATGTGAATCCGATTAGTTATGTTTATAAGCATATGAATTAATAGGTATATGAATGCAAACTTGAATTACTGAATGCTATGGTTAATAAGTATGTATATGAACGGGATTTTGGTGCTATTGACTATTATGGTGAAGTATGTGAATCAAGATACGTATGAATGTGATCTTGACCATAGAATGTTATAAATGTTGTGTTACGTTATGTGTTCTCTTTCTAGCTTTTCCTATTGTAGTGATTTCGGCATGTGGTCATGTGTTTACATTTCAAGGCATGATAATTAGTAGCTCTGCATGTGAAATCTCTGACATCTGATGCCCGTGAGTTCAGTAAGTGAAAGTTAATTTGTATGTGTAATTGCATGATATCGCTTGTATTCTGTATGGTATTATGTCTGCTTTGGTTGCTTTAGTATGATTATAGAAATATGGTAACCGCATAATTGTGATAATGGAAAGAATAATCAGGTAATGTGTACATGAATGTTGTTATGATCTTCTGAATGCATGACTTTTTATGCAAACATGTATATCTATCTGTTAGGACTATATGCATTTGCTATTATGAATGTGTTATGCTTTGACGACCATTGTGAATGGCCGTCCATGTTGGTTGTGTCTTCTCCCCACTAAGCGTTATCGCTTAGCACGGGTTCTTTTCCCGTGCAGGTGGCAGGTTAGGTCCGGTTCAAGTCGCATCTGCAGGGTCGGCCACATAGAAGTTAGGAGTTTTGTATTTTGCTCAACCTCTGTATTTTTGCTTTTGTTTTTCTCTAGTCTTATGTATACGTAATTATATGTAAGGATCATATTGTAATTAAGTTTTCAATTATTTCTCCATTTTATCTTTCGTCTACACTTCCGCTGAATGATTATATGTATGTATGTGAGTTAATGTATGTTCAGCTATTGTTTCCTTAAAGTTTTAATTTCTGCTGTATCTCTGTATGTTTTTATGTATGAATGTATGCTTCCGCTTAGTGTATGTGTGCATGTATGCGAGTGAGCGTCGGTTGTGCACCCGCGTCCTTCCAACGGGGACGTAGGGGTTGTCACACCTCAGGGTTCTACTTTTGCCTTAGAGCCATTGATTGAGGCATTGAAGGAATTTTTCGATGTTCCCCGATTTCGTACCGGTGTTATTTTCCTGTTTTACCTCATGAGGTATATGACAGTGACTTTGGAGGAGTTGACCAGTGATCTTCATCTATTCCGAATTGCGGATGATTTTCATCGTGAGCTAACCCCTTTCTCACTGATCCTTGCCGAGACCATTCTGGGTTTGGATTTTATCCTTGTTGGGTCTTCTGCCACCTTCTCTGGAAGCCCGTTATTACTTTAGGTATGTCATTATTTTAGAAGGTAGTGTGTCCCTTATGGATTTTCACACTAGCTTTTCTTAGTGGGAAATGCATCCTTTTCGGATTTTCACACAACCCTATGCCTTACTTTTTCCTGGGGTGAACCCAACTCACTCTAGCAGCTTTTATGTTTTATTTTTCTTATTGTACTATTTATTTTTCTTTATTTTTTAGATATGGCTGCAAGAAAAGATGAAGCTACTGTCAGAAACTCCTCCGAGGGTTATCAATCACTATTCCCCGAGGCACTTCCTTCCCCGTCAGTGACTGTACTCATTCGCGACTCTCGACGAGGGCACTACCAGACTTGGCGAGGTAACAGACAAGGATATCAGTTTCATGAATGATTGGCTTTCTCTCTTTGCCATGATATTTGATGGCTCTTCGGGGTGTGTTCCCCTATGCGTGCTTCATGAAGCCAATTTTTACATCATAACCCGCTGTGCTCGACAGCTCAGGATGACCTAGGAAGTGGTGAGAGTCCCTCTATCTTTTTTAGTTGGAGTGCTGTCTTCAGCTTTTGCTTCCCGATATCATGATCTCTGGGTCGAGTTACTAGTGAAGATTGTCACACCCTCCTTCAGAGCTCATTCTTTAATTCTACTAGTGCATATAAGAGATGGGTACTGAACCTCGCAGTTGATAATAGCACTCGTCAACTTACGCATCTAGCCGGCGAGAGCAGTAATAGGGCATAGTTCAAATTTACATGCATTTTGAGCAACGTGTTTCTTTTTAAAATAGAACTAGAAAATAACGTGAATGAATAATTCAATTTTATTTCCTTTCGCAAAATTGTGTACATTTCAGTATGATTTCAATATACATGATCAGCATTTAACACTAATTCAAAATGCAAAACTGCATTCATTTCTGGAACAAATCCTGATAGCATCAAACTCAGCCCTCTCGGGTTTTCTTGATTGGACATTTTCTCTCAAGCCTCTAATTTTTGCCCAAGGTGACTTTTTTCGGTTTTCACCCTGACGAGGCGCCCAATTTTAGTAAGGCCGGCTTTTTTTGGTTTTCGACCAGTGGGGCTTTTACTTTTCTTCTTTTGATTTTTTGTCTTTATCCGTGGAACCTCTTGAGTTTGTTAACATTGATCGACTGTTTGAACTCGTTGTCATCGCTATCTGCTAGAATTACTGCTCCTTTTTACAACAGCTTTTTGAGGATGAAAGGACCTTCACAAGTCGGTCTAAATTTTCCCCTTGTGTCTGGCGCACCCGGTCTCATTTGTTTGAATACTAAATCTCCCTCCTTCAATGAGTGCTTCTTGAGTTTCTTTCCAAATGACCTGGCCAATATTTTTTTGATAAATCTGATTGTGGTAATAGGCCCTCAGCCTGCTCTCGTTTAGCATATTCAGATGTTGCAACTATCGTTGTGCCCATTTAACCTCCGAAATTCAGGCCTCCATGACTACCCTCAATGATTTGAGCTCTATCTCAACTGGCAGTACCGCTTTCGTCCCATACACCAGAGAATACGATGTGGCTCCTGTAGAAGTTTTGATGGTAGTTCTATAAGGCCAAAGTGCAAAAGGCAACTTTTCCGCCCAGTCCTTATATTTCTGAGCCATCTTGGCCAGGATTTTCTTGACATTCTTATTGGCGACTTCTACTGCTCTATTGGCTTACGGGTGATACATAGAGGACTTGTGATGCTCGATGCCGTATTTCTGAAGTAACTTCTTTGTTTTCACCATGAGTTGGACACTATTGTCAGACACATCATGATGTGGAAGACCGTATCTACATATCAGGTTCTTTTCAATGAATCTTGCCATATCCCGAGAATCGACCTTCTTAAAAGATTCAGCCTCAACCCATTTAGTAAAATCGTCGATAGTGACTGTGATGAACCTATGTCCATTGGATGCCGTGGGTACGAATGGCCAAGGCGACGTCAAGTTGTGTAATTCCAAAACCGGTAAGTGCCTCAACTATGCATACTGCTGACACAAATGACATTGCCTTACGTACTTCGAGCAGTCCGTATACATGGTGAGCCAGTACAACCCATGTCTCATGATCTTCTTGGCCAGTATTAAACCATTCATATGGGCCCCACAAACACCGGCATGAGTTTCCTCCATTACTCTTTCGGCCTCTTTTTCATCCAAGCACCTTAATTGGATACCGTCGACTTGTCGCTTATACAATACCCCATCAATTGAGATGAATTGAGTAGATAACCTGCGAATCAACCTTTGATCTTTTTCGGTGGCCTCTTTTGGGAATGTTATGTTCTCCAGATAGTTCTTGATATCGTGATACCAAGGTTTCCCATCCACAACTTCAATTTCCATGATAGGATTGGACTCAAAGCCAGGCCTTTTAGCACTAGAAATCAACACTAGCTTCATAACTATCCCTTCCGAGTTATCCCATATCGATACTAGAGTTGCAAGCGCATCAGTTAATTGGTTTTCATCCCTAAGAACAAAGTGAAAGGTTCATACTTTGAACTAATTGTTTCCTTAACTCATTATTCTCGGGCACACACAAATGATTCCTATACATAAGCACCCCATCCAAAACCGAAAACTCTGACTGCTTACCAGATCGGACCTCTTGCAAAACCCATTGCAATTTGTCATCATACTTCTCAACATCCACTATCAACTATCTCAAAGTATGCTTCACTCTCAATTTGGCAACCAAAGCCCCATCTGAATCAAATCCCCATCTAAACCGTCACAAAAATAAGGCCGAAACTGACTTTCTACTCAGAGCATCTGCAACTACATTGGCCTTACCTGGATAGTAATAAAATGCAGTCATAGTCCTTGAACAACTCTAACCATCGGCGCTACCTCATGTTCAACTCTTCCTGCGTGAGGAGGTACATCAAACTCTTATGATCCGTAAAGATCCTACACTTCTCCCCATACAGAGAATGCCGCCAAATCTTCAAAGCAAAGATCACAGCCGCTAATTCTAAATCATGTGTCGGATAATTCTTCTCATGAGGTTTCAACAAATGAGATGCATAAGACACAACTTTTCCCTCTTGCATCAACACACATCCTAGCCCGACACCAGAAGCATCACTGTACATCACATACTCTTTACCCGAGATGGGTTGAGTAAGTACCGGAGCTTCGACTAACAACCTCTTTAACTTCTCAAAGCAAACCTGACACTTAACCAACCACTTAAATCTAACTCCTTTCCTCAATAACCTCGTCATAGGAGCAGCAATCATTGAGAAACCGTTCACAAACCGATGGTAGTAGCCTGCCAAACCGAGAAAGCTTCTAACTTTTGAAACATTCCTAAGTGCTTTCCAATCAACAATTGCCTCTATCTTAGACGAATCAACTTGGATACCCTGAGCCAATACAATATACCCCAAGAAAGACACTTCCCGAAGCCTAAAGTCACACTTGCTAAGCTTCGCAAACAACTGATGGTCCCTCAACACTTGGAAAACTAACGGAAGATGCTCTTCGTGCTCATTCTCATCCTTCTAGTAGACCAAAATATCATCTATGAACACCACCACAAATCGGTCAAGATATGGCCTAAACACTCGGTTCATCAAATCCATGAAAGTCGCCGGTGCATTGGTCAAACCAAACGGCATTACAAGAAACTCATAGTGGCCATATTTCATCCTGAACTCAAAGCTGATAGTAACCCGACCGAAGATCAATCTTCGAAAAGACTCCGACACCTCTAAGCTGGTCAAATAAATCCTTGACTCGAGGCAAAGGGTACTTATTCTTCACTGTGACCTTATTGATTTGCTTATAATCGATACACATCCTCAAGGAACCATCCTTCTTCTTCACAAACAACACCGGAGATCCCCATGGAGATATACTGGGTCTAATAAACCCCTTATCTAATAGCTCTTTGTGACGCGCGCCGAACCCATTAAGGGCCCTCGCTGAATCCATTCTTAGGATTCGAGGGACTGGTTCGCGTCTATTGATCATGGGCACCATGAGACATCTTGGATGCTTCCTTCCCAATAAAACTTTGGAAAGGAGCATCTAGCCCCACGACACCTATAGGAACCTTTGAGGTATCATGGAGTTGCCACCCCATTTACATGAAATTGGGAAAAAGTCTCTAACCTCTTATTGGTCTAGACCAGAGATTGGTGTTCGAAACTTCACTCTTATTTATGCTTTCATTAATTATGAATGAGTTTTTTTAACTTCCTAAAATTCTATCTCTTATCTCACACGATCAATGCATTTAAATTAAAGGCGCAAGCATTCAAAAAGCGATAAAGGAAAGTAATAAATGAAAGCAAAAAAGGAAAGTGGTAAACACACCAAGCACATAATTACAAGGGAAATAGGGGCAGAATACAATCCCAATAAAAGGAGACTTTACAAATATAAATTGGGATAGAATACAATCCCAACTGAAAATTAAATCATGTTGGCCCAAAATTAATTACAAGGGCCAAAAGAGAAATGAACTTTAATTTAAACACTCAAATAAAGTCAAACATAAGAAAAACATACATAAATCGGGATATTCGTTTTGGGTTGAAACATTGGTTCCTTAGTATTTTTTCAAAGGTTCAGGAACATTGGTTCCTTCGTATTTATTTAAAGAGGGTTCGAAGAGTCATTTGATTGTTGAGTTGGAAAACCGGGATGAGTGATCCCATTTTTGGAGAAAACTAACTCTTTATTTTATTGTGACATTTTACATTCCTTAGCTAAAATGAGGGACATTTGTCCCAATTTTATTAGTAAAAACCCAATTTAATTATAAAAATATTTTTGTGACTTTTTCTCTCACGCGTGCATGAATAAAATATTTATTTGCAAATAAGCACAACATAAAGAAAAGGAAAACGAAAGATCTCACCCAAACCGACGTGATCCTTCATGCGTCGTGACCCATCTGGGGAGCCACGGGGACACTCACATAATGCAAGTCAAAATAAAGTTCAGACAGGAAAAACTAATATTAAAATATTAGTAATAATTTTAAAAATTAATCAAATGAAGATAAAATGAATATTAGGCGCAATAATAAATACTGCTAACAACAATAATGAGAAGGACGCAACACCACAACATGGTAATAGTAATAATAATGATAATAATAAATAATAATAATGGGCAATGATAATAAACAATAATGAATATAACCTAAATAAACATGATAATAATAATAATAATAATAATTGATATGAGCTTAATTAGCTCATAATTAAACTATATTTTATGGTTATAAGTAATGTTTTAAGTGTTTTTATTTGTAGGAATTAGGTATGTTTTATGTGTTTTGTTAAATTTTGTGTGTAGGAGACAAATGGAGAAAACATGGAGTTAATGGAGAAAATATGGAGCAAAATGGAGAGAAGAAGAAGAATTGACTTAAGGCAGAAGAGTCTCTGTCGCGATCGCGATGGGAGGCGCGAGCGCGACAGAGCGCGCTAAGGAGGATCAAGAGAAGAAGAGAAAAGAGAAGAGAAGAGGAGCTGTCGCGACCAAGGGAAGACGTCGCGAGGTCGCGACAGGGCGCGGAGAAGGCACACGCGAGGAAAGGCGAGCGCAAGAGGAGGCGAGCGCAAGAGGAGGCGTGCTCTGTCGCGAGCGCGACAGGCGTCGCGATCGCGACAGAGGGATCCGTTAGACACTAAAGTTCAAATTTGAACTTGAAAAGTTGTATCTTTCCTCTAACAATTACAACCTTTGTAGAAGGGCATCTGAAGCGGCATGAGCTGATGTTATAAATACTGATTTTAACTGTAATTTAAGGATGTTAGACTTAGAATTGAACATTTGAATATTTTTCTGCAAGTTAGAATAATTTTCTTTAGTTTTGCTTAAGTAGAGTTTATGTGTTGAAGAGAAGGTATTATACAAGGAAGAAGACTACAATTGGTGACTTGAAAAGGGTTGAGAAATCTCCTTCTTCAATTCTTAACTTTTAATTCTTCTTTGTAATTTTTATGATGTAAATTCTGAACTTGAATGTTTATATTAAATATTTTATTGTTCATATTAATTCACGTTTTCTTAATTGTAGAATTTTTCATTAGTACATTATTTATAATCATTATAAGTTTGAGTTTAATTGAGAAATAAATTTATTCTTACAACTAATTGGAAATTCATCATTAAGATATTGTTTGAGAAATCATAATATTGAAATGGTTGCTATAGGTTGTGTTTTATTCCTAAGATTTACATGTATAATCATCTAGTTCTTAAATGAAAGTTTGGAATTAGATTTGTATGTGTATGTTTTGGGCAGTCCTATTTATATTGAGAAAGTAAGTAGGAAATTTATTCAACTTGGCTTACAAGAAAAGAATACTAAAATCATTAAGAACAATTAATTCAAGTTCCATCTTTATATCTAGTATCATTAATCTTTTCTGTCTTCTTGGATTCACACAAATTTGGCTTAGTTAGTTTACAAGTTAGATTAATTTAGAATCACTTCTCTATCATTTTATAATTGTAAACAAGATTAAAATCAATTAGTAATAGTGTGTAACACGTTCCCTGTGGGATCGATATCTAAAGTACTATTTCGGTACACCGTATACTTGCGGTATGTTGCATATATAAAAAATGCACAACAAGTTTTTGGCGCCGTTGCCGGGGAACGGTTGTTTGCCATTATAAAAATTGATTTATGATTTTGGATTACAATATTTTGTTGTGTTTTAATTTATTTATTTGTTTAACTTAATTTTGTGTTTTGTTTTTACAGGATTTTAGAAGTTCATGCCTAGTACAAGGAGTTCTTTAGAAGAACTTGAGCCTATAAATCCTGAAATTGAGAGGTTTTTATTAAGTAATCGGAAATCAAATAAAAAGAAGAACAAAAATAGGAGATCAATTGTCATGGCTGATGAAAATCCACCAAGATTGATGGACTTTGCCACACCTGCTTTGAGTGGTGCTCAACAAGGAGTGGTAAGACCAACGGTAAATGCCAATCAATTTGAAATTAAGCCTTCATTATTGCAAATGATTCAAAATAGTATACAATTTTATGGTTTGGCAAATGAGGATCCAAATGCTCATTTGGCAAATTTCCTTGAAATTTTTGATACCTTTAAGATTAATGGGGTTTCAAATGATGCAATCAAGCTTAGGCTTTTTCCATTCACATTGAAAGATAAAGCAAAGGCTTGGTTAAATTCATTGACTAGGGGTTCTATAACTACTTGGGACCAATTGGCCCAAGCATTTTTATCAAAATATTTTCCCTTGGCCAAAACCGCAAAAATCATAAAGGATATTACTACATTTGTTCAAAATGAAAATGAATCATTATATGAGGCTTGGGAAAGATTCAAAGAATTGCAAAGGATGTGTCCACACCATAACTTGCCAAGAGAATTGTTAATGCAAACATTTTATAATGGAGTAAATCCTACCACAAGAGGAACTATTGATGCGGCTGCTGGAGGATCTTTGATGAGAAAAACTACTGAAGCGGCGTTTGAATTATTGGAGGAGATGTCCATGAACAATTGCATGTGGCCTACCGAGAGAAGTAGAGATTCAAATTCTACTAATATGACAGGAGTTCATGCACTTGATTCAGTAGTTGCATTGCAAGCACAAGTGGAAGCATTGACTCACAAACTCAATAATTTTGGTATGGGAAGTAGTCAACCAAATAGGTGCAATATTTGTGGACAACAAGGACATCCAAGTGAGGTATGTAATTTAGGCATTAATAGTTCGGAGGAGCAAGTTAGTTTTATTCAAGGGCAAGGAAGAGGTAATCAATTTTCCAATACATATAACCCTGGATGGAGGAACCATCCAAATTTTTCATGGGGGAATAGTAGTAATCAAAACAAAGGAGTAAGTTTTCAACCACCTCAAGATAGGTTTGGGGCCTTGGAGGTTAAAATGGATAGGTTCTTAGAGGGGATTAATATGAAATTTAATTCACAAGAGGAGAACCAAAAGAGGTTAGAAAATAAGTTTGATCAAATCACAAAGAATCAAGCCTCATCCATTCACAACTTAGAAGTGCAAATTGGGCAATTAGCAAAGGCTTTACCTTCAAGATTACAAGGTACTTTACCAAGTAATACGGAGGAAAATCCAAGAGAACATCTAAAGGCCATAAATTTGAGGTCAGGTAAATCTTACACCAATGATTTTGTTATTACTAACAAGAATGAAAAATTTCAGGAAAATAAAAAGAAGAATGAGTCTTCTGTCGCGAGCGCGACACCTGTCGCGGTCGTGACAGAGGAGAAGCCAACCAATGTTGCAGGCACGACACCGGGCGCGATACCAGACGTGAGCGCGACAGCAGGAGGAGAGTCTCCTGTCGCGATCGCGACACCTGTCGCGGTCGCGACAGAAGGGGCATCTAAAGCAAGTTCTTCTAAAATTTTTCAACCTAGTCCACCATTTCCGGAACGCCTGAAGAGACAAAACCAAGATAAGCAATTTCAATCTTTTATGGATAAATTGAAGCATTTGCACATTAATTTGAATTTTATTGAAGCCATTTCACAAATTCCTAACTATGCAAAATTTCTTAAAGAATTGATTTCTAAGAAAAGAAGTTGGGAGGATATATCCACTATTGCATTAACTGAAGCATGTAGTTCTATAATCACAAATAATTTGCCTACAAAACTTAAAGATAATGGTAGTTTCACCATTCCATGTACCTTAGGGGATAGAGAGTTTCCTAAGTGCCTATGTGATTTGGGGGCAAGTATTAATCTCATGCCTTATTCTATCTTTAAAAAGTTGGGTTTAGATTATGTCAAACCTACTTCCATGGTTTTACAACTAGCTGATCAATCCATTAAGAAACCGTATGGAATAGTTGAAGATGTACTTGTAAAAGTGGATAAATTTATTTTGCCCGCTGATTTTGTCATTTTAGATTTTGCATATGATGAGAAATGTCCCTTAATATTGGGTAGACCTTTCATGAGGACTGGTCGAGCTTTAGTTGATGTCTATGAGGGCACATTAGTTTTAAGAGTAGGAGATGATAGTGTTGAATATCACATGGAAAAGGCACTAAAATACCCAATGGATGAAAATGTGTGCATGAAAATAGATGTCATTGATGCATGTGTCGTGGAAGTCTTAGAAAATGCAGATGAAGATGAAGTCCAAATGGAAGAAGAAGTTCATGTGGAGTTAGAGCACAAAGCATATTGGGCCATTAGAACTTTGAATTATGATCTTAAAGATGCAAGTGTCAAAAGATGTTTACAATTGAATGAGCTAGATGAATTGAGACTTCTTGCATTTGAGAATGCTAAGATTTATAAAGAAAGGACTAAAAAATGGCATGATGCACATATACGGATTAAAAATTTTAATATTGGGGACAAGGTTTTATTGTATAATTCTAGATTGAAACTCTTCCCGGGAAAATTAAGGTCAAGATGGAGTGGACCTTTTGAAGTTACACAAGTTTTTGATCAAGGGTTTTTGGAACTTAAAAATAATAAAAATGAGTTATTTAAAGCCAATGGTCAAAGATGTAAAGTGTATTTGGAGGAAACATTTCATGGAAGGGAGGTTTCAGTTCTTTCATTAAAAATGATTTCATGATTACTTGGTTTAATTTTTCTTTTTCAATTACTTGTTTTATGTGTGATATCTATATCTACTAATGTTGTTCTTTTGTCCCACAGATGTTTTTCATATATAAATTTATTTTGTATACCTTCATGTGTTGTTTTTGGAATGAAAAGCAAATATGATTTAGAAAATTTTCATTCTGTCGCGATCGCGAAGTTGTCGCGAGCGCGACAGAATGAGGGAAGTGTATTTTAGACTTCATCGCGATGGCGCGACGATGCATAATGATCGCGACAGAAAAATTGGTTTTTCTAAATTTCATTCTGTCGCGATCGCGACGTTGTCGCGATGTTCTGATGAAGAGCGGGAATAAATTGTCGCGATGACGCGATGCATATCGCGATATTCAAAATTTTTCATTTTGCTTCTGTCGCGATCGCGACATTGTCGCGACAGAACGCGGAATTCGCAATTCTAGGGCAAACTAACCGTTTGGACTTCAATTAATTTCCTACCTTCTCCTTTTCTACCCTAATAACTTCTCTTTTTATTATTTTTCTGCCTCTTCCGTTTTCTTCTCTCCACTTTTGCACGATTCTCTTAAGATCTTTCTAACGATTTTCTTTAACTTCCAAACGCAAATCTTGTTTTTCTTTTTCTTCTATTTTTCTATTTCTTCTCATATTGTTCTTCAATTGACAAACGATTTTGGAAATGGTAAGAACAAAGCATGTGGGTGACAAAAGCCAAGGGAAACGCCCTATGGGGGAATCCAGCGCTCCAAGAGATGATCCAACGCTTGATTCTTTGATTCTTCAAAACAGGTTTGAATGCCCTTTTAAAATTTTTTCTGATGAAGAGGGTGAGAAGTTTATCTATTTTGCTAAAAAATCGTATGTGGGAATGTGGGGTTTAGATTTTGCTATTCTGAATACCATGGGTTTACAAGATGAAATTAATAATTTCCTGAGATACATGAAATGGGGGAAATTTATCACTTACTCTTTACCTGTGAGAAAGGAATGGGCTTTAGAATTTTTTGTTACTTTGGATTATGTAGATAAAAATAGGGATTCAATGAAATTTAGGCACCAGGGTATTGAATATACTTTTACCATTAATGATTTGCATAACTGGTTTGGTTTTCCTTTGAATGGTAAAAGATTTGATTCCCATATTTTCCATCCAACACCTGTGTGGAATAGATTATCAGGACTTGACAGGTTTAATAACAAAAATTCTACAAATAGACAAATTAAGGACAATGCCTTAATGATATTCCATAAATTTCTTTGTCATGCCATGTTTGGTAGAGTAGAGAGTACAAAAGTCCAAACAAAGGATTTGTTTGTTTTAGATTTATTGCAATCTAACAAAACACCTGATTCGATTGATTTTATACTTGATGGCCTTTATCATGCGTCTACTGCCCGTAGTAAATCTGTGGGTATATGTCATATGGTAACCGGTATTATTTTGGGATGTTTGGGAGATTTGCATAATTTTGTAATGGAAGAAAAAGAAACAATTCCTTTGTTGGATGTGGTGTATTTACGTAGAGCTAATATTTTAACCAAGGGAGCTTGGCCCCCAAGGTTTGTTGATAGATGTGCAGGTGGATCAAATAGGGATGACCCTAATGTGGCTGAACCAAGTGTGCCCCGTGATAGGGCCCGTGAGTCAGCATCTGCAGCTCCTGCTCATGACTCCTCAAGTGAGGACGAGGCGGCTGTTGGTGCTGATAATGCTGAGAGGAGGAATACTAGAGAGGCTGCTGTAGATTTGGAGCCTATTTTGCATCGCTTGGATGGTATTGAGGCCACCAATCAGAGTATGGCAGCTAGGATGGATGTGCTAGAGACTGATGTGCGGGCTGTGCTGCAAAACCAGAAGAGTTTGGGACGCAAGCTCTTAAGTTTCTTCCGCAAGCAGAATGTTGAGTTTTCTCCAACTCCACCAAGCTCCCCTAGTGGGAGTTTTTGAGTTTGTCTCCTATCTTTTTCTTTGTTTTATTCTTGTTTGTATTTGTGTTTTGATTATGTTAGTTTGTTTCGTTTATTCCGTTTTACACAATAGGGACATTGTGTCCTTTAAGTGTGGGGGGGTTATGTTTTGATATGTTTATGTTTTGATATGTTTTATGTTTTTAGTGTATATATGTTTATTGTGTTTAGTGTATATATGTATATATAGTTTTATGTGTTTAGTGTAGTATAGCTTGTGTTTGCATGAACTGCTAGCTTTAGGTATATGTTGTTTTATTGTTTTAGGTTGTTTTATGCCAAATATTTTTGGAGCTTAGTATTTGATGAATATTTGAAAATTAGAGCATGTATAGGTTTTATGTTTTTGACCATTAGTTTAGATAGTAACTTTTTGCTCATTTTCATTATTGGTTTTACTTTAGCTTTTTGTTGTACATAGTGAAGGGTATGACTTAGCAAATCACTTTGGTGTAGGTTTTTTTTAAGTTAAATATCTTTTTATATGTAAATTAAGATTGTTTTGCCAACTTATTGCCTATTATAGTTTAACTATAGCCATGTGAGCTTTTGAAGCCTTATACACAAATTCTTCTTGTATGAGAGCCTTATTATGCCATATCCTCTAGAACTTGTTTGTAGTAAATTTCGAGATTACATTTTAGTAGAGGATGTACACGGGATATGATAAGGGCATTTAGAATGAACCTATTTTGGCTTATTTTTTTTAAAAATTCCTTTACCTTTTAACTTTAGGTAGCCAATTTTGAACCTATATCTGTTTTTTCTTGTTTAAACATATTACTAACCCAAACTTTTGCTTAAACAAGGCCTAATTTCTTTATAATTATCCTATTGTGGAGGGATTAGGATTGATATAGCATGGGAGATATTTTTGTTATTGAAAAGCATGAACTTAGTAAAAAGTTGCAATTGCAAAGTCCTTCTTTTCAAAGTTAGAATTCCAACTGCTAGTAGAAATAAAATGGGATTAGCAAGATGTACATCTAAATTACTTATGTGAGGGATGGCACATTAAAATGCACCCACACTAAATTCTCTTGCTATCCTAAGAAAAAAAAAAAGAAAATAAAAACCAAAAAGAAAAAAATACAAAAAAGAGAAAAAGAAAAAATAGTAAGTATAAATTAAGAGCTAGCAGCAAATTTATATTCTTAAGAAGGGAATTTGATTAAAAATATCATGCTTGTTGCTATTCTGATTTGGTTAATTCTCCTATGTTGTATTAATGCTTTTCTCTGCACAATAATAGCTACTTAAACCCAAAAGTTCCTTACCTTAACCTAAGCCACATTACAACCCTTTTAAGACCCTTTGATCCTCTTTACTACCTTTTACTAGTAGTGGAGATTTTTACTACTTACAAGCTTATGGTATGTAATGGCATAATCAAGGAATGAGGGAAAACACTAACCTTTATACACTTGAGTGATTGAGTGTTTATCAAAATAAGTGTTGAGTGAAAATTATCTTAGGCAATGCTTTGTGTGAAATAATCTCTTACATGTATTAAGATATTTGATTTCTTGAGATCAAACATCATTGTGTTTTGCAATGTCATGGTTTTCCAAATGTGTAAAGAGGGTTAAAGTTTAATGAATGATGGGAATGTTTAGATGGTTATATATTGAAGCTAGTGTGTTAGAAGGATAATTCTATGCATGGTGTTTTCAAATAATTATCAAATGTCTAAGTAAGCTCCAAAATATTGTGTTTAGTATATATTTTGTTTTTGTGTTGTTTAAATGTTGTGTCAGTGTTTTGCTTGGGGACAAGCAAATGTTTAAGTGTGGGGGTTTGACATGAGCTTAATTAGCTCATAATTAAACTATATTTTATGGTTATAAGTAATGTTTTAAGTGTTTTTATTTGTAGGAATTAGGTATGTTTTATGTGTTTTGTTAAGTTTTGTGTGTAGGAGACAAATGGAGAAAACATGGAGTTAATGGAGAAAATATGGAGCAAAATGGAGAGAAGAAGAAGAATTGACTTAAGGCAGAAGAGTCTCTGTCGCGATCGCGATGGGAGGCGCGAGCGCGACAGAGCGCGCTAAGGAGGATCAAGAGAAGAAGAGAAAAGAGAAGAGAAGAGGAGCTGTCGCGACCAAGGGAAGACGTCGCGAGGTCGCGACAGGGCGCGGAGAAGGCACACGCGAGGAAAGGCGAGCGCAAGAGGAGGCGAGCGCAAGAGGAGGCGTGCTCTGTCGCGAGCGCGACAGGCGTCGCGATCGCGACAGAGGGATCCGTTAGACACTAAAGTTCAAATTTGAACTCGAAAAGTTGTATCTTTCCTCTAACAATTACAACCTTTGTAGAAGGGCATCTGAAGGGGCATGAGCTGATGTTATAAATACTGATTTTAACTGTAATTTAAGGATGTTAGACTTAGAATTGAACATTTGAATATTTTTCTGCAAGTTAGAATAATTTTCTTTAGTTTTGCTTAAGTAGAGTTTATGTGTTGAAGAGAAGGTATTATACAAGGAAGAAGACTACAATTGGTGACTTGAAAAGGGTTGAGAAATCTCCTTCTTCAATTCTTAACTTTTAATTCTTCTTTGTAATTTTTATGATGTAAATTCTGAACTTGAATGTTTATATTAAATATTTTATTGTTCATATTAATTCACGTTTTCTTAATTGTAGAATTTTTCATTAGTACATTATTTATAATCATTATAAGTTTGAGTTTAATTGAGAAATAAATTTATTCTTACAACTAATTGGAAATTCATCATTAAGATATTGTTTGAGAAATCATAATATTGAAATGGTTGCTATAGGTTGTGTTTTATTCCTAAGATTTACATGTATAATCATCTAGTTCTTAAATGAAAGTTTGGAATTAGATTTGTATGTGTATGTTTTGGGCAGTCCTATTTATATTGAGAAAGTAAGTAGGAAATTTATTCAACTTGGCTTACAAGAAAAGAATACTAAAATCATTAAGAACAATTAATTCAAGTTCCATCTTTATATCTAGTATCATTAATCTTTTCTGTCTTCTTGGATTCACACAAATTTGGCTTAGTTAGTTTACAAGTTAGATTAATTTAGAATCACTTCTCTATCATTTTATAATTGTAAACAAGATTAAAATCAATTAGTAATAGTGTGTAACACGTTCCCTGTGGGATCGATATCTAAAGTACTATTTCGGTACACCGTATACTTGCGGTATGTTGCATATATAAAAAATGCACAACAAGTTTTTGGCGCCGTTGCCGGGGAACGGTTGTTTGCCATTATAAAAATTGATTTATGATTTTGGATTACAATATTTTGTTGTGTTTTAATTTATTTATTTTTTTAACTTAATTTTGTGTTTTGTTTTTACAGGATTTTAGAAGTTCATGCCTAGTACAAGGAGTTCTTTAGAAGAGCTTGAGCCTATAAATCCTGAAATTGAGAGGTTTTTATTAAGTAATCGGAAATCAAATAAAAAGAAGAACAAAAATAGGAGATCAATTATCATGGCTGATGAAAATCCACCAAGATTGATGGACTTTGCCACACCTGCTTTGAGTGGTGCTCAACAAGGAGTGGTAAGACCAACGGTAAATGCCAATCAATTTGAAATTAAGCCTTCATTATTGCAAATGATTCAAAATAGTATACAATTTTATGGTTTGGCAAATGAGGATCCAAATGCTCATTTGGCAAATTTCCTTGAAATTTTTGATACCTTTAAGATTAATGGGGTTTCAAATGATGCAATCAAGCTTAGGCTTTTTCCATTCACATTGAAGGATAAAGCAAAGGCTTGGTTAAATTCATTGACTAGGGGTTCTATAACTACTTGGGACCAATTGGCCCAAGTATTTTTATCAAAATATTTTCCCTTGGCCAAAACCGCAAAAATCATAAAGGATATTACTACATTTGTTCAAAATGAAAATGAATCATTATATGAGGCTTGGGAAAGATTCAAAGAATTGCAAAGGATGTGTCCACACCATAACTTGCCAAGAGAATTGTTAATGCAAACATTTTATAATGGAGTAAATCCTACCACAAGAGGAACTATTGATGCGGCTGCTGGAGGATCATTGATGAGAAAAACTACTGAAGCGGCGTTTGAATTATTGGAGGAGATGTCCATGAACAATTGCATGTGGCCTACCGAGAGAAGTAGAGATTCAAATTCTACTAATATGACAGGAGTTCATGCACTTGATTCAGTAGTTGCATTGCAAGCACAAGTGGAAGCATTGACTCACAAACTCAATAATTTTGGTATGGGAGGTAGTCAACCAAATAGGTGCAATATTTGTGGACAACAAGGACATCCAAGTGAGGTATGTAATTTAGGCATTAATAGTTCGGAGGAGCAAGTTAGTTTTATTCAAGGGCAAGAAAGAGGTAATCCATTTTCCAATACATATAACCCTGGATGGAGGAACCATCCAAATTTTTCATGGGGGAATAGTAGTAATCAAAACAAAGGAGTAAGTTTTCAACCACCTCAAGATAGGTTTGGGGCCTTGGAGGTTAAAATGGATAGGTTCTTAGAGGTGATTAATATGAAATTTAATTCACAAGAGGAGAACCAAAAGAGGTTAGAAAATAAGTTTGATCAAATCACAAAGAATCAAGCCTCATCCATTCACAACTTAGAAGTGCAAATTGGGCAATTAGCAAAGGCTTTACCTTCAAGATTACAAGGTACTTTACCAAGTAATACGGAGGAAAATCCAAGAGAACATCTAAAGGCCATAAATTTGAGGTCAGGTAAATCTTACACCAATGATTTTGTTATTACTAACAAGAATGAAAAATTTCAGGAAAATAAAAAGAAGAATGAGTCTTCTGTCGCGAGCGCGACACCTGTCGCGGTCGCGACAGAGGAGAAGCCAACCAATGTTGCAGGCGTGACACCGGGCGCGATACCAGACGTGAGCGCGACAGCAGGAGGAGAGTCTCCTGTCGCGATCGCGACACCTGTCGCGGTCGCGACAGAAGGGGCATCTAAAGCAAGTATCAACCTAGTCCACCATTTCCGCAACGCCTGAAGAGACAAAACCAAGATAAGCAATTTCAATCTTTTATGGATAAATTGAAGCATTTGCACATTAATTTGAATTTTATTGAAGCCATTTCACAAATTCCTAACTATGCAAAATTTCTTAAAGAATTGATTTCTAAGAAAAGAAGTTGGGAGGATATATCCACTATTGCATTAACTGAAGCATGTAGTTCTATAATCACAAATAATTTGCCTACAAAACTTAAAGATAATGGTAGTTTCATCATTCCATGTACCTTAGGGGATAGAGAGTTTCCTAAGTGCCTATGTGATTTGGGGGCAAGTATTAATCTCATGCCTTATTCTATCTTTAAAAAGTTGGGTTTAGATTATGTCAAACCTACTTCCATGGTTTTACAACTAGCTGATCAATCCATTAAGAAACCATATGGAATAGTTGAAGATGTACTTGTAAAAGTGGATAAATTTATTTTGCCCGCTGATTTTGTCATTTTAGATTTTGCATATGATGAGAAATGTCCCTTAATATTGGGTAGACCTTTCATGAGGACTGGTCGAGCTTTAGTTGATGTCTATGAGGGCACATTAGTTTTAAGAGTAGGGGATGATAGTGTTGAATATCACATGGAAAAGGCACTAAAATACCCAATGGATGAAAATGTGTGCATGAAAATAGATGTCATTGATGCATGTGTCGTGGAAGTCTTAGAAAATGCAGATGAAGATGAAGTCCAAATGGAAGAAGAAGTTCATGTGGAGTTAGAGCACAAAGCATATTGGGCCATTAGAACTTTGAATTATGATCTTAAAGATGCAAGTGTCAAAAGATGTTTACAATTGAATGAGCTAGATGAATTGAGACTTCTTGCATTTGAGAATGCTAAGATTTATAAAGAAAGGACTAAAAAATGGCATGATGCACATATACGGATTAAAAATTTTAATATTGGGGACAAGGTTTTATTGTATAATTCTAGATTGAAACTCTTCCCGGGAAAATTAAGGTCAAGATGGAGTGGACCTTTTGAAGTTACACAAGTTTTTGATCAAGGGTTTTTGGAACTTAAAAATAATAAAAATGAGTTATTTAAAGCCAATGGTCAAAGATGTAAAGTGTATTTGGAGGAAACATTTCATGGAAGGGAGGTTTCAGTTCTTTCATTAAAAATGATTTCATGATTACTTGGTTTAATTTTTCTTTTTCAATTACTTGTTTTATGTGTGATATCTATATCTACTAATGTTGTTCTTTTGTCCCACAGATGTTTTTCATATATAAATTTATTTTGTATACCTTCATGTGTTGTTTTTGGAATGAAAAGCAAATATGATTTAGAAAATTTTCATTCTGTCGCGATCGCGAAGTTGTCGCGAGCGCGACAGAATGAGGGAAGTGTATTTTAGACTTCATCGCGATGGCGCGACGATGCATAATGATCGCGACAGAAAAATTGGTTTTTCTAAATTTCATTCTGTCGCGATCGCGACGTTGTCGCGATGTTCTGATGAAGAGCGGGAATAAATTGTCGCGATGACGCGATGCATATCGCGATATTCAAAATTTTTCATTTTGCTTCTGTCGCGATCGCGACATTGTCGCGACAGAACGCGGAATTCGCAATTCTAGGGCAAACTAACCGTTTGGACTTCAATTAATTTCCTACCTTCTCCTTTTCTACCCTAATAACTTCTCTTTTTATTATTTTTCTGCCTCTTCCGTTTTCTTCTCTCCACTTTTGCACGATTCTCTTAAGATCTTTCTAACGATTTTCTTTAACTTCCAAACGCAAATCTTGTTTTTCTTTTTCTTCTATTTTTCTATTTCTTCTCATATTGTTCTTCAATTGACAAACGATTTTGGAAATGGTAAGAACAAAGCATGTGGGTGACAAAAGCCAAGGGAAACGCCCTATGGGGGAATCCAGCGCTCCAAGAGATGATCCAACGCTTGATTCTTTGATTCTTCAAAACAGGTTTGAATGCCCTTTTAAAATTTTTTCTGATGAAGAGGGTGAGAAGTTTATCTATTTTGCTAAAAAATCGTATGTGGGAATGTGGGGTTTAGATTTTGCTATTCTGAATACCATGGGTTTACAAGATGAAATTAATAATTTCCTGAGATACATGAAATGGGGGAAATTTATCACTTACTCTTTACCTGTGAGAAAGGAATGGGCTTTAGAATTTTTTGTTACTTTGGATTATGTAGATAAAAATAGGGATTCAATGAAATTTAGGCACCAGGGTATTGAATATACTTTTACCATTAATGATTTGCATAACTGGTTTGGTTTTCCTTTGAATGGTAAAAGATTTGATTCCCATATTTTCCATCCAACACCTGTGTGGAATAGATTATCAGGACTTGACAGGTTTAATAACAAAAATTCTACAAATAGACAAATTAAGGACAATGCCTTAATGATATTCCATAAATTTCTTTGTCATGCCATGTTTGGTAGAGTAGAGAGTACAAAAGTCCAAACAAAGGATTTGTTTGTTTTAGATTTATTGCAATCTAACAAAACACCTGATTCGATTGATTTTATACTTGATGGCCTTTATCATGCGTCTACTGCCCGTAGTAAATCTGTGGGTATATGTCATATGGTAACCGGTATTATTTTGGGATGTTTGGGAGATTTGCATAATTTTGTAATGGAAGAAAAAGAAACAATTCCTTTGTTGGATGTGGTGTATTTACGTAGAGCTAATATTTTAACCAAGGGAGCTTGGCCCCCAAGGTTTGTTGATAGATGTGCAGGTGGATCAAATAGGGATGACCCTAATGTGGCTGAACCAAGTGTGCCCCGTGATAGGGCCCGTGAGTCAGCATCTGCAGCTCCTGCTCATGACTCCTCAAGTGAGGACGAGGCGGCTGTTGGTGCTGATAATGCTGAGAGGAGGAATACTAGAGAGGCTGCTGTAGATTTGGAGCCTATTTTGCATCGCTTGGATGGTATTGAGGCCACCAATCAGAGTATGGCAGCTAGGATGGATGTGCTAGAGACTGATGTGCGGGCTGTGCTGCAAAACCAGAAGAGTTTGGGACGCAAGCTCTTAAGTTTCTTCCGCAAGCAGAATGTTGAGTTTTCTCCAACTCCACCAAGCTCCCCTAGTGGGAGTTTTTGAGTTTGTCTCCTATCTTTTTCTTTGTTTTATTCTTGTTTGTATTTGTGTTTTGATTATGTTAGTTTGTTTCGTTTATTCCGTTTTACACAATAGGGACATTGTGTCCTTTAAGTGTGGGGGGGTTATGTTTTGATATGTTTATGTTTTGATATGTTTTATGTTTTTAGTGTATATATGTTTATTGTGTTTAGTGTATATATGTATATATAGTTTTATGTGTTTAGTGTAGTATAGCTTGTGTTTGCATGAACTGCTAGCTTTAGGTATATGTTGTTTTATTGTTTTAGGTTGTTTTATGCCAAATATTTTTGGAGCTTAGTATTTGATGAATATTTGAAAATTAGAGCATGTATAGGTTTTATGTTTTTGACCATTAGTTTAGATAGTAACTTTTTGCTCATTTTCATTATTGGTTTTACTTTAGCTTTTTGTTGTACATAGTGAAGGGTATGACTTAGCAAATCACTTTGGTGTAGGTTTTTTTTAAGTTAAATATCTTTTTATATGTAAATTAAGATTGTTTTGCCAACTTATTGCCTATTATAGTTTAACTATAGCCATGTGAGCTTTTGAAGCCTTATACACAAATTCTTCTTGTATGAGAGCCTTATTATGCCATATCCTCTAGAACTTGTTTGTAGTAAATTTCGAGATTACATTTTAGTAGAGGATGTACACGGGATATGATAAGGGCATTTAGAATGAACCTATTTTGGCTTATTTTTTTTAAAAATTCCTTTACCTTTTAACTTTAGGTAGCCAATTTTGAACCTATATCTGTTTTTTCTTGTTTAAACATATTACTAACCCAAACTTTTGCTTAAACAAGGCCTAATTTCTTTATAATTACCCTATTGTGGAGGGATTAGGATTGATATAGCATGGGAGATATTTTTGTTATTGAAAAGCATGAACTTAGTAAAAAGTTGCAATTGCAAAGTCCTTCTTTTCAAAGTTAGAATTCCAACTGCTAGTAGAAATAAAATGGGATTAGCAAGATGTACATCTAAATTACTTATGTGAGGGATGGCGCATTAAAATGCACCCACACTAAATTCTCTTGCTATCCTAAGAAAAAAAAAAAGAAAATAAAAACTAAAAATAAAAAAATAAAAAAAAGAGAAAAAGAAAAAATAGTAAGTATAAATTAAGAGCTAGCAGCAAATTTATATTCTTAAGAAGGGAATTTGATTAAAAATATCATGCTTGTTGCTATTCTGATTTGGTTAATTCTCCTATGTTGTATTAATGCTTTTCTCTGCACAATAATAGCTACTTAAACCCAAAAGTTCCTTACCTTAACCTAAGCCACATTACAACCCTTTTAAGACCCTTTGATCCTCTTTACTACCTTTTACTAGTAGTGGAGATTTTTACTACTTACAAGCTTATGGTATGTAATGGCATAATCAAGGAATGAGGGAAAACACTAACCTTTATACACTTGAGTGATTGAGTGTTTATCAAAATAAGTGTTGAGTGAAAATTATCTTAGGCAATGCTTTGTGTGAAATAATCTCTTACATGTATTAAGATATTTGATTTCTTGAGATCAAACATCATTGTGTTTTGCAATGTCATGGTTTTCCAAATGTGTAAAGAGGGTTAAAGTTTAATGAATGATGGGAATGTTTAGATGGTTATATATTGAAGCTAGTGTGTTAGAAGGATAATTCTATGCATGGTGTTTTCAAATAATTATCAAATGTCTAAGTAAGCTCCAAAATATTGTGTTTAGTATATATTTTGTTTTTGTGTTGTTTAAATGTTGTGTCAGTGTTTTGCTTGGGGACAAGCAAATGTTTAAGTGTGGGGGTTTGATATGAGCTTAATTAGCTCATAATTAAACTATATTTTATGGTTATAAGTAATGTTTTAAGTGTTTTTATTTGTAGGAATTAGGTATGTTTTATGTGTTTTGTTAAGTTTTGTGTGTAGGAGACAAATGGAGAAAACATGGAGTTAATGGAGAAAATATGGAGCAAAATGGAGAGAAGAAGAAGAATTGACTTAAGGCAGAAGAGTCTCTGTCGCGATCGCGATGGGAGGCGCGAGCGCGACAGAGCGCGCTAAGGAGGATCAAGAGAAGAAGAGAAAAGAGAAGAGAAGAGGAGCTGTCACGACCAAGGGAAGACGTCGCGAGGTCGCGACAGGGCGCGGAGAAGGCACACGCGAGGAAAGGCGAGCGCAAGAGGAGGCGTGCTCTGTCGCGAGCGCGACAGGCGTCGCGATCGCGACAGAGGGATCCGTTAGACACTAAAGTTCAAATTTGAACTTGAAAAGTTGTATCTTTCCTCTAACAATTACAACCTTTGTAGAAGGGCATCTGAAGGGGCATGAGCTGATGTTATAAATACTGATTTTAACTGTAATTTAAGGATGTTAGACTTAGAATTGAACATTTGAATATTTTTCTGCAAGTTAGAATAATTTTCTTTAGTTTTGCTTAAGTAGAGTTTATGTGTTGAAGAGAAGGTATTATACAAGGAAGAAGACTACAATTGGTGACTTGAAAAGGGTTGAGAAATCTCCTTCTTCAATTCTTAACTTTTAATTCTTCTTTGTAATTTTTATGATGTAAATTCTGAACTTGAATGTTTATATTAAATATTTTATTGTTCATATTAATTCACGTTTTCTTAATTGTAGAATTTTTCATTAGTACATTATTTATAATCATTATAAGTTTGAGTTTAATTGAGAAATAAATTTATTCTTACAACTAATTGGAAATTCATCATTAAGATATTGTTTGAGAAATCATAATATTGAAATGGTTGCTATAGGTTGTGTTTTATTCCTAAGATTTACATGTATAATCATCTAGTTCTTAAATGAAAGTTTGGAATTAGATTTGTATGTGTATGTTTTGGGCAGTCCTATTTATATTGAGAAAGTAAGTAGGAAATTTATTCAACTTGGCTTACAAGAAAAGAATACTAAAATCATTAAGAACAATTAATTCAAGTTCCATCTTTATATCTAGTATCATTAATCTTTTCTGTCTTCTTGGATTCACACAAATTTGGCTTAGTTAGTTTACAAGTTAGATTAATTTAGAATCACTTCTCTATCATTTTATAATTGTAAACAAGATTAAAATCAATTAGTAATAGTGTGTAACACGTTCCCTGTGGGATCGATATCTAAAGTACTATTTCGGTACACCGTATACTTGCGGTATGTTGCATATATAAAAAATGCACAACAACAATAATAATAATAATAATAATAATAATAATAATAATAATAATAATAATAATAATAATAATAATAATAATAATAATAATAATAATAAGAAGAAGAAGAAGAAGAAGAAGAAGAAGAAGATAATAATAATAACAATAATAATGACCATAATAATAATAAGAATAACAATGGCTACATTGGTGGCAGTAGCCTAATAATAATAATAATAATCATAATAATAAACATAAATGGATAGACATAAAATAATAATGAGTAAAATGGTAATAATAATAATGATGATTATAAATAGTAAGACAAATGATGATGATAATAATGAAAAGGAAATGATGGCAAGATTAAGGTAAAGATAATAATAATAATAATAATACAAATAATAGTAGTGATAGTAATGGCAAAAATATTGACAGTAAACACAAACACAATAGTAATAATAATGATTTTGCCAATGAGAATAAGAATAATGGCAACGAAAGTCACAAAAGAAGTTGGATTAGAAAAACATAAATAATACATAGACCGTAATAACCACATTAAAATGTTAAAGGTAAATGATGAGAATGGTGACAATAAGAAGAAATGATAATATTAACAACAATAAATAATATACAAAAATAAATGAGGACGGGTCCAAAAATGTTTACCCTCAGAATTTTATAGATTGGAGAAAGGTGGTGTCTTGATCCGTCCTCCTTCTCGAATTTGTGATAATGAATATTTGAAGAAAATGTAAAAATTGATATTTTAAAATAAATTAACTGAAGAAAATATTTTGATGAAAATATTTTTGATGGATGATTGAGCAAAGGAAATTAATTTTCCATGCTCAAATCACCCAAGAAAGAAAATGTTCTTGACGAGAAGAGAAAAGATTAATACTTTTAATTATTTGATTTTTCTTCAAAAGCCCCGACTGCTCTACTTGGTTGAGAGAAAACAGAGTTTTTTTCCTTTGAATCAAAATGTAGCTCCCCTCACAAATGAAACCCCAAAAACATTTTATTTTTCTGTGTTTCTAAAATGGAAAAAGACCAAATCAACTTTTATAATTTTAATTTTTCAAAGATACCTAAAAAAGTGAAAGAAACGGAAGGAAAACAGACTGAAAAAGAAAAAAAAATTCAGAAAATGTCAGGAAAGCGAATGGGGCAAAAATTGGCCGCATGTGGGGGGCAGGCGTGCGCCCAAGGGGCGCACACGGTCTTGGTGAGGCTCGCCCCAGTGGGGCATGCGCCTCGCTGGCGAAACGCAACCCAATGGGCGTGCTAGCAATCGACGATGCTGGGGCGTGCGGGCCCTTGGCGACGAGCGCCCCACGGCCGGGCCAAAATAAAATAAAAAATTGAAATAAATTAAAATAAAATGGAATTAAAAATAAAAACGAAAATAAAGTGAATAAAATAAAATAAATAGATAAATAAAAAAGAGTAAAAATGCAATTTTTTTAATTAAAATCTTTAGAGTAACGAAGGATATTTTGGAAAAGGAAAAAATCATTTTTGACACCTTGGCTTGGGGCAAGTATCATTTTCATCATCGAGTAATTCTGATCTTGGACCGCCTCAGGACCCGATGTCTACAGTTGCCCCCAATTTTTGGGAACTTAGAACCTAGGTGTCTAAGTGAGCCAAAATTCAAAAAAGAAAGGGAAGCAACGCGTACCTGAGGCATTTGTCTTCCCGGTCATGCTAATTGTGACGCGCGCCGGACCCCGGTGAGCGCCGCCCGTTCGACCGCCCGCACGTGGGCGATCGGGGCATTTGCGGGTCCGTTGGCATCTTGCAATAAATCGCAAGTGCGTCTATGTTGGGCAACAAAGAGGTATCATGGAGTCGCCACCCAATAGAACATTGGGAAAGTTACTCTCGCCTCGGAGAGCCTAAGACTGCGCTTAGTATCCATGTTGGGCCATGAGGCCTAGGATTAGCGCTAAAGTCTCGTGACCCAAGAAGTATTTTGGAGGATAACCTCTAACCTCTCGAGCCCAAAGACCAGAGCTGGGTCCGGGATTTCTCATCTATTTCTACCTCAATTAGTTTATGATCAAATTTTAATGTCATTGGTTCGCTCTCTCTCCACACTATGCAGTTGATTAAAAAGGCGCATTTATTCACATTCGGAAAGCAGTAAATGAGCAGAATAAATATCAAAAGCGATAAATTATAATAATACAAGGAGCGGAATACAACTCCCTTTGGTAAATGTGCGGATCATACACAAATCGGGGCATTGTTTATTTTGAGGACTTTGGTCCTCTCATGCATCATCATTAAAAATGGGATATTTAATATGTGATGATTTTTATTGGATGAAAATAGGGCGTTGGACCCTTTTTGCATTTTATACAAAACTCAATTTTATTTAAGTATAAATCGTTGATATATTTTTACATTTAACGGGATAAAGAAAGCTTATTCATATACATAAAATAATCAATGAATGAAAAAGCGAGAGAAATAAATCAAGAGGTTTAAGAAAACTAAACCGGACGAAATCTACCACGCATGGTAGGCAGCCACTCAAGCTCGGAATTATCCAAGAAGACCAATATACACTCACAGAAAGTTAGGAGATGTTAAGATTCATAAAATTAACACATAAGAAATCGAAGAGACTGAATAGAGATGAAGAATGATCAACGAAAATGGAGGCAGGACCCACCGACGGCCCTTCTTGGTTGACCGACGAGCGTCGGTTTGGTAATTTGACATGCCCGTTTGTCACTCAAAAAGGGTGTCCATAGGTAGGTGACCGACGGGCGTCGGTCATGAAGATGACCCGTCGGTCACCTCTGTCTCCGCAAAACAGAAAGGAAACAAGGGCCTTTCGAGATCAAAAGCAAGTTTTATTTCAAAAGGGGAGATGGGGTAGTCAAAATGAAGAAAGGTAATGACAAGTATTCAAAAATTTCACAGAATGAATAAATAAATGATAAATGATTAAATATGAGATAGAAATGGAGAGAGAATCCGGAATATTTACCCTCAGATAGTTGCTTTGGGTAGAATTTTGATGTCGGTTAGATCCCCGCGCGTTCCACGAGAAGTAAGAGAATGAAAGATTAGAGAGAGAAAATGAGCTATTTCACCTCCGATCCTTCAGAAAATCGATTTAGGAGTCAAAATCTAAAGAAAACTAATTAGCTTTTAGTTCCTTTGATTGATTTGATCCTTGATTAAGTAAAGTTCTTTGGAAAATGTGTGTTTTTGGAAGAGAGAGAAAACGTGCTCGAATTTTGGCAGAGTTTCCTCTTCTGAAAAATTTTCCAACCCTTTTGAAGTGAAAATCCGGACCTTATATAGCCAGACACGACCGACGGGCGTCGGTGCGTAGGGGCGGGCGTCGGAAGAATCCTACTGACACAAGGACACTTCCGACGGCCCTGCCACATCCACCGACGGGCGTCGGAACGGTTGCGTGCTCCGGGAAACCAGGCGGCTCCTGACAGGGGCAGTGACTTTCCGACGGGCGTCGGAAAATACCCTGAGCCGTCGGTGACTCGAAGCGACGGGCTACCTCCACAGACGGGCTGGCCGTCTGTGGAGGACAAAAAACCTTTTTGACTCAGAAAACTCCCGTTTTCTCCCCCTCTGCCCCTGAAGTGTAGAAAAACCTCATTTCTCATGGAACGCGGGACTAAAACCTCCAACTTCAGCCTCCCGTACAGGCCTTGAACATTGATTTCATCATAGGGTAATCTCCGATCCGGACCGCTCCAGGGCACGGTGCTTACAGTTGCCCCCAGTTTTGGGGAAACTAGCGCACAAGTGCCTAGATAAGCCAAAACTCAGAGAAAGGTTGGAAAGAAAGCGTACCTTCGACGGCTTTTCACCTTCCGTGCCTTTTGCCGGTTAGACCTCATCTCGATCTGTGGGGCTTGGTGAGATGCAGCAAGCTTTGGCTTCAATCTCGATCTGGTGAAGGGCAGTGTTTCTCTAACCGCAACTTCGATTGGTGAGACGCAGCACTCTCTGGCTACAGCCTCGATCTGGTGAAGAGCAGTGTTTCCTCAACTGCAGCTTCGATCTGATGAAGAGCAGTGTTTCTTCAACCGCAGCTTCGGGGTGAAGAGCAGTGTTTCATCAACTGCAGCTTCGATCTGATGAAGAGCGGTGTTTCTTCAACCGCAGCTTCGGGGTGAAGAGCAGTGTTTCCTCAACTGCAGCTTCGATCTGATGAAGAGCGGTGTTTCTTCAACCGCAGCTTCGGGGTGAAGAGCAGTGTTTCCTCAACTGCAGCTTCGATCTGATGAAGAGCGGTGTTTCTTCAACCGCAGCTTCGGGGTGAAGAGCAGTGTTTCCTCAACTGCAGCTTCGATCTGATGAAGAGCGGTGTTTCTTCAACCGCAGCTTCGGGGTGAAGAGCAGTGTTTCTTCAACTGCAGCTTCGATCTTGGAGTGTGAAAACTCCGCTGGTTTCCTTGTTTCGAAGGAGACCTCTTTAATCGATGTCCGTGCTCTGGTTGGTATTCCTTTGTACCTGTGAGATAAAAGATTTTGTTAATTCATGTTTGAAAGGTCATCTTTTGACCTGCTATTGATTATTATTCTTTTGTTGTTTGTCTTCGTTTCATGTTATTATTATTTTTTTTATTGTCATTTTTATCGACACATGAGTAAGTAGGAGAATATACACTTCCTGTGGTGTTATTTAAGCAATTAATCGAAAAGAAAAGAAAAACATGCAAATAATGAAGCAAAAGTTTTTCCACTAAAAATGTCATTTTTGTACAATGCATATACAAAATACAAGAGATACAAAAATAACTCCCTGAAGCTCAGAGAGGTGTGTAGTCTGAAGGCTCATCGGGATCCTCGTCATCCGAGATATGCACGGTCCCTGGCGGAGGTGGACGGGCCTGAGGGGGTGGCGGAACTGCAGAGGGTCCTGCCTCGTGATCATGGGCTCGCCTGAACTGAACCTGAGCATAGCCGTCTAAGAAGGGCTGGGTACAAGTGCCCAAAAACCCTAAGGTCTTAGAGATCTTGTCCCCCAACTTCTTGAAGGCTTGGCTCAGCTGAGTGGTCTGCTCAACGGCGGCCGTCCTCCTACGCTCCAAGCTCTGCTCCGTCTGCTCCCTGAACTCTCTCATGGTCTGAGAAAGAGGAGGGAGAATCCCCTCTATCGCCTGGACGCGGGATCTCAGAGAGTCCAGTGACTCATCAATCATCTGAAGGGTCATGTCAACCCTCTGAGACGCCTGGTCCTGTGACGTCCTCACATCATGAGCGAGCTGCTGCCTCAACTCCCTCTGCCCCTGAGCAATCTGCTCAACTAGCCTCATATGCTCTCCTCTGAAGGCCTCCAGAACTCGAGTCTGCTCATCTCTAAGGGCATCCATGGCCCGAGTCTGCTCCCTCGCTGCATGCTCCATGTAGCCTGCCTGCTCTCGGGATAGGCGCTCCACCATCTGAGACTGCTCCTGGATAGCAGCCTGCTGGCGATCCAACCTCTCGTGAATGGCCCTATCCCTCTCATCCTGTCGCCGCTCAAAGGCCATAAACATGGAGGAGAGGAGCTGGGAAAAGTTCGGCTGAGCTGGCTGATGTGGCGCTGGCTCCGGTGGTGGTGCCGAAGAAGTGGATGCCCCAGGATCGCCTCGGGAGTACGGATGGTATCTCTCGGAGGGCTCGCGGGCAGGCCTCTGTACCCTGGTACTTGGCGACGGGGCTGGAGTCGGGGCCCTAGATGCCGGTGAAGAGGCGAAGAGATCGTCCATCGTGATCTCAAAATCAAAATCCAAGGGGGTCCTAGGAGGCTCCTGCTGCTGTGGCGGAGGCACTGCCTGGGACTGAGGAGGTGGAGGAGGCTGGTGCTCCGGCTGAGGCTCAGTCTGTGGAGGCTGCGGCTGTACCTGCGGAGGCTGAGGCTGTGGCTCGGGCTGTGGCTCGGGCTGTGGAGGCTGCTCCTCCTGGTGCTCTGGGTGATCAGGATCTGCCCCCAGGGGTGGAAGCGAGAACAGCCGCCGGGTCTCATGGATAGTCAACACCCTATAAGCCTCCGCCTGGCCTGGAATTTGAGAGATCATCCCCATCTAAACCGCGGCTGCAGCATCTACAAGGATCCCCTCCGGTAGAGGTCCTCTCAGCCTCTCGGGGTTAAACCCCAATCCCAACAGTAATCGGGTGATGACTCCTCCTACCATCACCACCGGTGTCGACCCTCTGCCAACTCTGGTCAGGTTGGTCAAGATCTCATGGCTAATGTTGAGACGCTGGCCTGCCACCATAGCCCAGAGGCTCCAGATCTCGGCCGCGTTAAGCGACCCTGGATTACCAGCTCGACCGAGGTACGAGCTGGAAAGCACTCTGTGCAGATACCGGAGTGCCTGAGACACCAGTACGGTGCTCTTCGCTGTATCGTGATCATACAGCACTCCTGGTATAGCAATAGCCGCCCAATGGGCGCGTCTCACCGCTCGCCGCGGGATCTCAACCTCCTCTCCCGAAGGAAGCCCCATCGCCTGAGCAAACCTCTGCCTGGTGATGCTGACATGGTCGCCATTAAACCAAAACTGTACCACCCCCGGGTCAGTATCTGCGCTCTGAAAGCCTGTGTAGCGGAGAGTGGCCAAGACCTGGCGGGTAGCCTCTGGAAATGTCTGGAAGGCAGGCTCAAGAAACTCTGTCCAACCCGCTCCCTCGGCAAGTAAATCGAACTCCGGGGCCAACCCGAGGGCCTCTAGAAAAGCGCGAGATACAAAGCGGCTGGCCCGAAACTCTACCTGAGCCAACGCCCTGTACCTCTGGGCGGACTCGTCATCCATCCAAGCCGGGGCCTCAAGCTCGGGCTGGGCCTGCGGTGCTCTGCGTCTAGGAGGCATCCTGTAAAAAGGAAGGAGTCAGATAGCGAAAACTTGGCAAAACTAGCATTGTCAGGTTTATTTTCCAAAATCTAAGGTCCATCTAGGCCTTAACAGGGCAGTGGCGGCCCAACATGAGATAAAAAAAAGTAATGACAGATAAAAATAGCAAACATCCTGTCTACGGAAGTATCCTAACATGCCTTGTACGCATCATGGCAAAGGAACATGTAATCCTCACGGAGATAATTAAAGCGAATAAAGATGGGCTTTCTAAGTCCTAAGGCATGCTTCATACTTGGAAAGTAAATAAATATTCAATTCTATAATAAAAGATAAAAATTTGGGCAGCACCCCGGTAGGGATGTGCCCAACCTCCTGCGTGAAAAAGCAAGACAATAGGCCTCAGGCCCTAGCAATATTAAATGCCTGTAAATGGGCCGCACCCCGGCAAGAGTGTGCCCCCAACAACTCAAAAACAGTGACCTCAGGCCGCAAAAGCAAGTCATGCTCAAAGATGGTGCGCTAAAGAATGCATTTCTAAAACACCAATTTTATAGAAAAACTCTATTTCTATGTGATCATGCAAAAAGTTCGGATTTGATTAAAAAAAAAATGGGAATTGGGCAGCATTTCCCCCTAAATTCTAAAATTATTTAAAATTCCTTAGAGTTAAAAGAAGAAAGAATGTAGAAATGAATTAAATAAAAAATAAAAAGAAGTAATTATTTACTTACTTGTAATCCGGAGAAGTGTAGAAACTAGAGAAATACGAATATCCGAGCACCGGGTGAGTATATAATGCTAAAAACTGAAGAAATCGCGAAAAAATAAGGAGAAAAGACTCAAAAAATGCTAAAAACCGCTTAGGAATCATTTGGGAGAGGAAGAAGAAAGAGACAGCAACGTTTGCACCGTCTGTCACTCGCCCTTATATAGAATTTCGTGACCGACGGGCAGGGCGTCTGTACAAGCGACCGACGGGCGGGCCGTCTGTCGCGCAATAAATGCAATTTTATGTACGTGATGAATGCAATAATGATGCGTGTTTCTGCCCGGTGGACTTCCGACGGGCAGGCCGTCCCTATGGAGGGGCGGTCAGGCCGTCTCCGTAGAGAGGCGGGCAGACCGTCTCTGTAGAGGGGCAGGTAGGCCGTCGGTGACCCTCTCCTATAAAATCTGCAAGATTTTCTTGTCTCTTCATTTTCCAGCACTTTGGGCTTTTATTCTTCTCAAAATGTTTTCCCCTCCTGCTCAAAGGATGCACCGCATTTTAGATGACAAACACACTTGGGGAGAAGGCGCCCTTTCCTCTCTGGCTGGGCTGAAATATCTGTGTCGGGTGAAGATCGACCAGAACTTCCTCCTGGCGGTGACCCACTTCTGGAACCCTCGATTTCACGTCTTCCAGTTCACCTATCAGGAACTGTGCCCTCTTTCTGAAGAATTGGCTTCCATTCTGGGAGCCCAGTTCCCTCCTGGCGCTCTGCCTTGCATCCCCCGCTGCGGCCTACTTCAGACCCGGGACGTAGCCCTAGCTCTGGGCATATCCCCCTCGGAGGCCAACCGGCTGATTCCTCTGAGTTCCTCCTTTTCTCTGGAGCCACTGATCGAGGCCCTAGATCAGTTCACTGACATCCCCACCTATCGGGTAAGTATCACGTTCCTATTCTGCATGGTGAACTTCCTTACTGTTGTTCCAGGAGGCTTGACAGGTGACTTTCGTCTGCTTGGAGTTCTGAGCGACTTTCATCTGGGATTGTCCCCTCTACCACTTGTCTTGGCTGAAACCATCTTGAGTTTGGACGCTGTGAGCTCTGGGTCCACCACAACCTTTACCGGTAGCCCCTTATTACTCCAGGTACGTCATTATTTTAAAGGTAGTGCGTCCTTTATGGATTTTCACACTAGCTTTTCTTTGCGGGAGGTGCGTCCTTTCGGATTTTCACACAACCCTGTGCCTTATTTTTTCCTGAAGCAAACCCTACTTACTCCAGCGGCTTTTTTTTTTTTTTTTTTTTTTTTTTTTTTTTTTTACAGATCTGGCTACAGGAAAAACTGAAGATGCTGTCTGAACCACCCCCTCGAGTCTCTCCGCGGTACGTGCCGAGCCATTTCTTGCCTCGTCGGTGACTGTATGGGTGTGCCACGGCTGGTGAAGGTATTACCAGATTTAGTGAGCTGTCAGATGACGATATCAGTTTTACATCCGCCTGGCTCCCGCTGTCTCATGCGGTCACCGATGGGTCATCGGGTTGCGTCCCCCTCTGCGGCCTCCGCCAGGCCACCTTCTGCATCACCTCGCGATGTTCACGGCAGCTGGGGATGACCCAGGATATAGTGAGGGTTCCCCTTTCTTTCCGAGGAGGAGAACTCTCGGTCGCATTTGCTTCCCGGTATCATGAGCTATGGGGTAGATTACCTGTGAAGACTGTCATCCCGAGGTTTGGCAACCATTTTGCATCCTCAACCAGCGGGTACAAGAAGTGGATCCTCAGCCCAACCTCCGATAATAGGACTCGAGGGCTCAAGCATCTGATCGGCGAAAGCAGCAGCAAGACCTAGTTTAGCCTACATGTGTATTTTTTTTGCTACATTTCTTTTCAATGCAGAACTAGAAAATGACAAAAGTGAAAAGAATAATATTCATCCCTTTCACGAGTTTCGTGTGCATTTCTAGATAATTTCAGCATACATGATCAGTTTTGGCATTTACTCAGTTGCTTATGCACTATCAATACATGAAACTAAATTTTAACAACATCAACTCCTGTTACCAATCGGCCCTCTCGGGTTTTCACGATCGGACATTCTCTCTTATGCCTCTAATTTTTGCACAGGATGCCTTTTTTTCGGTTTTCACCCTGTCGAGGTGCCCAATTTTAGCACAGCCGCCTTTTTTCGGTTTTCGACTTGCAGGGCATTTTATTCTCTTCTTTTTTTTTTTTGTGGTCTTGAGCCGTGGAACCTTTTGAGTCTGTCGACATTGACTGGCTCTTTGAATTCGTTCCCATCGCTGTCTGATAAGATTGCAGCCCCTCTGGACAACAGCTTCTTAAGGATGTACGGCCCTTCCCAGGTCGGTCTGAATTTCCCCCTGATATCTGGTATTCCTGGCCTCATCTGCTTGAACACCAAGTCCCCCTCTTTCAGCGGGTGCTTCCTTACTTTCTTTCCGAAAGTTCTCGCTAATCTCTTCTGATATATCTGATTATGATAATAAGCTTTCAGCCTACTCTCATCCAGTAAGTTCAAGTGCTGCAATCTCTGCTGCGCCCATTCGGCTTCCGGGATTTGGGCTTCCATGACCACCCTTAATGATTTAAGCTCTATCTCTACCGACAATACCGCTTCTGTTCCGTATACCAGAGAAAATGGTGTAGCGCCCGTAGATGATCTTACTGTCGTTCTGTATCCCCACAGGGCGAAGGGCAACTTTTCAGCCCAGTCTTTGTAGGTTTGGACCATCTTGGACAAGATCTTCTTCACATTCTTATTGGCGGCTTCTACTGCTCCATTCGCTTGCGGTCGGTAGGGAGAGGATTTATGATGCTCAACACCGTATTTCTCAAGAAGTTTTCTGGTCTCTCCCATAAACTGCACTCCATTATCAGACACTATGTGGTGAGGGAGACCGTATCTGCAGATGAAATTCCTCTCTATGAACCTAGCCATATCCCTTGCGTCAATTTTCTTCAAAGATTCTGCCTCGACCCATTTGGTGAAGTAGTCGATCGGGACTATGATATATCTGTGCCCATTGGACGCCGTAGGGCGAATCTCTCCAATGATATCTATCCCCCAAGCGGCAAACGGCCAAGGAGATGTTAGGTTATGTAGCTCTGATACCGGCAGGTGTCTCAAGTCCGCGTACTGTTGGCATAACTGACATTGCTTGACATATTTTGAACAATCAGTGTCCATCGTAAGCCAATAAAAGCCTTGCCTCATTATCTTCTTGGCCAAGGTCAAACCATTCATGTGGGCCCCGCAGACCCCTGCATGGGTTTCTTCCATTATCTTGCGCGCTTCTCTTTCATTCAAACATCTGAGCTGGATCCCATCTGACCGTCTCTTGTACAGCACCCCTTCCAAGGATATGAACTGAGTAGATAACTTATGTATCATCCTCTGATCTTTTTCAGTGGCTTCTTCTGGAAATCTATCGCTTTCCAAGTAATTCATGATATCAAAGTACCATGGCTTCCCATCTGACGCCTCTAGTTCCATTACAGGCTCGGTTTCAAAGCTGGGCCTATCAGAGCTCGAAAATAGCACCGGTTTCATGGCCACTCCCTCAGGGTTATCCCATATTGACACTAAGGTTGCCAACGCATCAGCCAAATGGTTCTCATCTCTGGGCACGAAGTGGAAGGTGCAAGTCTCAAACTGCCCACACATCCCTTTCAGATATTGAACATAGGGGACCAGTCGCTCTTCCTTAACAGCCCACTCACCTCGGATCTGGTTTATTACCAAGGATGAGTCACCAAATACCTCTACATTTCTTGCCCCCAACACAGCCAAAGCTTCTAACCCGAAAGTGCACGCTTCATACTCAGCTTCATTGTTGGTTGCTTTGTATCTCAGTTTCTTAGCAAGAGGAAGTTTCTCATTATCTGGGGTTGTCAGGATGATTCCGGCTCTGGCTCCTTTGTTGTTTACCGCCCCGTCAAAATGCAACTGCCATCCTTGAACAGAAATCGTGCCTATGCTCTCGTCAGGAAAGGTAAATTCGAGGGTGTCCCCTTGGATAGGATGTTCAGCAAGGAATTCGGCTACAGCTCGCCCCTTAATAGTCTTGCGGGTGATGTATTGCACATCAAACTCTTGTAGCAAAAGCAGCCACCTCCCCATCTTTCCAAGCAAAGATGGCGCCTCCTGCAAATATCTTAAAGGATTCTGCTTGGCTACAGCCTGAACCTTGTATGAGTGGAAGTAATGCCTTAGCTTCTTCGATGCCCAAATCACTGCAAGGCAGATCTTCTCCACTTCAGCATATTTTATTTCGTAAGCCAGAAACTTCTTGCTGAGGTAATAAACTGCAAACTCCACCCCAAATTCATCCTCTTGAGCCATCATGGCGCCCACTGAACCGTCTTCTACTGCCAGGTACAGAATAAGCGGTTTGACAGGTTGCGGAGGTCTTAGTACTGGCGGATTTAACAGGTACTTCCTGATATTATCAAAGGCTCTCTGACAGTCTTCATTCCAGACTACGGGCTGGTTCTTTCTAAGCAGCTTAAAAACAGGTTCGCATATCGAAGTGAGCTTTGCAATAAACCGGCTAACATACTGCAGCTTGCCTAGGAAGCTCCTTACATCTCTCTCCTTCTGTGGCACAGGCATCTCTCTGATAGCTTTCACCTTATCGGGGTCAATTTCTATCCCCCTCTGACTGACGACATGTCCCAACAGCTTTCCTGAAGTCACCCCGAAAATGCACTTCTTGGGGTTAAGTCGCAGATTATACCTGTCGATCCGGGTGAAGAACTTCTCTAGAGCTTCAAAGTGTCCCTCTCGGGTGGCTGATTTGACCATCATATCATCAACATACACCTCCACTTCTTTGTGAATCAGGTCGCTTAGGATCTTGATCGCCATCCTCTGGTATGTGGCCCCCACATTCTTCAAGCCGAAAGGCATAACCCGATAGGCATAGGTACCCCACTCTGTGATGAAGGCAGTCTTAACTCGGTCAGCTATCTTGTTCAGGATCTGGTTGTAGCCCACATATCCATCCCCAAAGCTGTACATCGCGCAATTGGCGGCACTGTCTATCAATACATCAATATGGGGTAGTGGAAAATCATCTTTAGGGCAGGCTTTGTTAAGATCTCGATAATCCACGCACACCCTGACCTTTCCGTTCTTCTTAGCCACAGGAACCACATTCGCCAGCCAAGTAGGGTACTGGACTTCCACCAGAAACTTAGCTTCGATCTGCTGTCGGATTTCCTCCTTAACCTTGTCAGCCCATTCTGGCCTTAGCCTTCTCAACTTCTGCTTCACAGGCCTGCAATCTGGGTAAGTCGGGATGGCATGCTCCGCCACGGCTCGGTCAATCCCCGGCATATCCTCGTAGGTCCAGGCAAAGACTTTTCATGTTTTGTTATTATTCTCTCAAAATTTTTTCTCCCCTCAGGAGTTATGTTTGATACTATTAGAATTTCTCTCGGATTTTCCGAAGTTCCAAGATTGAAAGGCGTTGTGCCAGTAGAGTCAATGTAAAAAATTGATGGAATATGATCATGTTCATGCATGTTGAAATCATCAGAAACATCGCACAAATAAGTGAAATTGTTCATCTTATTGATAATATTATTGTTATCATTTACATCATAAAAGAGTTCTGGAATAAAAAGACAATCTAGGCTAGAGTCTTCCTCTGCCGCTCCCGAGGTTGACGCTGTTGCAGCTTGCTTACTGACTTTCTGATCTAGCAGAGGCCCTTCAGGCACGTCGGAAGAAATCTTCAAATCCTCCATTTCCAGCTCTAAATCTGCTATCTTCCCTTTTCCTTTCAGCCTGGCAGCTACCATTTTCTCAGTAACGACCTCCTCAAGCTCGCACTTGTCCCAAGTGATCCCCTGAGTCATGACTTCTTCATCCCAAAAGCCTTCAGCGGTCTTGACAAATCCGATGTGCCATCATTAAAAATCTCAAAGCCAGGGACAATCCTCCCATCTACCCACTGCGGTTCATCTTCACCAGTATAAGCACATACTGAGGATGCGGGGACAAAGCTTTCTGAAATGTGGGGGATCCTGTCTGTTACCCTCTTCTTGCCAAAACCACCTCTGTACCCCAGACCTTTCCGGTTCTTCTGCCCTCGAGTGGTGATCGCGGTCTGCAGCCCTTGGGAGCTTCTACCCAATCCAGCCCCAGGAAGAGAGTGCATCTTCTTCATCATACTAACCACAGCCGGGCTACCTCCTGATCCGTGCTCTTCCTTTATCATAGATACATGGAAACCACTGAATGGCTGATTGGCAATTTCTAGCGCTGAGACCTGGTTTTCCCTGGCCGCCTTGATAGTCACCACCTCCCCTTCGTGCGGGAATTTTATCATCTGATGCAGTGTGGATGGCACTCCTCCTAATTTATGAAACCAGGATCTCCCTAGCAAAGCCGAGAAATTAGCAGGAATGGGCAGAACCACAAATTCAACTTCCACTTTGATAGGTCCTGTCTTGACCAAGGTCTTGAAGGTTCCCGAGGCTTGCCTCCTCGAGTTATCGTAGGCCGTGATAGTCGGGTCGGATCCGCTGAGCATATCCTCGCTTAAGCCAAAAGCTTGCAAAGCTATCAAAGGGCATACGTTGATAGAAGACCCATCGTCCACCATAACGCAAGCAGTGTGCTTGCCGCTAATCTGCGCCTTAATGTATAAGGGTCGGTTATGATTACGGCCTTCTGCCGGTAAGTCAGCATCGGAAAAGATCAACCTCTCCTCGGATCCCCCCTTGATTAGGCCCAAAAGCTCTGATGGGGAAATAGTGGTGGCGACTGTGGCCTCAACCAAAGCCTCTACTACCTTCTGCCTATGAGAGGGGGACTGCCTCAACAAATCCCAAATGGATATCTGAGCTGTGGTTTTCTTCAATTGCTTTATAATCTGTTCCTCCTCTGGCTCTTTCTCTGCCAATGGCTGTACTGGCTCAGGTAGCTTTGCAATCTCAGGGATCACCCTTCTACTTCTAGTGACAGCGCTTATCTCTCCCTCTTCGCCATCGGAGCCCCATAGATCAAGGTTCAATCCTTCTTCACCCTCGGCTTCTCCACCGCTCTCACTGCTAGACCAGCAATCAAGAGTCGCCACAACTGCTCTCTCCTTCTTGTCCTCGGAGTTACCGACAGCAGATTCCTCATTCCCACACAGATCTTGTAGCACGTACCACTCTGGCAGGCTAGATTGGATCATAAACACAGGTGGGGGTACGGCATTATAACCAGGCTTCTTCTCAGCTTCTCTCCTCTCAGGGTCAGAGATCTGCTTGCTATCGATCAAATCTTGAATGGAGTGCCGAAGTGCTTTGCATTTATCAGTGATATGGCCCGAGTGCTGGTGGAATGCACAGAATTCGTTGTCCTTATGTCCCGGTTTCCCTTGTGTCGAAGCTGGCCTAGGAGTTAGAGGACGCAATTTTCCCTCCTTCATCAGTCTCTTCAAGACCAAGGATAATGGTCTCCCCAAGTTCGAAAATTTCCTCTGGGTGGCTACCTCAGTAGCAGACACTTCACCCATTCTTCTAGTGCTATTACTGGGACCTGCCGGCCTACTGGCTCCTTGACCGGGGTTAGCCCTTTTGGCAAAATTATCATTGTTAGCTTTTCGGGTAAAAAATTCCCCTTCTGCTTCGATGGCTATATCCTTGAGAGACTCCCAGTCCTTTAACCCTTTCATCCTCAGTCCCTCCTTCAAGTACGGGCTCGCGTTCTTAATGAAAAGACGAATCTGATCTTGGGTATCAGGCTTTCGGCGCATCTCCATTACCCGGTTCCGCCATCGGGTAAGGTACTCATGGAAGGATTCCTCGGCCTTCTATTGGAGCAGCTCAAGATCTTTCAGAGTCACCTCCATTCTGGTATTACAGTCGTACTATTTCAGAAACTCCTCGGTGAGCAGATCCCAATCTTCTTTAGTGCGGCGGTCAAGGCCGTGATACCAATCTATGGCATGAGAGGTCAGACTCAGACAAAAGTATTCTACTTTCTGCTTCTTAGACAATGTGGTCCCCTTCATGACCAGAGAATATTGCTTCACATGTGCGGTAGGATCAGAAGTACCATCGAACTTCGGCACATCCGGCATCTTGAAGTTATAAGGGATCGGGTCCTCCCCGTCCAGCTCCCTATCCTCAGGATTCATCCCGTGAGCTCTGCCTATCATACGAGCCATGGCCTCGAACCTCTCTTCCATCTTTTTCAAAATAAAATCATCAGCCTGAGGTGCCTTCCCCTTTTCAGATGCCATGCTCAACCTATCATCCTCGATATCTCTATCGTCATCAATTCTCAGCACTGGCCTTCTTCTCAGCTCTCCCGAAGCCACTGATCTTAACTCTACCGGTGGCGGCCTAACGGGCTCCTCTCGCCTTTCAACCCTTTCTTCTTCAGGCTCATTCAGTCTCACTGGAGGAGGAGGAGGAGGATTCTGAGGAACATTCGGCTGAGCGTTCTGCTGCGTCAAGGCGGCCAACATATTCATCATCCTGCCCTCGAATTCTTCAAATCGACGGCCCACTTCTTCGGTAATCATGGCCCTGGTGGCATCTTCCCCCCTGGGTGAGTTTGCCATCTGAGATACTGTGCCACTTACTTCTGATAAAATCTCCGGCAGACCCTCTCTATCTGACAGCTCAGGAGTAAGAACTCGGATCAGTCGTCCGGTCGGTGATCTAGTCCACCTGGGCAGATCTATGATGGCTGCAGGGACAAAAGTTAGAATGATGCATGAAATGCAGGTAAAATGCATGATCGTGATATGCAACATTTACAGAGCACAAGCAAGCAAGTAAGTCCTTCCACCCTTATTTCTCCCACACCCGTGGTCGTGCAGTCTCTTTCCTAGGTGGGATTAGCCCAAGGGTCAACGAGGGACCCAATGGACGCGTATGGTGCACGGCGAAAAACCGGCAGCATAACACTCCTATGCTAATGTACAAGCGGATGGATAATGATCGTTATGTATTCGGATGGTCCATAAATTTCGACATGGCCCTACCGGGGCATGATAGCCTTTGGCTAGGTTACCGAGTGAGATATTTGGATTCGTCCAATACGTAAGGATCCATACAGGAAGCATGAGATTTAAGGTTCATTTTACCTGTGGAAAGTGACTACAGCCATTACATGAGCTTTGCATAAGGGAGATGTTTCTTTGAGGCTACCCAAGCATGATCCCTGCCGACGGGTCTAGCTCATCACGAGCGTAGCGACCGATCGGGTCACCATTTTAATATACCATTGAGGTACGTGGCTTGGGCTGGTGATTATCCTTAACACTTCCCCAAATTGAGTGAAAATGAGGAGGTGCTTCAGGAACGCACCGGGGCTAGAAGAGGGACCAAACTAGCTTATTCTAAGGCTCTAATGATATGCAAATGCAAATTTGAGAGGAAGCGAATGTATGAATTAAATTTTAACCATAAATGTTAAAAGAGGTATTTTCAAATCGAAATCTCGAACCATAAACGTCCCCAGTGGAGTCGCCACTGTGACGCGCGCCGGACCCCGGTGAGCGCCGCCCGTTCGACCGCCCGCACGTGGGCGATCGGGGCATTTGCGGGTCCGTTGGCATCTTGCAATAAATCGCAAGTGCGTCTATGTTGGGCAACAAAGAGGTATCATGGAGTCGCCACCCAATAGAACATTGGGAAAGTTACTCTCGCCTCGGAGAGCCTAAGACTGCGCTTAGTATCCATGTTGGGCCATGAGGCCTAGGATTAGCGCTAAAGTCTCGTGACCCAAGAAGTATTTTGGAGGATAACCTCTAACCTCTCGAGCCCAAAGAACAGAGTTGGGTCCGGGATATCTCATCTATTTCTACCTCAATTAGTTTATGATCAAATTTTAATGTCATTGGTTCGCTCTCTCTCCACACTACGCAGTTGATTAAAAAGGCGCATTTATTCACATTCGGAAAGCAGTAAATGAGCAGAATAAATATCAAAAGCGATAAATTACAATAATACAAGGAGCGGAATACAACTCCCTTTGGTAAATGTGCGGATCATACACAAATCGGGGCATTGTTTATTTTGAGGACTTTGGTCCTCTCATGCATCATCATTAAAAATGGGATATTTAATATGTGATGATTTTTATTGGATGAAAATAGGGCGTTGGACCCTTTTTGCATTTTATACAAAACTCAATTTTATTTAAGTATAAATCGTTGATATATTTTTACATTTAACGGGATAAAGAAAGCTTATTCATATACATAAAATAATCAATGAATGAAAAAGCGAGAGAAATAAATCAAGAGGTTTAAGAAAACTAAACCGGACGAAATCCACCATGCATGGTAGGCAGCCACTCAAGCTCGGAATTATCCAAGAAGACCAATATACACTCACAGAAAGTTAGGAGATGTTAAGATTCATAAAATTAACACATAAGAAATCGAAGAGACTGAATAGAGATGAAGAATGATCAACGAAAATGGAGGCAGGACCCACCGACGGCCCTTCTTGGTTGACCGACGGGCGTCGGTTTGGTAATTTGACATGCCCGTTTGTCACTCAAAAAGGGTGTCCATAGGTAGGTGACCGACGGGCGTCGGTCATGAAGATGACCCGTCGGTCACCTCTGTCTCCGCAAAACAGAAAGGAAACAAGGGCCTTTCGAGATCAAAAGCAAGTTTTATTTCAAAAGGGGAGATGGGGTAGTCAAAATGAAGAAAGGTAATGACAAGTATTCAAAAATTTCACAGAATGAATAAATAAATGATAAATGATTAAATATGAGATAGAAATGGAGAGAGAATCCAAAATATTTACCCTCAGATAGTTGCTTTGGGTAGAATTTTGATGTCGGTTAGATCCCCGCGCGCTCCACGAGAAGTAAGAGAATGAAAGATTAGAGAGAGAAAATGAGCTATTTCACCTCCGATCCTTCAGAAAATCGATTTAGGAGTCAACATCTAAAGAAAACTAATTAGCTTTTAGTTCCTTTGATTGATTTGATCCTTGATTAAGTAAAGTTCTTTGGAAAATGTGTGTTTTTGGAAGAGAGAGAAAACGTGCTCGAATTTTGGCAGAGTTTCCTCTTCTGAAAAATTTTCCAACCCTTTTGAAGTGAAAATCCGGACCTTATCTAGCCAGACACGACCGACGGGCGTCGGTGCGTAGGGGCGGGCGTCGGAAGAATCCTACTGACACAAGGACACTTCCGACGGCCCTGCCACATCCACCGACGGGCGTCGGAACGGTTGCGTGCTCCGGGAAACCAGGCGGCTCCTGACAGGGGCGGTGACTTTCCGACGGGCGTCGGAAAATACCCTGAGCCGTCGGTGACTCGAAGCGACGGGCTACCTCCACAGACGGGCTGGCCGTCTGTGGAGGACAAAAAACCTTTTTGACTCAGAAAACTCCCATTTTCTCCCCCTCTGCCCCTGAAGTGTAGAAAAACCTCATTTCTCATGGAACGCGGGACTAAAACCTCCAACTTCAGCCTCCCGTACAGGCCTTGAACATTGATTTCATCATAGGGTAATCTCTGATCCGGACCGCTCCAGGACACGGTACTTACACTAATGAAGTCGTCTCCTTAAGTCGCCGTATAGACTGAGGAACGATTTTTATCGTTCTGAGTGATGCATCGAGTCTGCTCCAGACTCGCCAAATGCGAGAGTTGCTCTTCTGAGCTGCACCGAGTTCGCTCCAGACTTACAAAGTGTGAGGGTGGTGGTGTACCAGTCTGCTCCAGACTTACACAACGCGAAATATATCCTCCGCAGAGGACTGCACCGAGCCGCTGACAAGGCTATAAAAAGTGCAAGCGATATCCTCCGCAGAGGACTATGTCGAGCCGCTGACAAGGCAACAAAAAGTGGAGGAGATATCCTCTCCAGAGGACTGCACCGAGCCGCTGACATGGCTATAAAAAGTGTAGGAGATATCCTCCGCAGAGGGCTGCACCGAGTAGCTAACAAGGCTACAAAAAGTGCAGTACATATCCTCCACAGAGGGCTGCATCGAGGCGCTGACAAGGCTACAAAAAGTGCAAGAGATATCCTTCGCAGAGGACTGCATTGAGACGCTAACAAGGCTACAAAAAGTGCAAGAGATATCCTCCGCAGAGGACTGAACCGAGCCGCTAACAAGGCTACAAAAAGTGCAGGAGATATCCTCCGCAGAGAACTGCACCAAGCCGCTGACAAGGCTACAAAAAGTGCAGGAGATATCCTCCGCAAAAGACTGCACTGAGCTGCTGATAAGGCTACAAAAAGTTTAGGAGATATCGTCCGTAGAGGATTGCACTGGGACGCTGACAAGGTTGCAAAAAGTGCCGGATATATCCTCCACAGATGACTATGCCGAGCCGCTGATAAGGCTACAAAAAGTGCAGGAGATATGCTCCGCAGAGGACTGCACCGAGCTGCTAACAAGGCTATAAAAAGTGTCGGATGTCCTTCTAGACTGCTCTTCTGAGCTGGGTGCTCATTTCGATATTTCTTGCAAAATTATGTGCAAAGAAGTATACACAAGAAATTGTATGCATGATATGAGATGTATATGTATATAGCATTGCAGGGTAAGAATTCATCTAAGTGGATTTGGACGCGATTGCCGGTTTGGTCGTAATTTGCAGCAGATCGGTGCCCCCTGGAATTTCTTTTGAATTTTATGCCTTCGAGGATTACGAGGTTCTCCTCTGAAACTGTCATCACCCTCTGCTTAAGACTCAAAAACTGTGCCCACTTAGCATCCTTGTACTCCCGAGTCACATACTTACTTGTAAATTCCCCATCGAAGAACTCCTATGTGACTGTGTCAGGAAACTGGGGATGCCTTCGAACCAACTTCCACCAGTCATAGGCGGATCCTTGCAACAAAGCAACCACACACTCTACTCGCCTCTCCTAAGGACACGGAATCTCATCCAAGGTTTGTTCTACCTTCTCTAACCACTTCTTAGCATATTCTGATTCGTCCAAACCAGTCCCATAAAAGTCCTTGGCGCCCGCCTTCCTCAAATTCTCAGTAGGGACTCTAGAAGCGGTCACACTCTCAGTGACCCTAGCCATGTCCTGTGAAATCTTCAATATGACCTCAAAGGGCATGGCTGCAGCCTTAATTTGTGCCCTAGTAGGTTGAGCCAATGCAGACATAGAAGGATTGACTGCTTGAGGGTTCACACTCTCGGCGGACTCCTCAAGTGATCCCCGCATCGAATTATAAGCCATCTAAAATAAACAAGAGGACAACCGCATCAGCCAATATAGTCCTAGACAGTTATCTATGCACAATAATCACCCAGAAAATGCATAAATAGAAGCTCTGATACAAAAACCTGTAACACCCCCTACCCATACGTAGGCGAACCCATCCGTAAGGGACTAAGATGCCATATGAGCAAGTGTGTCACCATACAAGGGATACATGAGCATACATTCAATCACATGGTACATACAAAGCTGAAGCGACAATTAAAACCTTTGGAAACATCAGAATGATCATTCATTAATATAATAAAATTCATTACAATAATGTTCTGATCAAAAACTTATATTACAAAATAGTTACATAACCGAAATATACAATGCCAAAGCTTTACAAAAATACTACAAAGAGAGTTCTATTATAAAAGAATCATGCTACAAAAATAAAGCCCTAACACTAATCCCTCTGTGTTGGCTTGACTGGCGGTGACTCTCCCAAAAGCTATACATCTTTCGCACCTGCACGGGTGAAAACACCGTGCTAAGCGATAACGCTTAGTGGGGAACAAACAATAATATATGGATGGCCATTCACAATGGTCGTCAAGGCAAAGGACATACGAAATGGCATACTGATGATCACAATACATAATCACAACAGAATTCCATTCATCACCGTTCAAGGGTTCAGTAAACACATTCATATACCAACAGATTCTTATGCTTATAATCATACTCATTCGGATTCACATACTTTTGATCATATCAGAACAAATCATAACACCTGCTGACTCAAAGTAGTGGATAACGAGTAAATGCGTAGAGGTGCCTTACGGGTATGAATCATCACATAGCGGTACCTTATGGGTATGAATCGGGTGTAAACACCGGGTCTTGAGGCTGTCCAGATCAGAGTTACCCGATGAAGAGATTAAGTGTCTATTTTCGGATAAATGGATGGAAGTCGAAGGTTTTTGTCTTTCGGTTTCACAAGGATTAAAATCTTTCTCCCTATAGCGTTAGGATTTGAAGGAGTTTGGAAAATTAGGCTAGAAAATTATGGTTTTGCCTCGAAGATGGGAACCCCATCTGAGTTGGGACGCCCGTCGCTATTTCGTGTTCCCCGTCTCTGGCATGGAGAGACGGGCCGTCGCTTATATAGACAGGCTATCTCTTATATTGTAGAGACGGCTGTCTATAACACGAGAGACGGACATGTGTCCACATAGAGACGGCCGTCCCTAGCCTCGAGCCTGTGTCCGTCTATTTGTCAAGATTACCACGCGTACCCTTATTACCGACGCCCGTCGGTACCTGATCAGATCAGATAATGCAGGATTTTGGTGAACTTTATCTAAAGAACAAAATATCCTCCCAATTTGGATGGAATTAGGTCACTAAATTTATCTAAAAATTGAATTTCAAAAATCCTTTTCAAAATTCAAACTTTAAATTGATGTTTATCCCAAATTATCTTGAAAAACTCTATAAATAGGGGACTAATTTAAGAGACGGGGTTAGCAAATTTTAAAAGGAAAAATCTTCTTATGAAGTAGTTTACCAAAATCTAAATTTAATAGTTTTGTTTCTCAAGAATCTTTTTTTAGTTGATTTTTCTTCTACGAAAAATTCTTTCAACCTATCTATTCTTTTCTCAATTTTCACTTGTGAATTAAGCTAATTTGAGGTAACGAAATTCGTTCGTTTCCATCTACCCGGCTAATTCAAATATTTGAATTGTTGTCAAATTTTCAAGAAAGAAAAACATAAATTTTCTTTTCTTGATCAATTTTTATTCGATCCTTGTGAAGCGTGTGCGACCGAAGTCATTTGATATCCACCCAGAAGGTAAAATCCAAGGGTAAACATTCTGGATTAATATTTGTGTAATTTAATTAACTTATATTAATTGTTTTGATTTTTGATTTTTGATTTATTTGACAAAGAATTTCAAGTGAAATTTCGAAGTTTTATTTTCTGAAATCGGGGGTGACCGACGGGCAGAGTGGTCACCTACGCCCGTCCCTAATTTGAGAGACGGGGCGTATATGATGCACCACTCCGTCCGCCAGTCACTCTAGGGACACCATCGGTGGTATGCATAAGGCTGTCCCTGGGTAAATTCTCATGTTTTTAACTTATATCTTTTACTCTTTTATTTCTCTTATCTTTTAACTCATTTTCTTTAAAACCTCTTGTGAGTTTGTTTTTCTTTATTTTATTTTATTTTGATTATGACGCTGACATGTTTATTTCTGTGAGCTTTTATCTTACCATTTTGGATGAGTTGGGGTTGTTAATGATGGTAGTTGCGCCGATATGAGGATTTCCATTCGGGTTCTTTCTTTACCCTTGTTTTTGTTATTTTATTTTATTTTATTTATTTTACCATAAAAATTGTTTAATCCCATTAAAGTAAAATGGCCAAATGTTTTATAGTAATTAATTTGGGATTTTTCGAAAGTCAGGGGACCAAAGTCCTATTTTCTTTAGCTAATAAAATCGACACTTCTCAAAAATTGATTTGTAATAAATATGCATGACAGGACCAATGTCCTCATTTCAATGAATATCTCATTTTCTGTATGATTTACATATTGTTTTATAATGGGGGTTGTATTCCGCCCCTAGTTTTATTGTAATTTCTTTTTGCGTATTTTACTTTGTGTCAATTTACTGCTTTATCTATGTGAATGGATGAAGCTTTAATTAATTGCATCATATGGAAATTTGATGAAATAATGAAATTAAAACTTAATTATAATATTAATCAAGGTACAAATAAATGAGAAGTCCCGAACCCACTCTGGTCTTGGGCTCAATGAGGTTAGAGGTCCATCTCAGTGATTCATTGGGATGGAATCTCCAAAATATCTCTTGTTTCCCACCAAATTGCCTAAGTAACATAATCCTAGGCTACTAGAGGTTAGACGACCCTTCCCAATGTTCTATTGGGTGGTGACTCCAAGATTCCTCTGGTTTGCCCAAAATGCATAATTACGCTTTGTGTAATCCTAGGTTCCATGAGGTTAGAGTGTCTTCTCAATGCTCTACTAGGCTGGCATCTCTAAGACCCTCTTGGCTTACCCAAAATGGATATGTATGCGCCGTCTTAAGCTCGTTAAGGCTAGACGACCCTTCCCAATGTTTTATTAGGTGGCGACTCCAAGACACCCCCTTGTTGCCCAATATAGACGAACTTGTAAATACCTTACAAGTTTTAATGAACCTCATCCCGATTACCCTAAAAGCGGGTCTTCGGGGCACCCAGGGGTTCGGCGCGCGTCATAGTGGCGACTCCACTGGGGATAACTAAACTGGAGACTTCAACTCAAAAGCACCTTGAATAAAAATTTTAATTGAGTTTTAATTTAAAAATTTGATCTTTTCTCAAAATTGTATTGCATCGCAGTAGAGCCTTAGATCTATGCTAGTTTGGTCCCTCTTTTAGCCCCGGTGCGTTCCCGAAGCACGACTCTACGTTCACTCAATGTAGGGAAGTGTTAAGGATAATCACAAGCCCAAGCCTCGTACCATCATGGTATATTAAATGGAGACCCGATCGTTTGTTACGCTCATGATGAGCTAGACCCGTTGGCAGGGACCATGCTTGGGTAGCCCTATAGTAACATCACCCTGACCAAAGCTCATGTAATGGAAATAGTTACTTCCCCTAAGTGGTATGAAGTGGATCATTACGTATTGGACAAACCCAGATAATTTGATTTGGTCATCTAATCAAAGGCTTTCATGCCCCGATAGGCCCATGTCAACTTATTCGGACTGCCTAAATACATGATGGTCAAAACCCATGCGTATGCGCATTAGCTAAGAGAGGTTATGCTGCCGATTTTCCACTGAGCACCATGCGCGTCCATCGGGTTCCCTGTTAACCCATGGATTAAGCCCACCTAGGAAAGAGACTATGACCTCGTGTGCGGGAGTAACAAGGTTGGAAGGAACTACGTGCTTGCATGTTGGTTTGTAAATGTTGCATAGCACGATCATGCATCTTAGCACATTCATGAATTATCCTGACCTTTTATGTTTTTCAGCCATTATCGATCTGCCTAGGTGGACAAGAGGTTCTCAAGGGCGACTACGCAGAAATCCATTCTTTGAATTACCAAAAAGGGTGGAGTATCTGGATACGTCTTCAGAAACTAGTTACGCTACTTTAGCTTAGTTTTCCCTACACAAAGAAATGGCAAACTCACCAAGAAGGGCAGATGCCACCAGGGTTTTGATAGCAGATGAAGTGGACCGAAGGTTAGAAGAGTTCGAGTACCGGATGATGGCCATGATAGCCACGATGGGTCAACCAGTAGCCCCACAGAACCCACCACCTCCTCCTGTGAGGAATAATTAAAGGGAGGAGGTCGGAGAGGACTCGCAAGAGGAGATCCGCCTGCCACCTGTAGACCTAAGAGCTGCCACATTTGGGGCACAGAGGGGAAGGCCAGCCCTAAGGCTAGATGACGATTGGCAATATGAAGAATGTGAGGAGCGCATGTCTGAGAAAGTGAAAGCCCCTCAAACTGCGGAGGCCATCTGCAAAAAGATGGAGGAAAAATTCAAAGCAATGGCGAGGATGTTGATAAGGGGTCGAGGAATGAACCCCAAAGATAAAGATTTAGAAGGGGAAGATCTAATCCCGATGAACTTTAAGATGCCAGATGTCCCGAAGTTTGACGGCACTTCTGACCCCACAGCACACATAAAATAGTACTCCTTGGTGATGAAGGGTACCACTTTGAAAAAAAGGCAGAAGATCAAATACTTTTGCTTAAGTTTGACTGGCCCAGCGGTGGATTGGTACCACGAGCTTGACCGCAGAACTAAGGAGGACTGGGATTTATTGACGGAGGAGTTTTTGAGACAATATGACTGCAGTACGAGGTTGGAAGTGACCTTGAAAGCCCTGGAGCTGCTATAACAGAAGGGAGGTGAGTCCTTCCATGAGTATCTAACCCGATGGAGGAATCGAGTAATGGAGATGAAGAGGAAACCGGATACCCAGGATCAAATACGGTTGTTCATAAAAAATGCGAGCCCATATTTAAGGGAAGGATTGAAGATGAAAGGACTGAGAGACTAGGAGTTTCTGAAGGACATTGCCATTAAGGCTGAGGGAGAGTACCTTTTTTGGAGAGCAGGTAATGAGAACTAACCAAGAGGGGTAGCGATAGCCAGGGGGCAAGTAGACCAACCAGTTCTGCTAGTGGCACGAGGAATACTGCTGCGGTGTCAACTACTAATGCTACCTCGAGGCATTTTTCCAATCTTGGAAGGTCTTTATCATGGATACTGAGAAGACTAATGAAAGAGGGTAAGCTGCAGCCCTTGCCACCAAGACCCGCTAGAACTCAAGGCATGCCAGGGCATAAAGATGATGAGTATTGTGCATATCATCAGCAAACTGGGCATACGACTGATAACTGCAAGGCTTTGAGGTACGCAATTCAAGATCTAATTGACTCGAAGCAAACCATAGATCCAGAGAATAAAGGGGTCAGAAAAAGGCTGGGTACAATAATATACCTCCGCTAGTGAATATGATCGGCTTCAGTTTGCCCGAGGAGTTTGTGTTAAAGGAATTGTACGGCAACGATGTCCACACAGCTGTCACAAACCTCCATGAGGGGAGTGAAGAAGGGCTTCCCACTGCAGTGATCGATTGCTGGTCCACTGATGATAGTGGAACTGAAAACTATGATTCTGAAGAATTTCCCGACCCGTGGGGTTCGGAGGAGGAAGGACAGGAAGAAAAGAAGAATAACGTAGGAGCTATGACCAGGAGCAGAAGGGTAGCTCCAGAAGTCAAGAAGCCCCAGGGGCCAGTTAAGGGCGAAAAAGGAAAAGAGTCGGAAGAAAATCCGATCATTAAACAGCTGAAAAAGACGCCGGCTCAGATTTCAATATGGGATCTCTTGAGACAGTCGCCGTAGCACAGACAGAAGGTAGTAGAGGCTTTGTGCGAGGCAACTGTGGCCATAACTATCTCGCCTACGGAACTTTTTGATAAAGTGAAGGGGATATCGGGAGAAAATGTTGTTTTCACCAATGCTGATTTGCCGGTAGAAGGCCGCAACCATAATCGCCCTTTATACATAAGGGAACAGATTAACCAAAAGCACACAGCCTGTGTAATGGTGGACGATGGCTCTTTGATAAATTTATGCCCACAGGTGGCAATGGCAGCTTTTGTGGTGACAGAGGATATGTTGGCCAAGTCTAATCTCACCATCACAGCATATGACAACTTGTGTAGACATGCTGCAGGGACATTCAAGGCAGTAGTGAAGACAGGACCAGTAGAGTCAGAAGTGGAGTTTGTGGTACTGCCTATACCCGCCAATTTTTCAGCTCTTCTAGGCAGACCATGGTTTCATAAGTTGGGGGGAGTCCCCTTTATGCCTCACCAGATGGTAAAGATACCCCATAAAAGCCAGATTGTGACTATAAGGGCTGCATGGGAGAATCAGGTTTCAATACTGGAGATTGCTAGGCAGCCGTTTAGTGGGTTTCATGTTGCCACGATAGAGGAGGAAGAGCATAAGGAAGAAAGCCCCCAGGTGCTAAATATGATGAAAAGGATGTCGTTCCTTCCCGGTCCGGGATTAGGGAAGAATTCTCAGGGGGTGCCAATAGCTGTTACTACCAAAGTCCAAAAGGACAGAAGGGGTCTAGGATACACAGGTGAGTAGAGAGGGCTGAGAAGCCAGAAATGGAAATCCCTCATATCCAGAAAACTTTTGTGCCAGCAACCGCAGCATGTGCCTATACAGGGGAAGCTGAACTGCAATGGGTGGATGGGAGAGTGGTGCTCGGGTTCGAAGTCTTTAATGATGTCTATAACTGGGACATTGGATTGATCAAGCCAACAGAGGGCTTTTAGGATGAGGAAATCATGACCAGTAGGACAGTTTGGGGCAATGAGATGCCTGAAGAAGTCATCACTGAGAAGATGGTAGCCACCCAGCTGAAGGGGAAAGCAAAGGTAGAGGAAATCATACAGAAGGTGATTGAAGAGCCTCCGAAGTGCCAAAGTGACGCAGGACCATCAACCACGACAGATGCACCAACAGAGGAGAAGGAAGAAAACAGTTTAGATTTTGTTTTTGCTCCAGAACTTTTCAAGGATGTTAATGACAATTTCAATCTTATTAATAAATTGAATGATTTTGCTTACTTGTGTGATGTTTATGATGATTTTACTATGCATGATCATGATCATTATCCATCCATATTTGACATTGATTTAACTGATGCTACTTCATTTAATCTTGGAACCACAGAGAACCCAAAAGAAATTTTAATAACATCAAATATAACTCCTGAAGAGTGAAAAAAATTTGAGAGAATATTGAAAAAATATGAAAAAGTCTTTGCCTAGACCTAAAAAGATATGCCAGGAATTGATCGGGAAGTCGCAGAGCATGCTATTCTCACATATCCAGACCATAAGTCTGTTAAACAGAAACTAAGAAGGCTTAGGCCGGAATGGGCAAATAAGGTGAAGGAGGAGATTCGCCAACAAATTAAAGCCAAATTTCTAGTTGAGGTGTAGTATCCAACTTGGTTGGCCAATGTTGTCCCCGTAGCCAAAAAGAATGGCAAGGTAAGGGTATGCCTAGATTATCGAGACTTGAATAAGGCTTGTCCAAAAGATGATTTTCCATTGCCCCATATAGATGTGTTGATAGACAGCGCCACTGCTTGCGAGATGTATATCTTTGGAGATGGTTATGTGGGCTATAATCAAATTCTCAATAAAATAATTGATAGAATTAAGACGGCTTTCATCACGGAATGGGGGACGTATGCTTACTGGGTAATGCCTTTTGTCCTAAAAAATGCAGTAGCCACTTATCAGAGGATGGCGAAAAAATCCTAAATGACTTGATCCATAAAGAAGTGGAGGTATATGTGGATGACATGATGATCAAGTCGGCCACTAGAGAAGGTCATTTCGAAGCCTTGGAAAAGTTATTCCAAAGGATAAATAAATACAATCTGCGATTAAATCCTAAGAAGTGTATCTTTGGTGTTACCTCATGTAAGCTCCTAGGACACGTAGTTAGCTAGAGGGGCATCGAGATTGACCCAGACAAGGTTAAAGCCATCAGAGAAATGCCAGTGCCTTTGAATGAAAAAGACGTAAGGAGTTTCTTGGGCAGATTGCAGTATGTTAGCAGATTCATTGCCAAGTTAACTTCGATTTGTGAGCCGATCTTCAAACTCCTCAGGAAGAATCATCCTGTAGTGTGGAACAAAGATTGTCAGAGAGCTTTCGATACTATTAGAGAATATTTGCTGAATCCACGGGTTTTGAGACCGCCGCAGCCAGGCAAACCCCTAATTCTGTATTAAGCTATAGAAGATGGTTCTGTAGGCGCCATGATGGCCCAGGAGGACGAATTCGGAGTGGAATTTGCTATTTATTACCTTAGTAAGAAGTTTCTGGCTTATGAGATTAAGTATGGAGAAGTAGAAAAGATTTGTCTTGCGATAATTTGGGCCTTTAAGAAGTTGAGACACTACTTTCACTCCTACAAGGTACGGGCTGTAGCAAAGCAGAACCCTTTGAGATACTTGCAGGAAGCTCCATCTTTGCTTGGGAAGATGGGCAGGTGGTTGTTGCTACTACAAGAGTTTGATGTAAAGTACGTTACTCGAAAGACTATCAAAGGGTGTGCGGTGGTAGAATTCCTAGCAGAACACCCAATTCAAGGAGACTCATACCAGTTCAACTTTTCGGATGAGGATGAAGCAGCTATAGCAGTTCAGGGTTGGCAATTGCACTTTGATGGATGTTGAGCATTTTTTATATATGTTTATTGACCGCAAGTATACGGTGTACTGAAATAGTACTTAAGATGTCGATCCCACGAGGAACATTTTTTACACACTATTACTAATCAATTTTAATCTTGTTTACAATGGTAATAAATTTGATGGTTAAATTTGAACTACTTTACATTAATAATTAATTAAACCTAATTTATGTTTATCAGAAGAAGGTAAAGGATATATGAATGAAGAACTAACAATAATGAATTTGATCCATCATTTTGATTAACATTTATTCATCTTTCATGCAAGCCAAGTTGAACTAAAGTTCTAATTTATTCTCTCGACATAAATTAAAATGCCTAAAATATGCAATTAAAATTCTAACTCACAACTTTCATTAATGAATTAGAAGTTTCTAATGACATATTTTAAGAATAATCACCAACCTATAGCAATTATCTCAATATACCGATTTCTCAAAATATACCTTGATAATGAAACTCTATTAGATGTCAGATAAAGCAAACTCTCGAATTACTTTAACTTGTAAAGATCATGCAAATATACTAATAGGGAATCTACATTGAAAGATCATGAAAGTAGATGGAAATAGAAAGAATAATAACATGCAAATTCATTGAAATTATATTCATAGAAATATTGGAGAAGAATTAGAAATAAGAGAATAAAATAGAAGCCTTTCAACCCTTTTCTCAATCTCTTGAAATAGATTTTCTTCTCCTTGATCTTCTTCATCAAAACATAAAACTAAATAAGAAAATAAAACTAAAGAAAACTGTCTACAAAATATAGAAAATCACTTAACTAAAATTCCATATCATCTATCATCTATATATTAAAATTACAGTTAAACTACATATTTATAGATAATAATTTAAAGTTTGTGTCCCTTGAGAATGGTTGCAAAGTTTGATGAAAGAAGGTGGCTTTTCAAGTGACTTTTGGCTCAAAACTGCCCCAACGGTTGTCTCTATCGAGCTCGCAACGTTGTCGCGACCGCGACAGAACACGCTCCTCTTGGCCTTTCTTTCTTTTCTCCTTTCTTCCTCTAGCTCGTCACGAGTAGTGACCTCCCATCACGTGGCGTGACTTCGCGTGTGAGTCCTGACTGGTGCTCATGTCTCGCCTTCTCCTCTCTTTCTCTTCTCTTCTTTCTCTTTCCCTTTCTTTCCTGGCCTCTTTGTGTCGTCACGAGTCGTGAGGCATCATCACGACTCGTGACCCTACTTCCTCAACCCCTCTTCTTCTTTTCCTCCTTCCTTCTGCCTTCTCCCTCGCCAGTCACGACTCGTGATATAACATCACTAGTCGTGACCCTGCTCTGTTCTCGTGATCCTCTCCTTCTTTATCTGCTTCTTCTCTTCATTTTTCACCTAAAAACATCAGTAAACACAAAAACATGCAATCTAATACAAATAAACATAAACTAACACATATGACATCAAATATACACAATTATATGATTAATTACATAAATACATAAAAAACATACACTATATTATACCTAAATTAATCTCTTATCAACGGAGCTGTGAACAGTAAGGGGGCAGGAGTAGGAGTTATTCTGACAACCCTGGACGATGAGAAGCTTCCCTTGGCGAAGAAGTTGAGATTCAGGGCCACTAACAATGAGGCCGAGTATAAAGCATGTACTTTTGGGTTGGAGGCATTAATAGCCTTGGGGGCAAAGAACGTGGAAGTATTCGGACATTCATCCCTGGTGATTAACTAGATTCGAGGCAAATGGGCTGTTAAAGAAGAAAGGTTAATGCCATACATCAAGTACCTAAGAGACCTGAACGGTCAGTTTGAAGTGTGTACATTCCATTTTGTTCCAAGGGATGAAAATCAGTTGGCCGATGCGCTCGCGACTTTGGTATCAATGTGGGACAATCCAGAAGGGGTAGTTATGAGGCACATTTTGATTTCTAGCTCAGAGAAACCTAGCTTCGAATCCAAGTCAGTAATGGAAATAGAAGTAGTAGATGGGAAGTCGTGGTATCACGACATTATGCACTACCTAGAAAACGCAACCTTTCCAAAGGAAGCTACAGAAAAAGATCAGAGAATGATTCGCAAGTTATCTACTCAGTTCATCTGCATAGGTGGGATATTGTACAATTGATACGCCGATGGCATCCATTTGAGACGTTTGGGTGAAAAGGATGCCAAGAAGGTAATGGAAGAAACGCACGCCAGTGTATACGGAGCCCATATGAACGGGCTGACATTGGCCAAGAAGATTATGAGACAAGGGTTTTTCTGGCTTACCATGGATAACGATTGCTCGAAGAATGTAAAGCAGTGTCAGTTATGCCACCAGTATGCAGATTTAAGGCACTTACCCATTTCAGAATTGCATAATTTGACGTCGCCTTGGCCATTCGAAGCTTGGGGGATTGACATTATTGGAGAGATACGCCCCACGGCCTCCAATGGGCATAGATACATCATTTTCGCCATCGACTACTTTACCAAGTGGGTAGAAGCTGAGTCCTTTAAGAAAGTTGATGCTCGGGATATGGCAAAATTCATCGAGAAAAATTTGATATGTATGTATGGCCTTCCACATCTTGTGGTATCTGATAATGTGGCCGAAACGAATAAATTACTCCAGAAATATGGCATTGAGCACCACAAGTGTAACTCCCCCATCGCCGCCCCCGTTGGAAGGGCGCCAGCGGGCGCGCTACCCGACGCTCACTCACGACACAACAAACATACAGCGGAAGCATTCACTAACCATAATAATATAAAAACATACATCATATCATATATAATCAAAATATACAGTTATATACAATATCCCAAAAGATTACATCTTAAATCCTTTACAAAAATAATACATATACAAAAAAGAATTACAGGAGGAGACAAAATAAATAACTCTACTCCTAATGGCCAGCTTCCAGATGCGCGACTCGAAACTCAAACTAGAACTCAAAACCATGCCACCTACACGGGAAAAGAACCCGTGCTAAGCGATAACACTTAGTGGGGAGGAAACAAATAACAGAACATTATGCAATATATCATGCATTAATACTCAAAAGTAAACATGCATCAACATACAGAATTCACTAAGTAACAGACAATAGAGATAAATAAATCGAGAATCACTATATCAGATCAGAATAGATAATAGAGAGCACAAAGAAATTACACTAACTAGAATCACACAAAACTCATAACACTACACTAAACAAATACCAAACATTTCAAATAATAGCCTGAATTTCAATGGTGGAGGATACGGGAACACGACACGGGAGACCGAAGCCTCAAAAAAGTTTTTATACCCGAAGGTAGCGCGGGAGACCGGAGTCTCAAAACAATTTACCACTACGCGGAGAATGACCATCTCAGAGGTCGGCCAAAAGAGCCAAGCGGGGGCAACGCAGGCAGCTACACTCACTAACCCTTCTTAAGCATGCTTAATTATCCACTACCTTGACACTTCAGGCTCAAGACACTTATTCTAAACACTTAATACTAGACAATGCCATTAATTATTAACACGAGTCAACAACATTAATACACTACGTAACTTACACAGTGTGAAAAGCCATGCGAAATAGAAAAAAGAAGACATATAGGCAAAACAGGACAAAACGGCAGGAAAACAGCTCACTGACGCGATCGTTACTTGTGTCGCGCTCGCGACAGTAGCCAAGGGGAAAAAGCCCAGTCGCGAGTCGCACATGCAATTGCAACTCGTGACGAAGCCGATTCACGCCCAATAGAGAGAAGGGTCACGAGTCGTGATGCTTGCTCACGACTCGTGATGAGGCTCAGCTCTGCCCAGCCTCGCGAGAGAAGGGAGTCACGAGTCATGTTCTCCCGTCATGACTCGTGACGAGACTCCCTCATAAGACAGAGAAGTCATGAGTCATGATGCTTGATCACGACTCGTGACTTCCCACTCACAGGAACAGCCATCATCACGACTCGGCACACGGAGTGAACAATGCGATTCTGTCGCGATCGCGACAAGCATCGTGCTCGCGACAGCATCGTGTTTTCCACTCCAAGGCCAAAACCAGCAGTTCATAGCAAACCAAAACATAACTCGTTTGTCCCAAAATCATTTGACATGCAAACACATGTAAATTCTTACCTCCCAAGCTTCCAAAACATGCTCAAAACACAATTAACACATTAATCAAACACTATTCCAAAATTAACAGCATCATAGTCAAACCTAGAATTCATTCACATATCATGCTCAAATTTCTCAATAACACATATAAACATCCATCTAGCACTAGCATTTGAACCCAGATTCCTCATTCTAACAACACATGCATTTACCCAAGCAAATCACTTAATTAATTTCAGAATAAGAAAGACATAAACATAAACACAATCCAAATGAGAATTAGGGCAAAATCATCCAACCAAACTCATTCAAGAATAGAACTCCCAAACTTAAACACAACAAACATGGCTCCCAAACTTGGATTGAAGCTTCAATCATCTCTTTCAAACCCCCACTTTTTCTTTCCCTTTACTCTTTCTATGTTCTTCAGATTCTTGCACAAAAACCCAGCGAAGAACATACTCAAGTTAAGCCATGCCTTACACATCCAAAATAATAATTAATGAATGAGAAGAAGAACCCAAGATAAAACTCAAGAAATCGAAGCACTTACCTTCAAAACCAGCTTCAAAACTCAGAAACCCACTACCACTTGAAGATCCATGTTGGCAACAAGCAAGAGAGAGCAAGAAGAAGTGAAGAAGAGGAAGGAGGAGAGGAGGAAACGTGAGAGAGACGAAAAATCTGCTTTCTTCCTTTCCTCTCTCCTTCCCTCACTTCACATTAATTACCCTCACCTACCCATGCCACATGGCACCTTCCTAAAGGACCAACAAAACCTACTTTGACTTACTTGCCCTTGGCACCAAACATAACCCACACAATATAATCTCTTAACATAATTACATCCAAGGCACCAAACACACAATCAACTAGATTAAACCACCATAAGTACCCCACATCACTACACCCCAAACACGCCATATAATTCCTCCATTTAACTTATTTAATTAATTTCTTTGAAATAAATACTTATTATCCAAATTTCTCGTACACCAATTACAAAATTACCCTTAATTTTCTGACTTGGCACGCAATTTCTGACTAGGGCCTTTTTGGGTTGTTGCAATCACACCCCCTTAAAGAAATTTCATCATTAAAATTTCCCCGCTATCTGAAAATCCAACAACCCCAAACAAACTGAAACTTAACCAAAAGCTAAAAACACAACTTACCGGAAGGTCCTGCTCGATCCGCTGCATCCTCTCCTAGCATTGTATACACTCGCAGGCGTACATACACTTCTTCGGTTGGTGGCTTTTGCACTGTCTCTGATGGTGCCTGAGAAGGTCGTCCATTGCCTCTTCCACCTCTCGATCTCTAACCACTAGCTCTACTCTCGGGTTGACCATGAAGCTCCCTACGATCAGGACAATTAGCTACCATATGCTCTTGACTTCCACATCTGAAGCACGCTCCAGAGATCCTTTTGCACTCGCCCCAATGGCATTTCTGACAATGCTCGCACTCCGGAATCACACTTCCCTTGCTAGAGGGTGGCGCTACACTCCCAACTTCTGAAAGTACCGGAGCCGAACTCTTCACACCTTGGCCACTCGAAGCTCCTCTCGAATTCTTACCACTCCCATGTCCACTATCCGGTTCTTTCCTCTTGTGCTCAATTGTCTGCTCAATCAACTCAGATTCCTCTAACTTGATCGCACCCGCCACTAGCTGATAGTAGCCCACTTGTTGCATAACTAACATACCCGACAACGGTCCCCTAATCACCTCTCGCAATCCTTCCTGAAAGTGCCTACATCTAAACTCTTTCGTCAGCAATGGCTCGGGCACATACTGGCTCAACCGACTAAACTCCTTCTCATACTCACTCACTGTGATACCCCTCTGCTTCAGACTGATGAACTCACTCCACTTGGCTTCCCGGTATGCCTTGGTCACATACTTCTGTTCAAACTCTTATTTGATGAATTCCCAAGTCAACTCGGCTGGTCGCTGAGGGTTACGAAGCACAAGCTCCCACCAATCGTACGTTGACCCTTGAAGTAACTATACTGCACAAAGTACCCTCTGATCTGCGGGACAATTAATCTCTCTCAAAATCCGGGCTACCCTCTGAATCCAAAACTCGGCCACATCTGATTTGTCCAATGCAGTTCCATGAAAATCTTCCGCTCCTCTCTTTCTCAGCAATTCAGTTGGAGCCTGAGGAGAAGTTAACCTCTCCACTAACTGAAGCAAACCTTGTTCTAAAGCCGGATTCTTAAATCCCACACAAGGCATATCATGACGCTCTTCACGCTGATGCTATGGAGTAGGGTCTTCAACTCTCACTGCATTCACACTGCCCGTTGTCTCACACACGTTCCCACTTGGATCAGACTCCATCTAGACACTACACAAGGCTACCCGACGCTCACTCATAACACGGCAAACATACAGCAAAAGATTCACTAACCATAATAATAGAAAAACACACATCATATCATATATAATAAAAATATAGAGTGATATACAATATCCCAAAAGATTACATCTTAAATCCTATACAAAAATAATACATATACAAAAAAGAATTACAGGAGGAGACAAAATAAATAACTCTACTCCTATTGGCCAGCCTGGATCAAAAGTAAACCTGCATCAACATACAGAATTCACTAAGTAACAGAGAATAGAGATAAATAAATCGAGAATCACTATATCAAATCAGAATAGATAATAGAGAGCACAAAGCAATTACACTAACTAGAATCACACAAAACTCATAACACTACACTAAACAAATACCAAACACTTCAAATAATAGCCTGAATTTAATTGGTGGAGGATACGGGAACACGACACGGGAGACCGAAGTCTCAAAACATTTTTTATACTCGAAGGTAGAGCGGGAGACCGGAGTCTCAAAATGGTTTACCACTACGCAGAGAATGACCATCTCAGAGGTCGGCCAAAAGACCCAAACGGGGCCAACACAGGCAACTGCACTCACTAACCCTTCTTAAGCATGCTTAATTATCCACTACCTCGACACTTCAGGCTCCAGACACTTATTCTAAACATTTAATACTAAACAATACTATTAATTATTAACACGAGTCAACAACATTAATACACTACATAACTTACACAGTGTGAAAATCCATGTGAAATAGAAAGAAGAAGACATATAAGCAAAACAGGGCAAAACGGCAGAAATATGGCTCACTGTCACGATCGCGACAGTAGCCAAGGGGAAAAAGCCCAGTCGCGAGTCGAACACGCAGTTGTGACTCGTGACGAAGCCGATTCACGCCCAACAGAGGGAAGGGTCACGAATCGTGAGACTTGCTCACTACTCGTGACGAGGCTCAGCTCTCCCCAGCCTCGCGGGAGAAGGGACTCACGAGTCGTGATCTCCCCTCACGACTCGTGACAGGACTCCCTCACAAGAGAGAGAGGTCACGAGTCGTGATGCATGATCACGACTCGTGACTTCACACTCATAGGAACAGCCATCATGATGACTCGGCGCACGGAGTGGACAACGCGATTCTATCCCGATCGCGACAAGCGTCGCGCTAGCGACAGCATTGTGTTTTCCACTTCCAAGGCCAAAACCAGCAGTTCATAGCAAAACCAAACAAAAATCATTTGTACCAAAATCATTTGACATGCAAACACATGTAAATTCTTACCTCCCAAGCTTCCAAAACATGCTCAAAACACAATTAACACATTAATCAAACAGTATACCAAAATTAAAAGCATCATAGTCAAACCCAGAATTCATTCACATATCATGCTCAAATTTCTTAATAACACATATAAACATCCATCTAGCACTAGCATTTGAACCCAGATTCCTCACTCTAACAACACATGCATTCACCCAAGCAAATCACTCAATTAATTTCAGAATTAAAAAGACACAAACATAAACACAATCCAAATGAGAATTAGGGCAAAAACATCCAACAAAACTCATTCAAGAATAGAACTCCCAAACTTAAAGACAACAAACCTGGCTCCCAAACCTGGATTGAAGCTTTAATCTTCTCTTTCAAACCCCCACTTTCTCTTTCCCTTTACTCTTTCTACGTTCTTTAGATTCTTGCACAAAAACCCAGCCAACAACACACTCAAGTTAAGCCATGCCTTACACATCCAAAACCAGAATTGATGAAGGAGAAGAAGAACCCAAGATAAAACTCAAGAAATCCAAGAACTTACCTTCAAAACCAGGTTTAAAACTAAGAAACCCACTACCACTCGAAGATCCACATTGGCAACAAGCAAGAGAGAGCGAGAAGAAGTGAAGAAGAGGAAGGAGGAGAGGAGGAAACGTGAGAGAGAAGCAAAATCTGCTTTCTTCCTTTCCTCTCTCCTTCCCTCACTTCACATTAATTACCCTCACCTACCCATGCCACATGGCACCTTCCTAGAGGACCAATAAAATCCACTTTGACTAACTTGCCCTTAGCACCAAACATGTAACACCCCCTACTCATACGTAGGCGATCCCCTCCGATAAGGAGTGAGATGCCGTATGGGCAAAGGTACCACCACATAGAAACAGGATATACATACATTCATACATAAACATGCATACCAAAATACAGGGTAAATAAAATTTTTACAAAAACATTCATTAAAGAAGCTGATCATGCATTAATATAACGAAAAACATTACATTACTGTTTGATCAACCCAAAGGTACAAAAGATAATTCCATGACCAGAAATGTACTAATACAAATGTGGAAGCTGTTACAAAATTAACATAAGATAGTTCTATACAAAAAGAATCATCAATATACAAAATTAAGCCCTACACTAAACCCAGCTGTGTTAGCTTGGCAGCGACGACTCTCCCAAGGCAAACTCCTTCCGCACCTGCACGGGTAAACACACTGTGCTAAGTGATAAACTCTTAGTGGGGAAACACACAAATCAAATGGACGGCCATTCACAATGGTCATCAAGCAAACACATACAGATGGCATAGTCAGAAATACGCATTAGATAAGAGTATAAACATATGAACATGTAGAGTCACACATTTGATAAAACTTAACTGTCTTCATAATATCACATTAATAAACATAATCGGATAAAACATGCTCATAAGTATCAAAATAATTCCAATAATAAAGCACCTGCTGACTCAAGGTAGTGGATAACGAGTGAACGAACAATACTTTACGGGTACGAGCTGATTACAGACAGTACCTTACGGGTACGAATCGAAAACCAATTTACTTTATCATTTGCAAAATGTTTTATTGAGGGACCTTAAACAAGATCCAAACACATTGGAGGGTTCGCGAGGAACCAAACCGGACCTGATCGAGGTCCAAATTAAACTGAGGCTGCAGCTATAAGACTCTATTAGGCATGCCTAACTATCCACTTAATTGACTCGCAGGCTACAAAACACAGTTTATGTCCATAGTTCAAATATAATAAGCAAAGAACTTACATACCTTGAATAATCAGTACATGCAAATATCATCCATCTTACTAGTATATAGTTCATATTAAGAGACAATATTAGCAAAAATCCATAATTTAACAACCCTAAATTATGTGAAACAACTAAGATTTTATTGCAAAAATAGGGTAGGTCACGGGGGTAATCAGATTTGTTGCCACCGTGACATACCAGGGATCTCGGCAGAATGCAAGTCTGAGCTACCTCACGGTGGTAACCCATCTGGTTGTCATCGTGACATACCCAGACCCCAAAACAAAATGCACTTTTGGGGTACCTCACGTTGGTAACTCATAAGGTTGCCACCGTGACATACCCACTGCCCAAGTTAGAAGCAAAAGTCTGGACACCTCACGGTGGTAACTGGGTTGGTTGCCACCGTGACATATCCAAACTCACGGCAGAATGCATCTAGTGCGTGCCTCACGGTGGTAACCAAATTGGTTGCCACCGTGAACCATACCCAGATGCGATACCCAAGAGCAATTTTCCAGATCATTCAAGCCAAAATCCCAAAAACTCTCACTTCAACCAACATATGCACGCTCCAATAATACTATTAAACCAAACAAACATCAATAAATCATGCCATAACGAAATCCTACTAATGAATTTAAAGAACAACATCAATTTACATAATCAATCTCATCACTATTCCTACCACAACTCCATAAACTCACAATCAAGGTTTTATGAACAAAGAGAACCAAAACCCATAACATAACAACTAGTAAAAACATCAAGAACATAAAAAAACTTCTAGAATTTCATTCAATTAAAACATGTCAACAACTCATATAACACAAAATTCCCAAACCTTGAAATCCTTAGCTCCAAATTAATGAGCTCCACTAGATCCAACCTTCTCTTTGCCCTTTGGCTCACGACTAAACATCAAACCACAAAAACACACAAACACAAAACTCTAACTTAGATCCAAACCCAGAAAATATGAAGAAGAAAGATGAAGAAGAGGAAGAAGAAGAAGATGGAAAATGCAGCAAACTTACTAATTAAATGCAAGGTGTGATCAATTCCCACTACCAAGAGCTTGAATCCAAGCTAGGGCAACTAAAGAGTGAAGAAGAAGAAGAAAAGCAGTAAAGGGAGGAGAGGAACGGGAAAAAAGGGAATAGAAAATCTGATTTCCTAATTTCCTTTCCTCTTTTTACTTACCCTTAGCCAACCCTAGACACATGGCACCTCTCTAGTGGAGGAAATCAACCACTCACACACTACAAACATGCATCACATACACCCAAAACTCTCCCATCTAATAACACCCTACAAGTGTGTGAGCACACACACACAAGCACAGCCCCAAAACACACCCTACAAACATATGAGTAAGCACACCCAAATGCAACCCAACTAATTCACACCCTAACACCACACATGCACCCACATGCTAACAAAACTCTTAAAACATACATTTCTACCCAAAATGCCCTTCACACATGTCAAAACTCACACAATACATATGCACAAACATGGCTCATACTACTAGGGGGCAAACGGGGTGTGACAACTCTCCCCTACTAACAAGAATTTCGTCCTTGTAGACACCGGGTCTTGAGGCAGTCCAGGTCAGAGTTACCCGATGAAGAGATCCATGTTGTTTTTCGGATAGATGGATGGAATTCAGAGATTCTCGTCTTTCGATTTCACAAGGATTAAAATCTTTTTCTTTATAGCGTGAGGTTTTGAAAATTTATGTTGAAATTAGAAGTTTTGCTCCACAGACGGGATGACCGTCTAAAGCAGGGACGCCCGTCTCTACTTGGGGTGATCCCCGTCTCTATGCATAGTATGGATGGCCCGTCTATAGCTAGGGACGGACACGTGTCTGAGTAGGGATGCCCGTCCCTTGTCCCGCATTATGGCCCGTTTATAGCTAGGGACGGACACGTATCTGAGTAGGGACGCCCATCCCTAGTCCCTCGTTACGGTCCGTCTGTAGCAAGGGACGGACACGTGTTTGAGTAGGGACGCCCGTCCCTAGTCCCGCATTACGGCCCGTCTGTATCCAGATTTCCACGTGTACTCTTAGGAGGAAGCCCGTCGGTATTTGTAGGGATGCTCGTCGGTAGTGGATCTGATCAGATAACGCCGGATTTGATAAAATTTAATCTCTAATCTTTGAAATGGGGATGAGGTTGGTGAAAAATTAAATTTTAAAACACGTTTTGGAATTCAAACTTTAAACTGATGCTTATCTTATTTTATCTCCAAAAATTCTATAAATTGGAAAGAAGAATTCATTTTTAGGGGTGAGAAAATTTGACAAATTTTTGGTGGAGAAAATTAACTACTTTTTGAGAGATTGGAATTTTTTTAGAAAAGGTTTTTTTTTTGTGAGCAATCTACCAAAAATCTATAAAATCTCTATTTATTGTTAGGATTTTGTTTGATAAAAATTTTTCCAAATGATTGATTTACTCAAATTCTTCTTGCGAATTAAGCCAATTTGAGGTAACAAAATTCATTCATTTCCATCAATACAGCTAATTCAGACATTCGATCGCTATTAAATTTTCAAGAAGGAGAAATACAAATTTTCTTACTTTGATCTAATTCATTTGATCCTTGTGGAGCGTGCGGGGACTTAAACCATTAAATATTCACCCGAAAAGGTAAAATCCGAGGGTAAACATTCTGGATTAGCATTTGTATGATTTTAATTAACTTATATTAATTGTTTTCACTTTTACTTTTTTATCTTTTAATTCATTTCTTTTAAAGTTTCGTATTATTTTTCTTTTCTTTACTTTATTCACCAAGTTTGACACTGACAGGTTTATTCCTATGAGTTATTTTCTTACAATTTGGATTTGGAGTTGTAAGCAATGATGGTCGAGCTAATATGAGGATTTCCATACGGGTTCTTTCTTCACTCTTGCCTTTTATTCATGTTATTATTAAGATTATTTCAATGTCATTAAAGTGAAAAGGGCCAAAACACTTTATAGTAATTAATTTGAAATTTTTTCCTAAATAAAAATGGGACCAATGTCTCAATTTTCTCTATCCAAAATAAAATCATCACATCGAAAATGTTTTAATAAATATGCATGCGAGGACCAATGTCCTCATCATTAATCAATACCCCGATTTATGCATGATTTGTATTTTATTTACAATGGGGGTTGTATTCCGCCCCTAGTTTTATTGTAATTTATTTTGAGAATGTTTATTTTAATAATGCTTTACTCATTGCTTTTGATGTGAATGATTGCTTTTGAAGTCCCGAACTCACTCTGGTCTTTGGGGCTCAATGAGGCGAGAGGTCTAGGACTTCCAACACACCTCTTGAGTCTCACCAAAAGACTTAAATTTACAAATCCTAGGCTCCAGAGGGTAGAGGCTGAGACCTCCAAGATCTCTTTGGCTTGCCTAAAATGGATATGTATGTGCCGTCTCAGGCTCGCTGAGGCTACACGACCCTCCCCAATGTTCTATTGGGTGGCGACTCCAAGAAACCTCATTGTTGCCCAAAACACATGCACTTGTAAATACCTTACAAGTTTTAATGAATCCCATCCTGATTGCCCTAAAGCGGGCCCTCGGGAGGCCACGGGGTTCGGCGCGTGTCACAATGGTGACTCCGCTGGGGATATACTCGAGACTTGGATTCGAAAGTACATTGATTAAAAATTATAATTGAGTTTTAGTTTAAAAATTTCACCTTCTTTCAAAACTGCATTGCATCACATTAGAGCCTTAGATCTATGCTAGTTTGATCCCTCTTTTAGCCCCAACGCGTTCCCTAAGCACGACTCTACGTTCACTTAATGTAGGGAAGTGTTAAGGATAATCACCAGCCCAAGCCTCGTAGCATCATGGTATATTAAATTGTGACCCAATCGGTCGTTACGCTCATGATGAGCTAGACCCGTTGGGAGGGACCATACTTGGGTAGCCTTAAAGTAATACCACCTTTTCACTAAAGCTCATGTAATGGAAATAGTTACTTCCCCTAGGTGGTATGAACCTTAATACTATGCTTGCTATGTGGATCATCATGTATTGGACAAGCCCAGATAATTTAATTGGTCACCTAATCAAAGGCTTTCATGCCCCGATAGGCCCATGTCAACTTATTCGAACTGCCTAAATACATGAAAGTTAAAACCCATGAGTATGAACATGAGCTAAGAGAGGTTATGCTGCCGGTTTTCAATCGTGTACCATGCGCGTCCATCAGGTTCCCTGTTAACTCATGGATCAATCCCACCTAGGAAAGAGATTATGGCCTCGTGTGCGAGAGTAACAAGGTTGGAAGGACCTATGTACTTGCATGTGGTTTGTAAATGTTGCATAGCACGATCATGCATCTTAGCACATTCATGCATCATCCTGACCCTTTATGTTTTTCAGCCATCATAGATTCGCCTAGGTGGACAAGAGGGTCTCAAGGGCGACTACGCAAAAATCCATTCTTCGACTTACCAGAAAGGATAGAGTATTCGGACACTTCTTCTAAAACCAGCTATGCTACTTCAGCTCAATTTTCTCTACCCGAAGAAATGGCAAACTCACCAAGAGGGGCAGATGCCACCAGGGCAATGATAGCAGAGGAAGTGGGCCGAAGGCTTGGAGAGTTTAAGAACCGTATGATCGCGATGATGGCCACTTTAGGTCAGCAAGCGGCCCCGCAAAACCCACCACCTCCTCCTATGAGAAATAATGAGAGGGGGGAGGTCAGAGAAGACCCCCTAGATGAAATTCGCATGCCACCTGTAAACTTAAGAGCCACTACTTCAGGGGCACAATGGGGAAGACCAGTCCCAAGGCTAGATGATGATTGGGAAGATGAAGAATATGAGGAACGTATGTCTGAGAAAGGGAAAGCCCCTCAAACTGAAGAAGCAATCTGGAAGAAGATGGAAGAGAAATTTGAAGCAATGACAAGAATGCTGACAAAGGGTTGAGGAATGAACTCGAAAGACAAGGAGTTAGAAGGGGAGGATTTAGTCCTAATGAACTTTAAAATGCCGAATGTTCGGAAATTTTATGGCACTTTCCACCCCATGGCACACATAAAGCAGTACTCGCTGGTAATGAAGGGCACCACTTTGACAAAAAAGCAGAAGATTGAGTACTTTTGCTTAAGTTTGACAGGCCCAGCAGTAGATTGGTACCATGGGCTCGATCGCCGAACCAAGGAGGATTGGTATTTATTGACGGAGGACTTTTGGAGGCAGTATGACTGCAGTACAAGGATGGAAGTGACCCTGAAGGACCTAGAGCTGTTATAGTAGAAGGGAGGCAAGTCCTTCCATGAGTATTTAACCCGGTGGAGGAATCGGGTGATGGAAATGAAGAGGAAACCGGACACTCAGGATCAAATACGGCTATTCATAAAAAATGCGAGCCCGTATTTGAGAGAAGGATTAAGAATGAAAGGACTGAAAAACTGGGAGTCTCTGAAGGACATCGCCATTGAGGCTAAGGGAGAGTACCTTGTTAAGAGAGCAACAAATGAGAACTATCCAAAAAGGGGCAGCAGTAGCCAGGGGGCAAGTAGACCAATAGGTTTCGCTAGTGGCACACGGAAGACTGTTGAGGTATCAGCTGCTAATGCTACCCCAAGGCATTTCTCCAATCTTATAAGGTCTTTATCATGGGTGCTGAAAAGACTGATGAAAGAGGCTAAGTTACAGCCTATGCCACCCAAGCCTGCTAGAAGTCAAGGCACGCTAAGACATAAGGATGATGAGTATTGTGCATATCATCAGCACACTGGGAACATAACTGATAACTGTAAGACGTTGAGGCATGTAAACCAAGATCTAATTGACTCAAAAGAGATCACCGACCCAGAGAAGAGAGGAGGTCAAAAGAAGGCTGGGTACAACCGTATGCCCCTGCCAGTGAACATGATCGGGTCCAGTTTGCCCGAGGAGTTTGTGTTAAGGGAATTGTACGGCAACGATGTCCACATTGCTGTCACGAACCTCCATGATGGGAGTGAAGAAGGGCTTCCCGCTACAGTGATCGATTGCTGGTCCACTGATGATAATGGAACTGAAAATGATGATTCTGAAGTTTTTTTTGACCTGTGGAACTCGGAGGAGGAAAGAGAAGAAGCAAAGAAGTAAGAAGTAGGAGCTGTGACCCACAGCGGAAGGGTAGCTCCAGTAGTCGAGAAGTCCCAGGAGTCGGTTGAGGGCAGAAAGGGAAAAGAGCCGAAAGAAGATCCGATTATTAAGCAACTAAAAAAGAAGCCGGCTCAAATTTCCATATGGGATCTTTTGAGACAGTCACCATCGCATAGGCAGAATGTGGTAGAGGCTTTATACAAGGCAACTGTGGCAATAACTATCTTGCCTACGGAACTTCTGGATGTAGTGAAAGGAGGATCAGGAGAAAGTGTTATTTTTACTAGTGCAGATTTGTCGGCGGAAGGCCGCAACCATAATTGCCCTCTGTACATAAGGGCACAGATCAACCAAAAGCACACTGCTTGTGTAATGGTAGATGATGGCTCTTCGATAAATGTATGCCCACAGGTGGCGATAGAGGCTTTTGGGGTAACAGAGGGTATGTTAGCCAAATCTAATCTCACCATCACGGCATATGACAACTCGCGTAGACATGGTTCAGGAACATTCACGGCAATAGTGAAGATGGGGCCCGTAGAGTCAGAAGTGGAGTTTGTGGTACTGCCTATACCTGCCAATTTCTCAGCTCTTCTAGGTAGACCATGGTTTCATAAGTTGGGTGGAGTCCCCTCTACACTTCACCAGATGGTAAAGATACCTCATGAGGGCAAGATTATGACTATAAGAGCTGCACGGGAGAATCAGGTTTCAGTACTCGAGATTGCTAGGCAGCTGTTTAGTGGGTTTCATGTTGCCATGATAGGCGAGGAAGAGCAGAAGGAAGAAAGCCCCAAGGTACTAAATATGATGAAAAAGATATCGTTCCTTCCTGGCGCAAGACTGGGCAAGAATTCTCAGGGGATGCAAACAGCTGTTACCACCAAGGGCCAAAAGGACAGAAGGGGTCTAGGATACACAGGTGTTATCGAAAGGGGTGAGAAGTCGAAAATGGAAATTCCTCATACCCAGAAGACTTTTGTGCCAGCGACCGCAGCATGTGCCTATATAGGGGAAGATGAACCGCAGTGACTGGATGAAAGGTTTGTCCCAGGGTTCGAGGTCTTCAATGATGTCTATGACTAGGACATTGGATCGATCAAGCCAGTAGTGTAACACCCCCATCGCCGTCCCCATTGGAAGGACACCGACGGACGCGCTACACGACGCTCACATATACAGATATACACATGCACAATGCGGAAGCATACATTCATACATAATATACATACGAAAATACAGTTTAATTAAAAACTTACCTTACCTGCAGGCACGGACTGATCATGCAATAACTCACGCACACACAGACACTAAGCTGAAACATACACAGAAGCATACATATAACCATTCAACGGAAGCATCAGTGAAATAATAAAACAAAGGAATAACTAAACATCTAAACATAAAGACATACTAACTATTACATTCCCAAAAGAAAACTCAAGAACGAAACATAATAATTACATATACAATACTACAGAATTACAAAAGCTGAAAAACAGAAGCTGAACCAAATACAGAACTTCTAACTCCTACGTGGCCGACCATGCAGAAGTGCGACTCGAACAAAACCAAACCTGCCACCTGCACGGAAAGGAAATCCGTGCTAAGCGATAAACGCTTAGTGGGGAGAACACACAAGAATATGGACGGCCATTCACAATGGTCGCCAAGGCATAACACATTCAAATGGCAAATGCGGATATTCATAGCATATCAATAATCAGGCTGCACAATAAAGGCATTCAATCGATAACTCATAAACAGACCATAAACTCATGTCCAGGATATACCAAAACAGACATAATACAATATACGATACAAATATCATCATGCCGAACTACATACTATAACTCATGCATAAACCTACATGGGTATCAAATGATAGCATCATACCATGCGGAGTCACAAGAGCTATACACATGCAATAAATATCACTAAGTACCCACGCCTGAACTGACAACCCAATCATCATGTTAAGCATACACACTAGTCAAATATCCAAAGGATAATATTTAGAGCATCACAATACCGCTGCGCAACTCTAATATATATTAAGCATCATGCAGAAACATTCTGATAACGGAGACTGAAGGCATAACCACTTAGTATTACATTCATATCATCATCATGCAGAGAGTACAGTAATCATCACATACTTACCATCACAGCTGCCTCGGTTCACAAGCTAATATATTAACAAAACATGTTTAAGTCACATACATAAATTCTCTAGTCGCATCATAATCAAAGCATTCAGAAACTTATAACAAATCACATGACGAGTACGGATAATCATGTTAGATATAAAGTCATGCTTATTTAAAACAGACATACATTCTGAAGCCCATAATCATATTCATATACACATAAACTGATTCCTGAAATCTTTATCATGCCCAAACGGATATCACATTCTGATAGTCATTTCAAAGTAACACAAAGCAGTAAAGCACCTGCTGACTCACAATAGTGGATAATGAGTGTACTGAACTGATTGGTACCTTACGGGTACAAATCGAAAACCACTTTATTTTGTCACAAAAGCATTTTACTGATGGGGGATCTTAACCCGATCCAAATTCATTAAAAAGGATCACGAAGATCCGTACTGAGGGGGGTTCGCGAGGAACCATACGGGGGACCTGATCAGGGTCCAATACGTTCAAAGGGCGCTGCAGCTACTGAAAGACTCTATTAGGCATGCCTAACTATCCACTAGACTGACTCTCGCAGGTCATGCATAAATCATTCACATTACGAATCGCACAATGCATAACTGTATATATACATCATGCATAAGGCAGAGTACAATAGACATATACATATGCTCATAAAGTTGATCAAATCTCATACAATTCCCTTTTGCAAAACATAATACACTTGACATTTAACCATTGTTCTACACATGCCAAGAATCAGGTATAGAAACACTATCATACCAATGATTATCAAAACATAATCCTAAACTTGGATTAGATGAAGATACTAAGCATAAATCATGCATAGTCCAAATTACAAATAACATAACACATTGAGTTTAAGGCTAAAGCATAACAATGTATTCCGACATCAACCATATTATTCAAATAAGTTTGGCATAATAGGATGCCAATCATACTTCATACAAGTCATATACTGGAGCATGCAATAATTCCATTAATTACATCTAACATTAATCCTAATACTAAAGCATATCAGGAGCAAATGGGGAAATCATACTATGCCAATGAGTACAAGCACATAATCTTAATCGCGGGACGATGTAATATACATTTAAGCATGGCAGATTATTCTTAGAGAGGAATTCAATCAAAGACATGCATAACATATTGCTAATCATAACTGAAATAGGCTAACCAATCAGATGAGCAAAATAAGATAGCATACAATAGAGGAAAAAGCCATAAAAGCATTTAAAAGTCATTTTATAATAAACTGGTCACGGGGGAACAAATCAAAACAGAAAAGTTATACAGGAGCATATAACAGTAAGACATAAATTATACAGCAGTGAAGACCCATACAAAAGAAATAGGAAATTCATTTTGGGTTAAAACTGGGCGAAATCGGAAAAAGGAGCTGAAGAGGGGTCGGTCACAAGTCGTGTCATGACTCATGACTGACCTCACAGGAGGGTCACGGCGTGACCTAGTGTCACGTCTCGTGACCTGCTAGAGAGTCACGGGACGTGACTCTATGTCACGCCTGGCCTCACAAGAGTCACGCCGTGACTCTAAGTCACGAGACGTGACTTCCCTCTCACAGAGAGAGGAGTCACGCTTTGCCCTTACCAGAGTCACGCCGTGACTCTAAGTCACGAGACGTGACTCCCCTCTCACAGAGAGAGGAGTCACGCTTCGCGACTGGAGTCACGCTTCGCCATTCACAAGGGTCACGTCGTGACCCTAAGTCACGAGACGTGACTTTCCTCTCACAGAGAGAAGAGTCACGCTTCGCAACTGGGAGTCACGCTGCCCTTCACATGAGTCACGTCGTGACTCTAAGTCATGAGACGTGACTCGCCTCTCACAGAACGCTGGAACTGGAAATTCTACAGAGACGCGATTTTCCATTCCCAGTTACCCAGAACTCCAAGAACTCGATAAATTCATTTTCAATCTCATTCAAAACACCACCAAACTCATCTTACGTTTCAATCGATGTCCAAAACAGCATAAACAAGACAATTGCAACTTAATTCAACAATCAAATCATTAAAACCATGCTTAAACACATTTAATCCATTCTAGAGCATAAACCCTAAAAATACAGTAAGTTCAAAATACAATTACAGTAAGTTCCAAATGTAACAATCTGTTCTTTGATTCAAAGTCATGCATACAAACACAGTACCCAAAACACGACTTGCATAAACTCATCTCAATCATTTAATTTCTGGAAATCAAACACCAAAAACCATTCATAATCCAAGATGAAAAATGGGGCAGAGACAAAAACCCAAAACCAAAATAAAGAACACAGAGCTCCCAAACCTCCAAATCACGTTCCAAAATCAGGCTTCCAACTTCAAGATCAAATCTCTCTCTTTTCCTTGCCTTTAACCTTCTTCTTATCACCCAAAGCTTGCACAAACAAAATCCACAGTTACACTTCAAAACCCTAACTCAACAAAAACCAGGAGAAAGAGAAGAAGAAGAAGAAGAAGAAGAAGAAGAACAGAACTTAGAAACTCCAACTTACCTCTTCAAGGCTGACCCAAAACTCAACCAATGCACACACAACTCCAAGCCAAATGAAAGTGAAAGGAAAAGCAGAGAAAGGGAGAAGAGAAGAAGAAGAAGAACGTGAGAGGAGGGGGACGGGAATGCAATCTGTGTTCCCTCTCTCTTCCACTTTCTTTTCTTCTTTTCCCCATTTAATGCCCACCTAACAAACCCACCTGGCAGCTCCTAATAGGACCTCAAAACCCACTCAACTTTTCCAAGACAAAGTACCATACCCTCACATGCACCCAAACCTTTCCTTAATAAATATCTTGTCTTAATGCTCTTTAGTCCTTAGACAAATTACACTTCACTCACTTACACAAATCTTTCTTACAAACTTAATTAACTTATCAATTAGGTCCTTAACACTCCAAATTCTCAAACACAATTTACTGAAATACCCTTCCGATCCCGACTTAGCATGCATAATCCGACCAGGGCTATTTTGGGGTGTGACAACTCTTCCCTCCTAAAAGAATTTCGTCCTCGAAATTCACAGCGAAACACTTACATCCACACAACCCAAACAAACAAAACTTACTTAGACAAAAGCTTGCAACGTAACTTACCAGAAGAACCTGCAGTCTCCTGCGAATCCTTGCTAGATGCTACAAACTCTGAAGACACTCGAGAAGATCTTAGCAAATCCTCCACATCCTTTCTAGCTTGCCCAGCTAGACTCTCACTCATCTTCTTAGGACAATCGGCAATCCGGTGTTCCATACTGCTACACCTGAAACAAGCACCTGAAAGCTTCCGACATGGACCACGATGTCGCTTCTGACAGTGCTGACATAAAAGCGATACCCACTTCCTACACTTATTCCCATGTTGCTTCTGAAATTGTTGACACACTGAAGGTTCTCGAACCCTCTTCCCTGCTGACACTTCACTAACCGATCCTTTTCTCTTCTGAGGAACATGCCGCACAACTTCTTGAGAAGCACGAGGAGCAGTCAATCTATCCAAAATCCGAATCAACCCTTGCACTAAAGCCCTATCATCAGAAACACGACCAGAATCTTCCACTGGAGAACGCTCGGAAACATTCTGATCAGCACTAACTCGGTTCACACTTTCTGTTGTCTCGCCCGCATTCTCACTAGGATCAGACTCCATCTAGACATGACACAAAACAAGACGCATCTGCATTAGGCCACGACACAAAACCGACTCTCGTGTAAAGACTCAACACAAAACAAACAACACACCCAGAACCATCAAACCTGGGCTCTGATACCACTAACTGTAACACCCCCATCGCCGTCCCCGTTGGAAGGACACCGACGGACGCGCTACACGACGCTCACATATACAGATATACACATGCACAATGCGGAAGCATACATTCATACATAATATACATACGAAAATACAGTTTAATTAAAAACTTACCTTACCTGCAGGCACAGACTGATCATGCAATAACTCACGCACACACAGACACTAAGCTGAAACATACACAGAAGCATACATATAACCATTCAACGGAAGCATCAGTGAAATAATAAAACAAAGGAATAACTAAACATCTAAACATAAAGACATACTAACTATTACATTCCCAAAAGAAAACTCAAGAACGAAACATAATAATTACATATACAATACTACAGAATTACAAAAGCTGAAATACAGAAGCTGAACCAAATACAGAACTTCTAACTCCTACGTAGCCGACCATGCAGAAGTGCGACTCGAACAGAACCAAACCTGCCACCTGCACGGAAAGGAAATTCGTGCTAAGCGATAAACGATTAGTGGGGAGAACACACAAGAATATGGACGGCCATTCACAATGGTCGCCAAGGCATAACACATTCAAATGGCAAATGCGGATATTCATAGCATATCAATAATCAGGCTGCACAATAAAGGCATTCAATCGATAACTCATAAACAGACCATAAACTCATGTCCAGGATATACCAAAACAGACATAATACAATATACGATACAAATATCATCATGCCGAACTACATACTATAACTCATGCATAAACCTACATGGGTATCAAATGATAGCATCATACCATGCGGAGTCACAAGAGCTATACACATGCAATAAATATCACTAAGTACCCACGCCTGAACTGACAACCCAATCATCATGTTAAGCATACACACTAGTCAAATATCCAAAGGATAACATTTAGAGCATCACAATACCGCTGCGCAACTCTAATATATATTAAGCATCATGCAGAAACATTCTGATAACGGAGACTGAAGGCATAACCACTTAGTGTTACATTCATATCATCATCATGCAGAGAGTACAATAATCATCACATACTTACCATCACAGCTGCCTCGGTTCACAAGCTAATATATTAACAAAACATGTTTAAGTCACATACATAAATTCTCTAGTCGCATCATAATCAAAGCATTCAGAAACTTATAACAAATCACATGACGAGTACGGATAATCATGTTAGATATAAAGTCATGCTTATTTAAAACAGACATACATTCTGAAGCCCATAATCATATTCATATGCACATAAACTGATTCCTGAAATCTTTATCATGCCAAAACGGATATCACATTCTGATAGTCATTTCAAAGTAACACAAAGCAGTAAAGCACCTGCTGACTCACAATAGTGGATAACGAGTGTACTGAACTGATTGGTACCTTACGGGTACAAATCGAAAACCACTTTATTTTGTCACAAAAGCATTTTACTGATGGGGGATCTTAACCCGATCCAAATTCATTAAAAAGGATCACGAAGATCCGTACTGAGGGGGGTTCGCGAGGAACCATACGGGGGACCTGATCAGGGTCCAATACGTTCAAAGGGCGCTGCAGCTACTGAAAGACTCTATTAGGCATGCCTAACTATCCACTAGACTGACTCTCGCAGGTCATGCATAAATCATTCACATTACGAATCGCACAATGCATAACTGTATATATACATCATGCATAAGGCAGAGTACAATAGACATATACATATGCTCATAAAGTTGATCAAATCTCATACAATTCCCTTTTGCAAAACATAATACACTTGACATTTAACCATTGTTCTACACATGCCAAGAATCAGGTATAGAAACACTATCATACCAATGATTATCAAAACATAATCCTAAACTTGGATTAGATGAAGATACTAAGCATAAACCATGCATAGTCCAAATTACAATTAACATAACACATTGAGTTTAAGGCTAAAGCATAACAATGTATTCCGACATCAACCATATTATTCAAATAAGTTTGGCATAACAGGATGCCAATCATACTTCATACAAGTCATATACTGGAGCATGCAATAATTCCATTAATTACATCTAACATTAATCCTAATACTAAAGCATATCAGGAGCAAATGGGGAAATCATACTATGCCAATGAGTACAAGCACATAATCTTAATTGCGGGACGATGCAATATACATTTAAGCATGGCAGATTATTCTTAGAGAGGAATTCAATCAAAGACATGCATAACATATTGCTAATCATAACTGAAATAGGCTAACCAATCAGATGAGCAAAATAAGATAGCATACAATAGAGGAAAAAGCCATAAAAGCATTTAAAAGTCATTTTATAATAAACTGGTCACGGGGGAACAAATCAAAACAGAAAAGCTATACAGGAGCATATAACAGTAAGACATAAATTATACAGCAGTGAAGACCCATACAAAAGAAATAGGAAATTCATTTTGGGTTAAAACTGGGCGAAATCGGAAAAAGGAGCTGAAGAGGGGTCGGTCACAAGTCGTGTCATGACTCATGACTGACCTCACAGGAGGGTCACGGCGTGACCTAGTGTCACGTCTCGTGACCTGCTAGAGAGTCACGGGACGTGACTCTATGTCACGCCTGGCCTCACAAGAGTCACGCCGTGACTCTAAGTCACGAGACGTGACTTCCCTCTCACAGAGAGAGGAGTCACGCTTTGCCCTTACCAGAGTCACGCCGTGACTCTAAGTCACGAGACGTGACTCCCCTCTCACAGAGAGAGGAGTCACGCTTCGCGACTGGAGTCACGCTTCGCCATTCACAAGGGTCACGTCGTGACCCTAAGTCACGAGACGTGACTTTCCTCTCACAGAGAGAAGAGTCACGCTTCGCAACTGGGAGTCACGCTGCCCTTCACATGAGTCACGTCGTGACTCTAAGTCACGAGACGTGACTCGCCTCTCACAGAATGCTGGAACTGGAAATTCTACAGAGACGCTATTTTCCATTCCCAGTTACCCAGAACTCCAAGAACTCGATAAATTCATTTTCAATCTCATTCAAAACACCACCAAACTCATCTTACCTTTCAATCGATGTCCCAAATAGCATAAACAAGACAATTGCAACTTAATTCAACAATCAAATCATTAAAACCATGCTTAAACACATTTAATCCATTCTAGAGCATAAACCCTAAAAATACAGTAAGTTCAAAATACAATTACAGTAAGTTCCAAATGTAATAATCTGTTCTTTGATTCAAAGTCATGCATACAAACACAGTACCCAAAACACGACTTGCATAAACTCATCTCAATCATTCAATTACTGGAAATCAAACACCAAAAACCATTCATAATCCAAGAAGAAAAATGGGGCAGAGACAAAAACCCAAAACCAAAATAAAGAACACAGAGCTCCCAAACCTCCAAATCACGTTCCAAAATCAGGCTTCCAACTTCAAGATCAAATCTCTCTCTTTTCCTTGCCTTTAACCTTCTTCTTATCACCCAAAGCTTGCACAAACAAAATCCACAGTTACACTTCAAAACCCTAACTCAACCAAAACCAGGAGAAAGAGAAGAAGAAGAAGAAGAAGAAGAAGAAGAACAGAACTTAGAAACTCCAACTTACCTCTTCAAGGCTGACCCAAAACTCAACCAATGCACACACAACTCCAAGCCAAATGAAAGTGAAAGGAAAAGCAGAGAAAGGGAGAAGAGAAGAAGAAGAAGAACGTGAGAGGAGGGGGACGGGAATGCAATCTGTGTTCCCTCTCTCTTCCACTTTCTTTTCTTCTTTTCCCCATTCAATGCCCACCTAACAAACCCACCTGGCAGCTCCTAATAGGACCTCAAAACCCACTCAACTTTTCCAAGACAAAGTACCATACCCTCACATGCACCCAAACCTTTCCTTAATAAATATCTTGTCTTAATGCTCTTTAGTCCTTAGACAAATTACACTTCACTCACTTACACAAATCTTTCTTACAAACTTAATTAACTTATCAATTAGGTCCTTAACACTCCAAATTCTCAAACACAATTTACTGAAATACCCTTCCGATCCCGACTTAGCATGCATAATCCGACCAGGGCTATTTTGGGGTGTGACAAGTAGAGGGCTTTTGGGATGAAGAAATCATGGCCAGTAGGACAATTTGGGACGGTGAGATGCCTGAAGAAGTAATGACTGAGAAGATGGTAGCCACCCAGCTGAAGGGGAAAGCAAAGGTAGAGGAAGCCAAGCAGGAGTTGATTGGGGAGCCTCTGAAGAGCCGAGGTGATGCAGGACCATTGACCGCAGCAGATACGCCAGCGGAGGAGGAAGAGGAGAATAGTTTAGATTTTCTTTTTCTCCAGAACTTTTCAATGATGTTAATGACAATTTCAATCTTATTAATAAATTGAATGATTTTGCTTACTTGTGTGATGTTTTCGATGATTTCACTATGCATGATCATGATCATCCATCCATTTTTGATATTGATTCAATTAATGCTACTCCATTTAATCTTGGAACCATAGAGAATCCAAAAGAAATTTTGATAGCATCAAATATAACTCCTGAAGAGCGAGAAAAATTTGAGAGAATCTTAAAAAAATAAGAAAAAGTCTTTGCCTAGACCTACGAAGATATGCTAGGGATCGACCGGGAAGTTGCAGAGCACGCTATTCCTACATATCCTGACTACAAACCCATTAAACAAAAGCTGAGAAGGCTTAGGCCAGAATGGCCGGATAAAGTGAAGGAGGAGATTCACCAGCAAATCAAAGCCAAATTTTTTGTTGAGGTGCAATATCCAACTTGGCTGGCCAATGTTGTCCCTGTAGCAAAAAAGAATGGCAAGGCAAGGGTGAGCGTAGATTATCGGGACTTGAATAAGGCCTGTCCAAAAGATGACTTTCCATTGCCCCTTATAGATGTGCTGATAGACATCACCGCTGCTAGCGAGATGTATAGCTTTGAAGATGGTTATGCGGGCTACAATCAAATTCTCAATAAAATAATTGATCGAATTAAGACGGCGTTCATCACGGAATAGGGGACCTATGCTTGTCGAGTAATGCCTTTTGTCCTGAAAAATGCGGGAGCCACTTATTAGAGGATGGCGACAAAAATCTTGAATGACTTGATCCATAAAGAAGTGGAGGTATATGTGGACGACATGATGATCAAGTCAGCCATTAGAGAAGGTCATTTTGAAGCCTTGAAAAAGTTCTTCTTAAGGATAGACAAGTATAATCTGCGGTTAAATCCTAAAAAATGTATCTTTGGTGTTACCTCAGGGAAGCTCCTAGGACACGTGGTTAGCCAGAGGGGTATTGAGATTGACCCGGACAAGGTTAAAGCCATTAGAGAAATGCCAATACCGTAGAAGGAAAAGGATGTGAGACATTTTTTAGGTAGGTTGCAGTATATCAGTAGGTTTATTGCCATGCTTACTTCAATCTGTGAACCGATCTTCAAACTACTCAGAAAAGACCAACCAGTAGTATGGAACGAAAGCTGTCAGAAGGCTTTTCATACTGTCAGAGTATTTGCTAAATCCACCGGTGTTGAGACCGTCGCAGCCAGTCAGGCCATTGATTTTATACTTAGCTATAGAAGGCAGTTCTATAGGCGCCATGATGGCCCAGGAGGACGAATTTGGAGTGGAATTTGCTGTTTACTACCTTAGCAAGAAGTTCCTAGCCTATGAGGTTAAGTATATGGAAGTAGAAAAGATTTGCCTTGCGGTAATCTGGGCTTCTAAGAAATTAAGGCATTACCTTCATGCCTATAGAGTACAGGCAGTAGCGAAGCAAAATCCTTTGAGGTACTTACAGGAAGCTCCGTCTTTACTAGGGAAAATGGGAAGGTGGTTATTATTACTACAAGAATTCGATGTGGAGTATATTACTCGAAAAACTATCAAAGGGCATGCAGTGGCTGAATTCCTGGTAGAACACCCAATTCAAGGAGACTCGTACGAGTTTAACTTTCCAGATGAGGATGTGGCAGCCATCGTAGTTCAAGGTTGGCAATTGCACTTTGCCGGAGCCGTGAACAATAAGGGAACAGGAGTAGGGATCATTTGAACAACCCCGGATGATGAGAAGCTCCCTTTGGCCAAGAAAATAAGGTTCAAGGCTACCAATAATGAAGCTGAGTATGAAGCGTGTGTGTGACGCGTGCCGAACCCAGCAAGGGCCCTCATGGGAATCCGCTTTAGGATTCGAGGGATAGGTTCACGTCTTTTTCGATCATAGGTGTTATGAGATATTTTTGGGACCTCCTTTCACAATAGAACATTGAAAAAGACCATTCATCGCCATAACACCTTTAGGCACTTTTGAGGTATTTTGGAGTCGCCACCCAATTTACAAGAAATTGGGAAAGTTTAACCTCTTATTGGTCTAAACCAGAGATGGTGCTCGGAACTTCACACTTATTTATGTCTTGGTTGTTTATAAATGAGTTTTTAAATTATAAAATTTCACCCCTCATCTCACGCAATTAACGCATTGAATTTAAAGCGCACATCATTCACATTAAAAAGCGATAAGTAAAGTAATAAATAATTACAAAATAAATAAAATGGGACAGAACAATCCCCCAAAATAAGAAAACGTAAATAAATAAACACAGAAAAAGAACTAAAATGCAACATACATAAATCGGGGTATTTATTGAACTCTGGGAACATTGGTTCCTTTTTATCAACCTAAAAGAGTTGGAGAACCGTTTTTCAGTATTGATTGAGGAAAACCGGGATGAGTGATCCCATTTTACGAAAACCTAGTTCTCCATTTGAAAATGAAACTTTATTGGCTAAAAATAGGACATTGGTCCATTTTATTAAGAAAATCCCATTTATTTATAGAAATATTTTTGTGTGATTTTTTATTAAGCGTGCAAAAAAATGATTTTATTAATTATTACATGCCAAAAAAACTTGCCAAATAAATAAAGTAAAAATAATGAATACAATAAAAATAATAATTCCTTGGATCTCCTCTTTCGTTCGCACGAGTGCTCAAACAAGGGAAAACAAAGATTTGACACCAAAAACAAACACAAGAAAAATTAATGTTAGTTATCGAGTCAAGAAAATCAATTAAATATTTATAACAATAAATAATAAGCTAATTGAAAATATGCATACTAGAAAATTAAATGGCACATTAAAATAAATTGACACTTTAAAAGATCAATATTAAAACATAAGTCAATAATAATGCCAATAACAACAACAACAACAAAAATAATAATAATAATAATAATAATAATAATAATAATAATAATAATAATAATAATAATAATAATCATAATGATGATGATGATGATGATGATGATGATGATGATGATAAAAGGAATAATAGATGATGATAGTAACAATAAATAATAATAATAATAATAATAATAATAATAATAATAATAACAACATACTAATAACATATATAATAATAGTAACAATAACAATAATAACAACAACAACAATAAAAATAAAGATAATGATGAATCCAAGAGATTGAATGAACAAAAAAAAGAAAAGTCAATCAAACATGCAATATGAAATGATAAGATCTAAGCATGCAAAAAATCATAAAAAATAAATATTACAAGAGAAAATCATGCAAATCTTATTTTACATCTCTTAACACTATGTAGATCTATCCATTTTTATACCAATGACAAAATAAAGAATGAATACTCATGCTAAATAATACATCACAAACCAAAAAAATACATACATGCATTAATTCAAAAAAATAACAAAGCAACGTAACATAAAATAAATTAACATTAATAAAATGAAGCAAAATAAAATAAAGCGTTGGATCCAATAATCTTTACCCTCAGATTTAAGTGATATTTGAAGCGAGGTATCCCGATCTAATCTCTTGTGAAGATCCGAAAATTAACTAAAAAAAAAAGTGAAAAATAAATCTTTAGTTTATGTCAAAGAAAACTCAAGAACACAAATATCAAAAAGTGATTTGATTTTCTTTTTTGTTTTATATATGGTCTGAAAATTCAAGTTAAGGAATTAATTTTCCTTTCTCAAAGGTTTCAAGATCAATCAAAAATTTTTAGAGATGAGAAAAAAAAAACTAGAATGAAATTTAAGGTGAAAAACTTGTAAATTTAATGAAGAGAATTAAGAAGATTAAGGAAAATGATTTTAATTTTTGAGAATAATAAAAGATGAACTCCAAGAACATTGAACTCTTTATTTTTCCAGCAAAATCCACTAACTCCCCCCAAGAATATCTCTCTCAAATGACTTGCAAAAATATTTTTTCTAGAGAGAATTTCCTTACTCCAAAAAAACCAATTTTCTTCCTCCCCCCAAAAAAATGAAAAATCACTCCCGTAAAAACTCACTTCCTGCCCCTCTCCATCTCCCCATCAGATTTTTCCAAGATTCCCTTCTCCTAATTTCAACAAAAAACACTCCAAAATTCAAAATTATTATTTTTATTTATTTTTAGTATTTCTTTTATTATTTTCGACCTTTAACACCCACCCAATTTGACTAATTTTTATCAAATTTTGATAAAATCTGAAAAATTCACAAGAAAAAATTATTTTTAAACCTAAAAAATTTAAAAAATCAAAATTTGGGGTTTAGGGACTATTGCGGCGGGATTGCTCGCTGATGGCCGAGAAATCTCGCCGATGGAGGCGAGAAATCTCACCCAGGAGGCGAGATCGGCGCGCTGCGCGGCTTTTAGTGACAGCAGCGTCGGCGAAGCTATGCGTCGCCTTTGCTCCGCGCCGCGCGTTGCGTGCGCGCTGCCGCAGGCGCGCCACCGCATTCCACACTTGTAATTTTTTTTTTATTTTTTTAAATTTTTAAATATGTCTCAAAAATAGTAAAATTAACAAAAATATTTTCAAAACTAATTTTTAAAATATTTTTTATCGCTCGTTTATTTTTTATTTGAAAATGCAAATTTGACAAGGAAATCGTCACTTTCAACTATTTTTGCCTACGAGAGCGGTTTATCATCATTGGTACTCCTGATCTTGGACCGACTCAGGACGCAGTATCTACAGTTGCCCCAAATTTTGGGGAAACTAGCACACAGTTGCCTAGCTTAGCCAAAATTCAGAAAAGAGGAAAGAAGCGCATACCTGAGGCGACGACCTTCCCGCTGCTATGAAGATCTCCCAAACTGCAAACCTACTTTAGTCTTGTGAGATGCGGGTTTCGTCTTTGAATGGTGATGCGTCGAGTCCGCTCCGGACTTACGAAACATAAGAAGTACTCTCTTGAGCTGCATCCAGTTGCCTACAAGATTACAGAGTGCGAAGTTCATTTTTTTTAGCTGCTCTTCTGAGCGCGGAGTGTTTCTGAATCGAGTTGAAAATAATGCTCTTAAGAGATTGAGAGTGCCTTTGAGTAAGGACTTAAAGATCATGCTCCGAAGAGACTGGGAATGCCTTTAGAGAAGGACTCATAGATGATGCTCCGAAGAGACTGAGAACGCCTTAAAACAAAAAGGCTTAAAGATGATGCTCCGAAGAGACTGAGAATGCCTTTAAAGAAGGACTTAAAGATAATACTTCGAAGAGACTGGGAATGCCTTTAAAGAAGGACTTAAAGATAATGCTCTGAAGACACTGAGAATGCCTTTAAAGAAGGACTTAAGGATAATGCTCCGAAGAGACTGAGAATGCCTTTAAAGGAGGACTTAAAAATAATGTCTAGAAGTGACTGAGAATGCCTTTAAAGTAGGACTTAAAGATAATTATTCGAAGAGACTGGGAATGTCTTTAAAGAAAGACTTAAAGATAATGCTTCGATGAGACTGAGAGTGCCTTTAGAGAAGGACTTAAAGATAATGCTCCGAACAGACTGAGAATGCCTTTAAAGTAAGACTTAAAGATAATGCTCCGAAGAGACTGGGAATGCCTTTGAAGTAAGACTTAAAGATAATTCTTCGAAGAGACTGGGAATGCCTTTATAGAAGGACTTAAAGATAATGCTCCGAAGAGACTAAGAGTGCCTTTGGAGAAGGAGTTAAAGATAATGCTCCGAGGAGACTGAGAATGCCTTTAGAGAAGGACTTAAAGGTAATGCTCCGAAGAGACTGAGAATGCCTTTAGAGAAGGACTTAAAGGTAATGCTCCGAAGAGACTGAGCATGCCTTTAGAGAAGGACTTAAACATAATGTTCTGAAGAGACTGAGAATGCCTTTAGAGAAGGACTTAAAGGTAATGCTTCGAAGAGACTGAAAATGCCTTTAGAGAGGGACTTAAACATAATGCTCCAAAAAGACTGAGAATGCCTTTAGAGAAGGACTGAATGATAATGCTCCGAAGAGACTGAGAATGCCTTTAGAGAAGTACTTAAAGATAATGCTCTGAATAGACTGAGAATGCCTTTAGAGAAGGACTTAAAGGTAATGCTCCGAAGAGACTGAGAATACCTTTAGAGAAAGACTTAAAGGTAATGCTCCGAAGAGACTGAGAATGCCTTTAGAGAAGGACTTAAACATAATGCTCTGAAGAGAGTAAGAATGCATTTAGAGAAGGACTTAAAGCTAATGCTCCGAAGAGACTGAGAATGCCTTTAGAAAAGGACTTAAAGATAATGCTCCGAAGAGACTGAGAATGCCTTTAGAGAAGTACTTAAAGATAATGCTCCAAAGAGACTGAGAATGCCTTTAGAGAAGGACTTAAAGATAATGCTCCGAAGAGACTGAGAATGCCTTTAGAGAAGGACTTAAAGATAATGCTCCGAAGAGACTGAGGATGCCTTTAGAGAAGGACTTATAGATAATGCTCCGAAGAGACTGAGAATGCCTTTAGAGAAGGACTTAAAGATAATGCTCCGAAGAGACTGAGAATGCCTTTAGAGAAGGACTTAAAGAAAATGCTCCGAAGAGATTGAGAATGCCTTTAGAGAAGGACTTAAAGATAATGCTCCGAAGAGACTGAGAATGCCTTTAGAGAAGGACTTAAAGATAATGCTCTAAAGAGGCTGAGAATGCCTTTAGAGAAGGACTTAAACATAATGCTCTGAAGAGACAGAGAATGCCTTTAGAGAAGGACTTAAAGCTAATGGTCCGAAGAGACTGAGAATGCCTTTAGAGAAGGACTTAAAGATAATGCTCCGAAGAGGCTGAGAATGCCTTTAAGAAGGACTTAAAGATAATGCTCCGAAGAGACTGAGAATGCCTTTGGACAAGGTTTTAAAGATAATGCTCCGAAAAGACTGAGAATGCCTTTAGAGAAGCACTTAAAGATAATGCTCCGAAGAGACTAAGAATGACTTTAAAGAAGGACTTAAAGATAATGCTCTGAAGAGACTGAGAATGCCTTAAGAGAAGGGCTTAAAGATAATGTTTTGAGGAGACTGGGGGTGCCTGTTGGACAAGGACTTAAAGGTAATGCTCCAAAGAGGGTAGGAATACCTTTTGAGCAAGGACTTGAAGATAAACTTTTGAGGAGACTGGGGGTGCCTGTTGGATAAGGACTTAAAGGTAATGCTCCGAAGAGACAGGGATTGCCTTTTGAACAAGGACTTGAGGATAAATTTTTGAGGAGACTAGGGGTGCTTATTGGACAAGGACTTAAAGGTAATGCTCCAAAGAGACTGGGAATGCCTGTTCAACAAGGACTTGAAGATAATGTTCTGTGGATGCCTTTAGAAGAAGGACTTAAAGGGAGTTATAACTCTACGGTTTACACGATTTCAACCTTACGCGGGCTTCTTCTTAAATTTGTCCTGCCGAAGCTATCTCTTGGTTTGGCCTTTTCCTGCAAAGCTGTGTATACAGGAATATACCAGAGACTATGTATGCATGTGTAAAATGTTGTATGTAGATATGAGACATATGCAAAAATGGATAGACCACGTCCTAGGTGGTTAGGGGTCCGTTCAGGACACAGCCTGGCATTGTCTGATGCCCCCAAGGATCAAGAAAAGCATCATCTTCACTTTTGGGATTCTAATCCATAATCTTTCTAAAGAGAACTGACCCATGCACATCTTTGCCCCCCGGTCAATGAGCATTTTTCCCAAAGATTTTAATTCGTGTCCTGCACCTTATGCCTAAAATGAGGTTATTCAAAGTAATGCTGCCTTATCGCTCCAGGTGTTAGGAGTCATTAATTAAAAATAGTACGTCCCTTGTGGATTTTCACACTAGCTTTTCTCAGTGGGAAATGCGTCCCTTTTTGGATTTTCACATAACCCTATGCCTAACTTTTGCCTGGAATGGACCCAACCCAATCCAGCGACTCTTTTTTTTTTGAAGGACAGACTGCCTGTTTTCTGATTTTCACCCTATCCTTTTGCCTAATTTTTGCTTAGAGCGCCAATTACGGTTTTCACTCTAACGGCTTTTTTTTATATTTTTTTTTGCTCATAAGGCTGAGGATATTGCCCAAAAATCTTTCAGGAGTCTCAGGACATGGTCGTGTGAGCTTGATTCCGTACATTTGATGGCAAAATGGGTGGGTTAAAGCATTTGCGAGATGAGAGTAGCAGAGGGTAGGCAAATATATGACTTTGATCACACCAAATAAACTGTTCTGATCACATCACTGTGTAAACGCATGTATTTAAATTTGATTTCATTAAACATGATCACTATTTGGCGTTAATCTCAAAAAATACAAGACCTCAGCTAATCTCGGTATAAATCTTGAAAGCATCAAACTCCTGTTATCAACCAGCCCTCTCAGGTTTTCATGATTGAATATTTTCTCTCAGTCTTTTCTTCTTTTTTTTTTCTTTTTAATCATTATTTTTTCTCTCTTTTTTTTTAGCCTTTGCCATGAACCTTCTTCAGTCTGTTAGTATTCATTGAACTTGCATTCATCTTCATTTTTTTGGGAAAGCGCTCTTTCTGACGATGATTCTTTCTAGCACTAAAGTTTTGGTCTTGAGCGTTGTGCAAACCGGCTAAGGTAGTGATTTTTTTTTTTTGCCATAAAAGTCTTCTTTTTTTTGGCTTTTGCTTGGCTAAATTTCTGAAGTTACCATTAATGGTTGAAATGGAATTGTATGTCGGCTTCGAATGGTGTGGGAAAAAATTATGGTTTAGGATAGGACTTTCGATTTTTCATTTTTCATTTTCTTTTTATAATGAGTTATCCTATTAAGTTTGGTCATAAAGGTCTTCGCTGGTCTCATAGGATTAAAAGTCGGTCTTGATTGGCTCTGGGGTACATATCTGACATGGTTAGAAAGAAAGGAAATCATACGGTCTGGTTCCAATGAGAAGTTTGATTTTGTTTGGTTGCACTGCATTCATCTTGAATGTCGAGGTGGAAAGGTTGGCTTTTAAAGCAACATTGCCCGCACAATATCCTTATCAATTGTCGGCATGTCTTTTCAAATTAAGACAAAGGCTCTTCTTCATATCTCTCAAGAATTTCCTCCCTTTAGAAGTTATATTAGATGCTATTAGGATTTTCTCTGGACTTTCCACAGTTTCGAGATTAGATGGAGTCATATTAATTGGATTCATGTCAAAATGAATGAATGCCTGATGATCATGAGAAATGAAATCATAGAAATACCATACAAATAAGCAGAAATCGTTCATCATATTAAAATAACCAAATTATCATAAAAAATAGAAATCAATAAAGCGTTTAAAAGCATAGACTTCTTCTTGTAGCTTTAGCGAAACAAGCCACTCAGGTGGGCTAGGCCCGATCACATATTTGGTGGAGGGACTATATTGTAGTCGGCCTTCTTCTTCTTCTTCTCTCTCTTCTCAGGATTAGTAATCTGCTTACTGTCAATCAAATCTTGAATATGATGCCTCAGTCTTGCACAGTTGTCTGTCAGATGCCCAGTGTGCTGGTGGAATTCACAATATTCATTATCTCTATACCCCGGCTGTCCTTGGGTTCTTGCTGGCTTAGTGGGCAATGGCTGCAACATCCCTATTTTCACTAGCTTCTTGAAAACCCATGATAGAGATCTACCCAAATTAGAATAATGCCTTTGATTCATTTTCATAATTGGTGCTCTCGTCTTCTTAGCATTGCCCTTATCGTTGTTGTGGATACTTGGGTTTGCACTTTTTAGGGCATGCATCCTCGCCAGATCTCCATCCCCTTCAAGCATAATATTGTATTCCAGGGTAGGCCTCTTACCACCCCTCTGTCCAACTGGTGAATCAAGTGGCTTCTTGCCTCTAGACTTGGAAGTACAAGGAGACGTTAATGTCGTCAATGTATAGGCCTTCTCGATAATGGCCAGCTCAACCTGATTAAGGGTAGTAGCCATCATTTGAGATTGGAGAACTAGAGCCATGGCATCCATCGTTTCCTTAACTGCGGCCCATAACCTCTTTTCAAGCTCCCCGAACCTTCTATCCACCTCCTGGGCAATTAAGGCACAAGTCTCTTCAGTCCGTGAAGAATTGGCTCCTCTTAGTACCTGGTCAAATCCCTCTTCTCTATCTTCCCCAGCTTCGTTTTCGCTTTTGCTAGTGGACCAACAACCTATCATTGCCACGAAAACTCCTCTTTCATCTGTCTCAGGGCGAGTAATAGCGGCGTACTCATTTCCAAACAAGTCTTATAGTACATACCATTCAGGTAAGCTTGCACCAACCATGGCAATACAGGCCGTCTTCTTACCTTCCCTCTGCTCAGGATTAGTGGTCTGATTATTGTCGATCAAGTCTTGAATTCGATCCCTTAAACAACGATAATAGTCCGTTCTATGCCCTGTGTACTTGTGATATGCACAATACCAGTCTGTTCTATGCTTAGGCTTTCTTTGACTTGGGGCAGGCCCAACTGGCAAGGGTTGTAACTTCCCTTCCTTGATGAGATGGGTGAAGTGCCAAGATAGTGGTTTGTCTGAGATAGTTAAGTGTTTAGGAGTCATTCCTATGGCTGAGACTTCTGCTACCCCAGTATTGCCCTCATTACCACTGCCATTTCCCTTGCTTTTACTGGAGGTTAGGTTTGTAGATTTAGCTATGTTATCTAGATGCTCGGCCTCAGCTTCAATGGCTAATCTTTTAAGGACTCCCAGTCTTTTAGCCCCTTCATCTTTAACCCATCCTTTAAATATGGACTAGCACTTCTGATGAACAATCGAATCTGGTCGGGAGTATCTGGTTTATGCTTCATTTCCATAACTCGATTTCTCAATCGGGTCAGATACTCGTGAAATGACTCGCCTGGCTTTTGTTGCAGTAGCTCTAGATCTTTTAGAGTGACCTCCATTCTTATACTACAGTCATACTACCTTAGGAACTCTTCAATCAATAAGTCCCAGTCTTCTTTTGCTCTCCGGTCCAATCCATGATACCAGTCTACCGCAGGGCCGGTCAAGCTCAGACAAAAATATTCAATCTTTGGCCTCTTTGTTAAGGTAGTACCCTTCATCACCAATGAGTACTGTTTGACATGTGCAGTGGGATCAGAAGTGCCATTGAATTTGGGAATATCAGGCATCTTAATATTCTGAGGTATCAAATCATCACTATCCAGCTCTCGATCCTCAGGATTCATTCTCCCACCTACTTTCAACATTTTGGTCATAGCTTCAAACCTTTCTTCCATTTTTCTCCACATCTCATCCTCTAACTTAGGCAATTTTCCCTTGGCTATAATCTTTTCCTTCGGCTCTTCCCATAAGTCAACCACAGATCCAGGGCCTTCTCTATGCTTGACTGGTGTTGGCACTCTTGGCTCAAGTGCAGGTGGATCAACTGCTGCTGAGGGTTCCTCTCTAACTTCCTCTTGTTCATCTTGCCCCCCCAGCTGGAGCAGTAGCCTGTTGTCCCGTGGGTGGGGCTAAGGTAGTGGCAAGGTTGCCTATCATCGCCATCATTCTGGCCTCAAACTCTTCCATCCTTTTTCCTACTTCTTCAGCAATCAATGCACGGGTAGCCTCGAACTCTCTAGAAGGATCAGCCATACTGGATGCTATTGAAGATGAAGTCTTATTGCTTTCTGAATCTGGCTCCCAAACTATTGACCCTCTAAATAACTCAGAGATTAGGATTTCCTGATCAGCCGTCCACTAGTATCCCTACACCACCCGGACGAATCTATGACGGCTGCATAACTCACTTTGTTAGGATGATGCATGACTGAAGTGCAATGCATGGCCGTGCTGATGCAGCATAGACAAACACATGCAAGCATATAGGCTCTTCCAACCTTATTTCTCCCACACACGAGGTAATACGATCTCTTTCATAGGTGGGCTTAGTCCATGGGTCAACAGTGGACCCTATAGACACGCGTATGGTACACGGTGAGAAACCGACAGCATAACACTATTAATTTAAAGCACATGCGTATGGGTTTTGGCCATTATATATTTAAATAATTCAACTAAATCAAAATGGGCCCATCGGGACGTGACAGCCTTTGATAAAGACCATTTAATTTGGTTAACTTTATTTAATATATGATGGCCCAAATAGCAAGCATAATATTATGGTTTGGGTGTTCGTCCAAACATCCGAGGGAAGGCCTTGGATGAGAGCATTTATGTGGATGCTTCGGCAGCTATTATGATGGCTATGATATTGCCGATACCGGGTCAGGCCGAGGCGTACAGACTCCCCACCAGTCATGAGACCAGACGTGCGTCTAGCCTGCCCTCACTTGAGCTAGTAGAGGAGCAGCCTCAGATGGAGCACCAACCTCCCGAGCCCCAGCAGCACCAGGACGAGCATCCGGGTACACCCTCTGACATGGGGATTGAGTTCACCATGGATGAGCTATTTGCTACTCCTCCAGGGCAGAGAGTACAGAGTCCTACTCCCCCTCCACCATCGGGAGTACATCGGATAGCTCCCCGGGCACCTGAGAGGTTTAGTCCATATGCTAGAGCAGGGGACCAAGGGGCATCTACTTCTACAGCTCCACCTCCAGAGCGGGCACCAGAGTCAGCTCGCCCTCTATTCATACCATCGACTAACCCGGTACATCCAGATTTTTCTGCAATTTTGACCTCTATGTTTGCATCCTTTGAGCATAGACAGGAGGAGAGAGACAAGGCCTTTCTCGGGCAGCTCGGGGAGCGAGATAGAGTCATCTTAGAACAGCTAGATTAGCAGTAGGGTATTATCCAGGAGCAGGGGAGGCTTATTGACCATTTGAGACAGGAGCAGGAGAGACTCATGGGTTAGCTGAGGCAGGAGATGAGGGCCTCCAAGGATGAGGCGACTCAGAGGATAAATGCATCTGTACAGGTGGTGGATGAGTCAGTTGAGGCTCTCAGATTCAGGATCCAGGTCCTAGAGGATGCCATACCTCCCATCACCCAGTCCATGCGAGAGTTTAGAGAGCATACAGAGGATAGGCTAAAGAGTATGGGGACTACCTCTACAGATCAGACCCTCCACCTAGCCGGCACTTTCAGAGAGTTAGGGGGGTCGTCACTGATATGCTACACTTCATGACGGTATGCGCCCAACCTTTTCTTGACGGGTATGCTCAGGTCCAGTTCCAGCAGTAGGACCCAGCGAGAGTGCAGCCGTTATCAATACCAGTGGCTGTACCTCCCAGATACCAGCGATAGGCCAGAGCCTCGGCTGCTCAGCAGGCCGGACCATCAGTCCCTCCTAGGCAGCCAACTGCTCCAGATGCGGGACCATCTGCTTCTTCATCACGAGGCCAACCGGTTCACATATCAGATGATGATGATGATCCAGAGGAGCTCTCAGATTATGCGCCATTATAGATTGTTCAGGGAGTTCTTCTAGCTTTGTATTTATACTTCTTGTTGTAATCACATCTGTATATTGTATAAAATTCAACCTTTTAGAGGAAAAAGATTTATGGTTTAACCTGTTAAATTCACATGTTATTTCTTCATGATTTAAATTTCTTAAAAAAAGAAAAAAAAAAGAGAGAAAAGAAGGAAAAAGACAATTGAACTTATAGTAAACAGGATGATAAATAATAAAGGGTAACATAAAAATGTTCATAAATCCACCAATCAAGTTAATTTGTGCAAGAATTAATAAGAGTCTCATACAATACAGGAACATGGTTTCACACCAATTCGAAAATGACCAGCAGTCAAAAGGAATGATAAACAGATCAAACATTATGTCCTTCAAGATCGCATTCAATATTAGATGAGAATCAACAGATCAAAATCGTACCTTGCCTATTGAATGGAGGTTAGCAAGGAAAGTTTGCAAACTTAAAGCGGGACTAGCGATATAAATCAGACACCGTGCATGCTGAGAAAAGGACAGCGGGGTACAGGCGATAGATTGGATCCGCACTTTGTAAGTTGGAGCAAACTCGGTGCAGCTCAGGAGAGCAGCCCACGCGTTTTGTAAGTCTAGAGCAGACTCGGCGCATTACCATCCACACTTTGTAAGTTGGAGCAAACTCGGTGCATTACCATCTGCACTCTGTAAGTCTGGAGCAGACTCAGTGCAGCTCAGGAGAGCAACCCTCGCGTTTTGTAAGTCTGAAGCAGACTCGATGCATCGCTACTTCCCCGACAAAAAGATAAGGACTACCCAAAGTATGCGTCTCTTTCCTTTCACCTCTGAATTCTGCTCATCTAGACACTAGTGCACTAGTTTCCCCAAAATTGGGGGCAACTGTAGGCACCGGGTCTTGAGGCAGTCCAGGTCAGAGTTACCCGATGAAGAGATCCATGTTGGTTTCCGGATAGATGGATGGAATTCGAAGATTTTTATCTTTCGGTTTCACAAGGATTAAAATCTATTTCTTTATAGCGTGAGGTTTTGAAAATTTTGGTTGAAATTGGAAGTTTTGCTCCACAGACGGGATTACCGTTTGAAGTAGGGATGCCCGTCTCTACTTGGGGTGATCCCCATTTCTATGCATAGTAGGGACGGCCCATCTGTAGCTAGGGACGGACACGTGTCTGAGTAGGGAAGCCCGTCCCAAGTCTCGCATTACGGCCCGTCTGTAGCTAGGGACGGACACGTGTCTGAGTAGGGTCGCCGGTCCCTAGTCCCGCATTACGGCCCGTCTGTAGCTAGGGACGAACACATGTCTGAGTAGGGATGCCCATCCCTAGTCCCGCATTACGGCCCATCTGTATCCATATTTCCACACGTACCCTTAGTAGGGACGTCCGTCTGTATTTGTAGGGATGCCCGTTGGTAGTGGATCTGATCAGATAACGCCGGATTTGATAAAATTTAATCTCTAATCTTTGAAATGTGGATGAGGTTGGTTAAAAATTGAATTTTAAAATTCCTTTTAGAATTCAAACTTTAAACCGATGCTTATCTTATTTTATCTCCAAAAATTCTATAAATTGGAAAGAAGAATTCATTTTTAGGGGTTAGAAAATTTGGCAAATTTTTGGTGGAGAAAATTAACCACTTTTTGAGAGATTGGAATTTTTTTAGAAAAGGTTTTTTTTGTGAGCAATCTACCAAAAATCTATAAAATCTCTGTTTATTGTTAGGATTTTGTTTGATAAAAATTCTTCCAAATAATTGATTTACTCAAATTCTTCTTGCGAATTAAGCCAATTTGAGGTAACGAAATTCATTCGTTTCCATCAATACAGCCAATTCAGACATTCGATCGCTATTAAATTTTCAAGAAGGAGAAATACAAATTTTCTTACTTTGATCTAATTCATTTGATCCTTATGGAGCGTGCGGGGACTTAAACCATTCGATATTCACCCGAAAAGGTAAAATCTGAGGGTAAACATTCTGGATTAGCATTTGTATGATTTTAATTAACTTATATTAATTGTTTTAATTTTTACTTTTTTATCTTTTAACTCATTTCTTTTAAAGTTTCCTATTATTTTTCTTTTCTTTACTTTATTCACCAAGTTCGACAATGACATGTTTATTCCTATGAGTTATTTTCTGACAATTTGGATTTGGAGTTGTAAGCAATGATGGACGAGCCAATCTGAGGATTTCCATACGGGTTCTTTCTTCACTCTTGCCCTTTATTCATGTTATTATTAAGATTATTTCAATGTCGTTAAAGTGAAAAGCGCCAAAACACTTTATAGTAATTAATTTGAAATTTTTTCCTAAATAAAAATGGGACCAATGTCTCAATTTTCTCTATCCAAAATAAAATCATCACATCAAAAATGTTTTAATAAATATGCATGCGAGGACCAATGTCATCATCAGTAATGAATACCCCGATTTATGCATGATTTGTATTTTATTTACAATGGGGGTTGTATTCCGCCCCTAGTTTTATTGTAATTTATTTTGAGAATGTTTATTTTAATAATGCTTTACTTATTGCTTTTGGCGTGAATGATTGCGCCTTAATTAAATGCATTGTATGGAAAGTTGGTGAAACAATGAATTCAAAACTTAATCATAATAATGATCAAGGTATAAATAAATGAGAAGTTCCGAACTCACTCTGGTCTTTGGGGCTCAATGAGGCGAGAGGTCTAGGACTTCCAAGACACCTCTTGAGTCTCACCAAAAGACTTAAATTTACAAATCCTAGGCTCCATGGGGTCGAGGCTGAGACCTCCAAGATCTCTCTGGCTTGCCCAAGATGGATATGTATGCGCCGTCTTAGGCTCGCTGAGGCTTCTCCCCAATGTTCTATTGGGTGGTGACTCCAAGAAACCTCATTGTTGCCTAAAATAGACGCACTTGTAAATACCTTACAAGTTTTAATGAATTCCATCCCGATCACCCTAAAGCGGACCCTCGGGAGGCCACGGGGTTCGGCACGCATCACAGTCCTCGAAATTCTCACCTGATCTGAACAAGTGCGGGTACTGAACTTTCATCGACTCTTCTGGCTCCAAAGTTGCTTCTCAACCCCATGGTGACTCCATAACACTTTGACTAGCGGAATCTGCTTACTTGTCTGCTGTCTCATTTCTCGGGCTAGAATAGCTCTAGGTTCTTCATTATACAAAAAATCAGGATGAACTTGCATCTCTTGCACTGACATAACATGCGACTGATTCGATCGGTATCGACGAAGCATCGAAACATGGAATACGTCATGCAACTTCTATAACTCCATTGGCAAAGCTAATCTATAGGCCACCGGACCAACTCTGGCAAAAACCTAATACGGACCAATGAAGCGAGGACTAAGTTTCCCTTTCTTTCCAAACCGAAGCACCTTTCTCCAAGGTGACACTTTAAGGAAGACTTTGTCCCCAACATCAAACCGCACATCTTTTCTCTTCAGATTGGCATAAGACTTTTGTCGATCCTTAGCTGCTCTCAAATTCTGCTGCATAACTCTTATCTTTTTCTCTATATCCCTGACCAATTTTTGCCCAATCACTGATCGCTCGGACAACTCGGTCCAACAAATTGGGATCCTACACTGCCGATCATACAAAGCCTCATACGGTGCCATACCGATGCTTGACTGATAACTGCTATTGTAGGCAAACTCGATAAGTGACACATATCGATCCCAACTACCCGGAAAATCCAAGGTACAAGCTCTCAGCATATCCTCCAAAATCTGTATAACTCGCTCGGACTGGCCATGTGTCTGAGGATGGAATGCTGTACTGAAATTCAACTTAGTACCTAAAGCTCTCTACAACTCTTTCCAAAACATTGATGTGAACCTTGGGTCCCGATCTGAAACTATGGGCAACGGCACTCCATGCAACCGAACTATCTCATCCACATAGATACTGGCTAACCTATCCATCGAATAATCCACTCTCACCGGCAAGAAGTGAGCTGACTTCGCAAGCCGATCCACTATCACCCATACTGAGTCATGCTTCTTCTGAGTCAAAGGCAACCCGAAAACAAAATCCATGGCGATGTCATCCCACTTCCACTCGGGAATTGATAGAGGCGTGAACAATCACGAACGGACTTGGTGCTCAGCCTTTACCAGCTGACATGTTAAGCACTTGGATACAAAGTCCACTATGTCCCTCTTCATACAGGACCACCAATAAAACTGCTTCATATCCCGATATATCTTTTCACTAGCAGGATGCATAGTAAAAATCGTACTATGTGCCTCTTCTAAAAGGTGTCTTCTTAACTCCTCATTATCCAGTACGCACAAACGGTTGCTATACAGAAGAACCCCATCTTGAATTGAGAACTCTGACTGTTTGCCCATACTAACTTCTTGCACAATCCGCTGAAGCCTCTCATCAACCCTCTGAACATCAACTATCCTCTGTCTCAAAGTAGGCTTCACTCTCAACTGAGCCATCAAAGCTCCATCGGAACCAAACCTCCATCAAAACTGCCCCAAAAATAAAGCAGAAACTGACTTCCGACTCAAGGCATCCGCGACTACATTAGCCTTACCTGGATGATAATCTACAATGCAGCCGTAATCCTTAAACAACTCAAGCCAACGACGCTGTCTCATATTCAACTCCTTCTGCGTGACGAGATACTTTAAACTCTTACGATCCGTAAATATCCTACATCTCTACCCATACAGATAATGGCGCCAAATCTTCAAAGCAAAGATCACAACCGCCAACTCTGAATCATGCGTCAGATAATTCCTCTCATGCGGCTTCAACTGCCGAGAAGTATATGCCACTACCTTACCCTCCTGCATCAAAAGACATCCAAGGCCAACACCCGAAGCATCACTATACATAACAAATTCCTTACCCGAGATCGGTTGAGTCAGTATAGGAGCTTCAACTAGCAATTTCTTCAACTGCTCAAAACAAGTCTGACATCTGTCTGACCACTCAAACTTAACTCCTTTCCTCAACAACCTAGTCATCGGAGCAGCCATCACTGAGAAGCCCTTAACAAACCGATGGTAATAACCTGCCAAACCGAGGAAACTCCGCACTTCCTGAACATTCCTAGGCGCTTTCCAATCCACTATCGCCTCAATCTTGGCCGGATCCACCTGAATACCCTTAGCTGAAACTATATGACCCAAAAATGACACTTCCCGAAGCCAAAAACCACTCTTGCTAAGCTTAGCAAACAGCCGATGATCTCTCAAAACTTGCAAAACCAACCGAAGATGCTCCTCATGCTCGGTCTCATCCTTGGAATACACTAAGATATCATCTATAAACATCGCTACAAACCGATCTAAGTATGGCCTCAACACTCTGCTCATCAAATCCATGAATGCCGCTGGAGCATTAGTCAAACCAAACGGCATCACAAGGAACTCATAGTGGCCATGCCGAGTCCGGAATGCAGTCTTAAACACATCCTCATCCTTAACCCGAAGCTGATAATACCCCGACCGAAGATCTATTTTGGAAAAGACTCCTGCACCTCGAAGCTGATCGAACAAATCCTGGACTCTAGGGAGAGGATACTTATTCTTCACTGTAACCTTATTGATCTGCCTGTAGTCGATACACATCCTTAAGGATCCATCCTTTTTCTTAACAAATAAAATCGGACCTTCCCAAGGAGATATGCTGGGTCGAATGCACTGTTACTTGGGGCCTGAGGCCTGTCCCTTGTATTTTTATTTTCTTATGCAGGAGGTCGAGCACAGCCTTGCCGGGATGTTGCCCAAATTCTTTTATTTTTTATTTTTTTTTAGGCACATCCTTGCCGGATTGCAGCCCAAATTTTTATTTCCTAAATTAGGTCCGTTTGTGACTATAAAGCTAAACTAATTATTTACCTTTTTTTCAGGATGCCAAAATGATAAAATGTTCCACGGGATAAGCCTGAGCCTCCAGCCCCGGCTTGGATGAGTGCTTAGGCTAGACAGAGGTATGGGATACTGGCTCAGGTGCAGTTTCGAGCGTGTCATTTCATCTCCAGGCCATGCCTCGAGGGACTAGGGATGGTGGACGAGGTCGACACCCTGATAGCGAGGCCAAGATGGACCGAGTTTTTGACGCCAGCTTTCCAGACCCATCCAGAGATGGTTCGGCAGTTCCTTGCTACATTACAGTATGGGGGGTTTCAGAGATCTGACACAGAGGAGGGAGTCGTACAGTTCCAGATCGAGGCCACCATCACAGCATTACCCGTCAACGATTTGCACAGGCTATGGGGCTTCCATTTAGGCAGGATGTTATAGTTCCCCATAAAGCGGTCAGATGCTATCACTGGGCGACCATTGCCTTACCGGGAGTGCCGTATCACCATGATACGGCAAAGAGCACGGTACTCATGTCACAGGCTCTTCGCTATGTTCACAGAGTTCTATCCAGCTCCTATTTGGGACGACCTGGTAACCCTGGGTCTCTCAACGCCATAGAGATTTGGAGTTTATGGGCAATGGTTGTAGGTCAGCAGCTTAACATTAGCCATGAGATTTTGGTTAATTTGGCGAGAGTGTCTAGGGGAACAGCCGCTGTGGTGGATGTTGGTGGAGTGATTACTAGGCTACTTTTGAGCTTGGGTGTCCGTCCTTATATCTTTTGGTATGCTCTAGATGAGAGCTTTTACGTAGATGCTCCGGCAGCCATCACGATGGGTATGGTGGTGCCGATACAAGGTCAGGCCGAGGCATACAGACTTTGCACTATTCACGAGACCAGGCGTGCATTTGGCCTTCCCACGCTAGAGGCAGTAGAGGATCAGCCTCAGATGGATGACCAGCCTCCCAAACACCCACAACACCAGGAGGACCAGCATCCCCAGCACCTAGACTATCAGGAGGGTCAGCCTCCGCAGCAGCGGCCCAAGGGGGAGCAGCCTCATACACCTTCCGATATGGGGATTGAGTTCACCATGGACGACAGGAGGTCAGCCTCTGCAGCAGCAGTCCGAGGGGGAGCAACCTCATACACCTTCCGACATGGGGATTGAGTTCACCATGGACGACTTATTTGGTACTCCCCCAGTTCAGAGGGTACAGAGTCCTACCCCTCCTCTGCCGGACAGTTCCTCGGACACCTGAGAGATTCTTCCCATATGCTCGAGCAGGAGACCCAGGGGCATCCACTTCCACTGCTCCACCTCCGGAGCGGGCACCAGAGTCAGCCCCCCTTCCATCAGCACCATCGACTTACCCAGCACAGCAAGATTTCACTGCGATTTTGGCTTCTATGTTCGTATCCTTCGAGCGCAGACAGGACCCTTCTAGCACAGCTCGAGGAGCGAGATAGGGTCATGATAGAGCGGATGGATTAGTAACAGGGTAACATACAGGAGCAGGGGAGGCTCATTGATTGTTTGAGGCAGGAGTAAGAGAGACTTACAGGCCAGTTCAGGGAGGAGATGAGGGCATCCTAGGATGAGGCGATCCAGAGGACGGACGTAGCTTTACAGATGGTGGATGAGTCGATTGGGGCCCGCATGTTTAGGATCCAGGTTCTTGACGGTGCCATACCCCCTATTGCCCAGTCCATTCGGGAGTTTAGAGAGCAAACAGAGGATAGGTTGGGGCGTATGGGGACCACCTCCACGGATCAAACCCTTCAGCTGGGCGAGGCTTTCCGAGAGCTGGGGAGGGGGTTGTTACCGATACACTGCAGTTCATGATGGTATGCACACAACCTTCCTCGATGGGTATGGTCAGGTCCAGTTCCAGTAGCAGGACCCAGCGCAAGTGCAGCCGTTGTCTATACCGGTGGCCGTACCTCCCAGATACCGGCAGCAGGCCAGAGCCTCAGCTGCTCAGCAGCCCGGACCATCAGCCCCTCCTAGTCAGCCATCTGCTTCAGGCATAGACCCTCTACTTCTTTATCACGAGGCCATCCAGTTCATCTGTCAGATGACGATGATGATTCGGAGGAGGAGCCCTCATATTATCCGCCATTATAGGCTGTTCAAGGAGTTTTGTTGACTCTGTGTATATTATCATTATTGTAATCACATTGTATATTGTGCAAAATTTATCCTTTTAGTAGAAAGCATTTATGGTTAACCGTGGTTAAATTTAAATGTTATATCTTTATCGTTTTATTACTTGACTTTTTTCCTAAAGAGACAATTGATCATATAATAAAAAGGATAATAAATAATAAATGGCAACATGAAAATGTTCATAAATCTACCAGTTAAGGTAATTTGTGCAAAAATTAAGAAGAATCTTTTAAAATACAGGAACATGATTTTACACCAATCCAAAATTGACCAACAATCAAAAGGATGGATAAACAGATCAAACAATACGCCCTTCCAGATTACATTCAACCAACTCTATATTGCAGATCGGATGGGGATCAACAAATCAGAATCATACCTTGCAGACCGACATGAGGTTACCAAGATTATGCTAGGCGAGCCCAGAAGCGGCTACTAAGACAGAATGTTCCATCACCAACGATAAAATAGATCACGAACCGGGATTGCAGTTAGAGAACACTGCATCCCACAAAGAGGGTGCAGTTAGACAACACTTCACCTCACACTGCGCAGGCCGAGATGAGGCTAGTGGGACAGACCAACCGTCGCGCAGGTAGAAATGAGGCTAGCGGGACAGACCAGCCACCGTGCAGACTGAGATGAGGTTATCGGGGGATAGCGATAGAATAGATCGCAACAGAGGATGCCGTTAGACAACGCTTCACCTCACACCGCGCAGGCCGAGATGAGGCTAGCGAGACAGACCAGCCGCCATGCACAACGAGATGAGGTTAGCGGGGGACACTGATAGAACAGATCGCAAAAGAGGAGTTAGATAACACTTCACCTCATGCCGTGCAAGCTGACCGAAGGCGAGCCGGACAATGCGATAAAAAGGGTTGCAAATGAGCCACAGTCTGATAGCGCTATAGCTCAACGGCAACAAGTCGCAACATTCCACATAGCAAAGAGGTAAGGGATGCCTCAGATACGCATCTCTTCCTTTCTTCTCTGAATTTTGGCTCATCTAGGCACTAGTACGCTACTTTCCCTAAAATTGGGGGTAACTGTAGACACCGGGTCTTGAGGCGGTCCAGATCAAAGTTACCCGATGAAGAGATCAAGTGTCTATTTTCTGATTAATGGATGGAATTTGGAGGTTTTTGTCTTTCGATTTCACAATGATTAAAATCTTTCTCTCTATAGCGTTAGGATTTGAAGGAGTTTGGAAAATTAGGCTAGAAAATTGTGGTTTTGCCTCGAAGACGGGAAGCCCGTCTGAGTTGGGACGCCCTTCGCTAATTTGTGTTCCCCATCTCTAGCATGTAGAGATGGGCCGTCTCTAGTATAGATGGGCCGTCTCTTATATTGTAGAGACGGCCGTCTGTAATACGAGAGACAGACACGTGTCCATATACAGACGGCCGTCCCTAGCCTCGAGCCTGTGTTCGTCTGTTTGTCAAGATTACCACGCGTGCCCTTATTACCGACACCCATCGATAATATTGGGACGGGCGTCGGTACCTAATCAGATCAGATAACGCTGGATTTTGGTGAAATTTATCTATAGAACAAAAGATCCTCCGAATTTGGATGGGATTAGGTCACTAAATTTATCTAAAAATTAAATTTTAAAAATCCTTTTAAAAATTCAAACATTAAATTGATGCTTATCCCAAATTATCTTGAAAAACTCTATAAACAGTGGACTAATTTAAGAGACGGGGGTGAGCAAATTTTAAAAGGAAAAATCTTTTCATGAAGTAGTTTACCAAAATCTAAATTTAATAGTTTTGTTTCTCAAGAATATTTTTTTAGTTGATTTTTCTTCTACGAAAAATTCTTTCAACCTATCTATTCTTTTCTCAATTTTCACTTGTGAATTAAGCTAATTTGAGGTAACAAAATTTGGTCGTTTCCATCTACACTGCTAATTCCAATATTTGAATTGTTGTCAAATTTTCAAGAAAGAAAAACATAAATTTTCTTTTCTTGATTTATTTTTATTCGATCCTTGTGAAGCGTGCGGGACCGAAGTCATTTGATATCCACCCAGAAGGTAAAATCCGAGGGTAAACATTCTGGATTAATATTTGTGTAATTTAATTAACTTATATTAAATGTTTTGATTTTTGATTTTTGATTTTTGATTTATTTGACAAAGAATTTCAAGTGAAATTTTGAAGTCTTATTTTCTTAAATCGGGGGTGACCGACGGGCAGAGTGGTCACCTACGCCCGTCCCTAATTGGAAAGAAGGGGCGTAGATGATGCACTACTCTGTCCACCGGTCACACTAGGGACACTATCGGTGGCATGCATAAGGCTGTCCCTGGGCAAATTCTCATGTTTTTAACTTATCTCTTTTACTCTTTTTATTTCTTTTATCTTTTAACTCATTTTCTTTAAAACCTCTTGTGAGTTTGTTTTTCTTTATTTTATTTTATTTTGATTTTAACGCTGACATGTTTATTTCTGTGAGCTTTTATCTGACCATTTCGAATGAGTTGGGGTTGTTAATGATGGTGGTTGCGCCGATCTGAGGATTTCCATCCGGGTTCTTTCTTTACCCTTGTTTTTGTTGTTTTATTTTATTTTATTTATTTTACCATAAAGATTGTTTAATCCCATTAAAGTAAAATGGCCAAATGTTTTATATTAATTAATTTGGGATTTTTCAAAAGTCAGGCGACCAAAGTCCTATTTTCTTTAGCTAATAAAATCGACACTTCTCAAAAATTGATTTGTAATGAATATGCATGACAGGACCAATGTCCTCATTTCAATGAATATCTCATTTTCTGTACGATTTACATATTGTTTTATAATGGGGGTTGTATTCCGTAACTAGTTTTATTGTAATTTATTTTTGCTTATTTTACTTTGTATCAATTTACTGCTTTATCTATGTGAATGGATGGCGCTTTAATTAATTGCACCGTATGGAAATTTAATGAAACAATGAAATTAAAACTTAATTATAATATTAATCAAGGTACAAATAAATGAGAAGTCCCGAACCCACTCAGGTCTTGGGCTCAATGAGGTTAGAGGTCCATCTCAGTGATTTATTGGGATGGAATCTCAAAAATATCTCTTGTTTCCCACCAAAATGCCTAATTAATATAATCCTAGGCTACTAGAGGTTAGACGAACCTTCCCAATGTTCTATTGGGTGGTGACTCCAAGATTCCTCTGGTTTGCCCAAAATGGATAATTACGCGCTAACAGTATCATTTTATCACTTTTCAAAACATTTTACAGAGGAATCTTAAACAAGATTCAAACACGTAGAAGTTTATGAGGAACTAAACGGGGACCTGATCAGGGTCCAGAATAGTACAGAGCCTGCAGTAAAAGGACTCTTTTAGGCATGCCTAACAATCCACTAGTCTTACTCTTGCAGGTCATGCAAAATCCATTATTTCACATTCATAGAATTTATATAACTATACATGCTTATTACACCTAATTATACTCATATGCTTCATAAAATAGTCCAAGAATAATTCTAATAGCATCTAAAGTTTTGAAAATAAACATCGAAAGGCACAAAAGAAAACACAATTTTGAAACTAGGGGTGTCGCGCTCACGACAAAGGCATAACTTGCCCCCTATCGCGATCGTGGCAGTCCTCGTGCTCGTGCGAAAACAGAAATACACCTCACTGTTGTGCTCGAGATGATCGTCATGCTCGCGACAGTGAGCTGCCAATAGAGGCTATCACGTCACGCCCAAGCGTGCGCTTGCGATAGGGGACCGCCCCGAATTGTCTGGCAGCAGAGCACTCTATCACGCTCGCGACAGAGCTCTCACTGTGAGCTTGGCAGCCCCACCTGCTCGATAGTCGAGTGCTTGGCAATCCAATCCACTCGGTAGTCAAGCGCCCTGTTGCGCTTGTGACAAGCATCATGTTCGCGATAGAGAGCTCTCGCTATGAGCGTTCGGCAGCTTAACCGTGTGGCCACGCGGATCTGTTCGACCTCGTACAAGGGCTGAAATCACCGAGCCCTATCGCGACCTCACGACAATGTTGCGTTCGCGACAACATCGTGATTTCCAGCTCTTGCGTGAATTTCTGCTGATTTCCTCACTATCAAAACACCCAAATTTCCAAACTCAAATTTACATCAACCCAACACTATCTTACCTTCAAATCAACCTTTTGAGCACCACAATTAACAAAAACCACAACCTAGATCTGCATTTAACATAATCAAAATGTGCATCATCAAAATCAAACTGTTCCAGAACACAAACAAAAAAATTTACAGTAAACATTCATCAAACTTCAATATTTGCTCAAAACTTCAACATTCAAGCATCATAACTCAAATCAATTAATTACCCATAACATTAACTGTAACACCCCCATACCCCCGGTAAGGAATATCGGGGCGCTACGCGGACACTTACGTATACATGTACATGCATTAGCGGAAGCGATAGCATAAACACATCCATTTAAAAGTAATTAAATACTACACTAGGGCCCACTTGCATTTCATATTAACTACATATACATTTACATGTTCATATTACATCTGTTTCCATTTAGCTTTACATATACATTTACATGTACCTTTACTTGTGATTTTTTTTCTACTTATATTACATAATGATGTTACTCAAAATGTAAAACTCTAACTCTTTCTTATACAAAAAGGTATAGCAAAAACTCCTAGTGGCCTTGACCTGCAGATGTCCACTCAATGCTCCGAACCTGTAAACCTACACGGAAATAAACATCCCTGCTAAGCGATAACGCTTAGTGGGGATGAAAATGATGCAGAGGACTTCTTTCCGAAGTCACACATAAAGCACACATTTCATATGACAAAATTAAATATCACATGCATATAGCTCTTATACGTGTATAGGTAGCATGCTCAATTATCAAGTATTATGAACTTACATGCATATAACATGTATTCATTTACTTTTTGTATATACACTACAACTTGTACATATCACGTATTCAAATGTACGCTATCATGTGTTCATATACATGTAAACACGCTCATGTAATTATACACTTGTATGCAAAGCTGTCATGTAATTAAACATTACTCTCATGTACTATGGCTTCATTCGAAGCAACACTATAATCATCTCAAGTTCACTGCACAACATTTAACAAAACAAGCTTGAGTTCCTCTCATGGTGGATACGGGACGCTCTATAAAAAACATTTTCTATAGACCGAAGTCACAAAACATTTTCATATATCTCTATTAATGACCATTCTCGAAGGTCAACCCGCTTCACCCAAACGGGGCGGAACGTTGGCAGCTGCACTCGATAATCCCTTTATAAGCATGCTTATCTATCCACTATAACGGTAATCAGGCTCAATACCAACTCACACACTATACACAAACATCTACTCATCAACTAAAATTCAAGTGCATTTATCAAATTCAGAGGCATGTAATTCATATACAACCTTGTTCAACACTAAAAGCATGTAACACTTAAATTCATTACCTAAATATATAAATCATGCAAAGCAAGACAGAAGAAAACACTCTCTTCAAAACAAATAAAACAGGATGCGAAGAGGTTCACTGTCGCGATCGCGATAAGAAGTCGCGCTCGCGACAGAAGCCAAGTTCATTGTCGCGATCGCGACAAGAGGTCGCTCTCGCGACAGAAGATAGATTACAAAAAGGCTCTATACTCGATACCAAATGCATTATGTAACAATTCCTAAGTTCATACATATTTATCATGTCATTTACTATACTTCCTACAACTATACATTGTTACTTTATTAATTAAATTACCACCTTTAATCATACTCATATGTATTTTTCCATTAACAACTAATTTGTAATCATTTAGGAGCCCTAATCATGTATAAAACGTTAAGGGGAAAGGCAAGGGGTTGACCCATGCCAACCATGGGCTCAAAATGAAGAAAAAAGAGCTTAATATAGGGTGTTCTGTCGCGAGGTCGCGACCTGTGTCGCGCTCGCGACAGAGGATCCGCTTTGGTGCCTCACGAGACTGCTTTTTACCCTAAACTGTATCATCTAAATGAACCTCTAAACATCTTTTTTTAGAAAAACGTTATTCTTGACAATTGTTCTCTAGGATGTTAAATTTGAAATAGGATAAGTTTTAGGTCGTTTAGACATCTATAACAAAAGATATGATCTCAACAACATATACTGTTCTAGTGAACTTGCCAGAACAGGGTCACCTACGTTTTAATTACTTTTTGGGATATTTATGGCCTGAATTCGATCAAGCACCCTCTTAAACATTTTTAGATACGATTCTTATATTTCAGATGCAATTGGAATCACCACAATTGGAGTCCTATAAATCTACTTATGACAAATACAATACGCAGGGGTCTGATGACAAATAAGCAGAATTTCGCAAAATCAAACTCTATCATCAACACAAACACTCAAATGATCAAGTTACATACATATAAACATACATACACATGTCATAAGCACTGCAAGCAATCAAAATGAACATCTTGAGCTAATTAAAGCTCATCAAGCATCTCTTTATTTCAACATGTCTCTATTCAAACATTTTTCATCCAAACACATGCAAAATTAACAAGATCACACTCGATCCCTACCTTAGGTGACTTAACCGCTTCTCTCTAATTGATTCCGAGCTTCTCCTTTCCTTTGTCCATAACTCTCATGCAAAACCAGGCCAAAACACTTAGGTTAACCCTCTTTTCACTTTAAATCAAAAACAAAGAGAAAAAGGAGGTCAGATCGGAAAACAAATCCAGCTTACCTTTTGAAGAGACCTAATCAAGCCCCTTCTACACTCCCTTTAACCAATCCAAGTGGTTCTCTTATAGAACAAAGCAAATGGATGAAGAAGGAAAACAAAGAAATGGCATGAGGGACACGGTAACTAAGAGCAAAGGAAACAAAAAGGAGAATTGAAAGGCCAAATGAAGTAATTGAAATGAGTAGGAAAGTGGCCGGTCAACTAAAGCCAAATCCTCTTACACTAATTGCCACCTACAAGCCATAAATGCCAACCAATCTCATTTAATCCATCCCTATCCTAAGCCAAGCCAAGCCAAGCCAAGCCAAGCCAAATCAAGCCAAGCCAAGCCAAGTCAAAACCAAGGCAAGCCAAACTAAGCCAAGCCAAGTGTCTCTTCCCTACAATGACACTTGGCACTCTCCTACAATGCCACTTGTCAAACTCTTATGCCGCCACTTATCACTCTTCTACGATACCACTTGTCAACTCCCTACAACTCCAAGTCTCTTAGTCGCACTTATGCACACATCTCGCGAGGGGGTTCTATCGCGCTCGCGACGCTTGTCACGCTCGCGACAGAACGCTCACGCCCGCACCAACCAGCTGAAGTTCGAAAACCGCCGGAGGGCTCTGTCGCACCCGCGACACTTGTCGCGCTCGCGAAAGAACTCTCGCACATAAACTTACCTTTTTTCGAACAAAACTCTGTAATTCTTCTAGGGCCATTTTGGGGTGTGACAAATCTCTCCCCCTTAAGAAATTTCGTCCTCGAAATTTCCCCGCTAATCACTTGTAGGTAAATCTTTAAACAAATCTATGAATCGCTATCAAATCGTATACACTTCATACTTTCCTTAATGCACTGCACTCTAATCCATATACTTCTTCTATACATCTAGCAATGAATGTATATCCTGTCCGCTTTTCTCAATGAAGCGCATGCAATGATACTTTTTCACATACAAATGAGGGATGCGGATGAAATGGCCATGTAATGATTTATGTATGCAAAATGATGCGAAAATGCAATGTAAGTTACTGTAATGCACTTTTTGCATCCCCATGTTTCACTATGCTTATGTTCACACGGTTCACGAAGATAGCTGATAGGAATACAGAGTGTCACCTCAAACTCTTACCAATTCACATCTGCCGCTGTCTCTTCTACGCTCTCATGCGAGTCGGACTCCGTCTATACTTTACACAAAATGACATCTGCATTAGGCCACAACTCTAGACAAACTCTAACATATGCACTATACTCTATCACCTTATAGTCCGGAATCATTTAACCTAGAGCTCTGATACCACTAAATGTAACACCCCCATACCCCCGGTAAGGAATATCGGGGCGCTACGCGGACACTTACGTATACATGTACATGCATTAGCGGAAGCGATAGCATAAACACATCCATTTAAAAGTAATTAAATACTACACTAGGGCCCACTTGCATTTCATATTAACTACATATACATTTACATGTTCATATTACATCTGTTTCCATTTAGCTTTACATTTACATTTACATGTACCTTTACTTGTGATTTTTTTTCTACTTATATTACATAATGATGTTACTCAAAATGTAAAACTCTAACTCTTTCTTATACAAAAAGGTATAGCAAAAACTCCTAGTGGCCTTGACCTGCAGATGTCCACTCAATGCTCCGAACCTATAAACCTATATGGAAATAAACATCCCTGCTAAGCGATAACGCTTAGTGGGGATGAAAATAATGCAGAGGACTTCTTTCCGAAGTCACACATAAAGCACACATTTCATATGACAAAATTAAATATCACATGCATATAGCTCTTATACGTGTATAGGTAGCATGCTCAATTATCAAGTATTATGAACTTACGTGCATATAACATGTATTCATTTACTTTTTGTATATACACTACAACTTGTACATATCACGTATTCAAATGTACGCTATCATGTGTCCATATACATGTAAACACGCTCATGTAATTATACACTTGTATACAAAGCTGTCATGTAATTAAACATTACTCTCATGTACTATGGCTTCATTCGGAGCAACACTATAATCATCTCAAGTTCACTGCACAACATTTAACAAAACAAGCCTGAGTTCCTCTCATGGTGGATACGGGATGCTCTATAAAAAACATTTTCGATAGACCGAAGTCACAAAACATTTTCATATATCTCTATTAATGACCAGTCTCGGAGGTCAACCCGCTTCACCCAAACAGGGCGGAACGTTGGCAGCTGCACTCGATAATCCCTTTATAAGCATGCTTATCTATCCACTATAATGGTAATCAGGCTCAATACCAACTCACACACTATACACAGACATCAACTCATCAACTAAAATTCAAGTGCATTTATCAAATTCAGAGGCATGTAATTTATATACAACCTTGTTCAACAACTAAAAGCATGTAACACTTAAATTCATTACCTAAATATATAAATCATGCAAAGCAAGACAGAAGAAAACACTCTCTTCAAAACAAATAAAACAGGATGCAAAGAGGTTCACTGTCACGATCGCGATAAGAAGTCGCGCTCGCGACAGAAGCCAAGTTCATTGTCGCGCTCGCGACAGAAGATAGATTACAAAAAGGCTCTATACTCGATGCCAAATGCATTATGTAACAATTCCTAAGTTCATACATATTTATCATGTCATTTACTATACTTCCTACAACTATACATTGTTACTTTATTAATTAAATTACCACCTTTAATCATACTCATATGTATTTTTCCATTAACAACTAATTTGTAATCATTTAGGAGCCCTAATCATGTATAAAACGTTAAGGGGAAAGGCAAGGGGTTGACCCATGCCAACCATGGGCTCAAAATGAAGAAAAAAGAGCTTAATATAGGGTGTTCTGTCGCGAGGTCGCGACCCGTGTCGGACTCGCGACAGAGGCTCCGCTTTGGTGCCTCACAAGACTGCTTTTTACCCTAAACTTCTATCGTCTAAATGAACCTCTAAACGTCTTTTTTTGGAAAAATATTATTCTTAACAATTGTTCTCTAGGATGTTAAATTTGAAATGGGACACGTTTCAGGTTGTTTGGACATCTATAACAAAAGATATGATCTCAACAACATATACTGTTCCAGTGAACCCGCCAGAACAGGGTCACCTACGTTTTAATTACTTTTTGGGATATTTAGGGCTTGAATTCGATCAAGCACCCTCTTAAAAATTTTTAGATACGAATCTTATATTTCAGATACAATTGGAATCACCACAATTGGAGTCCTATAAATCTACTTATGACAAATACAATACGCAGGGGTCTGATGACAAATAAGCAGAATTTCGCAAAATCAAACTCTATCATCAACACAAACACTAAAATGATCAAGTTACATACTTATAAACATATATACACATGTCATAAGCACTGCAAGCAATCAAAATTAACATCTTGAGCTAATTAAAGCTCATCAAGCATCTCTTTATTTCAACATGTCTCTATTCAAACATTTTTCATCCAAACACATGCAAAATTAACAAGATCACACTCGATCCCTACCTTAGGTGACTTAACCGCTTCTCTCTAATTGATTCTGAGCTTCTCCTTTCCCTTGTCCATAACTCTCATGCAAAACCAGGCCAAAACACTTAGGTTAACCCTCTTTTCACTTTAAATCAAAAACAAAGAGAAAAAGGAGGTCAGATCGGAAAACAAATCCAGCTTACCTTTTGAAGATACCTAATCAAGCCCCTTCTACACTCCCTTTAACCAATCCAAGTGGTTCTCTTATAGAACAAAGCAAATGGATGAAGAAGGAAAACAAAGAAATGGCATGAGGGACACGGCAACTAAGAGCAAAGGAAACAAAAAGGAGAATCGAAAGGCCAAATGAAGGAATTGAAATGAGTAGGAAAGTGGCTGGTCAACTAAAGCCAAATACTCTTACACTAATTGCCACCTACAAGCCATAAATGCCAACCAATCTCATTTAATCCATCCCTATCCTAAGCCAAGCCAAGCCAAGCCAAGCCAAGCCAAATCAAGCCAAGCCAAGCCAAGTCAAAACCAAGCCAAGCCAAACTAAGCCAAGCCAAGTGTCTCTTCCCTACAATGACACTTGGCACTCTCCTACAATGCCACTTGTCAAACTCTTATGCCGCCACTTGTCACTCTTCTACAATGCCACTTGTCAACTCCCTACAACTCCAAGTCTCTTAGTCCCACTTATGCACACATCTCGCGAGGGGGTTCTATCGCGCTCGCGACTGTAACACCCCGTTATCCCCGTTGGAAGGATACCGGAGTGCCACGCGGTCAAACATATAAACGAATCCAAAACATATTAATAATTAAAATAAAAGATGAGATGTAAAGAAACTTTTAATTATATAGCAGTAAATCCTTTAACATATATCATATCTATATCGTTTTACAAAAAGAGGCTCGTAAGCAAATACATATACAAAAATAATTGTTCCTTTACAAGAGATTCACTTAGCTATTAACAAGCCATGTACAAAATAACAGCGGAAGACTCAAAAATAACTTCATCCAAAAAGACTTCTAGTGGCCGACCTGCAGATATCTGACTCCAAATCCAAACTTGCCACCTGCACGGGAAAAGAGCCCGTGCTAAGCGTTAACGCTTAGTGGGGAGGAACAAAACAAACGAACAATATGCATATACAATATTTATGACAATACAATAATCTAATGATTCAAAATCAAAGGCATCAAAATTACATGTAAACATATCTCCAAATTCCTTACTTGACATGCATAAATATATATACAATACAAGCAATTAAGTACTCAATTCACAATTTTCATCATTCCAAGAATACAGATACAAGGTGCATAATATAGAGTTATGCAAGAATTCATGTACATCATATACTTGTAATCGTGTCCAAAAATGCATCTCAACATATGCAACACATTTAATAATATAGCCTGATTAGTCTAAAATACCCTCTAGAAGTGGATACGGTCAAATGGATACTGATAGAACACAGTATCCCAAGCATATAGAGACATGAGTCTCAAATATGTACTTTTCATATAGAGACCGAAGTCTCGCATTAAATCCATATAGACCCATACAGGATCGAAACAAGGATCCAAACGGACCCACGTATAACGTTTTATCATATAGCAGCTGCACACACACTCTGACCTAAGTAAGCGCTTACTTATCCACTACTATGACTATTCAGGCTTAAAACCACAACTCCAAAATTCATGTATCAATATGATATTAAGAAAATTAAATACGAATTTAAAATCCATGTATACTTGTATATTGATCAAATTCAGAAACATATGAATATATAAATATCACAAACAGGAGATAATAAGAACATATAATTCACGTTGAAATAATCCATGTTCATATAAATTACAAATATTTAAATCATGTATATTAATTACTAATCATGAACATAAATCTCATAATTAATCAATTATTAAATTAAAGAACAGATTTGAACTTGATCTAGATTCAAACAATGGAAAGCCCCATGTACAGAAGCTTAAAAACTTTGCTTTTAGAAAATCCTTTAAACCAGAAGTTAAAATTATGCTTTTAGAGAAACTGGGCAGCAGGAAGAAGGCCAGTCACGAGTCACCCAGGCAGTGGTGTCTCATGACGCTGGCTTCACGCGAGTGCCAGGAAAACAAGGGCAGTCACGAGCCGTGACCCTCCGTCACGCCTCGTGACGCCTGAGAGGAGAGGGGAGGTCACGAGTTACCTGGGCAGTGGTGACTCGTGACACGCAGGGAAGAGGAAGGTCACGTGGCGTGACTCTCCGTCACGTCTCGTGACTTCCCAGGGAAGGGGATCACGGCGTGATGCTCCATCACGTCATGTGACCTTCTTCAAGGAAGAGGTCACGGCGTGATGCTCCATCACGTCTCGTGATCTTCTTCACACAGTCCTTCTTCTTCTCCAAACTAATCTTCAAAAATTCCAGAAAAACGTGAAAAACCAGAAGATCAAGAAAACAGAGTACTTCTTAAATTCAAAACCCCAGCTTACCCAAAACCATTTTTTAGGCAATAAATTTTTAAACAAATCCTTTCAAGTCTCCAGAGCAAATTTACAGAAAGATTAATACAAATTAATCACATTCTCAAACAATCAAATAACATTCACAGAGGGTCACAAACCCAGAATCTTTCCTTTTAACGCACATGTATACGGACTTCCCTTTACCATGCAAAGCAACAGGACTTTAACACTACCAATCATACATATAAATTCTATTACTTATGCATTTTGATAAAACAAACACATACATAAATAACATTCATATTAGAACAGCATCCAGGACTCGAAAATGAGAAAAGAATCCAATATTGAGAAAAGACCGACACTCCCAAACCTGTCACTGAAGTTCAAAAACGTCCACTGCACTCTTCAATCCACAATCTTCCCTTTTCCCTTCTCAATCTTCTTATCTTCAGATGCTTGCAAACAGGTAAAACCACATTCATTAACCCAAGAACAGAATCTCTAAAAAAAATCCAAAGGAGAAGAAGGAGAACCACACGAAAAACTGAGAGCCACTTACCTTCTGAAGCTTCAAAGCTTAAAACCTAAACTCAAGACAGATGAACACATACATGCAAACAGAAAGGAGGAACCGAGAAAGAAGAGATTAAGAGTGGTTAATGTTAGAGAGAGAGAGAGAGAACTCCACGCCTCTTGTTTCCCCGGAAGCTAAGAATTTCTCAGACTTCTCTTTTCTCTCACCCACATGCACACACTCACTCTCCACCTGGCACACATGCACGGGTTCACTAATCCACTTATCACTCTTTTACCATCAGATCCACACAATTCCCATAAAGCCCTTGTCAAATTACTCTTTACTCACTAACTAAAAATCTGTAATTTAAATACTTTTATTTCCTTGCAATCAAATCCTCTTTTCCTCATGCAAATTACCCACTTGCCCTTAATTGTCCAATTAAAATCGCTAATTCCAATTAAGCCACTTATGGGGTGTGACAACTCTCTCCTCCTTAAGAAAATTTCGTCCTCGAAATTTCCTCACTTATCCATTACAACTCAAATATCAAAACCAAACAAAACAAAACTTAACATATCAAAACTTACCAGAAGGACCTGCAGCATCAGTCGCATCAGCTCCAATCAAAGCATAGGCTCTATGCCGGTTATGATCTTCTGTAGAACCAGGTCGTTGCACCATCTCAGATGGTGCTCCCGGAGCTCTACTTCCATCACGATTGCTTCGAGTGACATTGGATCTTCTACTCTCTTGTTGATTCTGGTCCTCTTGTCTATTAGGGCAAAATGCAAACCGATGTTCCATACTTCCGCACTTAAAACATGCCCCGGTGATCTTGCGACATGTACCCCAATGGTACCTATGACAATGCTCACACTCCGGTGCTCGATTTCCCTTCCTAGCATGCGGTGCCACACTTCCTACTTCTGAAGGCACCAGAACAGACCCTCTATTTCCTTGTTCAACTGGAGCACCCTTAGCCTTCTTAGTACTCGCAACTCCCCCTTCTGGTGCTCTCCTCTTCTGTGCTATCTTCTACTTTACCATCTCAGATTCTTCTAACTTCATTACTGCTGCCACAAGCTGATAATACCCCACTGGTTGCAAGACAATCATAGCAGGCAAAGGACCTCTGAAAACCTCACGCAGTCCCTCCAGAAAATGCCTACATCTGAACTCACCAATCAACAACTGTTCAGGCACATACTTACTCAACCGGTTGAATTCCTTGTCATATTCACTCACGGTCATACCCCGCTGCTTCAAATAGATGAACTCTCTCCACTTCGCTTCTTGGTAAGCCTTCGTTACATACTTTTGTTCAAACTCTTGCTTGAAATATTCCCATGTCAGTTCAGCTGGTCGTTGCGGATTCCTCATCACAAGCTCCCACCAATCATATGCTGATCCTTGAAGCAACGATACTGTACATGAAGCTCTCTGATCTACGGGACATCTAATCTCTTGCAAAATCCTACCTACCCTCTTCAGCCAAAACTCAGCCACATCTGATTCATCTAAGGCAGTCCCATGAAAATCCTCTGCTTCTCTTTTTCTTAACAATTCAATTGGAGCCTTAGGAGCAGTCAACCTATCAACCATTTGCAACAAACCTTGCACTAATGTTGGATCCATACCAACTCCTCTATTTGCACCCACAGCTGGTGCAGGTTCCCGCTCATGCCTATCCTGTCCCACTGGATCACCTCCTCTGATCGGACTATCTCTACGACCCACATAAACACTATCCATTATGTCGCCCATATACTCACTTGGATCCGACTCCATACAAACACTACAAAACACAAGACATCTGCATTAGGCCACGACAGTAAACTGACTCTCATGCATAGACTCGACTCTACACTAAAATAATCACAACATAACCCAGAACCACCAAACCTGGGCTCTGATACCAAGCTGTAACACCCCGTTATCCCCATTGGAAGGATACCGGAGTGCCACGCGGTCAAACATATAAGCGAATCCAAAACATATTAATAATTAAAATAAAAGATGAGATGTAAAGAAACTTTTAATTATACAGCAGTAAATCCTTTAACATATATCATATCTATATCGTTTTACAAAAAGAGGCTCGTAAGCAAATACATATACAAAAATAATTGTTCCTTTACAAGAGATTCACTTAGCTCTTAATAAGCCATGTACAAAATAACAGCGGAAGGCTCAAAAATAACTTCATCCAAAAAGACTTCTAGTGGCCGACCTGCAGATATCTGACTCCAAATCCAAACTCGCCACCTGCACGGGAAAAGAGCCCGTGCTAAGCGATAACGCTTAGTGGGGAGGAACAAAACAAACGAACAATATGCATATACAATATTTATGACAATACAATAATCTAATGATTCAAAATCAAAGGCATCAAAATTACATGTAAACATATCTCCAAATTGTAACACCCTCTAACCACCTGTAGAGATTCACTATACTGGCTATGGAGTGTTACAACACAACCACATGCGCATCAAACAGTTTTACAAACAAAGTTCAGGTTAAACAAATTTCTTACAAAAGCTATATATATAGGTCTGAAATTCCATGCATAACATTACAAAATGCATAATGTTTTACAATAGTTTCGCTTTACAAATACAACTCTTACATTTATTACAATATGACCTATAACTATAACGATTCCTATGTGTTGGCTGTTGGCGATGCAGAACCATCTTCACATAAACTATCCTCAGATACCTGCATGGACAAAACATCCATGCTAAGCGATAATCGCTTAGTGGGGATCAACAAAAGATGGATAAACACTCATGCTGTTTATTAATATCAATCACATACCCAAGCAATATTCACTTATACATATAGTACATTTTAACAACATCAATGGCACACTCATCAGAAATTACTCATAAGTAACCATCCAAATTCACACACAAATATTTGTTTGCTTAATATGGTATTTACTCAGTTATTCATTTGGATTATATAAGTCTTAATATTACTAGAATCACACACTTATATACAGCTTTATAATTACCTATGAGTATACACATAAATATAAACATATGTACATCAATTAGCCATTAGCACTCACCAATGTGAGAACATCTTCAGCATGATACAAATATAAAACCAAACAATGCATACCTTTATTCACTTTCCAATAGTACCACATACACATTAATTAATGTAAAGGTTACTGTTATTTACTTGTGATTTGAACATAGCATTCAAGATACCACATATTATACTCAAAATGTATTAGCTTACATTATACAATATCAGCTATCAACACCACCACCCATTTAATACAAATCCGCATCAATTATAGTCACAACCCATATAGTAAATGACATTTATGGCAGGTTAAGGTACATAACAACTTGCATGCAGATTATTCATATACTCTTATGTTAATAAGCATATTGCATTGCTTAAATCAATGGGTATGCACTTAATCATATTTTGGCATTCTCTTAACGTTATTTCAGCAATTTATAGCTTGATTTATACAAATATTCATGCTCATACACATATATTCTTCCTAATGAGTCATACCCTTATAACTGTTTCGCATGACAATTATAACATATCACATTCACATTCCCACTAACATAATACTCAGCTCATGGTCACAATATCATTATTATTGTTATTATTATAAGCTTCGCCTGCAACTCAAGACGCGGATAACGGGTATCGCATCGGTACCTCCTAGGTACCCAGAATCTCATCGAGATCACTTTTACACATTAGTACCTTCTGGTACTTTTCATCATTCCACATATAACAGAATCCAGTAAGGATATTCGCATTCTGAATCATTCCACATATAACAGAATCCAGTAAGGATATTCGCATTCTGAATCATTCCACATATAACAGAATCCAGTAAGGATATTCGCATTCTGAATCATTCCACATATAACAGAATCCAGTAAGGATATTCGCATTCTGATTCATTCCACATATAACAGAATCCAGTAAGGATATTCGCATTCTGATTCCCATGGAATCAGACACATTTAACGCATGGGGCTGCAGCACTTGACCCTATAGGCATGCCTAACTATCCACTACTTGACTCGCAGGCTTAAGTTGTTAAACATGTTTTTCAGTTCACATTGATCACTTTTCACATCTCGTACATATCTCGTATGTTGATAGTTAACATCACATTCGCTTTACACATTCACATTAGCACATAGCTAAACATTTCACTTGCATATTCAGTATGCTTTCAAATTCAATCTTCACATTTAATATTCACATAACCGATCATATTCAGAAATCACCATGTTTGTATGCATTTACAGATCACTTAACACACATACAATACTTACTCATGTTGTCTTTCATTTCAGCTCAAAGCCTTGCCATTTGAATGGCCAAACACATTAGGACCATATTGCCAAAACAGGGTGGGTCACGGTCACAATGAATTCCATTGTCACCGTGACATATTGAAGTCCAAAACAGAATGCAAACTGGGGGCATGTCACGGTCACAATGAATTCCGTTGTCACTGTGACATGTTCCCACTATCGGCAGAATGCAACTTGAGGGTATGTCACGGTCACAATGAATCCCATTGTCACCGTGACATATTCTCACTTTGCAAAACAGAATGCTCCCTTGGGTACCTCACGGTCACAATGACGTTCATTGTCACCGTGACATACCAAAATCCATTAGGCAGAATTGAACTCAAGCATACCTCATGGTCACAATGGATTTCATTGTCACCGTGACCTATGCAAAAACACCATAACATGGTTATGTTTTTCAGTCCATTTCTTCCTTCTCATTAAGACTTCAAATCTCATTCTCACTTTTGGCAATTAACCCAAATACATCAACCACATGATCAATTAGCACATACCTGATTTCCCTTCTTGACATTGGCATTCATTTATAACACAAATCATAATCATATTCATTATACACATAGTATACATATTCGCATTCAAAACTATAGCATTCGCATTCATGATTATTCACATTCGCACTCATGGTGATACGCATTCTCATTTATTATACATTGCTCTCATATAATTTTACACATTAACATACATGACTCATCATGCTTAAAAGACTCATAACTCATACATATTTATATGCATTAGCATACATAGTTCATCATGCTTAAAATACTTATAACTCATACATATTTATATGCATTAGCATACATAGTTCATCATGTTTAAAATACTCATTTTATAATGATAATTACGTATTGGACAAGTCATGGGAACTCGTGGTGAAGTTAGGGCGCATTTCGGGAAGAAAAATACCCTAAATAGACAAAACAGGGAGTGGTCACGGTGGCAATGGATTGGTTGTGACCGTGACATACTAATTTAAGCAAAACAGAAGCTAACCTTCAACACTGGTTCACACCACAATTTTGTACAGTGAAAATGGATGTCTTACACTCAATTTTAGGCAAGGGTCTCTTCTTAACATTTCTTCATCTATGTCTTATCTTTCAAATGGGACAATTTTTAGGTCAATTGAATTTATAATGAAGGAATTATGGTCAAAATAATACAACTGGTTCCAGAAACCCACCCTCCTACAGAATTTTATCTACGGTTATGGTAAATTTTAGAGACCTTAGAGTCCTCAAATCGACAGAGCTATTTCTAGGACATTTAAAGACACGGATCATATGGTTCTAATCCAATTGGTTTCACCCCTTTTGGAATTGTAAACCTCAACTTACACTATAAACAACTCACGGGGGTCAGTATAGGCTTCAAAGACAGATTAACACAATCAATAGTTAGAGCTGATTCATATATTGTGCTAATTCCATGGTTCAATACTCATCTCATATCAATACACATTCAATTACACTTCTATCAAAGTTCATAATCATGCTCAATTCTAGAAATCACATATTCAATATCAATAACACATTTAAGCTAAACAGCCATCACATACACTTGAGCAAAATTAACACATAACACATATATATCCCAAACCTCTTGGAGCACTCCTTCCTTTACTCTTCTATATCACTTTCTCTTTCCCCTTTCCAGCTTTACTTCGCCCTTCAACTCAAAGGCATATATAACACATACAAATTCATGAGCCTATACCCATATTTTAACCATCAAAATCAGAATTAGAAGAAGATGGAGGAGATACACTACATACTACATACCTTTCTAGTCAATACCCTTCTTCTCAACTATCACTATCCACCCTTTGGACTCCATGATTAAAGAACAATTAAAAGAAATAGACAAAAGGAAGGTAAACTTTTGAGAGAGAGGGCCGGATCAAAGGATCTAAATGACTGAATCAAGGAACAAAAGACAGGTTTACTCACTAATCCACCTCATGCTTGCATGTAAGTGTGAGGTGTCAAGTTCTCACTCTCCCTACACAAGGTGGCTAGCTCACACATTAACACATGGAGTCCACTAACATCCAACTAAATCCACTAACATACAACTGATCCCACTAACTTTTGATTAACTTAATTAACAGCCATTACACTAATTAATCTTCATTTACTAGTTAATCATGCAAAGTGCAATTCAGCCACTACAATACTTTATTTTTCTTCAATTAAGTCCCTCATTCCACTTTTTCACTTAGGTCCAATTCTGTAAACCCTAATTATCAAGCACACTATTACACTAATGACACTCAATTCTTCTAGGGTGATTTTTGGGGTGTTACACAAATTCCTTACTTGACATGCATAAATATATATACAAATACAAGCAATTAAGTACTCAATTCATAATGTTCATCATTCCAAGAATACAGATACAAGGTGCATAATATAGAGTTATGCAAGAATTCATGTACATCATATACTTGTAATCGTGTCCAAAAATGCATCTCAACATATGCAACACATTTAATCATATAGCCTGATTAGTCTAAAATACTCTCTAGAAGTGGATACGGTCAAATGGATACTGATAGAACACAGTATCCCAAGCATATAGAGACATGAGTCTCAAATATGTACTTTTCATATAGAGACCGAAGTCTCGCATTAAATCCATATAGACCCATACAGGATCGAAACAAGGATCCAAACGGACCCACGTATAACGTTTTATCATATAGCAGCTGCACACACACTCTGACCAAAGTAAGCGCTTACTTATCCACTACTATGACTATTCAGGCTTAAAACCACAACTCCAAAATTCATGTATCAATATGATATTAAGAAAATTAAATATGAATTTATAATCCATGTATACTTGTATATTGATCAAATTCAGAAACATATGAATATATAAATATCACAAACAGGAGATAATAAGAACATATAATTCACGTTGAAATAATCCATGTTCATATAAATTACAAATATTTAAATCATGTATATTAATTACTAATCATGAACATAAATCTCATAATTAATCAATTATTAAATTAAAGAACAGATTTGAACTTGATCTAGATTCAAACAATGGAAAACCCCATGTACAGAAGCTTAAAAACTTTGCTTTTAGAAAATCCTTTAAACCAGAAGTTAAAATTATGCTTTTAGAGAAACTGGGCAGCAGGAAGAAGGCCAGTCACGAGTCACCCAGGCAGTGGTGTCTCGTGACGCTGGCTTCACGCGAGTGCCAGGAAAACAAGGGCAGTCACGAGCCGTGACCCTCCGTCACGCCTCGTGACGCCTGAGAGGAGAGGGGAGGTCACGAGTTACCTGGGCAGTGGTGACTCGTGACACGCAGGGAAGAGGAAGGTCATGTGGCGTGACTCTCCGTCACGTCTCGTGACTTCCCAGGGAAGGGGATCACGGCGTGATGCTCTATCACGTCATGTGACCTTCTTCAAGGAAGAGGTCACGGCGTGATGCTCCATCACGTCTCGTGATCTTCTTCACACAGTCCTTCTTCTTCTCCAAACTAATCTTCAAAAATTCCAGAAAAACGTGAAAAACCAGAAGATCAAGAAAACAGAGTACTTCTTAAATTCAAAACCCCAGCTTACCCAAAACCATTTTTCAGGCAATAAATTTTTAAACAAATCCTTTCAAGTCTCCAGAGCAAATTTACAGAAAGATTAATACAAATTAATCACATTCTCAAACAATCAAATAACATTCACAGAGGGTCACAAACCCAGAATCTTTCCTTTTAACGCACATGTATACGGACTTCCCTTTAACATGCAAAGCAACAGGACTTTAACACTACCAATCATACATATAAATTCTATTACTTATGCATTTTGATAAAACAAACACATACATAAATAACATTCATATTAGAACAGCATCCAGGACTCGAAAATGAGAAAAGAATCCAATATTGAGAAAAGACCGACACTCCCAAACCTGTCACTGAAGTTCAAAAACGTCCACTGCACTCTTCAATCCACAATCTTCCCTTTTCCTTTCTCAATCCTCTTATCTTCAGATGCTTGCAAACAGGTAAAACCACATTCATTAACCCAAGAACAGAATCTCTAAAAAAAATCCAAAGGAGAAGAAGGAGAACCACACGAAAAACTGACAGCCACTTACCTTCTGAAGCTTCAAAGCTTAAAACCTAAACTCAAGAAAGATGAACACATACATGCAAACAGAAAGGAGGAACCGAGAAAGAAGAGATTAAGAGTGGTTAATGTGTGAGAGAGAGAGAGAGAACTCCACGCCTCTTGTTTCCCCGGAAGCTAAGAATTTCTCAGACTTCTCTTTTTTTCTCACCCACATGCACACACTCACTCTCCACCTGGCACACATGCACGGGTTCACTAATCTACTTATCACTGTTTTACCATCAGATCCACACAATTCCCATAAAGTCCTTGTCAAATTACTCTTTACTCACTAACTAAAAATCTGTAATTTAAATACTTTTATTTCCTTGCAATCAAATCCTCTTTTCCTAATGCAAATTACTCACTTGCCCTTAATTGTCCAATTAAAATCGCTAATTCCAATTAAGCCACTTATGGGGTGTGACAGCGACGCTTGTCGCGCTCGCGACAGAACGCTCACGCTCGCACTAACCAGCTGAAGTTCAAAAACCGCCGGAGGGCTCTGTCGCGCCCGCGACAGAACTCTCGCACATAAACTTACCTTTTTTTCGAACAAAACTCTGTAATTCTTCTAGGGCCATTTTGGGGTGTGACATTAACACTATAATATGCGTCATCAAACATCAATTTTCCAGAGATCACATGCAAAGGCATAAATCACCATATGACATGAAATATTCAAATTCCAAACAAAATCCCAAACCTGGAATTCCTTAGCTCCAAACCTACTTAGTACCACTTCCACACGCCTTCTCCTTCCCCTTGGGATTGCGAAGAGGCTCAACTTGAAATGATACAAAAAAATCATACTGTAGACACCAGGTCCCGAGTCGGTCCAAGATTAGGATTACCCGATGATGAAAATAAAGACCAATTCATGAGCAAGAAAATAGGAATCGGTCATTTCTTTGTCAAGTCCTTTTATTTTCCTCAAAATTCTTTTAAAGTGTTCATTCTTATTTTTATTTTTATTTTTATTTTTATTTATTTTTATTTTTATTTTTATTTGTATTTTTATTTTTATTTTTATTTTTATTCATGTTTTTGTATTTCATTTTATTATATTTTCTGAAAAAAAAATTAAATTTGAAAAAAAAAATAAAAAAAAATAAAATATCACGAATGTCGGGCGCGGCGGCGCGTTTGCGGCAGCGCACTGGCGCTGGGCGCCGGGAGCTGGGCGCTGCGCGAGAAAGAGCGACGCGCCGTTGCGCGTCGCTAAAGCCCCGCTGCGCGCAGCGAGATGCGCACGCTGCGCGCCAGCTCGCCCAGGATCGGCGAGAAATCTCGCCGATCCTGCCCAGTCCCCGCCGCAGCCGCCCATTTCCGCCGAAATTAATGTTTTTCACTTTTTAGGCTAAAAAAATAATTTTTCCTTCCGATTTTTTTCAGATTTTATTAAATTTAATAAATATTGGTCAAATAGGGTGGTAATTAAAATTCAGAAAATGACAAAAATAATTAAAAATAAATAAAAATGTTAATTGTCCAAATTTGACTTTAGGGATTTAATTTTGGATTTTTGAGTGTGTTTTGTTGAAAATTTGTGAGGGGGAATCTTGGGGAAATCTGAGGGGAGCTGGAGAGGGCAGAGGATGGTAGGTTTTACGTGAGTGAGATTTCATTTGGGAGAGAGGGAGAAAAAATTGGTTTTGAAAGAGTAAGAAAATTCTCTCTAAAATAGATTTTTTCCTAAGTCATTTTGGGAAGAGCTTCTTGAGGGGAGTTAGTGGAGTTTGCTGGAAAAAACAAAAGGGTTCAAGGTTCTTGGATTTCATCTATTATTATTCTCCAAAACAAAAAATATTTCTTCAATTCTCATAATTCTTTTCTTTTACTGTACAAGTTTTCATCTTAAATTTCACTCTAGTTTTTTTTATCTCTAAAAATTTTGATTGATCTTGAAACCTTTGAGAAAGGAAAATCAATTCCTTAACTAGAATTTTCAGATCACATATCAAACAAAAAAAAATCAAATCATTTTTCTTGTTGGTGTTCTTGAGTTTTTTAGACATAAACTCAAGATTTACTTGAACACATTTTCGAGTTAAATTTTCGGATCTTGACAAGAGATTAGATCGGACTATCTTTCTTCAATATCATTTAATTCTGAGGGTAAAGATTCTTGGACCTATTTTTCATCTCATTTTTACTTCAATTTATTCATGTTAATTTATCTTAAGTTATGTTATGTTGTTATTTTTGTGAATTAATACATGTATGTATTTTTTTGGTTTGAGATCTATCTTTTTAGCATGAATATTCATCTTCTCATTTTGTCGTTGGCATAAAAATGGATAGATCTATATAATGCTAAAAACGGGATTTGTATAATTTTCTCTTTTATTATCCACCTTTTATAATTTTGTATGCTTAAATGTTATTACCGCGTGATGCATGTTTTTCCTTTTATTTATTCACTTGATTTCATTGGCTTATTATTTTTATTATCGTTCTTATCATCATAAGAATTAATATTTATTTTTATCATCATCATTATATACATTTTTAATATAACCCTTGCTAATTAATTGTTAACCATGTGGACCTTTGCATTTGTTTGGTTTTTAATTATTTTCTGTGTTTTCTTACATAGATCTAAGGTTTCTAATATTATTTTTTCCATCGTTTCATTTCATCGTTCGTCATTATTATTATTATCATCATTACTATTATTATTGTTATTTTCATTAACATTACTATTGTCATTATTTATCATTACACATTATCATTATTATCATTATTATTATTATTATTCTTGTCGTCTTTGTCGTCATTATCACTATTTATTTAATATTATTGTTATTATTATTGCTATTATTGTTATTTTTTTTACCATTTAACGTAATATTTTAATATATCAACTTAGCTTCATGTATCAACTAATTTACTAGTCACTCAATATGTATATTTTACCTAGTTCATTATTTTTGTTTAATTGAATTTTGTTTGGACACTAACATCAATTTTACCTGTGTTTGTTTTTTCCTTGTGTCAAATTCTTGTGTTCCCCTGTTTGAGCGTCCGTGCGAATGGAAGAGGAGACCGGGGAATTATTATTATTTTTATTGTACTTGTTATTTTTTTGTTTGTTTTACTGAGTTATTTGGCATGTAATAATTAATTAAACCATTTATTTTATGCACGCTTAATCAAAAATCACACAAAAATATTTCTACAAATAAAATTGGATTTTCTAATAAAATGGGACCAACGTCCTAGTTTTCCATCCAAAATAAATTGTCACTTTAAAATGATTTTCTTTAATTGTGCATGAGAGGACCAACGTCCTCAACATTAATAAATACCCCGTTTTATGCATGATTTATATTTTATTTACAATGGGGGTTGTATTCCGCCCCTAGTTTTGTTGTAATTTAATTTTGTCGTTATTTTCATTTTTATTTATCATTTCATATGTGATTGATGTGCGCTTTAAATTCAATGCATTAATCGTGTGAGAGGAGAGATAAAATTTTGTAATTTAAAAGCTCATTTATAATTAATCAAGACATAAATAAGTGTGAAGTTCCGAACACCATCTCTGGTTTAGACCGATAAGAGGTTAAGTTTTCCCAATTTCTCGTAAATTGGGTGGCGACTCCAAAATACCTCAAAAGTGCCTAAAGGTGTTATGGCGATGGATGGTCCTTTTCAATGTTCTATTGTGAAAGAAAGTGCCGAAAAATATCTCATAACACTTAAGATCGGAAAAGACGCGAACCAATCCCTCGAATCCTAAAGTGGATTCCCGACGAGGGCCTTGCTGGTTCCGGCGCGCGTCACAGTGGCGACTCCGCTGGGAAGTGTTTGTGACTTTGCTCTGAAAATGTCTTGGTTAAAATGTATAATTGGGTTTTTAAAACTAAAATTTTATCTCTCATCTAAATTTCATTGCATCCATTTTAGAGCCTTAGAATTATGCTAGTTTGGTCCCTCTATTGGCCCCGGTGCGTTCCTAAAGCACGACCTCATTTTCACTCAATTTGGGGAAGTGTTAAGGATAATCACCAGCCCAAGCCTCGTGCCATCAAATTGTATATCAAATGGTGACCCGATCGGTCATTATGCTCGTGATGAGATAGACCCGTCGTGCAGGGACCATGCTTGGGTAGCCCTAAAGCAACACCACCTTGACCAAAGCTCATATAATGGCAATAGATACTTCCCCTAGGTGGTATGTACCTTAATACAGTGCTTGCTACGTGGGTCATTGTGTATTAAACAAAATCAAACAAATTAAGTGGTCTTCTATGGAAAGCTTTAAAGCTTCAATAACCTCACCTTAATTTGGTTGAAGTGTCCAAATACACAATGGCCGAAAATCATATGTGTGCGCATTTCGAGAGACGTTGTGCTACTATGCACTAACGCATTCCTCGGGTCCCCCGTTGACCCACGGATTAAGCCCACCTAGGAAGAGACCAATTGACTTCGTGTGTGGGAGCTAAAAGGTTGGAAGGATCTACTTGCTTGTATGTGGTTGTGACGTGTTGCATAGCTCACGATCATGCACCATGCACGTCATTCACGCATCATTCTAACAAAGTGAGTTATGCAGCCATCATAGATTCATTCGGGTGGTCTAGAGATCCTAGTGGACGGCTGATCAGGAGACCTATCTTCGGGTCACCTGGAGGGGTGTCAGTTCAAGAGTCAGATACAGAAAGCAGTAAGACTTCATCTTCAGCGACATCAAGTATGGCTGAAATTCCCAGAGAATTGGAGGCTACTCGTGCATTGGTTGCTGAGGAAGTGGGTAAGAGGTTGGAAGAATTTGAAAATAGAATGTTGACGATGATGGGAAATTTGACAACTATGATGACACAGTCTGCGGGGCAACCATCAAATGCTCCCATAATGACCCAGCCTATTGGGCAGCCACCAGTTGCTCCTGTGGTGGGACAAGAGAGGCAAGATTTGGGCAAGGAGGATCCTCCGGTGATTTTACGCTCGCCAGTGATTGAACCTAGGGGTGCACCCGAACCAAAAAGGGTTGTAGACCTTGATAATGATTCCTTTGAAGATGACATGGAGGTCCCAGTCCCAATGAAGGGTAAGGCACCTAAAGTCGAGGAAGCAATGTGGAAAAAAATGGAAGAGAGGTTCGAAGCTATGACAAGGATGCTGACTGTGGGAAGAGGAATGAACCCTGAAGGCCGGGAGTTGGATAGTGATGACCTAATTCCCCTTAATTTTAAGATGCCCGATATCCCTAAGTTTGATGGTACTTCTGATCCCATGGCGCATATCAAGCAGTATTCATTAGTAATGAAGGGGACAACTCTAACCAGGAAGCAAAAAATTGAGTACTTCTGCTTGAGCCTTACGGGGCCTGCAATCGGCTGGTATCATGGGTTAGACAGAAGATCCAAAGAAGATTGGGACTTGTTGAGTGAAGAATTCTTAAAGCAGTATGATTGCAGTACTAGGATGGAGATCACGCTGAAAGATTTAGAGCTGCTACAGCAAAAGCCGGGGGAATCTTTTCACGAGTACCTCACTCGATGGAGGAATCGGGTTATGGAAATGAAGCGTAAACCAGATACTCCTGACCAGATTCGATTGTTTGTCAGGAATGCCAGCCCATATCTAAGGGACAGATTGAAAATGAAAGGGTTGAGAGATTGGGAGTCTTTAAAAGACATTGCCATAGAAGCAGAGAGTGAGTACATGGCGAGGAGGACAAGCAATGAGGCCTATGCCAGAAAGAGCTACAGTAATCTGGGGGCAAGCAAGTTGGCAAGTTCTAGCAATGGTAATAAAATCATAAGGACGGCCGAGGTTTCAACCACAGGAGTGAACCAACGGCACTTCTCAAACTTAGGTCGACCTTTATCCTGGGTATTGAAGCGATTAATGAAATTGGGAAAACTACAACCGTTGCCACCTAGGCCATGTAGAACCCAAGGGCAGCCGGGGCACAGAGACAATGAATATTGTGAATTCCACCAACACACTGGGCATTTGACAGACAATTATACGAGGCTGAGGCACCATATTCAAGATTTGATTGACAGTAAACAGATTTCCGATCCTGAGAAGAGGGAAAAGGAAAAGACAGCTGGGTATAATGTTGTTCCCCCACCTATTTTTATGATAGGTTCAAGCCTGCCGGAAGGGTATGTGTTAAGAGACCTTTATGGTAATGATTATGTGGCCATTGTTCGTCCCGAGCAGGAGGTTAATGAAGAGAAGCTTCAGGTTGGCATGATAGAATATTGGGACTTGACCAGCGAAAGCGAGGATGGAAAAGTTGATGAGCTAGAGGACGCGTGGAATTCTGAGGGTGAAGAGAAGGTGCAAGAGGTACAAGCTGTGACCCGAAGTGGTAGAGTGATTCCAGAGGTGGAGAGTCCTCAAGACCTAGTGCCTGCGCCTGCAGAAAAGGAACTCGAGGAGGATGGGATAATGAGACAACTGAAGAAGACATCGGCTCAGATATCGGTGTGGGACCTGCTGAGACAGTCTCCAAGTCACAGACAAAAGCTAGTGGAAGCCTTGTGTGAATCAACAGTTGCTACCACCATTTCACCCACCGAGTTATTGGACATGGTGAAAGGGGGATCTGGAGAAAATGTAGTCTACACCGATGCTGACTTACCAATTGAGGGTCGCAATCACAATCGCCCCCTGTACATCAGAGCCCGGATTAATGGGAAGCATACGGCTTGCGTCATGGTGGACGACGGATCTTCCATCAACGTATGTCCACTAGTGGCATTATCTGCTTTTGGGATGAATGAGAGCCTATTGAGTAAATCTGACTTGACCATTACTGCCTATGACAATTCAAGAAGACAAGCTGCTGGGACCTTCAAGGCACAAGTAAAAACTGGGCCAGTTGAGACAGAAACTGAATTTGTCGTCCTGCCTATCCCAGCCAACTTCGCAGTACTACTAGGAAGGCCTTGGTTTCACAAACTAGGAGGGGTTCCGTCCACCCTCCACCAAATGATCAAAATCCCTTATGAAGGCCAGGTCGTGACAGTCAAAGCAGCCAATAATAATCAAGTGTCAGTCCTCGGGATTTCCAATCAACCCTTCCGTGGGTTCCATGTGGCCATGGTGGATGAAGAGGATGGTCTAGAGGGGACTGCTCGGGTCGCCGGTATGATGAAAAAGATGAACTTCCTCCCGGGTGCCGGTTTAGGCAAAAACTCGCAAGGGCTCCAGGCACCTGTCACTATGAGAGGGCAAAAGGATAGAAGAGGGTTGGGTTATACCGCTGAAACAAAGAAAAATAAGCTTGTGAAGAAGCCTGTAGAGATCCCGCATATCTAAGAAAGTTTCATGCCAGCAGCATCAGCATGTGCCTATTGTGGGGAGGCTGAGCCACAGTGGATTGGTGGCAAGATCACTCCAGGTTTTGAGATTTTCAATGATGTTTTTGACTGGTCCGACGGAATGGTCAAGTCAGTAGAAGGTTTTTGGGATGAGGAGATTTTCAATCAAAGTTTGGTATGGGATCGGGAAGTTCCTGAAGAGGTCGTTACTGACAGCCTGCTAGCCATGCGGGTGAAAGGCAAAGGAAAAATTGAGGCTAAGGTGGTAATGCCAGAATTGGAGGACCTGGAGATTGCGGACAACCAAGGCATTGGGCCATCAACTTCAGCATCGATATCAGCAGAGGACGCTGATGATAGCTTTTCTGATGTACTTTTTACTCCTGAACTGTTTGACAATCATGCTTGTAATTTCGAGTGTTTTAATAAGATGAATGACTTTGCTTACTTGTGTGATGTTTCTCATGATTTCATTGTGCACGATCACGAACATGAATCATTCATATTTGACATGAACTCAACTAATACCACCTCATTTAATCTCGGGACTTTGGAAAACCCAAAAGAAATCCTGATAGCATCTGATGTGACTCCTGAAGAAAGTGAAAATTTTGAGAGAATTTTAAAAAAATATGAAAAAGTCTTTGCCTGAACCTATAAAGATATGCCAGGAATTGATCAAGAGGTAGCTGAACATGCCATTCCGACCTATCCAGAATGTAAGCCAGTTAAACAGAAGCTTAGGAGGGTCAGACCAGAATGGGCCGAAAAAGTAAAAGAAGAGGTGCATAAACAGATTGAAGCAAAGTTTCTAATAGAGGTTCAGTACCCAACATGGTTGGCTAACGTCGTCCCTGTAGCTAAAAAGGATGGAAAGGTTCGGGTATGTGTGGACTACCGAGATTTGAACAAAGCATGTCCGAAGGATGATTTCCATTGCCCCACATTGATGTGCTGGTAGATAGTGCTGCAGCTTGCACGATGTATAGTTTCGTGGATGGGTATGCGGGATACAACCAAATCCTCAATAAGATCGTGGATCGGATTAAGACGGCCTTCATCACTGAGTGGGGAACATTTGCCTACCGGGTTATGCCATTTGGACTAAAGAATGCAGGAGCAACATACCAAAGAATGGCCACCAAGATCTTGGATGACTTGATCCACAAAGAAGTGGAAGTATATGTCGATGACATGATGATCAAGTCGGCCACTCGAGAGGGGCATTTTGAGGCCTTGGAAAAGTTCTTTCAGAGGATTGACAAGTACAACCTTCGTCTTAACCCTAAAAAATGCATCTTCGGGGTGACCTCGGGTAAACTGTTAGGCCATGTGGTGAGTCAAAGGGGAATTGAAGTAGACCCAGATAAGGTTAAAGCAATCAGGGAGATGCCAACGCCTCGGAAGGAAAAAGAAGTTCGGAGTTTTTTAGGCAAATTGCAATATATTAGCAGGTTCATTTCCAAGCTTGCTTCGGTATGCGAACCGATCTTTAAGCTCCTTAGGAAGAATCAGCCAGTTAGGTGGAACGAAGACTGCCAGAAAGCTTTTGATATTATCAAGGAATATCTTTTACACCCACCAGTTCTGCGGCCACCGCAGCCGGCCAGGCCATTAATCCTTTATCTAGCAATAGAAGAAAATTCTATAGGCGCCATGATGGCCCAAGAAGATGAGTTCGGGGTTGAGTTTGCGGTTTACTATCTCAGCAAGAAATTCCTTCCTTATGAAGCCAAATATGTCGAGGTGGAAAAGATTTGTTTAGCAGTAATTTGGGCTTCAAAGAAACTAAGGCACTATTTCCATTCTTACAAGGTGCAGGCAGTCGCAAAGCAAAATCCTCTCCGATACCTTCAGGAGGCACCCTCTCTGCTAGGAAAAATGGGAAGATGGTTGTTATTGCTGCAGGAGTTTGATGTGGAGTATATCACCAGAAAGACCATTAAGGGCCGGGCAGATGCGGAGTTCTTAGCCAACCACCCGATTGAAGGTGACCAATTGGAATACGAATTTCCTGATGAAGATGTATTGGCCATCACAACACAGAAGTGGCAGATGTACTTCGATGGGGCAGTGAATAGCAAGGGAGCTGGAGTAGGAGTAATTTTGGTGACCCCAGAGGGTGAAAAACTCCCCTTAGCTAAAAAGTTAAGATATGGAGCCACCAATAATGAAGCTGAGTATGAAGCCTGCATCTTCGGGTTAGAAGCACTCTCAGTCGTGGGGGCAAAAGTAGCAGAGGTGTTCGGAGACTCATCCTTAGTGGTCCATCAGGTCAGGGGTGAATGGTCCATCAAGGAAGAACGGTTGCTACCGTATGTGGAGTGTTTGACGGGACTAAGTAGTCAATTCGAAGTCTGCACTTTTAACCATGTGCCTCGAGATGAGAATCAATTAGCTGATGCCCTAGCCACCCTTGTATCTATATGGGATAACCCAGAAGGAGTGGTCATGAAGCCGGTGCTGGTCTTTAGTTCGGATAGGCCATGCTTTGAAGCTGAAAGGGTGATGGATGTTGAGGTTGGCGACGGAAAACCTTGGTATTACGATATCCAGAATTATTTAGAGAGGTCGGTTTTCCCGGAAGAGGCCACTGAGAAGGATCAAAGAATGATTAAAAAGTTGTCCTCTCAATTCATTAGTGTGGATGGGGCACTGTACAAAAGACAAGTGGATGGTATTCAATTGAGGTGTTTAGCAGAGAAAGAAGCTGAAAGGATTATGGAAGAAATTCATGCCGGTGTTTGCGGAGCCCACATGAATGGTTTGGCCTTGGCAAAGAAGATCATGCGCCAAGGATTTTATTGGATTACAATAGATGCTGATTGTTCAAAGTATGTGAAGCAATGCCAGTTATGCCAGCAATACGCAGACATGAGGCACGTGCCGGTTTCAGAATTACACAATTTGACGTCTCCATGGCCATTTGCAGCTTGGGGAATAGATATAATAGGGGAGATACATCCTACAGCATCTAACGGGCACAGGTTTATTGTTGTCGCTATTGATTATTTCTCTAAGTGGGTCGAAGCTGAATCCTTCAGAAAGGTGGACGCTAGGGATATGGCCAAGTTCATCGAGCGAAATTTGATATGCAGATATGGCCTCCCACACCACGTCGTGACGGATAACGAGGTACAATTCTTGGCGGAAACCAAGCGGATGCTCCAAAAGTATGGAATCCAACATCACAAATCCTCTCCATACCGACCGCAGGCTAATGGAGCAGTTGAGGCAGCAAATAAGAATGTCAAAAGAATATTGGCCAAGATGGTACAGACTTATAAGGATTGGGCAGAAAAGTTACCTTTCGCACTCTGGGGCTACAGGACCAGTATCAGGACTTCAACAGGAGCCACCCCCTTCTCCCTAGTCTATGGGACAGAGGCAGTTTTACCAGTAGAAATCGAGCTCGAATCATTAAGAGTAATATCAGAGGCCCAGCTGCCAGAAACAGAATGGATGCAGCAGCGGTTGCTACAACTGAACTTGCTAGATGAGGATAGAATGCGGGCCTATTATCACAATCAGGTTTACCAGAAGAGATTGGCTCGAACTTTTGGGAAGAAAGTCAAAAAGCACCCCTTAGGAGAAGGAGATTTGGTCTTCAAGCAAATGAGGCCGGGGGTTCCGGACTTTCGTGGTAAATTCAGACCGACTTGGGAAGGACCTTTTGTTCTGAAGAAGATATTATCCAGAGGGGCTGCAATCTTGACAGACAGTGACGAAAATGAGTTCAAGGAACCAGTCAACGTTGACAGATTAAAGAGGTTCCATGGCTAAAGACAAAAATAAAAATAAAGAGAATAAATGCCCCACGGGTCGAAAACTGAAAGAAAAGCGGCCTTGTTAAAATCGGGCGCCTTGTCAAGGTGAAAACCGAAAAAAGGCACCTTGGGCAAAAGTTAAAGGCTAAGAGAAAATGGTCAATCATGAAAACCCGAGAGGGCTGATTGATAACAGGAGTTTGATGCTTTCAGGATCCATCTCGAGATTAGATGCGGTTTCGTATTTTGAGCCTAATGTTAAATAATGGTCATGTATAATGAAATCACGTGGAGACATTTACATGTACGCGAATGTACGCTCATTTTGCGTGATGCCATTATCTTCCTTTCTAGAGAAGTAATACATTATTTTTAGATGTGTGCGATTGTCCGCCATTATTTTGCCAGCAAAGGGTTTAGCTAAAAAAAAAAAAAAAAGGCCGTTCGAGATGAAAACCGTAACTGGCTCTCTAAGCAAAAGTTAGGCCAAGGGGCAGGGTGAAAACCTAGATATAGGCAGTCTGTCCTAAAAAAAAAATAATAATAATAACCGCTAGGATGGGTTGGGTCCATCCTAGGCAAAAATAAGGCATGGGGTTATGTGAAAATCCTCGAAAGGACGCACGCCCCCACAAAGAAAAGCTAGTGTGAAAACCCACAAGGGGCACACTACCTTTAAAATAATGACTTTTGTTGCAAGGAGGGATAAGGTAGCATGAACTCTGATGACTCTGCTTGAGACAGGACGAAGCCTAACTCAAGATATAATTCAAAATTCAAGCCATGTGCCCACTGACCGGGGGCAAAAATACGCGCTTTATGAATCAGAACCCCTCAGCCAAGAAGCATTACGACTCGAAGCCTTGATACCCAGGCCACTCGGATGAATTCATCGCGCACATTTTGCATGAGCATGTGCACGTTCACACGCATAATTTGCCTTGGATATTGGTTTTAATTCTGCAGGAGGCATTAGACAGTGGAACTTGTCTGAAAGCACACCTCAACAATTCAGGGGGTATGCAGAAGGATTGTATAGGGATGAATAATTGTGTAAATTTTCCTCTTTTCAGGATGCCTCCACGACGTGCCCCATCTAGAGGACCAGCCAGTGCCCCACCCCCAACTTGGATGGATGCTACACAAAGGCGAAAGTTTAGATCATTAGGTGATTCGCGATTCTTGTCCAGTAAATTTATGTCCCAAACATTCTTAGAGCAGATGGGCATGTGGGAAGAAGTTAGCAGGCTGTTAGCAGCTATGGGTTGGACGGATTTCCTCACATCAGCTTTCCTCACTTACCCAGGGGTTACTAGGGAGTTCCTGGCTACGCTTAAGTATGGGGGACGTTCAAGATCAAACACTGACCCTGAGGCTATATATTTTCGGGTCCAAGAGACGGAGCATACGATGAGTCGCCAGGATTTTGCACAGATCATGGGTCTTCCGACGGGAAATCAGGTACAAGTACCAGACAGAGTTGTTTTGGCACATCAATGGGAAATGATCGCAGCATCAGGGGCCCATTATGACCGCAACACGACGAAGAGCACTTTATTGGCCTTGCAGGTATACAGGTATGTTCAGAGGGTTTTAGCCAGCAGCTACTTGGGCAGAACTGGTAGTCCTAGCGCCATCAGCACGGCAGAGATTTGGAGTCTATGGGCTATGGGAACAGGGACCCCACTCAATATTAGCCACGAGATCATAGCCGGCATGGTTAGACAGACTTGGAGAGCTACAGCACAGATATGTATTGGCGGGGTAGTCACCAGGTTGCTACTACGACTAGGGCATGACCCCAACACGTTTGGCCAGCCTGTGGACAAAGACATTTATGTCGATTGGGCCCTTGCCAAATGTATGGGTATGGTTGAGAAGTTGCCTGGACAAGCAGGAGAGTATAGACTTCTTACTATGGCAGAAACTCGACGGATGTACCGTTTGCCTCCACTCACGGTTGCCACACCGTTCGAAGATCATTTTCAGGATGAGGGAGATCTTCCACAACCTCAGACGGATGAGGAGTACTATTGCCCACAACCAGTGGAAGAAGAGCCTCCACAACCCCAGACAGGTGAGGAATATTATCATCCGCAACTAGTGGAGGAGGAGCTTCTACAACCTCGGATAGATGAGGAGTGCTACAATCCGCAACCAGTGGAAGGAGAACCTTCACACCCTCAGACAGACGGGGAATATTATCGTCCTCATCCAGAAGAAGAAGGGCCTCACTCGCCGCCAGACTATACGGATATGGACATCAATTTGGATGACTTTGACATTAACTTGAGTGGTCTTTTTCACGCTTCATTATCGCAGCCAGTTCCTCCAGAAGGTCAGATACACCCTCCTCCTTCCATGCATGCTTCGGATGTAGGTCCCCAGACGTATAGGAGGTATTACCCCTATGATCGTCTAGATTCTCCGGGGGCATTTACTTCAGCAGCTCCTCCACCACCACCTAGACCCGGGATGGAGCAAAGCCAGATAGGTATGGAGGTCCTCATCCAAACCATGCAGAGGGAGATTATAGCAGTAGTGGAGGCCAGATCCCAATGCTTTGACGAAAGGCTGATGGCCATGGAACAACGAATGAGTGAGAGACTGATGGCTATGGAGCAGCGTATGGGTGAGAGGCTTATGGCGGTAGAACAGCGAATGAATGAGAGATTAATGGCTGTAGAGCAGCGTATGAATCAGCGCAGGGGGGAGAGACTACAAACCATAGACAAGAGATTGTAAAGCATAGGGCGGTGCGTGAAGGAGACACGACAACACCAAGACAGACCCGAGGAGCCCACAAGAGCCTCCTACACACCTATGAGCCATAAAGGATCAAGCGACGCACACCAACCATGATCTTTTAATCAATGTTCAGGGAGATTTATGATTTTTGATGTAATTCATGTACGAAAATAACATTTATATAGATGTCCTTTGTTGCACTTTGCATGTTTGGATACCCTTTAAATAAGAAATCTTTTTTGACAAGCATGGAAATCATATGATAAATAACAAAATTGGTAAAATCGTAACAATTGAACCTTCACAGAAGTTAAAAATGATCACAATGATACATTGATCTAATCGGAGTTCATTTTATTCAGGAGACAACCGAAGTTATGCTGGAAAGCACTTTTCGCGTTTTGTAAGTCTGGAGCAGACTCGGCGCATCACCATCCGCACTTTGTAAGTCTGGAGCAGACTCGGTGCAGCTCAGGAGAGCAACCCTCCCATTTTGTAAGTCTGGAGCAGACTCGGCGCATCATCATCCGCACTTTGTAAGTCTGGAGCAGACTCGGTGCAGCTCAGGAGAGCGATCCTCGCGTTTTATAAGTCTGGAGCAGACTCGGCGCATCATCATCCGCACTTTGTAAGTCTGGAGCAGACTCGGTGCAGCTCAGGAGAGCAACCCTCGCGTTTTGTAAGTCTGGAGCAGACTCGGCGCATCATCATCCGCACTTTGTAAGTCTGGAGCAGACTCGGTGCAGCTCAGGAGAGCAACCCTCGCGTTTTGTAAGTCTGGAGCAGACTCGGCGCATCATCATCCGCACTTTGTAAGTCTGGAGCAGACTCGGTGCAGCTCAGGAGAGTAACCCTCGCGTTTTGTAAGTCTGGAGCAGACTCGGCGCATCATCATCTGCACTTTGTAAGTCTGGGGCAGACTCGGTGCAGTTCAGGAGAACAACCCTCGCGTTTTGTAAGTCTGGAGCAGACTCGGCGCATCATCATCCGCATCTCGCGAGTCTGAAATAGGTTTGCAGTTCGGGAAAAACGATTTACATTTCATAGCAACAGGAAGGTCGTCGCCTTAGGTACGCACTTCTTTCCTCTTTCCTGAATTTTGGCTCAACTAGGCACCTATATGCTAGTTTCCCCAAAATTGGGGGCAACTGTAGACACCAGGTCCCGAGTCGGTCCAAGATTAGGATTACCCGATGATGAAAATAAAGACCAATTCATGAGCAAGAAAATAGGAATCGGTCATTTCTTTGTCAAGTCCTTTTATTTTCCTCAAAATTCTTTTAAAGTGTTCATTCTTATTTTTATTTTTATTTTTATTTTTATTTTTATTTATTTTTATTTTTATTTGTATTTTTATTTTTATTTTTATTCATGTTTTTGTATTTCAGTTTATTATATTTTCTGAAAAAAAAATTAAATTTAAAAAAAAATAAAATAAAATAAAATAAAATATCGCGAATGTCGGGCGCGGCGGCGCGTTTGCGGCAGCGCACTGGCGCTGGGCACTGGGCGCCGGGCGCTGGCGAAGCGCCCTGCGCGCTGGGCGCTGGGCGATGCGCAGCGCCCGCTGCGCGAGAAAGAGCGACGCGCAACGAGCCCCGCTGCGTGCAGCGAGATGCGCACGCTGCGCGCCAGCTCGCCCAGGATCAGCGAGAAATCTCGCCGATCCTGCCCAGTCCCAGCCGCAACCGCCCATTTCCGCCGAAATTAATGTTTTTCACTTTTTAGGCTAAAAAAATAATTTTTCCTTCCGATTTTTTTCAGATTTTATTAAATTTAATAAATATTGGTCAAATAGGGTGGTAATTAAAATTCAGAAAATGACAAAAATAATTAAAAATAAATAAAAATGTTAATTGTCCAAATTTGACTTTAGGGATTTAATTTTGGATTTTTGAGTGTGTTTTGTTGAAAATTTGTGAGGGGGAATCTTGGGGAAATCTGAGGGAAGCTGGAGAGGGCAGAGGATGGTAGGTTTTACGTGAGTGAGATTTCATTTGGGAGAGAGGGAGAAAAAATTGGTTTTGAAAGAGTAAGAAAATTCTCTCTAAAATAGATTTTTTCCTAAGTCATTTTGGGAAGAGCTTCTTGAGGGGAGTTAGTGGAGTTTGCTGGAAAAAACAAAAGGGTTCAAGGTTCTTGGATTTCATCTTTTATTATTCTCCAAAACAAAAAATATTTCTTCAATTCTCTTAATTCTTTTCTTTTACTGTACAAGTTTTCATCTTAAATTTCACTCTAGTTTTTTTTATCTCTAAAAATTTTGATTGATCTTGAAACCTTTGAGAAAGGAAAATCAATTCCTTAACTTGAATTTTCAGATCACATATCAAACAAAAAAAAATCAAATCATTTTTCTTGTTGGTGTTCTTGAGTTTTTTAGACATAAACTCAAGATTTACTTGAACACATTTTCGAGTTAAATTTTCGGATCTTGACAAGAGATTAGATCGGACTATCTTTCTTCAATATCATTTAACTCTGAGGGTAAAGATTCTTGGACCTATTTTTCATCTCATTTTTACTTTAATTTATTCATGTTAATTTATCTTAAGTTATGTTATGTTGTTATTTTTGTGAATTAATACATGTATGTATTTTTTTGGTTTGAGATCTATCTTTTTAGCATGAATATTCATCTTCTCATTTTGTCGTTGGCATAAAAATGGATAGATCTATATAATGCTAAAAACGGGATTTGTATGATTTTCTCTTTTATTATCCCCCTTTTATAATTTTGTATGCTTAAATGTTATTACCGCGTGATGCATGTTTTTCCTTTTATTTATTCACTTGATTTCATTGGCTTATTATTTTTATTATCGTTCTTATCATCATAAGAATTAATATTTATTTTTATCATCATCATTATATACATTTTTAATATAACCCTTGCTAATTAATTGTTAACCATGTGGACCTTTGCATTTGTTTGGTTTTTAATTATTTTCTGTGTTTTCTTACATAGATCTAAGGTTTCTAATATTATTTTTTCCATCGTTTCATTTCATCGTTCGTCATTATTATTATTATCATCATTACTATTATTATTGTTATTTTCATTAATATTACTATTGTCATTATTTATCATTACACATTATCATTATTATCATTATTATTATTATTATTCTTGTCGTCTTTGTCGTCATTATCACTATTTATTTAATATTATTGTTATTATTATTGCTATTATTGTTATTTTTTTTACCATTTAACGTAATATTTTAATATGTCAACTTAGCTTCATGTATCATCTAATTTACTAGTCACTCAATATGCATATTTTACCTAGTTCATTATTTTTGTTTAATTGAATTTTGTTTGGACACTAACATCAATTTTACCTGTGTTTGTTTTTTCCTTGTGTCCAATTCTTGTGTTCCCCTGTTTGAGCGTCCGTGCGAATGGAAGAGGAGACCGGAGAATTATTATTATTTTTATTGTACTTGTTATTTTTTTGTTTGTTTTACTGAGTTATTTGGCATGTAATAATTAATTAAACCATTTATTTTATGCACGCTTAATCAAAAATCACACAAAAATATTTCTACAAATAAAATTGGATTTTCTAATAAAATGGGACCAACGTCCTAGTTTTCCATCCAAAATAAATTGTCACTTTAAAATGATTTTCTTTAATTGTGCATGAGAGGACCAACGTCCTCAACATTAATAAATACCCCGTTTTATGCATGATTTATATTTTATTTACAATGGGGGTTGTATTCCGCCCCTAGTTTTGTTGTAATTTAATTTTGTCATTATTTTCATTTTTATTTATCATTTCAAATGTGATTGATGTGCGCTTTAAATTCAATGCATTAATCGTGTGAGAGGAGGGATAAAATTTTGTAATTTAAAAGCTCATTTATAATTAATCAAGACATAAATAAGTGTGAAGTTCCGAACACCATCTCTGGTTTAGACCGATAAGAGGTTAAGTTTTCCTAATTTCTCATAAATTGGGTGGCGATTCCAAAATACCTCAAAAGTGCCTAAAGGTGTTATGGCGATGGATGGTCCTTTTCAATGTTCTATTGTCAAAGGAAGTGCCGAAAAATATCTCATAACACTTAAGATCGGAAAAGACGCGAACCAATCCCTCGAATCCTAAAGTGGATTCCCGACGAGGGCCTTGCTGGTTCCGGCGCGCGTCACACATACAAAACACAACCCTAGATTAAAATCCCAAACAAGAAAAAATGAAAAAGAAAAGAAGATAAAGAATAAGAAATACAAGAAAACTTACCAATTGAGGTCAAGAGATGATCAATTTCCACCACTCTTCCTTGGATCCAAGCTAGGGCACTCTTGAGAAGAGAAAAAGAAGAAGGGAGTAGAGAAAAGAGAGAGAAATGGGAAATGAAGAACAATTTTTGCTTTTTCCCTTTTTCTCTTCCTTCTTTTATATCCTTTCCTAACCCTAGACACATGTTATTTCCTCATTGGTGGAGATTAACCACTCATACCCAACAAGCATGCACTACACAAAAATAATGCTATCCTCACTAATGAATACCCTACCAACATGTGAGTATGCACACACTAATGCCACCCATACACTCACATCCTACAACTCTACATGCATACACACTATAATAAAAACTACAAAACATGCAGTTTACCCAAAGTACCCTTACCGCATGCCAAAACACACCCAATGCACGCATGCACAAATGGCTCCAACTTCTAGGGGACAAATAGGGTGTTACATCCTGACTCCAAATAGACCCCTATCATCAAGAAAAGATCCTCAATCCTCGTAAAAATAGAGAATGAGAACTCATAACTTGCATCCATTTGCCTGAAAATAAACATTGATATCTTCATCGGGTAACTCTGATCTTGAATGCCTCAGGACCTAGTGTCTACAGGTAGTAGAGCATCGGAGTGTGAGAATTTCCAGAGGTGGCAGTGGGGTACATGCCAAAAGATCAAGGAAGCGTGCTTCAAGTGTGGTAGTATGGAGCACTGATTTGCTAATTGCCCAAAATGGATTGAGAACAATGATCAACTAGAGAGTAGAGCTAGTGGTGACAGGCCTGGGGCAACAAGAGATACTAGAGGTAGAGGTAGAACCTCTCAGGCGCCATCTATAATTGCGGAGTAACCGGCTGATGCTAGCGATTTTGCAAGGGTATATACGATGATAAGAGAGGACACAGAAGAGCCTGCAGATCCTTCCGGTAAGTGGTATTTTATTTCATGTTAATGCTTTGGCAATTGGGATGCATGTTTTCATAGCATGAAAATTTCGAGGACAAAATTTCTTAAGGGGGAGAGATTTGTAAGAACCCAAAGTAGACCCTAGTAGAATTAAAAGGATTTTGCATTGGAAAAAGGGTATTATTGTATTTATGCAAGAATGAATTTGGAATTAATTTGGACTAAATTGAATTTGGTATGAAAGGTTTTAGTAACTGACTAATAGGAATTGAGCGAGGACCAATTGAGATATTAGACAAGGATTTTAATAGAGTGAGCCAATTACAGTTTCAACCTTGGACTAGTAGGTGGGAAGCATTTAATAAGAAAGAAGAAAAGAATGAGAAAGGGAAAAGAGAGGCAAATATTTTTGGCTGTTCCCGTTCCCTCTCTCTCTTTCCTGGGTGAAGGCTTTTTCTTCTTCTTCATTTTTTGCTTCTTGCTCTTCCTTCTTTGTTGTCATCAAGAGCTGTTTAGGGCTTTATAGAGGCTTAGAGATCCTTGCAAGGTAAGTTTTATGGGATTGATCTTCTTCTTCCTGCTTTGCTCAGCTTTTATAGTCAGAATGGATTAATTGAGCTTTCTGTTGGTTGATTGTGAAAGAATTGGAAGATAAGAGGAAGAATAAGGGCAAAGAGAAAGTTGGTTCTTGAAGAAGAGGGGTTTGAAGCTGCAATTTTGAAGGTTTGGGAGTTTATATGCTTTGTTGTGTTCTATGTTTTTGTTAGAATTTCTGGAAATCTGAGTTGTTAAATGTGTTTCAATATATGTTTGAGATGATTTCTGAGCATATGTTGATAGTAAATATTTATAAGTATAGAGTAATCTATGGATTTGATGTTTCTTTTATTGAGTTTATTGCCTTTGATATCGTATTCTATAATGGTATGTGTTAAAGATATGTATGCATGATTATATGGGGTTATGTTGAAGTTATATGCCTATTGAGATGAATTTAGTTGAGTTTGGTTTCAAAAGCAAATGAGTTTTCTTTATAAATCTGGGTTTTAGTCGATCTACACGGCGATAAGAAAGTTCCATACCGCCATGTAATTGGGTTTTGGATGAGATTTTTACTTGTTCGTCTGGCCACACGGTGGTTAGAAGGGTCTTATACCACCGTGTAACATGTTACACGGCGGTTACGAGATTCCATACTACCGTGCAAAATGCTTTCTGTTTTCCAGAAGTTCTAGCTCGACATGTTACACGACGGTCAGGCTCTACTTGACCCCTATGTAAGATGTCTTACACGGTGGTAAGGATTTCCCATACAACCGTGTAAGCCATATTTTTCCAAAATGTTATTTTTGAGACCCCTTGTATGGTTTTTCTCACATGATTTATAATTGAACATGCATTGTTAAATCATTTTATGATAATTTAAAGGAACATGTGAACTACATGCTTGGTCACTTGTGTGGCTTATAAGAAATGAGTTATGATAACTTCATTTGTATATTTGTAATTGAGTAATGTTTATATAATAAACATAGAATTGTTTATGCTTGATCAGTCATAGTAGTGGATAGATAAGCATGCTTATTAAGGGTTAGAGTGTGAGTGCAGCTACAACATGTTGGCCCCTTTTTGGTCTTATGAGTCAGCCCCATTTGGGTCTATATGATTTGAGACTTCGATCTCCCCTTCTACCTTCGAGTATACATGATTCGAGACTCATGTCTCTATATGCTTTCGATACTCTGTCCTATTAGTATTAATAGTACCTATATCCATTATTTAGTGTAATATCAGGCAGATATATGTTTCTAATGATATGAGAATGGGTATATGCTACATGTTTACGTACATGAGATGACATGATATAATGTTTTTAATGTGTTTATAGTATATTGATATTTTAGTTACTTTATACTTGTGTGTATGCTCATGATGATAAAGCAAAGTTATATATATATATATATATGTATATATGTAGTTAACATGGTGTATAAGTAAAATATTGCTTGCATGTTATGAAGTTGTGGTAAGCTCAATGGTTTGTTCTTGTATTTATTTATATATGCATATCTATGTCTTCTTTTATGTTCCTATGACACCCCGAAATATACCTGTAAGCACCGTGTCCCGGAGCGGTCCGGATCAGAGGTTACCCTATGATGAAATCAGTATTCGAGCCTGTATAAATGGTTTGGATTTGGAGGTTTGAGTCCCGCGTTCCACGAGAAGTGAGTCTTTTTACCTTTCGTAGGCAGAGGGGGAGAAAATAGGGGATTTTCGAGTCAAAAAGGTAATTTTTCCTCCACAGACGGTCAGCTCATCTGTGAGGCCAGCCCGTCGCTTGGGGTCACAGACGGCCTGTGTTATTTTCCGACACACGTCGAAAAATCACCGCCCCTGTCAGAGCGCCGCCTGGTTTCCCGGAGCACGCAACCTTTCCGACACCCATCGGTGGATGTGGCAGGGCCGTCGGAGGAATCCTTGTGTCAGAAGGATTCTTCCAACGCCCACCTCCATACACCGACGCCCGTCGATCATGTCTGGCTTATAAAAGCTCCGGATTTTCACTAGAAAAGGGTTCCAAAAATTTTGAAGAGGGGAAACTCTGCCCAAATTCAAGCATATTTTCTCTTTGTTCCAGCAAACACATTTCATAAAGAAATCTCTTTTAAAGGAGGATCAAATCAATCAAAAGGAACTAAAAACTAATTAGTCTTCTTTAGATTTTGATTCCAAAAATCAGTTTTTTGAGGGGTTAAAGAGGAAATAGTCCATTTTCCTTTTTTTAATCCTTCATCTTGCTTTTCGTGGAACACGCGGGGCTCTAATCAATACAAGAATCTCACTCAAAGCAATTATCTGAGGGTAAATATTCCAGATTCCTTCCCCATATCATTTCATATTTATTCCTTATTTTTGTTGATTCTTTCAATTTTTGTCATTATTCTTCTTTATTTTGACTCTCCTTATCTCATTTTGTGTTAAAACCATTTTTTGACTTACAAAAAAGAGTCCTTTCTTCAGTTTTCTCGGAGACAGTGGTGACCGACGGGTCATCTTCTTTACCGACGCCCGTCGGTCACCCCACTCACAGACGCTCTTCCACTTGAGTGAGCGACGGACCTGTCGATCAATTTGATAGACGCCCGTCGGTCACCTAAGAAAAGCTGTCGCTGGGTTCTGTTTCCACATCTTCAAATCTTTTTTATCTCTTTCAAATCCCTTTGACTTCATTTATATTGATTCTTCTTATATTGACATCCTTTAACTTTCTGTGAGCAATGTATTGATTTCCCGGGACCATCCTGAGCTTGAGGGGTTATCTACCATATTCGGAGGATTTCGTCTGGTTTAGTTTCCTAACCTTCTTGATTATTTCCTTCATTTGTTATTCATTGGCTATTTTATTTACATGGATATACTCTTTTCATATCTCGCTAAGTATAAAAATGGATCAATATTTTATACTCAATAAAAACGAGGTTTGTATAAATGTAAGGGTCCAATGCCCTATTTTTATCCAATAAAAATCATCACAAATAAAAACATCCAATTTTAATAATGATGCAGGCGAGGACCAAAGTCCTCAAAGTAAGCAATGCCCCGATTCGTGTATGCATCGGACATTTACAAAAGGAGTTTTATTCCGCTCCTTGTATTATTGTAATTTATTTCCTTTGATATTTACTTGCCCATTTACGGCTTTCCAAATGTGAATGAAGGCGCCTTCGATTAATTGCATTGTGTGGAGAGAGAGTGAATCAATGATAATTAAAATTTGATTATAAAATAATCGAGGTAGAAATAGAGGAAAAATCCCGGGCCCAGCTCTGGTCTTTGGGTTCAAAGAGGCTAGAGGTCTACCCTCCAAGACACCTTTTTGTGCCACAAGACTTTAGCGCTAATCCTAGGCTCCTTAGGGCGAGAGGTTTACCTTTCAAGACCCCTCTGGCTAGCCCAAAATGGATACAAAGCGCAGTCTTAGGCTCTCAGAGGCAAGAGTAACTTTCCCAATGTTCTATTGGGTGGCGACTCCATGAAACCTCCTTGTTGCCAAACATAGACGCACTTGCGATTTATTGCAAGCCGTCAACGGACCCACAAATGCCCAGATCGCCCTCGAGCGGGCGGTCCCATGGGCGGCTGTGGGGATCCGGCGCGCGTCACAGTGGCTACTCCGCTGGGGAGGTTTATGGTTCGAGATTTCGATTTGAAAATACCTCGCTTAACATTTATGATTAAAATTTAATTCATAAATTCGCTTTATCTCAAAATTGCATTCGCATATCATTAGAGCCTTAGAATATGCTAGTTTGGTCCCTCTTTTAGCCCCGGTGCATTACTGAATCACGACCCCATTTTCACTCAATTTGGGGAAGTGTTAAGGATAATCACCAGCCCAAGCCACATACCTCAATGGTATATCAAAATGATGACCCGATCGGTCGCTATGCTTGTGATGAGCTAGACCTGTTGGCAGGAATCATGCTTGGGTAGCCTTAAAGAAACATCTCCCTTGTCCAAAGCTCATGTAATGGCCGTAGCTACTTTCCACAGGTGAAATGAACTCTAATTCCATGCTGCTGTATGGATCCTCGTGTATTGGGTGAGTCCAGATGTCTCGCTTGGTAACCTAGCCAAAGGATATGATACCCCGATAGGGCCATGTCAAAATTTATGGAACGTCCAAATACGTGGCGATCATTATCCATCTGCTTGTACATTAGCATAGGAGTGTCATGCTGCCGGTTTTTCGCCGTGCACCATGCATGTCCATTGGGTCCCTCGTTGACCCTTAGGCTAATCCCACCTGGGGAAGAGACTGCACGACCACGTGTGTGGGAGAAATAAGGGGGGAAGGACCTACTTGCTTGCTTGTGCTCTGTGAATGTCGTATATCACGACCATGCATTACACCTGCATTTCATGCATCATATCTAACGCCTTGTCCATGCAGCCATCATAGATATGCCCAGGTGGACTAGATCACCTACCGGACGACTGATCCGAGTTCCTTCTTCTGAGCTGTCAGATAGAGAGGGCCTTCAAGAAATTTTACCAGGAATCAGTAGTATTGTATCTCAGATGGCAAACTCGCCTAGAGGGGATGACTCCACCAGGGCCATGATTGCGGAAGAAGTGGGCCGGCGATTTGAAGAATTCGAGGGCAGAATGATGAATATGTTGACCGCCCTGGCACAGCAGAATGCTCAACAGAATCCTCCTCCTCCTCCTCCTCCCGTGAGACAGAATGAGCTAGAGGAAGAAAGGGCTGAAAGACGGGAAGAGCCTGTTAGGCCGCTGCCAGTAGAGTTGAGGTCAGTAGCCTCGGGAGAGTAGAGAAGAAGGCCTGTACTGAGGATTGATGATGATAGAGATATCGAAGATGATAGGATGAGCATTGTATCTGAGAGGGGGAAGGCACCTCAGACTGATGACTTCATTTTAAAGAAGATGGAGGAGAGGTTCGAAGCTATGGCCCGTATGCTGAGCAGAGGTCAAGGGATGAACCCAGAGGATAAGGAATTAGAGGGAGAGGACCCGATTCCCTACAACTTCAAGATGCCAGATGTGCCGAAGTTTGATGGTACTTCTAACCCGACCGCTCATGTGAAGCAATATTCTCTGGTCATGAAAGGGACCATGTTGTCTAAGAAGCAGAAAGTAGAATACTTTTGTCTGAGTCTGACCGCTCATGCCATCGACTGGTATCATGGTCTCGACCGTCGCACTAAAGAAGATTATGATCTGCTCACTGAGGAGTTTTTGAGGTAGTATGACTGTAACACCAGAATGGAGGTGACTCTAAAAGATCTTGAACTGCTCCAGCAGAAGGCCGTGGAATCTTTCCATGATTATCTAACCCGATGGAGGAACCGAGTAATGGAGATGCGGAGAAAGTCGGACACCCAGGACCAGATTCGTTTATTTATCAAGAACGCAAGCCCGTACTTGAAAGATGGTTGAAGATGAAGGGGTTGAAGGACTGGGAGTCTCTCAAGGATATAGCCATCGAACCAGACAGAGAGTTCTTGGCTCGGAAAGCTAACAATGATAATTTTGCCAAAAGGGCTAACCCCGGTGTGACGCGCGCCGGATCCCCGCGGCCGCCCGCTCGACCGCCCGCACGTGGGCGATCGGGGCAATTGTGGGTCCGTCAACAGCTTGCGATAAATCGCAAGTGCGTCTATGTTGAGCAACAAGGAGGTTTCATGGAGTCGCCACCCAATAGAACATTGGGAAAGTTTCTCTCGCCTCGGAGAGCCTAAGACTTGCGCATTTTATCCATATTGAGCCATGAGGCCTAGGATTAACGCTAAAGCCTCGTGACACAAGAAGTATCTTGGAGGATAACCTCTAACCTCTTGAGCCCAAAGACCAGAGCTGGTTCGAGACTTCTCATTTATTTATACCTTGATTAATATCATAATTAAGTTTTGAATTCATTGTTTCATCAACTTTCCACACAATGCAATTTTAATTTAAAGGCGCAATCATTCATATCAAAAGCGGTAAATGTAAGCAAAATCCAAAATAAAGCATTCAAAATAAATTACAATAACACTAGGAGCGGAATACAACTCCCATTTATAAAAATGAAATACATGCATAAAACGGGTTATTCATTAATAGTGAGAACATTGGTCCTCGCATGCATATTTATTATGAAACAATTTTGATGTGATGATTTATTTGGGTATGAAAAACTAGGACATTGGTCCCATTTTTTATTTAGAAAAAAAATGTCAAGTTAATTAATAAAAATGTTTTTGTGATTTTCTTTTTAGCGAGCCTAAATAAATAATTTTACAAGAAAATTATATGGCAAAATTAAATAAAATCTTACAAATAAAGAAAATGAATAAACCAAACGAGCCTTTTTTGGACCTCCCCGATGTGCTCGCAAAAACGCCCAAGCGGAAAAAAATTAGTTTAGACATAAAAACAAAGTACAAAAAAAAATAATGTTAGTGATTAAATCAGTTAAATCAATTAAACATACAAAATAACGAATAAAAATAAAATAAGGTGATAAAAAATGATAATGGAATCAAAAATATTAACAAACCAAAATAAAATGAGAAACATGGATTATATATAATAAATGATTAAATGATGTGATGAAAATAAAATAAAACATGTTAATTAATTAGTATATGAAAATATACACATTATGAAAATAATGATGATATGTGAAAAATAATGAATGAATAAATAAACAAATGACAATAAAATCATGTAAACAAAGGAATGATGAAAATAATAATGATATATAACAAGGTTAATTGATGTGTTCATAGTTAATACAAACTATTTACATGGCAAAAAGATTAATTTAAATTAATTAATTATTTGCATGTTAAAAATAATGAGGAATCAAAATAAATTATTTACATGTTAGGAATTAAAAAAATCAATGTTCACATGAATAAAAATCAAATCATATATATAAACAATTAAATGGAACAAATATAAGATGAATACAACAAATGAATAGATGAAAACAATAAATAAATCAATAAAAACAATAAAATATATATGAATAAATTAAATAAAAATAAAATAAAATAGAAATGGAGCCAAGAATATTTACCCTCAGAGTATTGGATTTGATGAAGGAAAAGTGATGATTTTCCGGAAAATTGCTTGAAAGAATAATCAATAAAATTAATTCTCTTTGTTTATGAAGAAAAACAAAGGAATTGATTTGTATGCTTAAGATTAAAAAGAAATTGATGTCAAAATAATGATTAATTTCTTGTGTTTATGGAGCAAAAACAAAGAAATTAATTGGAATAATTAACAATTGAAAATTGGCCTTTCAATTTCAATTAAACCTTATTAATTCAAAAAAAAAAGAAATCTGAAATTTTGAAGAGAAAAAATAGAAGAAGAATTCTGGAAAATTAGGTCTCAAAAATGTGGAGGCTCTCCCTTTTTTGATTCATCATAAAGTATTTAAAGAATAGAAAATGTTGCCCTAATTTAATTAAGGAAAACAAACCTAATTTTATTCAAATTCCTTTATTTTTGGGGATAAAATCAAGTTTTATTAATTAATAATCTATAAAAAATATTTTGGAATTTTATTTGAAGTCAAAAACCCTTAATTTTGGGATAAAAACGGATTTTTGGGTGAAAAAATCGGAAAAAAGACTGAAAAAATGGAAAATAGGGTAACAGACCCTATACCGACGGCCAGGGAGGCGTCGCTAGAGGGACGCCGCCCGTCGCTATAGAGCGACGGGGACTCACGCGGCGACCAGGCGGGATTCGCGCGCGATCCGCGCGCTGGCACTCGCGCACGAGCGCTCCGTGCGGCGCTCAGCGTGCGCGATGCTGCGCGCGCCTTTAGCGACGCGCAGCATCGGCGACGCTGAGCGTCCGCAGCGCGATGGGCGCCCAGGCGCCTGCGAGCTGGGCGCCAGCGCGCCTGCCGCAGGCGTGCTACCGCGCCCGACACTCGCGGTCCGAATTTTTTTTTTTTTTTTTTTTCTATTTTTTTTTTAAATTTTAAATTGACTAAAAAAAACATAATTTTAAGCCCCCATTTTTCAAAATTAATTTTTTTTAAATCTTTTTTATTATTTTTTAATTTTTCACTCTAAAATGCAAATTTGACGAGAAAACCATCACTTTTAACCTTTTAAGCCTGTGAAGGCAATTATCATCATTGGGTAACTTCGATCTAGGCTTACTCAGGACCCGGTGTCTACAGTTGCCCCCAGTTTATGGGAATCTAGTACACTAGTGTCTAGGTGAGCCTAAACTCAAAGAAGAAAAGGAAAGAGACGCGTACCTGAGGCGTCGATCTTCCTGCTTGATGGAATTGTAATGATAGCTGTTGCTGTCTTTTGGTTGTAGCTGGTAATGCTGTGGTCGTGCTAACCTCTTGTGGGTAGTGCCGCCATCATGCTAACCTATGTGAATTGGTAGTGCCATGGTCGTGCTAACCTTTTGTGGGTTGTGCCGCCATCGTGCTAACCGCTGTGAATTGGTAGTGCCGTGGTCGTGCCAACTTCTTGTGGGTTGTGCCGCCATCGTGCTAACCGCTGTGAATCGGTAGTGCCGTGGTCGTGCCAACCTCTTGTGGGTTGTGCCGCCATCGTGCTAACCGCTGTGAATTTGTGGTAGTGCCGTGGTCGTGCCAACCTCCTGTGGGTTGTGCCGCCATCGTGCTAACCGCTGTGAATTGGTAGTGTCGTGGTCGTGCCAACTTCTTGTGGGTTGTGCCGCCATCGTGCTAACCGCTGTGAATTTGTGGTAGTGCCGTGGTCGTGCCAACCTCTTGTGGGTTGTGCCGCCATCGTGCTAACCGCTGTGAATTTGTGGTAGTGCCGTGGTCGTGCCAACCTCTTGTGGGTTGTGCCGCCATCGTGCTAACCGCTGTGAATTTTGGAACTGTGCTCCTTTAGATGTTTGGACTGGTGTCGTCACTCGGCTTTTGTTGGTGTTCCCCGCCGATTTCTCCTGCAAGATTGTATGCATAGGAATATACAAGAAATCACGTGTGCATGATATGGAATGCAAATGCTTGCAACAATGTATAGACTGTGCCCTAGGTGGTCCATGGTTCGCTGAGGTTGTAGCCTTCCTGCTCTACAATGCCCCCTGAAACCTGAAGATCGTCGACAAGTTTTATGAAAGAGACGTCCGGTATATATCCTTGCCCCCCCTGGTCAATGATCATTTACCCGGGATTCTGTTTCATGTTCTGTGTTGTATGTTATATGATTGAAAGAAGATCATCCGAAATACCGTCGCCCTATTGCTCCAGGCATTGAACGTCATTGTTTTAAAGGTAGTGCGTCCCTTGTGGATTTTCACACTAGCTTTTCTTTGCGGGAAATGCGTCCCTTAGGGGATTTTCACACAACCCTTTGCCTAATTTTTGCCTGGAATGGATCCAACCCAATCCAGCGGCTTTTGTTCATTTTGTTTTTTTTAGAGCAGACTGCCTGTTTCCAGGTTTTCACCCTGCCCTTTGGCCTAACTTTTGTTTAGAGAGCCAGTTACGGTTTTCATCTCTAACGGCCTTTTTTTTTTTTTTTTTTTTTTTTACAGCTGCAGGAAAAGTTGGAGCTACCATTAAAGCCCCTTCTTAGGGTAATCAGCAGTTATTCTCTGAGACATTTTCTCTTTAGCATCGGTCGCATTGTATGGCATATCTTGATAAATGTGTTGCTAGATTGGGTGAAGTAGCAGATAGGGATCTGGTTCTTGGAAACCATCTATTGTGCTTGATAACTTAGAGGGATTAACGATGTAGTGAGACGTTCCCTATCCTTTCGAGGTGAAGCCTTGTCTTTAGCCTTTGCTTCTCCATATTATTGGACTGGACTTCTAGAAAAACTACTATACCTCTTTTTTTTTTTTTTTGGGAGTCATTCTGTAACTTTAACCAGCGTATATATAGAAAATGGACACCTAGCCCTGCAATTGATAATAGGACTTGGCCACTAAGGCACCTGGCCGGCGAGAGCCGTAGTAAGGACTAGTTCAGATTTGTATAGACTTTAAGCAATATCTTCCTTTTTAGAACAGAACTAGGAAATAATATCAATGAATGAATTTAGTTTTATTTCATTTCACAACATTGTGCTTGTTTCAATACAATTTCAATATACGTAATCACCATTTAACACTGATTCGAAAATGTCAAACTGCATTCATTCATAGAGCCAAATCTTGATAGCATCAACTCCTGTTACCAATCAGCCCTCTCGGGTTTTCTTGATTGGATATTTTCTCTCAAGCCTCTAATTTTTGACCAGGATGCCTTTTTTCGGTTTTCACCCTGACGAGGCGCCCAATTTTAGCAAGGCCGCCTTTTTCGATTTTCGACCCGCGGGCTTTTATTCCCTTCTTTTGATTTTTAAGTCTTTAGCCATGGACCCATTTTTGAGTCTACTAATACTGATCATCTTCACCACTTCTGTCATTGCTATCCTGGATAACCGTCTCTGAAAAACAACGGAGCCTTCTCATATCGGCTTGAACTTGCCGCATTATACTCATTTGCTGAAAGATAGAATCTCCCTCTTTTCACGGTGGCTTTTTGGCTTCCTTCCTGGATGATCTCTTGATCTATCCTTGTCTGATGTGTTTAACTGCTGATGCCATTGTTGCACTAGCTGACTTCTAAAAATTTAGGCTTCCATGGTTGTGCTTAAAGATTTGATCTCTACCACGCTCGGATATACTGCCTCTGCCCCCCTTATAAAAGGTGAATTTTTTAGAGGTTATAATGGTGATTCTCTTGCCTGGGAATGGGAAAGACAGCTTCTCTGTCCAACCTTTGTAGTTTTGGATCTACTTGGTTGAGATCTCCTTGTTAGCAGCCTCTCTTGCCCCATTAGCTTGAGGGAAACACAGAGAGGACTTGTGGTCCTTAATGTCACCTCTGGAGCAGTTTCCTAACTTTAACCATGAATTGCTCTTTCGCACTTGACCCATGTGTAGAGTAGGAGGCTGCCTTAGCATGACCCTATTCGTTGGGATTGTAAGGAACACCTTTCCTGTGATGTCTTCTTCCAAGCTCGAGCAACCTGTACCTATTGCAAGTCGATACAATCTTCGTGGTCCTTTTTGGTCATCAAGAAAAAAGGCAAAATACAAGCATGTGTAAATCAACGGGATTTGAGGAGACCTTGCCTCCAAATAGCATTCGCTTACCCCCTGATTAATTCTCTCTTTTCTTCTCCCTCTCTTTTTATTTTTTTTTTGTTTTTTTTTTTGTTTATTTTTTTTTTTGTCTTTTTTGTTTTTTTTTTGTTTTTTTTTTGTTTTTTTGTTTTTTTTTTTATATATTATTTTTTCTTTTGTTTGTTCTTCTTTTTTTTTTTTCTTTTCCTTTTTCTTTTGACGATTTTTTTTTATATATATTTTTCGCTCCCCAATAAGCTCTGCTCAAATCTTGAAGTTTTACACATGCGTGCACCTTTCATCTTAACCATTGGGGTTATTGTTATTCCATCAAGTCGGGCATTGCATTTCAGTATGAATTTTGGTCCTGTTTCTACTGACGGATCTCCACTTTCAGCCATTTCTACCTATTTCAGCTTGAATCTTCTGAGCTTCTTGTGTCATCTGTCCATGATTAGGATATGTTTAGCATAGCATTTTCGACAACTTCATAAGCACATCTTCATGGGTCCAGGCAAAGACTTTTTCGTATCTTGTTTTAATTCTCTCAAATTTTCTCACTCTTCAAAAGTTATGTCAGATGCCATCAAGATTTTTGAGGTTCCAAGAATAAATAGAGTAGCATCAATCGAGCCAATGTCAAATATAAATGAATTATGATCATGTGTAATGAAATCGTTAAAAACATCACACAAATGAAGGAAATTGTTTGATTCACTAATAAAACTAGAAAACGTCATTAATATTAAAAACAAGTTCAGAACTAAGAAAGAGAGTCTAAACTATCATCTTCCTCTTTCTGCCAACGCAGGTGTTGTTGCCAACGGTCTCTAATTAACTTCGGGGCCCATCCTTCCTTCCTTTGACTCCTTGTCGATGAGGCCTTGAACCCGCTCCCTCAAAGCTCGGCATTCATTAGTGTCATGTCCAGCCTGCTGATGATAGATGCAATATTGACCTACCCGATGACCTGGACGCCCTTGGCTTTTATAGGGTCTAGCTCGTTTTGATTGCAACTTCCCTTGCTTAACAAAATAGGCAAAATGCTTTGACAAAGGCTTTTCTAAGATGATGCAGTCATTTCGGGTCACCTCCCTAGCTGGCATCTTCATGTCTCCACCACTTATTCGGCTGCTATTGCACTGACTTAGGCACCCTTCAATAATTCTAGATGGCAGATCTTGGACTTGCTTCCTCGGGATTTTCCAGTCATTAAATAGACCTGTGGGGTACTGATGAGAATCCATTATCCCATAACCCATAGTTGGCTTAGTTGACGTCCTCTGAGGGAAAGATCCGTCAAAACCAAAGCAATATTTCTGGGCCACTCCAGCCACCGGCATTTTTTTGATCTTTTGAATGCCGACGGTATTGTCACTTCTGCATAGACCACTTTTCCTCTCTGAATTTATCGTAATCAAGGCGAGTTTCTTGTTGGCAGCTTGGGCAGTAGCACGTTTGGATCGCTGAATTGCCTCCTCGAGAATGTCCATTCTTTTCTTGGGGTCACCCTGTGTCGTCATCTTAAACCCCTCATTACAAACATGTCCTTTGTCTTTTTTCCTTGACTGCAGAACACAAGGCATCTTTCCTCTGAACCCGATTCTTGGCATGTATGCTATTGCAGCTAGACCCTGTTTGCTCTGTGGCATGGAAAAATCAGTATGCTGTGCCTTGGTAGACGGTGTCATTGTGGCAGCCAAGTCTTCCTTTATAGTCTTCAACCTGGCTTCAAATTCTTTCAGCCTGCTCTCTAAGTCTTGTGCCCTCCTATCCATTTCATCAATAATGAGGGCATGGGTTGCACCCGGTCTTCCTGATGGGTTGGTCATGTTACTTTCTATCAAATGTTGTAAAAGATGACGACTTGTCGTTCTCTGAGCCCACGTATTCTGATCCTCAGAAAGAAAATAAATTGCTAATTAATCACCTGTCAAGACCTTTAGACCACCTGGACAAATCTATAATGGCTGCAAAAAATACCTGTTAAGATGATGCATGAATGACATGTAAGATGCATGATCGTGCTATGCAACATAGACAAACTCATGCAAGTAGATAGATCCTTCCAACCTCATATCTCTCACACACGTGGTAATGCGGTCTCTTTCCTAGGTGGGCTTGATCCATGGGTTAACGGGGAACCCAATGGACACGTATGGTGCGCGGTGAAAAACCGACAGCATAACACTCCTATACTAATGTACAAGCGGATGGATAGTGATCGTCATGTATTTAGACGTTCCACAAATTTCGACATGGCCCTACCGGGGCATGGAAGCCTTTGGCTAGGTTACCAAGCGAGACATCTGGACTCACCCAATACATGAGGGTCCATACAGCAAGCATGGAATTAGGGTTCATATCATCTGTGGAAAGTAGCTATGGCCATTATATGAGCTTTGGACAAGGGAGATGTTACTTTAAGGCTACCCAAGCATGATCCCTGCCGACGGGTCTAGCTCATCACGAGCGTAACGACCGATCGGGTCACCATTTTGATATACCATTAAGGTACGTGGCTTGGGCTGGTGATTATCCTTAACACTTCCCCAAATTGAGTGAAAATGAGGAGGTGATTCAGGAACGCACCGGGGCTAAAAGAGGGACCAAACTAGCGTATTCTAAGGCTCTAATGAGATGTAATGCAGTTTTGAAAGAAGATGAAATTTTTAAATTAAAACTCAATTATGATTTTTAATCAAGGTACTTTCGAATCGAAGTCTCGAGTATGTCCCCAGTGGAGTCGCCACTGTGACGCGTGCCGGATCCCCGCGGCCGCCCGCTCGACCGCCCGCACGTGGGCGATCGGGGCAATTGTGGGTCCGTCAACAGCTTGCGATAAATCGCAAGTGCGTCTATGTTGAGCAACAAGGAGGTTTCATGGAGTCGCCACCCAATAGAACATTGGGAAAGTTTCTCTCGCCTCGGAGAGCCTAAGACTTGCGCATTTTATCCATATTGAGCCATGAGGCCTAGGATTAACGCTAAAGCCTCGTGACACAAGAAGTATCTTGGAGGATAACCTCTAACCTCTTGAGCCCAAAGACCAGAGCTGGTTCGAGACTTCTCATTTATTTATACCTTGATTAATATCATAATTAAGTTTTGAATTCATTGTTTCATCAACTTTCCACACAATGCAATTTTAATTTAAAGGCGCAATCATTCATATCAAAAGCGGTAAATGTAAGCAAAATCCAAAATAAAGCATTCAAAATAAATTACAATAACACTAGGAGCGGAATACAACTCCCATTTATAAAAATGAAATACATGCATAAAACGGGTTATTCATTAATAGTGAGAACATTGGTCCTCGCATGCATATTTATTATGAAACAATTTTGATGTGATGATTTATTTGGGTATGAAAAACTAGGACATTGGTCCCATTTTTTATTTAGAAAAAAAATGTCAAGTTAATTAATAAAAATGTTTTTGTGATTTTCTTTTTAGCGAGCCTAAATAAATAATTTTACAAGAAAATTATATGGCAAAATTAAATAAAATCTTACAAATAAAGAAAATGAATAAACCAAACGAGCCTTTTTTGGACCTCCCCGATGTGCTCGCAAAAACGCCCAAGCGGAAAAAAATTAGTTTAGACATAAAAACAAAGTACAAAAAAAAATAATGTTAGTGATTAAATCAGTTAAATCAATTAAACATACAAAATAACGAATAAAAATAAAATAAGGTGATAAAAAATGATAATGGAATCAAAAATATTAACAAACCAAAATAAAATGAGAAACATGGATTATATATAATAAATGATTAAATGATGTGATGAAAATAAAATAAAACATGTTAATTAATTAGTATATGAAAATATACACATTATGAAAATAATGATGATATGTGAAAAATAATGAATGAATAAATAAACAAATGACAATAAAATCATGTAAACAAAGGAATGATGAAAATAATAATGATATATAACAAGGTTAATTGATGTGTTCATAGTTAATACAAACTATTTACATGGCAAAAAGATTAATTTAAATTAATTAATTATTTGCATGTTAAAAATAATGAGGAATCAAAATAAATTATTTACATGTTAGGAATTAAAAAAAACAATGTTCACATGAATAAAAATCAAATCATATATATAAACAATTAAATGGAACAAATATAAGATGAATACAACAAATGAATAGATGAAAACAATAAATAAATCAATAAAAACAATAAAATATATATGAATAAATTAAATAAAAATAAAATAAAATAGAAATGGAGCCAAGAATATTTACCCTCAGAGTATTGGATTTGATGAAGGAAAAGTGATGATTTTCCGGAAAATTGCTTGAAAGAATAATCAATAAAATTAATTCTCTTTGTTTATGAAGAAAAACAAAGGAATTGATTTGTATGCTTAAGATTAAAAAGAAATTGATGTCAAAATAATGATTAATTTCTTGTGTTTATGGAGCAAAAACAAAGAAATTAATTGGAATAATTAACAATTGAAAATTGGCCTTTCAATTTCAATTAAACCTTATTAATTCAAAAAAAAAGAAATCTAAAATTTTGAAGAGAAAAAATAGAAGAAGAATTCTGGAAAATTAGGTCTCAAAAATGTGGAGGCTCTCCCTTTTTTGATTCATCATAAAGTATTTAAAGAATAGAAAATGTTGCCCTAATTTAATTAAGGAAAACAAACCTAATTTTATTCAAATTCCTTTATTTTTGGGGATAAAATCAAGTTTTATTAATTAATAATCTATAAAAAAATATTTTGGAATTTTATTTGAAGTCAAAAACCCTTAATTTTGGGATAAAAACGGATTTTTGGGTGAAAAAATCGGAAAAAAGACTGAAAAAATGGAAAATAGGGTAACAGACCCTATACCGACGGCCAGGGAGGCGTCGCTAGAGGGACGCCGCCCGTCGCTATAGAGCGACGGGGACTCACGCGGCGACCAGGCGGGATTCGCGCGCGATCTGCGCGCTGGCGCTCGCGCACGAGCGCTCCGTGCGGCGCTCAGCGTGCGCGATGCTGCGCGCGCCTTTAGCGACGCGCAGCATCGGCGACGCTGAGCGTCGCCTTTGCGTCCGCAGCGCGATGGGCGCCTGGGCGCTGGGCACCCAGGCGCCTGCGAGCTGGGCGCCAGCGCGCCTGCGCGCTGCCGCGCCCGACACTCGCGGTCCGAAATTTTTTTTTTTTTTTTTTTTTTTTTCTATTTTTTTTTAAATTTTAAATTGACTAAAAAAAAACATAATTTTAAGCCCCCATTTTTCAAAATTAATTTTTTTTAAATCTTTTTTATTATTTTTTAATTTTTCACTCTAAAATGCAAATTTGACGAGAAAATCATCAGTTTTAACCTTTTAAGCCTGTGAAGGCAATTATCATCATTGGGTAACTTCGATCTAGGCTTACTCAGGACCCGGTGTCTACACCCGGTCAAGGAAACAGTAAGGCAACGGGTCCCAGTAATAGCACCAGAAGAACAGGTGAGGTGTCTGCTACTGAGGTAACCACCCAGAGGAAGTTTTTGAACTTGGGGAGACCATTATCTTTGGTCTTGAGAAGGTTAATGAAGGAGGGAAAATTACAGCCCTTAGCTCCTAGACCTGCTATGACACAGGGAAAGCCTGGGCACAAAGATAATGGATTCTGTGCGTTTCACCAGCACTTAGGCCATATCATAGATAAGTGCAAAGCGCTGCGGCTCTCTATCCAAGACTTGATTGATAGCAAGCAAATTTCTGACCCTGAGAAGAGGGAAACTGAGAAGAAGCCCGGTTATAATACCATACCACCACCCATGTTTATGATCGGATCTAGCTTGCCATAGTGGTACGTGCTACAAGATCTATATGGGAGCGAGAATTTTGCTGCTGATTATTCCGAGGATAGAGAGATTAAAGCAGTCGTGGCGACCCTTGATTGCTGGTCTAGCAGTGAGAGCGGTGGAGAAGCCGAGGAGGAGGGAGAGATGAACCTTAATTTGTGGGGGTCCGATGGAGACAAAGAAGAGATAGGGGCTGTAACGAGGAGTGGAAGAGTGGTCCCTAAGACTATGAGGCTACCTGAGCCAGTGCAAACGCCAGTAGAGAAAGAGCCAGAGGAGAATCAGATTGTCAAACAGTTGAAGAAGACTGCAGCTCAAATATCCATTTGGGATCTTTTGAGACAGTCCCCCTCTCATAGGCAGAAGGTAGTAGAGGCTTTGGTTGAGGCCACAGTCGCCACCACAATTTCCCCATCAGAGCTTTTGGGCTTAGTTAAGGGAGGATCCGAGGAGAGATTGGTCTTTTCTGATGCCGACCTACCGGTCGAAGGCCGCAATCATAACCGACCCCTATAAATCAAAGCACAGATTAACAATAAGCACACTGCTTACAATATGGTAGACGATGGGTCTTATATCAATGTATGCCCTTTGATAGCTCTGCAGGCTTTTGGTTTAAACGAGGATATGCTCAGTGGATCAGATCTGACTATCACAGCCTATGATAATTCAAGAAGGCAAGCCTCGGGAACCTTTAAGACCTTGGTCAAGATAGGACCCATTAAAGTGGAGGTAGAATTTGTAGTTCTGCCCATTCCAACTAACTTCTCAGCTCTGCTCGGGAGACCCTGGTTTCACAAATTAGGAGGAGTGCCATCCACGCTGCATCAAATGATAAAGTTCCCACATGAAGGGGAGGTGGTGACTATCAAGGCAGCCAGGGAGAACCAGGTCTCAGCGCTTGAAATAGCTAATCAGCCATTTAGTGGCTTCCATGTGTCCATAATAAGAGAAGAGCACGGGTCAGTGGATAACCCAGCTGTGGTTAATATGATGAAGAAGATGCACTATCTCCCTGGGGCTGGTTTGGGCAGAAATTCTCAAGGAGTGCACACCGCGATCACCACTCGAGGTCAGAAGAACAGGAAAGGTCTGGGGTACAGAGGCGGCTTCGGCAAGAAGAAGGCGGCGGATAAGATCCCTCACATTTCAGAAAGCTTTGTACCAGCATCCTCAGTTTGTGTTTATACTGGCGAAGACGAGCTGCAATGGGTGAAGGGGAGGATTATCCCTGGGTTCGAGTTCTTTAACGATGTATTTGACTGGCATGTCAGATTTATCAAGACTGCTGAGAACTTCTGGGATGAGGAGGTCATGACTCAGGATATCACTTGGGACAGATGTGAGCCTGAAGAGGTCATTACCGAGAAGATGATAGCTGCCAGGCTGAAGGGGAAAGAGAAAATAGCAGAATTAGAACTGGAGATGGGGGATTTGAAGATTTCCTCAGACGTGCCTGAAGGGCCTCTGCTGAATCAGGAAGCCAATGGGCAAGCTGCAACAGTATCAACCTCCGGAGTGGCAGAAGAAGACTCTAGCTTAGAATGTCTTTTTATTCCAGAACTTTTTTATGATGTAAATGACAATTATAATATTATTAATAAGGCAAACGATTTCTCTTATTTGTGCGATGTTTCTAATGGTTTCAACATGCATGAACATGATCATATTCCATCAATTTTTGACATTGATTCCACTGATACAACGCCTTTTAATCTTGGAGCCTCGGAAAATCCGAAAGAAATTCTAATAGTATCAAATATAACTCCTGAGGAGAGAAAAAATTTTGAGAGAATAATAAGAAAACATGAAAAAGTCTTTGCCTGGACCTATGAGGACATGCCAGGAATTGATTGAGACGTGGCAGAACATGCTATCCCGACTTATCCGGACTATAAGCCTGTGAAACAGAAGTTGAGAAGACTCAGGCCATAATGGGCTGACAAGGTCAAGGAGGAAATTCGGCAGCAGATTGAAGCCAAGTTTCTTGTTGAGGTGCAGTATCCTACATGGTTGGCAACTGTGGTCCCTGTAGTGAAGAAGAATGGAAAGGTCAGGGTGTGTGTGGATTATCGAGATCTTAACAAGGCCTGCCCTAAAGATGATTTTCCACTACCCCACATCGATGTGTTGATAGATAGCGCCGCCAATTGCGCGATGTATAGCTTTGGAGATGGTTATGTGGGCAACAACCAGATCCTGAACAAAATAGCTAACCGGGTTAAGACCGCTTTCATCACAGAATGGGGGACCTACGCCTACCGAGTCATGCCTTTCGGCCTGAAGAATGTAAGGGCCACATACCAGAGGATGGCGACCAAGATCTTAAGCGACCTGATCCACAAAGAAGTAGAAGTGTATGTCGATGACATGATGGTCAAGTCAACCACCCGAGAGGGACACTTTGAAGCTCTAGAAAAGTTCTTCACCAGGATTGACAAGTATAATCTGCGACTTAACCCCAAGAAGTGAATTTTCGGAGTAACTTCAGGAAAACTTTTAGGACATGTTGTCAGCCAGAGGGGAATAGAAATTGACCCGGACAAGGTGAAGGCCATCAGAGAGATGCCTGTGCCGCAAAAAGATTATAGGGTGTATATTGTGTATGGTGCTTTGTAAAGGATTAGTCAAGATTTGGACATGTGGGAGCATAGGAGTGTGACGCATGGCTTTGGTGGGTGGGCATTAAATGAAAAGGATGAGAGAGGGAAGGCAATGCAGAAAAAGAGGAGAAGCTTCCAATGGAAGCTGTTTTGCCCCTCTTTCCTCACTTTCCCGTTCTCTCTACTCTCCCTTTTTACCATTTTCTACTCCCCACCCACTCTTGTGCACTTCCTTGAGTGTTTGAAGTTGGATTTTCCAAGGTTTGAGCTCAGGTTTAGAGGTAAGTGGCTTGGATTTTTGGGAATTTCTTTGGGTTCTTCTTCTCCTTCATCATTTCTGGTTTTGGTTGTGTAATGCATGGCTTAACTTGGGTGTGTTTTTGGCTAGGTTTTTATGCAAGAATCGAAAGATAAAAGAAAGAGCTAGGGAAAGGAAAAAGTGGTGTCTTGAAGAGTTATGGATTGAAGCGTCCTTTTGAGGTTTTGGAGTTGTCTTGGCTCTTTTCTCAATTTGGGATTAATTTCATGTGTGTGTATTAGTGTTTGATTTCTGGAAATTTTGGGTGCTTTGACTTGAGTTTAAGCATGTAAATGATGGGTAATGATGTTAGTAATGCATGATTTGTGTTCTAGATGAGTGTATGTGAGATTTGATGGTGAAATTGTATAAGTCGGGTAAATACTATTCTTGGTGTTCATAATCTGCAAATTTTGAAGTTTATCTTGAATGACTTGTTCAATCTTGTGATAATTGAGTGTATTCTGATCATGAGCATGTTATAAGTTGCAATTGAGTGATAAAGTAAGAGTTTATGCATGATTGTGTGGTTTTTGATGGTTGTATGTGTAATAGAGCTGGAAAGTACAGATTTTGGGCAAATCTGGGTTCTGTCGCGATCGCGACAGAGAACGAATTTGCTCTCTTATGCTGGAGAACCCTCTATCACGAGCGCAACATTTTCATGAGCACGACAGAGAGATCAGTAGGCCGAGTCCTCAACGCGAGCATGCGGTCCAGCATGCGCGCGAGGAGGAAGTGGCCAGTGTAGACACCGGGTCTTGAGGATGTCCAGGTTAGAGTTACCCGATGAAGAGATCCATGTTGGTTTCCGGATAAATGGATGGAATTCAAAAGTTTTGATCTTTCGGTTTCACAAAGATTAAAATCTTTTTCGCTATAGCGTGAGGTTTTGAAAGAGTTTGGGAAATTTTGCTTGAAATGGGAATTTTTTCTCCACAGACGGGATGGCCATCTGAAGTAGGGACGCCTGTCCCTACTTGGGGTTATCCCCGTCTCTATTCATAGTAGGGACGGTCCATCTGTAGTTAGGGACGGACACATGTCTGAGTAGGGACGCCCGTCCCTAGTCCCACGATACGGCCCGTCTGTAGCTAGGGACGGACACATGTCTGAGTAGGGACGCCCGTCCCTAGTCCCGCATTAAGGCCCGTCTATAGCCAAATTTCCATACGTGCCCTTAGTAGGGACGCCCGTCGGTAGTTGCAGGGATGCCCGTCGGTAGTGGATCTGATCAGTTATCGCCGGATTTTATAAAATTTTATCACTTATCTTTCAAATTTTGGGTAAGATTTGGTTAAAAAATTGATTTTTAAAACTCCTTTTAAAATTCAAACATTAAACTAATTGTGACGCGGGCCGGATCCCCGCTGCCGCCCATGGGACCGCCAGCTTGAGGGCGATCGGGGCATATGTGGGTCCGTTGACAGCTTGCAATAAATCGCAAGTGCATCTATGTTGGGCAACAAGGAGGTTTCATGGAGTCGCCACCCAATAGAACATTGGGAAAGTTTCTTTCGCCTCGGAGAGTCTAAGACTGCGCTTAGTATCCATTTTGGGCCAGCCAGTGGGGTCTTGGAAGGTAAACCTCTCACCCTAAGGAGCCTAGGATTAGCGCTAAAGTCTCGTGGCACAAAAAGGTGTCTTGGAGGGTAGACCTCTAGCCTCTTTGAGCACAAAGACCAGAGTCGGGTCCGGGATTTCTCATCTATTTCTACCTGGATTATTTTATGATCAATTTTTAATTATCATTAATCCGCTCTCTCTCCACACGATGCAATTTTAATTTAAAAGCGCAAATATTCACATTGAAAGCGATAAGATAAACATATCAAAAATAACATCAAATATAACTTACAATAATACCAGGAGCGGAATACAACTCCCTTTTAAAGGTGCAAACGTACATAAAACCGGGGAATTCATTAATTATGAGGACTTTGGTCCCCGCATGCACAATTAAAGAAAACATTTTGGATGTGATCATTTATTTGGGATGAAAATTAGGACATTGGTCCCACTTATTATGAAAAATCCAAATGAATTTATTAGAAATATTTGTGTGGTTTTTATTCATGCGTGCATAAAAAAATATTTTATTCAATGAATATATACAAGGAAATATAAATAAAATGAGAATTGAAAATGTGCAATGAAAATACCAAAGACCGCATATCCTCCTTCTCGTGCATTGGTGCTCAAATGAGAATAAAACAATGATTTGTAACCAAAAATAAAATAGAAGAGATTCATGCTAGAAATTAACCTAAAGAGATGAGATGACATAAAGGATAATATGTATAATGACCATATAACATGCCTAAGATACTATAACATGCATAAGAAATAATTATGATGCAATTTAACAAGCATAAAGTGACATAACATCATGGCAAATGTAATTTATTAATAATGGTGATTAACATGCATGAAAGATTAGTAACAATCAATTTTAATACTCCTAAGATGTGCATGAAAACATAAGATAAGAATAATAAAACTTAACATGCATAATAAAGCCTAAAGTAATATCTAACATAAAGGCATAAGAAAAGAAATTTGAAATTTAACATACATGCAAAATATGAACAATGACATTAATGGTAATAATGATACTAATACCTAATGACATCAATAAATGAGTGTAATATAAATTATAATAATAAAACTAGCATTTATAACAATAATATCCATAATAAACATCAATGGATGTAAAGAACATTAACAACCTAAATTGAACATCCATAATGACATAAAAATAAACACCTTGACATGAAAATGATATGATAAATTTGAAAGAATTAACTTGTTAAATAAGTAATTGAAGATAAAAGAAGAAGAAAAATATGGAGACTAAAAGAATTTACATGTTTAATATGTTAATTGGAAGCAAAAATAAATGAAATTAAAAAGAGAATTAATGAGTAAAACCAAGAATAATTACCCTCAAATTCAGTTTTGAAGAATTGCAGGTAGAAGTGTGGAATTTCTTGTCTTCTCTTGTGAAAATGTTTAGAAAATAGCTTGAAAACTTGAAGAAAAACTCTTGGAAACAAGTGTGTAAGATGGATTTTTTTTCTCAACTCAAAAGCTCCCAAATTCAGTTTTTTCCTTTCCAAGGGTTCGTAGTTCGTCCTCCCCTAAATCTGAATTTTTTCCAGTGTTTTAACCCTCAAAAACTACCCAAAAACCACCCAAAACCGTCCAATAAAAATCAAGTGGGAGCTGAAAAATGGGCGAAATCAGTGCCCTAACGCCGAAAATCGGCATCACGCCGCGCAGAAACGCGGAGAGTGCGAGCAATCCGCGCACAATGTGCGCGGAGCGAGCGACGCCCAAGGCGTCGCTCGAGCAGAGAGACCGACGCCCTTGGCGTCGATTGCGCTCCGCGCACGCACAATAGCGACGGCGCCTTGCCGTCGCTGTTCCGTCGCGAATGATTTCCCCTCTATTTTTATAACCATTTTTCAACCATTTTTCACAGCTTTTTTTTTTTAAAAAATAAAATACCCTCAACTTAAAACACAATTTTTCTTCTCCAAAATAATTTTAAAAAATATTTTTAAAAAATTTTTAAAATACAATTTTTACTCATCGAAAAGACAAGGAAAAACACTTCCGAACTCCAATTTCTTATAAGCCGGCATAGCTAAATTTCATAATCGGGTAATCCTGATCAAGGCTACTCGGGACCCGGTGTCTACAGTTGCCCCCAATTTTGGGGAGGTTAGTGCATGGGTGCCTAGGTGAGCCAAAATTCAGGAAAATGAAAGAAACGCGTACCTGAAGCGGCGATCTTCCTGCTGGATGGAGTTATGATGATTGTTGTTGCCTTCTTTTGGTTGTAGCTGGTAATGTCGTGGTCTTGCTAACCTCTTGTGGGTAGTGCCGCCATCATGCTAACCGCTGTGAATTGATAGTGCCGTGGTCATGCTAACCTCTTGTGGGTAGTGCCGCCATCGTGCTAACCGCTGTGAATTGGTAGTGCCGTAATCGAGCTAACCTCTTGTGGGTAGTGCCACCATCGTGCTAACCGCTGTGAATTGATAGTGCCGTGGTCGTGCTAACCTCTTGTGGGTTGATAGTGCCGTGGCCGTGCTAACCTCTTATGGGTAGTGCCGCCATCGTGCTAACCACTGTGAATTTTTGAGCTGTGCTCCTTTAGATGCTTGGACTGGTGTCGTCACTCGACTTTTGTTGGTGTTCCCCGCCGATTTCTCCTGTAAGATTGTATGCATAGGAATATACAAGAAATCACGTGTGCATGATATGGAATGCAAATGCTTGCAAAAATGTATAGATTGTGCCCTAGGTGGTCCAAGGTTTGCTGAAGTTATAGCTTGTCTGCTCTACCATACCCCCTGAATCCTGAGGATCGTCGACAAGTTTTCTGAAAGAGACGTCCTGTGTATATCCTTTGCCCCCATGGTCAATGATCATTTACCCGGGATTCATGTTCTGTGTTGTGTGTTAACTGATTGAAATAGGATTATCTGCAGTAACGCTGCCCTATTGCTCCAGGCATTGAACGTCATTGTTTTAAAGGTAGTGCGTCCCTTGTGGATTTTCACACTAGCTTTTCTTTGCGGGAAATGCGTCCCTTAGGGGATTTTCACACAACCCTTTGCCTAATTTTTGCCTAGAATGGACCCAACCCAATCCAGCGGCTTTTGTTCATTTTATATTTTGTTTTTATAGGGCAGACTGCCTTTTTCATCTCTAACGGCCTTATTTTTTATTTTTTTTTTTATTTTTTTTTAGAGAAGGTTATCATCAAAGCTTCTGTTAAGAGCAAAAAGCACATATCCAATGAAGGACTGAGCAATAATCATCAGATGAACAATGGTATATTTCATTTTCAAACAGAACTAAAAGATCAATGAAAATATATTCTTTTATTCATTGCAAAATTGTGTACATTTCTATATGATTTCATCATACATGATTCTCATTTTACAAGAATTCAAAAGCATATGACTACACCTAATCTCGGAGTGGATTTTGTCAGCATCAAACTCCTGTTATGAATCGGCCCTCTCGGGTTTTCTCGATTGAATATTTCTCTTGGCCCTTAACTTTTGCCCAGGATGCCTTTTTTCGGTTTTCACCCTGACAGGGCGCCCAATTTTAGCAAGGTCGCCTTTTTTTCGGTTTTCGACCAGCGGGGCATTTATTCTCTTTTTTTTATTATTTTTTTGGTCTTTAGCCATGGAACCTTTTAAGTCTATCGACATTGACCGGGTCCTTGAACTCATTCCCATCACTGTCTGCTAAAATTGATGCTCCTTTTGTTAGTAACTTCTTCAAAATGAACAGACCTTCCCAAGTGGGTCTGAATTTTTCGCGTATGTCTGGCACTCCCGGCCTCATCATCTTAAAGACCAAGTCTCCCTTTTTCAACGGATGCTTTCGTACTTTCTTGCAAAAAGACCGAGCCAGCCTCTTTTGATAAACTTGGTTGTGGTAATAGGCTCGTAACCTATCTTCATCCAACAGATTTAGCTGTGACAAACGTTGTTGTGCCCATTCTGCTTCAGGAGTCTCAGCTTCCATGACTACCCTCCATGACTTTAGCTCAATTTCAACCGGTAGGACTGCTTCAGTTCTATATACCAGAGAGAATGGTGTTGCCCCCATAGAGGTTTTGACTGTTGTTCTATAACCCCAAAGTGCGAAGGGTAGCTTTTCTTCCCAATTCTTGTAGTTCTGAACCATCTTGGCCAAAATTCTCTTCACATTCTTATTCGCCGCTTCAACTGCACCATTTGCTTGAGGACGGTAAGGAGAAGACTTATGATGTTGGATCCCATATTTCTGGAGCATCTGTTTAGTCTCTGCTAGGAATTACACCCCATTATCAGACACAATGTGATGTGGGAGACCATATCTGCATATCAAATTCCGCTCAATGAACTTAGCCATATCCTTTGCATCAACCTTCTTGAAAGATTCAGCCTCAACCCACTTAGTGAAGTAGTCAATGGCAACTATGATGAATCTATGCCCATTAGAAGCCGTAGGATGGATTTCTCCTATGATGTCTATTCCCCACACTGCAAATGGCCATGGAGATGTTAAGTTATGTAACTCTGAAACTGGCACATGCGTCAAATTCGCGTACTGTTGGCATAACTGGCATTGTTTCACAAATTTTGAACAATCTGTATCCATTGTGAGCCAATAAAACCCTTGGCGCATGATCTTCTTTGCTAAGGCTAAGCCATTCATGTGAGCTCCACAAACCCCGGCATGAACCTCTTTCATATCTCTTTTAGCTTCTTTCTCTGCCAGACATCTTAACTGGATACCATCAGCTTGCCTTTTGTACAAAGTGCCATTAACACTGATGAATTGAGTGGATAACTTCCTGATCATTCTTTGGTCCTTCTCAGTGGCTTCCTCTGGAAAGACTGATCTCTCTAAATAATTCTGAATGTCATAATACCATGGATTTCCATCAGTGGCCTCAATGTCCATCATCTGTTCAGCTTCAAAGCAAGATCTTTTCGAACTATAAATCAGCACGGGTTTCATCGCAACTCTTGTTGGGTTATCCCACATAGACACTAATGTTGCTAGAGCATCAGCTAACTGATTTTCGTCTCTGGGGATGAAGTGAAAAGTGCAAATCTCAAACTGGCTGCTCAACGTTCTCAAGTTCTTTACATAAGGCAATAGCCTTTCCTCCTTAACTGACCACTCCCTTCTGATCTGATAAATTACCAAGGAAGAATCTCCGAATACTTCTGCGGTCTTTGCCCCTAGAGCGAGTAATGCTTCCAATCCAAAGATGCAAGCTTCATATTCTGCTTCATTATTGGTAGCCTTATACCTCAGCTTCTTAGCCAATGGTAGCCTTTCACCATCTGGGGTCGTAAGAATAACTCCTACGCCTGCTCCCTTATTATTGACTGCTCCATCAAAGAATAATTGCCACCCTTGCACTGCTATGGCCGTGACATCTTCATCTGGGAAGTTGTATTCAAACTGATCTCTCTCAATAGGATGCTCGGCTAAGAACTCCGCTACGGCTCTTCCCTTAACGGTTTTCCTGGTTATGTACTTAATGTCAAATTCCTGCAACAACAGTAACCATCTTCCCATCTTCCCTAGAAGAGAGGGTGCTTCTTGGAGGTATCTGAGCGGATTATGTTTGGCAACCGTTTGTGCCTTGAAGGAATGAAAGTAGTGTCGCAACTTCTTAGAAGCCCAGATAACCGCTAAACAAATCTTTTCCACCTCTACATATTTGGCTTCGTAAGGTAGGAATTTCTTGCTAAGATAGTAAACGGCAAACTCTACACCAAAATCATCTTCTTGAGACATCATAGCACCCACTGAGTTATCTTCCACAGCCAGGTACAGGATTAGTGGTTTGGCACGGCGTGGTGGTCTTAACACCGGAGGATTTAACAAATACTCCTTAATGGTGTCAAAGGCCAATTGACAGTCATCGTTCCATACCCCTGGCTGATTCTTCCTAAGAAGCTTGAAAATAGGCTCACATACTGAAGCTAGCTTGGCAATAAACCGGCTGATATACTGAAGTTTTCCTGGGAAACTTCTGACGTCCTTCTCCTTCTTGGGCATCGGCATCTCTCTTATGGCTTTGACTTTATCGGGATCTACCTCAATTCCCCTCTGGCTTACTACATGGCCTAGCAACTTTCCGGATGTAACTCCAAAAATGCACTTCTTGGGGTTGAGGCGCAGATCATACTTGCTGATCCTTTGAAAGAACTTTTCTAAAGCCTTAAAGTGACCTTCTCTAGTAGCCGACTTAATCATCATGTCGTTGACATACACCTCTACTTTTTTATGGATTAAGTCATTGAGAACCTTGGTGGCCATCCTCTGATAAGTTGCTCCTGCATTTTTCAACCCAAAAGGCATAACTCGATAGGTGTATGTCCCCCACTCGGTGATGAAGGTTGTCTTAATCCGATCCATTATCTTGTTAAGGATTTGATTGTACCCTGCGTACCCATCCACAAAGCTGTACATCATACAAGCAGCAACACTATCTACTAGCACATCAATATGAGGCAGCGGGAAATCATCCTTAGGGCAAGCTTTGTTCAGGTCTCGATAGTCGACACATACTCGAACCTTACCGTCTTTCTTAGCTACAGGAACCACGTTAGCTAACCATGTTGGGTATTGAACCTCTATCAGGAACTTAGCCTCAATCTGCTTATGGATCTCTGTCAACACCGGGTCCCGAGTAGCCTTGATCAGGATTACCCGATAATGAAATTTAGCTATGCCGGCTTATAGGCAAAAAGATTGGAGTTCGGAAGTGATTTTCCTTGTCTTTTTTAGGAGTAAAAAATGTATTTTAAATATTTTTAAAATATTTTTAAAATTATTTTGGAGAAGAAAAAGTGTGTTTTAGGTTGAGGGTATTTTATATAAAAATTTAAATTTAAAAAAAAATTTTGGCCGAAAAGCACAGCTGTGCTTTGCGCTGCACTACGCGCAGTGCGCGTGCGAAAGCACAGTTGTGCTTCTTTGAAAGCACGGCTGTGCTTTGCGCGCAGCGCGCACTACGTGCGTTTCTCCTGCACAGTTGCCCCATTTTCGCCCCATGTCGCCCATTTTCAGCTCCCACTTGATTTTTAACCGTTTTTTGACGGTTTTGGGTGGTTTTTGGGTAGTTTTTGATGGTTAAAACACTGGAAAAAATTCAGAAACAGGAAAGGACGAACTAAGAACATTTTGGGAGAGAAAAAACTGAATTTTAGAGGATTTGAGTTGAGAAAAAAAATCCATTTTACACACTTGTTTCCAAGAGTTTTTCTTCAAGTTTTCAAGCTATTTTCTAAGGATTTTCACAAGAGAATACAAGGAATTCAACACTTCTACCTTCAATTCTTCAAAACTGAATTTGAGGGTAATTATTCTTGGTTTTACTCATTAATTCTCTTGTTAATTTCATTTATTTTTACTTCCAATTAACATATTAAACATGTAAATTCTCTTAGTCTCCATATTATTTTTTTTATCTTCAATTGTTCATATAACAAGTAAACTCTTTAAATTCTATTATCTTATTTTCATGTCAAATTAAATTTTTTTCATGTTATTATGCATGTTTAATTTAGTTTATTAATATCTTTGATCTCTTTATGTTATATTTTGATTATTATTGTGTTTGCATGTGTTAATTATCATTAAAATTTTTATTAGACTTGTTTATTGCTATCATGTATCACTATTATCATTAATGTCATTGTTCATATTTTGCATGTATGTTAAATTTCAAATTTATTTTCTTATGCCTTTTATGTTAGATATTATTTTAGGCTTTATTATGCATGTTAAGTTTTATTATTCTTATGTTATGTTTTCATGCACATCTTAGGAGTATTAAAATTGATTGTCACTAATCTTTCATGCATGTTATCCTTTATTATTAATAAATTGCATTTGCCATGATGTTATATCACTTTATGCATGTTAAATTTAATTATTTTTATGCATGTTGTAGTATTTTATGCATGTTATACATATTATCCTCTACGTCATGTTATTTCTTTGGCTTAATTTCTAACATGAATTTCTTCTAATTTATTTTTGGTTGCAAATCATTGTTTTATCCTCATTTGAGCATCGATCCACACAAAGGAGGAGATGCGAGGTTCAGTATCTTCTTTATACATTTTTAATTCTCATTTTATTTATATTTCCTTGTATATATTTGTTGAATAAAGTATTTTTTTTATGCACGCATGAATAAAAACCACACAAATATTTCTAATAAATTAATTTGGATTTTTCATAATAAATTAGGCCAATGTCCTAATTTTCATCCATCACATCCAAAATGTTTTCTTTAATTATGCATGCGGGGACCAAAGTCCTCATAATTAATAAATTCCCCAATTTTATGTATGTTTGCACTTTTAAATGGGAGTTGTATTTTGCTCCTGGTATTATTGTAATTTATCTTTGATGTTATTTTTGATAGGTTTATCTTATCGCTTTCAATGTGAATATTTGCGCTTTTAAATTAAAATTGCATCGTGTGGAGAGAGAGCGAGTTAATAAACTCAAAGCCAAATTATAAAATTAATCAAGGTAGAAATAGATGCGAAGTCCCGAATCCATTCTCTGGTCCTTGGGCTCAAAGAGACTAGAGGTTTACCCTCCAAGACACCTCTTGTGTCACGAGACTTAGACATTAATCCTAGGCTCCTTTGGGCGAGAGGTTTAACCTCCAAGACCCCTTTGGCTTGCCCAAAATGGATAAAAGCGTTGTCTTTGGACTTAAGGAGGCGAGAGGTTCACCCTCCAAGACCCTTCTTATACACTATGACCTAACAAATCCTAGGCTCCTTTGGGCGAGAGGTTTACCCTCCAAGACCCCTTCGGCTTGCCAAAAATGGATGAAAGTGCTGTCTTAGGCTCTCCAAGGCAAGAGTAACTTTCCCAATGTTTTATTGGGTGGCGACTCCATGAAACCTCCCTGTTGCCCAAAATATACGCACTTGTAATTCGTTACAAGTTGTCAACGGACCTCAAATGCCCGATCGCCCTCAAACGGGCGGTCAAGGGGCGCCCACGCGGGTCCGACGCGCGTCACAATCTCCTCTTTCACTTTCTGTGCCCATTCTGGCCTAAGTCTCCGGAGTTTTTGCTTGACTGGTTTAAACTCTGGGTAAGTTGGGATGGCATTTTCGGCAACATCTCGATCTATTCCCGGCATATCCTCATAGGTCCAGGCAAAGACTTTTTCATATTTTTTTAATATTCTCTCAAATTTTATTCTCTCTTCAGGAGTTATGTCTGATGCTAGAAAATTTTCCTTTGGATTTTCCAAAGTTCCGAGATTAAATGTAGTTATGCCAGTTGAATTAATATAAAAAATGAATGCATCATGCTTATGATCATGCGAAATGAAATCATCAGAGATATCACACAAGTAAGCAAAGTTATTCGTCTCATTAACATAATTAGAAACATTAACATTGTTCTCAAAGAGTTCTGGCATAAAAAGAGAATCTAAATGACTATCAACTTCAGTCAACGCCGATGCTACAGCCGACTGTGCTTTGGCTTCTTGATTTGGTGAAATCTTGAGCTCTTCAATCTTCGGCTCTGGTTCCACTATCTTCTCCTTCCCTTTGAGCTTAGTGGCTAACATCTTATCAGTGACGATCTCTTCGTGCTCATCCCTGTCCCAGATTCTGCATTGGGTCATAATCTCCTCGTCCCAAAAGTTCTCTACAGCTTTAACAACTCCGACCTCCCAATCAAAGACATCGTTGAAAATTTCAAATCACGGGATGATCTTCTCGTCCACCCATTGCTGCTCTTCTTCTCCGGTGTAAGCACAAATCGATGATGATGGCACAAAACTCTCCGAAATATGGGGAATCTTCTCTGACACTTTCTTCTTACTATACTCTCCTTTGTAGCCCAACCCTTTTCGATTCTTCTGACCACGTGTAGTGATAGCATCCTGCCACCCTTGTGACTCTTTTCCCAAACCAGCCCCTGGGAGGAAGTGCATCTTCTTTAGCATGTTCACCACTTGAGGGCTACCTTCTAAGTCTTGCTCTTCTCCGATCACCGATACATGAAAGCCACTGAATGGCTGATTAGAGATCCCCAAGGCAGACACTTGGTTCTCTCTTGCTGCTTTAATGGTCACTACCTCTCCTTCATGAGGTACCCTAATTATCTGGTGTAAGGTGGACGGCACTCCCCGTAACTTATGGAACCACGGTCTTCCAAGCAGAGCTGAGAAGTTTGCTGGAATCAGCAAGACCACAAAATTCTATTTTGTCTCAATGGGCCCCGTCTTTACAACAGCTTTGAAAGTTCCCGATGCTTGCCTCCTAGAATTATCGTAGGCAGTGATGGTCAGGTCAGATTTGCTTAACATACTCTCATCCATCCCAAAGGCCTAAAGCGCCACCAAAGGGCAAATATTTATTGACGACCCATCATCAACCATGATGGAAACGGTGTGTTTACCATTGATCTGTGCCTTGATGTATAAAGGTCGGTTGTGGTTGCGACCCTCTGTTGGTAGGTCTACATCAGAAAAAACCAACTTCTCCCTGGATCCCCCCTTAACAAGGTCTAAAAGCTCGGATGGAGAGATTGTAGTTGCCACGGTGGATACACTCAATGCTTCAACTAACTTCTGTCAGTGAGAGGGGGACTGTCTCAAGAGGTCCCAAATAGATATCTTAGTCGTGGTCTTTTTTAGTTGCTTCACTATTGAATTTTCTTCCGGCTCCTTCTCTGCGATTGCTTGTGCTGGGTCTTACTGCTTCTCAACTTCTGGAATGACCCTCCCACTTCATGTTACTGCTTCTACTCTTTCTTCTTCCTCTGAATCCCACGGATCCGTAAACTCTCCATTTTTCTCATCTTTGTCATCTCCACTCTCACTAGTGGACCAACAGTCTATTGTTGCCACGAAAACCCCTTCTCCATCCACTATAGGGCGAGTAATAGCGACATAATCATTTACATATAGATCTTGCATCACGTACCACTCTGATAGGCTCGATCTAATAAAAAATACTGGAGGTGGCACTGTATTATAACCGGACTTCTTCTTGCTTTCTCTCTTCTCAGGATCGGTGATCTGCTTGTTGTCAATTAGATCTTGGACCCGATGCCTTAGCATTATACAATCATCCGTCAAATGGCCGGTATGTTGGTGAAATGTGCAGTATTCATTCTCCTTATGCCCTGGCTGTCCCTGGGTCTTTGCCGGCCTAGGTGATAGGGGTCGCAGTTTTCCTTCTTTTACTAGCCTTTTCAGCACCCATGATAAAGGCCTACCCAAGTTCGAGAAATATCTCTGACTTATGCCTGATGCAGACACCTCAGCTGTCTTCCCACCTCTGTTACCACTGCTTGAACTTGCTGGCTTGGCTGTCCCTTGATTGCTGTATCCCTTCCTGGCATAGGACTCACTGTTTGCCCTCTTGGCTAAATATTCTCCTTCTGCTTCTATGGCAATGTCCTTCAAGGACTCCCAATCCTTGAGTCCCTTCATTTTCAGTCCATCTCTCAAGTAAGCGCTGGCATTTCAAATGAATAGCCAGATCTGATCAGAAGTGTCCAATTTGCGTTTCATCTCCATAACTCAATTTCTCCACCCAGTAAGGTACTCGTGGAAGGATTCCCCAGCCTTCTGTTGTAGCAACTCGAGATCTTTCAAAGTGACCTCCATCCGGGTACTACAATCAAACTGCTTAAGGAACTCTTCGGTTAGCAAGTCCCAATCCTCCTTGGACCTCCTCTCAAGCCCATGGTACCAATCAATAGCAGCTCCTGTGAGACTCAAGCAGAAATACTCTATCTTTTGCTTTCTTGGTAAGGTCATTCCCTTCATGACCAGTGAGTATTGCTTGATCTGTGCGGCACGGTCAGAGGTGCCATCAAATTTGGGAATGTCCGGCATCTTAAAATTCTGGGGAATCAGGTCATCCCCATCCAGCTCTCGGTCTTCCAGGTTCATTCCTTTTCCCACAGTCATCATCCTTGCCATGGCCTCAAATCTCTCTTCCATTTTCCTCCACATTGCCTCATCCAGTTTTGGCGACTTCTCTTTAGCTACTGTACGCTCCTCTAGCTCATCTCCCCCAAACTCAGCTTTAGACCTGGGGCCCTCTCTGCGCTCAATAGGTGCAGGTACTCTTTGCTCAACAATAGGTGGGTCAACCACTGGTTGGTTAATTGCAGCAGGATGTTCTTCTCTAACAACCTCTTGTTCAGCTGGTACTCGAATAGGGGCAGCAGCAGCTTGCTGCCCAGCTATTGTGGCGGCAAGATTGCCCATCATTGCGATCATTCGGGCTTCAAATTCCTCCATTCTCTTTCCTACCTCCTCAGCTATTATTGCCTGGGTTGCATCAGACTCATTTGATGGATTAGCCATGCTTACTTCTATTGATGATTCGGAAGAAAACCCCACATTATTTTTTGAGATTGAATCTAAACTCTGATCCAACACTAACTCTGTTTACCCCAAAAGCGACGTCCTTCTTAACCGTCCGTCGGGACCTCTAGACCACCCAGGAGAATCTATTATGGCTGAAATGCAAAAATTGTTAAGATGATGCATAATTAAAATGCAATGCATACTCGTGCTGATGCAACATTGTCACACCCCATAAGTGGCCTAATTGGAAATCAGTGATGTTAATTGGATAATTAAAGGTAATTGGGTAATTTATACAAGGAAAGAGGATTTAATTGTTAGATGGGATTTAATTAGAATGCAGATTTTATTCAGGTGAGTAAAAAGAATTAATAGGGACCAAATTGTAAAAGAGAAGAACTAGTGGGATTATGATTCTTGTGCATGTGTGCCATGTGGAAGGAGGATGTGCACGTGGAGAGGGAAAGGAAAAGTCTGAGAAAATTTAGTTAGTTGGAAAACAAAGGACTGAAAAAGGTTTTCTCTTTCTTTTCTGGTTCTCTCTCACGCGAAGCACATTCTGCCTTTTCTTCATTTTTCTGTTCTTTCTATCATCTGCATGTGAGTATTGCTGTTGAGGAACTAGGGTTTGATTTGGAAAAGAAGTTACAGAAGGTAAGTGGTTATTAGTTTCTCCTGTGGTTCTTCTTCTTCTCTGTGGGTTTATAAGATTCTGTTCTTGGATAATGAAGTGTGGTTTTACTTGTTTGCAAGCTTCAGAAGATAAAAGGAAAGAGAAGGGAAAAGGGAAGATTGGGGATTGAAATTACAGAAAATACAGTGGACTTTTTGGACTTCGATACAGGTTTGGGAGTGTCTGTTCTTTTCTCATTTTTGGATCCTAGTTACTGTTCTAATATGAATATCTGTTAGGTGTATTTGTTTAACAAAATGTATGAGAAATGCAAAGTGTATAGATGATTTCTGTAGAAAAGTATGCAAGTGAGATGTTTGTGCATGAATGTGGATATGAAATTCTAGGATGAAGACTTCCTGGTTTTTGCCTCTGTTTTAGTTTTAGTTGTAAAAATGTATTATTGTGTTATGATTGCTGTGATTGTGTTCAGAAGACCTAATGGTATGTATTTGCATCATTATTGCCTGAAAAATAGATTTGGACAAATTGGGGTTTGAGTTTTGATTGAACTCTGTCTTTACAATTATCTGGTTTTTCACGTTTTTCTGGGTTTGGATTTCTGAAAAATTAGTTTTGGAGAAGATGAAGGAGTGTGAGAAGAAGGTCACGAGACGTGACTGGTGGTCACGCCGTGACCCCCTTCTCGGTTGAAGGTCACGAGGCGCGAAGCAGCTTCACGCCGTGACTCCTTCTTTGCTGAAGGTCACGTGGCGTGAAGCGGCATCACGCCGTGACTTTCGCCTTTTCCTGCGCGACTTCTCCCTCTCCTCTCACAGGCGTCACGCGACGTGACTGGTGGTCACGCCGTGACTGCCTTGCCTTGCCTTGCCGCCTTGCCTTGCCTTGCTCCTCTGCCTGGCGCTGGCGTGAAGCCTGTGTCACGCGACGTGATGAATGGTCACGGCGTGACCAGCCTTCCCTGCTGCCCTGTTTTCCAAAATTGAGGTTTTAACTTCTGATTTCAAGAATTTTTGCATTACATGATAAATATTTGACTTAAAATCTGTATTGTGTTTTAATAATTGCTTAATATTGGGTTTTGTATACATGATTTACATGTTTATAGTTTATTTAACAGGGACTTTTTCAATATGAGCTATTTGTTCTTATTACCTCCTGTAGTTAATAGTTATATGTTTAAATGTTTCTGAATTTGATTATTATACGAGTATACATGATTTATAAGCTAGTATTTAATGAAATTCTCATGATTTGATATATGAATTATTGAGTTGTGTCATTTAAGCCTGTATAAGTCATAGTAGTGGATAAGTAAGCGCTTACTTAGGTCAGAGTGTGTGTTCAGCTGCTATATGATAAAAATGTTATATGCGGGTCCGTTTGGATCCTTGTTTCGATCCTGTTAGGATCTATATGGAAATAAAGCGAGACCTCGGTCTCTATATGAAAATTACATGTTTGAGACTCATGTCTCTATATGCTTGGGATACTGTGTTCTATCAGTATCCATTAGACCGTATCCACTTCTTAGGTTTATACCAGACTAATCAGGCTACGTGTTTATATGTGTATATGTATTGTATAGGTTGAGATGTTTATTAACAAGATTAAATGGATATGATGCATATGAATTCCTGTATAACTTGATGATATGCACCTTGTATATTGATTATAGTATTGTTGCACAAATGTTATATGTATATTGTTATTTTGTTTTGTTCCTCCCCACTAAGCGTTATCGCTTAGCACGGGCTCTTTTCCCGTGCAGGTGGCGAGTTCAGTTGAGAGTCAGAGATCTGCAGGTCGGCCACTAGGAGTCTTTTTGGATGAAGTTGTTTTATTTTTGAAGTCTTCCGCTGTAATTATTTTTGTATATGGCTTGTAATTAGCAAAATGAATCTTTTGTAAAGGAACAAGTATTCTTTTTGTATATGTATTTGCTTACGAGCCCTTTTTGTAAAACGATAGTGATATGTATATGTATATGTTACAGGTTTTTCTATAAACGATTTAAAAGTTTCTTTACATATTATCTTTTGTTTTATTTTATTAGCATGTATTTGGATTGGTTTATATGTTTGCCCGCGTGGCACTCCGGTATCCTTCCAACGGGGATGGCGGGGTGTTACAAACATAGACAAACACATGCAAGCAGATAGATCCTTCCAACCTTATATCTCCCACACACGTGGTAGTGCAGTCTCTTTCCTAGTTGCGCTTGATCCATGGATTAACGTGGAACCCAATGGACGCGTATGGTGCGCTGTGAAAAACCGGTAGCATAACAGCTCCTATATAATGTACTTACGTATGGGTGTTTGGCCTTTATGTATTTGGACAATTCAATTTAACTAGGATGGGCCCATCGGGGCATGAAAGCCTTTGATGAAGACCATTTAATTAAATTGATTTCGTCTAATATATGATGGCCCATATAGCAAGCATAGTATTACGGTACATTTCACCTAGTGGAAGTATCTATTGCCATTACATGAGCTTTAGTCATGGGAGATGTTTCTTTAGGGCTACCCAAGCATGATCCCTGCTGACAGGTCTAGCTCATCATGAGCATAACAATCGATCGGGTCATCATTTTGATATAACATTGAGGTACGAGGCTTGGGCTAGTGATTATCCTTAACACTTCCCCAAATTGAGTGAAAATGGGGTCATGCTTCAAGAACGCACCGGGGCTAAAAGAGGGACCAAACTAGCATATTCTAAGGCTCTAATGAGATGCGAATGCAAATTTAAGAGAAATCAAATTTATGAATTAAATTTTAATTATAAATGTTAAACGAGGTATTTTCAAATCGAAATCTCGAACCATATCGTCCCCAGTGGAGTCGCCACTGTGACACGCGCCGGATCCCCGCTGTCGCCCATGGGACCGCCCGTTTGAGGGCGATCGGGGCATTTGTGGGTTCGTTGACAGCTTGTAATAAATTGCAAGTGCGTCTATGTTGGACAACAAGGAGGTTTCATGGAGTCGCCACACAATAGAACATTGGGAAAGTTTCTCTCACCTCGGAGAGCCTAAGACTGCGCTTCGTATCCATTTTGTGCCAGCTAGAGGGGTCTTGGAAGGTAAACCTCTCGCCGTAAGGATCCTAGGATTAGCGGTAAAGTCTCGTGGCACAAAAAGGTGTCTTGGAGGGAGACCTCTAGCCTCTTAGAGCCCAAAGACCAGAGCTGGGTCCGGGATTTCTCATCTATTTCTACCTTTATTATTTTATGATCAAATTTTAATTATCATTAATCCGCTCTCTCTCCACACGATGCAATTTTAATTTAAAAGCGCAAATATTCACAATGAAAGCGATAAGATAAACATATCAAAAATAACATCAAATATAAAATACAATAATACTAGGAGCGGAATACAACTCCCTTTTAAAGGTGCAAACATACATAAAACTGGGGAATTCATTAATTATGAGGACTTTGGTCCCCGCATGCACAATTAAAGAAAACATTTTGGATGTGATGATTTATTTGGGATGAAAATTAGGACATTGGTCCCACTTATTTTGAAAAATCCAAATGAATTTATTAGAAATATTTGTGTGGTTTTTATTCATGCGTGCATAAAAAAGCATTTTATTCAATGAATATATACAAGGAAATATAAATAAAATGAGAATTGAAAATGTGCAATGAAAATACCAAAGACCGCATATCCTCCTTCTCGTGCATTGGTGCTCAAATGAGAATAAAACAATGATTTGCAACCAAAAATAAAATAGAAGAGATTCATGCTAGAAATTAAACCAAAGAGATGAGATGACATAAAGGATAATATGTATAATGACCATATAACATGCCTAAGATACTATAACATGCATAAGAAATAATTATGATGCAATTTAACAAGCATAAAGTGAGATAACATCATGGCAAATGTAATTTATTAATAATGGTGATTAACATGCATGAAAGATTAGTGACAATCAATTTTAATACTCCTAAGATGTGCATGAAAACATAACATAAGAATAATAAAACTTAACATGCATAATAAAGCCTAAAGTAATATCTAATATAAAGGCATAAGAAAAGAAATTTGAAATTTAACATACATGCAAAATATGAACAATGACATTAATGGTAATAATTATACTAATACCTAATGACATCAATAAATGAGTGTAATATAAATTATAATAATAAAACTAGCATTTATAACAATAATAGCCATAATAAACATCAATGGATGTAAAGAACATTAACAACCGAAATTGAACATGCATAATGACATAAAAATAAACACCTTGACATGAAAATGATATGATAAATTTGAAAGAATTAACTTTTTAAATAAGTAATTGAAGATAAAAGAAGAAGAAAAATATGGAGACTAAAAGAATTTACATGTTTAATATGTTAATTGGAAGCAAAAATAAATGAAATTAAAAAGAGAATTAATGAGTAAAACCAAGAATAATTACCCTCAAATTCAGTTTTGAAGAATTGAAGGTAGAAGTGAGGAATTCCTTGTCTTCTCTTGTGAAAATGCTTAGAAAATAGCTTGAAAACTTGAAGAAAAACTCTTGGAAACAAGTGTGTAAGATGGAATTTTTTTCTCAACTCAAAAGCTCCCAAATTCAGTTTTTTCCTTTCTAAGGGTTCTTAGTTCGTCCTCCCCTAAATCTAAATTTTTTCCAGTGTTTTAACCCTCAAAAACTACCCAAAAACCACCCAAAACCGTCCAAAAACGGTTAAAAATCAAGTGGGAGGTGAAAAATGGGCGAAGTGGGCGAAATGGGGGCGAAATCGGCGCCCTAACACCGAAAATCGGCGTCACTCCGCGCGAAAACGCGCGGAGTGCGAGTAATCCGCGCACAACGTGCGCAGAGCGAGCGACGCCCAAGGTGTCGCTCGCGCAGAGAGACTGACGCCCTTGGCGTCGATCGCGCTCCGCAGCGCTCGGCACTCGTACAATAGCGACGGCGCCTTGCCGTCGCTGTTCCGTCGCGAATGATTTCCCCTCTATTTTTATCACCATTTTTCACACTTTTTTTTTTAAAATAAAATACCCTCAACTTAAAACACACTTTTTCTTCTCCAAAATAATTTTAAAAAATATTTTTAAAACATTTTTAAAATACAATTTTTACTCATCGAAAAGACAAGGAAAAACACTTCCGAACTCCAATCTCTTATAAGCCGGCATAGCTAAATTTCGTCATCGGGTAATCCTGATCAAGGCTACTTGGGACCCGGTGTCTACACTAATGCTTATCTGATTTTATCTTAAAAAATTCTATAAATTGAGAGGTGAAATTTATTTTTAGGGGTTAGAAGACCAAAAAAAATTCTTGGTGGAGAAAAATAAACACTTTTTGAGAGATTGGAATTTTTAGAAAGGTTTTTGTGAGCAATTTATGAAAAAGCTATAAAATATCTATTTTCAGAATTTTATTTGACAAAAATTATTCCAATTAATTGATTTGCTCAAATTCTTCTTATGAATTAAGCCAATTTGAGGTAATAAAATTCATTCGTTTCCATCAATACAACTAATTCGAACATTTGATCACTATTAAATTTTCAAGAAGGGAAAATACAAATTTGCTTACTTTGATCTGTTTTTCTTTGATCCTTGTGGAGCGTGCGGGGACCGAAACCATCTGATATTCACCAAAAAAGGTAAAATCCGAGGGTAAACATTATGGATTACCACTTGTGTGATTTAATTAATTTATATTAATCGTTTTCATTTTTCCTTTTTTATCTTTTAACTTATTTCTTTTAAAGTTTCCTATTATTTTCTTTTCTTTATTTTATTCATCAATTTTGATACTGACGTGTTTATTCCTATGAGTTATTTTCTGACCATTTGGAATTGGAGTTGTAAATGATGCTGGTCGAGCCAATCTGAGGATTTCCATACGGGTTCTTTCTTCACCCTTGCTTTTTTATTCATGTTATTATTAAGATTATTTCAATGTCATTAAAGTGAAAAGGGTCAAATATTTTATAGTAATTAATTTGGGGTTTTCTTGAAAGCTGTGGACCAATGTCCTGGTTTTTTTTAACCAACAAAATTGACACTTTTTAAAAACCAGTCTGTAACAAATATGCATGCGAGGACCAATGTCCTCATCATTAATGAATACCCCGATTTCTGCATGATTTGGATTTTATTTACAATGGGGGTTGTATTCCACCCCTAGTTTTATTGTAATTTATTTTGAGAATGTTTATTTTAATATTGCTTTACTTATTGCTTTTGACGTGAATGATTGTGCCTTAATTAAATGCATCGTATGAAAAGTTGGTGAAACAATGAATTCAAAACATAATCATAATATTGATCAAGGTATAAATAAATGAGAAGTTCCGAACTCACGCAGGTCTTTGGGGCTCAATGAGGCGAGAGGTCTAGGACTTCCAAGACACCTCTTGAGTCTCACCAAAAGACTTAAATTTACAAATCCTAGGCTGCAGGGGGTAGAGGCTAAGACCTCCTAGATCTCTCTGGCTTGCGAAAGATGGATATGAATGCGCCGTCTTAAGCTCGCTGAGGCTAGACGACCCTCCCCAATGTTATATTGGGTGGCGACTCAAAGAAACCTCATTGTTGCCCAAAATAGATGCACTTGTAAATACCTTAAATGCTTTAATGAATCCCATCCCGATCGCCCTAAAGCGGACTTTCGGGAGGCCACGGGGTTCGGCGCACGTCACAGTGGCGACTCCATTGTGGATATACTTGAGATTTCGATTCGAAAGTACCTTGATTAAAAATTATAATTGAGTTTTAGTTTAAAAATTTCACCTTCTTTCAAAACTGCATTGCATCACATTAGAGCCTTAGATCTACGCTAGTTTGGTCCCTCTTTCAGCCCCGGTGAGTTCCCGAAGTGCGACCGTACGTTCACTCAATGTAGGGAAGTGTTAAGGATAATCACCAGCCCAAGTCTCGTACAATCATGGTATATTAAATGGTGACCCAATCGGTCATTACGCTCGTGATGAGCTAGACCTATTGGTAGGGACCATGCTTGGGTAGCCTTAACGTAACACCACCTTTTGACTAAAGCTTGTGTAATGGAAATAGTTACTTCCCCTAGGTGGTATGAACCTTAATACTATTTTTGCTGTGTGGATCATTATGTATCGGACAAGCCCAGATAATTTGATGGGTCACCTAATCAAAGGCTTTAATGCCCCGATTGGCCCATGTCAATTTGTTCGGGCTGCCCAAATACATAACGATCATAACCCATACGCTTGTACATTAGTTAGGAGAGGTTATGCTGCCGGTTTTCCACCGTGCACCATGCGCATCCATCGGGTCCCCTGTTAACCCATGGATCAATCCCACCTAGGAAAGAGACTATGGCCTCGTGTATAGGAGTAACAAGGTTGGAAGGACCTATGTGCTTGCATGTGGTTTGTAAATGTTGCATAGCACGATCATGCATCTAAGCACATTCATGCATCATCCTGACCCTTTGCATTTTTCAGCCATCATAGATTCGCCTAGGTGGACAAGAGTGTCTCGGGGGCGACTGCGCAGAAATCCATTCTTCGGGTTACCAGAAAGGGTAGAGTATCCGGACACTTCTTCTGAAACCAGCTATGCTACTTCAGCTCAGTTTTCTTTACCCAAAGAAATTGCAAACTCACCAAGAGGGGCAAATGCCACCAAGGCAATGATAGCAGAGGAAGTGGGTCGAAGGCTTGAAGAGTTTGAGAACCGTATGATGGCGATGATGGCCACTTTGGGTCAGCAAGCGGCCCTACAGAACCCACCACCTCCTTCCATGAGAAATAATGTAAGGGAGGAGGTCAGAGAAGACCCCCAAGAGGAAATTCGCATGCCACCTGTAAACTTAAGAGCCGCTACTTCAGGGGCGCAACGAGGAAGACCAGTCCCAAGGCTAGATGATGATTGGGAAGATGAGGAATATAAGGAACGTATGTCTAAGAAAGGGAAAGCCACTCAAACTGAAGAAGCCATCTGGAAGAAGACGGAGGAGAAATTTGAAGCAATGACAAGAATGCTAACAAAGGGTCGAGGGATGAACCCATAAGACAAGGAGATCTAGTCCTAATGAACTTTAAAATGCCGGATGTTCCGAAGTTTGACGGCACTTCTGACCCCATGGCACACATAAAATAGTACTCGCTGGTAATAAAGGGCACCACTTTGATAAAAAAGCAGAAGATTGAGTACTTTTGCTTGAGTTTGACTGGCCCAGCAGTAGATTGGTACCATCAGCTCGATCGCCAAACCAAGGAGGACTGGGATTTATTGACGGAGGAGTTTTTGAGGCAGTACAACTGCAGTACAAGGATGGAAGTGACCTTGAAGGACCTAGAGCTGTTACAGCAGAAGGGAGGCGAGTCCTTCCTTAAGTATCTAACTCGGTGGAGGAATCGAGTGATGGGAATGAAGAGGAAATCGGATACTCAGGATCAAATACGGCTATTCATCAAAAATACGAGCCCGTACTTGAGAGAAGGATTAGTATGAAAGGATTGAAGGACTGGGAGTCTCTGAAGGACATCGCCATTGAGGCCGAGGGAGAGTACCTTGTTAAGAGAGCAGCTAATGAGAACTATCCCAAGAGAGGTAGCAGTAGCCAGGGCGCAAATAGACCAGCAGGTTTCGCTAGTGGCGCACGGAAGACTGTTGAGGTATCAACTGCTAATGCTACCCCAAGGCATTTTTCCAATCTTGGAAGGTCTTTATCATGGGTGCAGAGAAGAATGATGAAAGAGGGTAAGTTACAGCCTATGCCACCCAAGCCTACTAGAACTCAAGGCACGCCAGGACATAAGGATGATGAGTATTGTGCATATCATCAGCACACTGGGCACATCACTGATAACTGCAAGATGTTGAGGCATGCAATCCAAGATCTAATTGACTCAAAACAGATCACCGACCCAGAGAAGAGAGGAGGTCAAAAGAAGGCTGGGTACTACAGTATGCTCCCGCCAGTGAACATGATCGGGTCCAGTTGGACCGAGGAGTTTGTGCTAAGGGAATTGTACAGCAACGATGTGCACACTGCTGTCACGAACCTCCATGAGGGGAGTGAAGAAGGGCTTCTCGCTGCAGTGATCGATTGCTACTCCACTGATGACAGTGGAACTGAAAATGATGAATCTAAAGTATCTTCCGACCTGTAGAACTCGGAGGAGGAAAGAGAAGAAGCAAAGAAGAAAGAAGTAGGAGCTCTGACTCGGAGCGGAAGGGTAGCTCCATAAGTTGAGAAGCCCCAGGAGTTGGTTGAGGGCAGAAAGGGAAAAGAGCCGGAAGAAGATCTGATTGTTAAGCAACTAAAAAAGACACTTGCTCAGATTTCCATATGGGATCTTTTGAGACAGTCGCCGTCGCATAGGCAGAAGGTGGTAGAGGCTTTATGCGAGGCAACTGTGGCAATAACTATCTCACCTACGGAACTTCTGGATGTAGTGAAGGGAGGATCAGGAGAAAATGTTGTTTTTACTAGTGCTAATTTACCGGCAGAAGGCCGCAACCATAATCGCCCTCTGTACATAAGGGCACAGATTAACCAAAAGCACACCGCTTGCGTAATGGTAGATGATGGCTCTTCGATAAATGTGTGCCCACAGGTGGCAATGGTGGCTTTTGGGGTAACAGAGAATATGTTAGCCAAATCTGATCTCACCATCACAGCCTATGACAACTCATGTAGACATGCTTTGGGGACATTCACTGCAGTAGTGAAGAAAGGGCCCGTAGAGTCAGAAGTGGAGTTTGTGGTGCTACCTATACCCGCCAATTTCTCAGCTCTTCTAGGTAGACCATGGTTTCATAAGTTGGGTGGAGTCCCCTCTACACTTCACCAAATGGTAAAAATACCTCATGAGGGCCAGATTGTGACTATAAGGGCTGCCCAAGAGAATTAGGTTTCAGTACTGGAGATCGCTAGGCAGCTGTTTAGTGGGTTTCATGTTGCCATGATAAGCGAGGAAGAGCAGAAAGAAGAAAGCCCCCAGGAAATGAATATAATAAAAAAGATGTCGCTCCTTCCTGGCGCAGGACTGGGCAAGAATTCTCAGGGGATGCCAACAGCTGTCATCACCAAGGGTCAAAAGTACAGAAGGGGTCTAGGATACACAGGTGCTGTAGAAAGGGGTGAGAAGTCAAAAATGGACATTCCTCATATACGGAAGACTTTTGCTCTAGCAACCGCAACATGTGCCTATACAGGGGAAGATAAACCGCAATGGCTGGATGGAAGGTTTGTGCCAGGGTTTGAGGTCTTCAATGACGTCTATGACTAGGACATTGGATCGATCAAGCCAGCGAAGGGCTTTTGGGATGAAGAAATCATGACCAGTAGGACAATTTGGGACAGTGAGATGCCTGATGAAGTAATGACTAAAAGGATGGTAGCCACCCAGCTGAAGGGGAAAGCAAAGGTAGAGGAAGCCATGCAGGAGTTGATTGGGGGGCCTCCGAAGAGCCGAAGTGATGCAGGACCATCAACCACGGCAGATACGCTAGTAAAGGAGGAAGAGGAAAATAGTTTAGATTTTCTTTCTGCTCCAGAACTTTTCAATGATGTTAATCACAATTTCAATCTTATTAATAAATTGAATGACTTTGCTTACTTGTGTGATGTTTCTGATGATTTCACTATGCATGATCATGATCATTATCCATCTATATTTGATATTGATTCAACTGATGCTACTCCATTTAATCTTGGAACCATAGAAAATCAAAAAGAAATTTTGATAGCATCAAAATTAACTCCTGAAGAGCGAGAAAAATTTGAGAGAATCTTAAAAAAATATGAAAAAGTCTTTGCCTGGACCTACGAAGATATGCCAGGGATCGATCGGGAAATTGCAGAGCACGCTATTCCTACATATCCTGACTACAAACCCGTTAAATAGAAGCTGAGAAGACTTAGGCAAGAATTGGCAGATAAAGTGAAGGAGGAGATTCACCAGCAAGTCAAAGCCAAATTTCTAGTTGAGGTGCAATATCCAACTTGGTTGGCCAATGTTGTCCCCGTAGCCAAAAAGAATGGCAAAGTAAGGGTATGCGTAGATTATCGGGACTTGAATAAGGCCTATCCAAAAGATGACTTTCCTTTTCCCCATATGGATGTGCGGATAGACAGCGATGCTGCTTGCGAGATGTATAGCTTCGGAGATGGTTATGCGGGCTAATATCAGATTCTCAATAAAATAATTGACCGAATTAAGACAGCATTCATCACGGAATGGGGGACCTATGCTTATCGAGTAATGCCTTTTGGCCTGAAAAATGCAGGAGCCACTTATCAGAGGATGGCAACAAAAATCTTGAATGACCTGATCCATAGAGAAGTGGAGGTGTACGTGGATGACATGATGATCAAGTCAGCCACTAGAGAAGGTCATTTTGAAGCCTTAGAAAAGTTCTTCTTAAGGATAGACAAGTATAATCTGCGGTAAAATCCTAAGAAATGTATCTTTGGTGTTACCTCAGGGAAGCTCCTAGGACACGTAGTTAGCCAGAGAGGTATTGAGATGGACCCGGATAAGGTTAAAGCCATCAGAAAAATGCCAATACCACAGAAGGAAAAGGATGTGAAAAGTTTCTTGGGTAGGTTGCAATATATCAGTAGGTTTATTGCCAAGCTTACTTCAATCTGCAAACTGATCTTCAAACTACTCAGAAAAGACCAGCCAGTTGTATTGAACGAAAGTTGTCAAAAGGCCTTCAATACAGTCAGAGAGTATCTGCTAAATCCACTGGTGTTGAGACCACCGCAGCCAATCAAACCCTTGATTCTATATTTGGCCATATAAGACAGTTCTGTAGGCGCCATGATGGCCCAGGAGGACGAATTTGGAGTGGAATTTGCTGTTTACTACCTTAGCAAGAAGTTCCTGGCCTATGAGGTTAATTATACGGAAGTAGAAAAGATTTGTCTTGTGGTAATCTGGGCTTCTAAGAAATTAAGGCATTATTTTCATGCTTATAGAGTACAGGCAGTAGCGAAGCATAATCCTTTGAGGTACTTACAGGAAGCTCCATCTTTACTTGGGAAAATGGGGAGGTGGTTATTTTTGCTACAAGAATTCGATGTGGAGTATATTACTCGAAAAACTATCAAAGGGCGTGCAGTGGCTGAATTCCTGGCAGAACACCCAATTCAAGGGGACTTGTATGAGTTTAACTTTCCAGATGAGGAAGTGGCAGCCATCGGAGTTCAAGGTTGGCAATTGCACTTTGACGGAGCCATGAACAATAATGGGGTAGGAGTAGGGATCATTTTAACAACCTCGGATGATGAGAAGCTCCCTTTGGCCAAGAAATTAAGGTTCAAGGCTACCAATAATGAAGCTGAGTATGAAGCGTGTGCCTTTGAGTTAGAGGCATTGATAGCCTTAGGAGCGAAAAATGTGGAAGTGTTTGGTGATTCCTCCTTGGTGATCTATCAAATTCGAGGTGAATGGGCCGTTAAAAAAGAGAGGCTATTGCCATACATCGAGCACTTGAGAGACCTGAGTAGTCAATTTGAAGTATGTACATTCTGTTTTGTTCCGAGGGATGAAAATCAATCAACCGACGCGCTTGCTACTTTAGTCTCAATATGGGATAATCCCGAAGGGGTGGTTATGAGGCCAGTTTTAATTTCTAGCTCTGAGAGACTTAGCTTTGAATCTGAATTAGTAATGGAGATAGAAGTAGCAGATGGGAAGCCGTGGTATTATGATATCAAGAACTATCTAGAGAATGTGACATTTCCGGAGGAAGCTATTGAGAAAGATCAGAGAATGATTCGCAAGCTATCTATGTAACACCCCCATCGCCGTCCCCGTTGGAAGGATGCCGACGGACGCGCTACACGATGCTCGCACATACAGATATACACATGCACAATGCGGAAACATACATTCATACATAAAATACATACGAAAATACGGGTGAATTAAAAACTTACCTTGACTTACCTTGCGGTACAGACTGAACATGCAATAACTCACGCACATGCAGGCACTAAGCAAAAGCATACATATCACCATTCAACGGAAGCATAATTGAAATAATACAACAAAGGAAAACTAAACATAAAAACATACTAACTATTACATTCCCAAAAGAAAACTCAAAATCAAAACATAACTAATTACATATACAATACTACAGAATTACAAAAGCTGAAATACAGAAGCTGAACAAAATACATAACTTCTAACTCCTACGTGGCCGACCTTGCAGAAGCGCGACTCGAACAGAACCAAACCTGCCACCTGCACGGAAAGGAAATCCGTGCTAAGCGATAAACGCTTAGTGGGGAGAACACACAAAAGTATGGACGGCCATTCACAATGGTCGTCAAAGCATAACCCATTCAAATGGCAAATGCGGATATTCATAACATATCAATAAACAGGCTTGCATAGCAAAGACATTTATTCGAAAGCTCACATTCACATCTATAAACTTACGTTAAGAAGTAGACTGAAACAGACATAATACAATACACGTTACAAGCATCATCATGCTGAACCACATACTATATCACATAGGTAAACCTACTTGGGTAACAAATAATAACATCTTACCGGGCGGAGTCACAAGAGGTTTACATATGCGATTGACATAGCTAAACACCCATGCATTAACGGAAAATCCATTCACATGCAATACAGTTATCAAGCAGTAATACACCCAACCATCATGTTAAGCATATTAGTATCTCACATATCTTTATCATACCATTTATACACTAACTAAAATCCAAGGTACAAAATTTAGAGTATCACAATACCGCTGCGCAACTCTAATATATATTAAGCATCATGCAAAAACACTCTGATAGCGGAGACTGAAGGCATAACCACTTAGTACTACATTCATATCATCATCATGCAGAAAGTACAGTTAAACATCACATACTTACCATCACAAATGCTTCGGTTCACATGCTAATATATATAACAAAACTATACTTAAGCCATATACTTAAATACATCAATTCGAATCATTTCAAAGCATTCAGAAACTTATAACAAATCACATGACAAGTACGGATAATCATGTTAGATATTAAATCATGCTTACTTAAGACATACATTCTGAAGCTCATAGTCACATTCTGATGGTTATTTCAAAATAACAAGGATAATACGCAAAGGCTAAAACATAATCCATATAAACATGCTCATATAATAAAGCCATACAATCAGTATTTCATCATCATATTCATTCAGAAATAATCCGATATACATTACATCAATATACCCATTCAGATAATCCATTTATAGCCAGATCAGATTAGAGTAGTTCAAATAAACATTCAAAGAACACCTGCTGACTCTAGGTAGTGGATAACGAGTGTACAGACAGTACTTTCCGGGTACGAGCCGATTACAGACAGTACGTTACGGGTACGAACCGATTAAACCATTATACTTTAACTTTCACAGATATTTTCACAAGGGACCTTAAACAAGATCCAATACAGAAAAGGGTTCGCGAGGAACCAAACGGGGACCTGATCAGGGTCCAAATCATTCAAAGGGCGCTGCAGCTACAGAAGACTCTATTAGGCATGCCTAACTATCCACTTACTTGACTCTAGCAGGTTACGTATAAAATAATTCACGTTTCGAATCGTACAACGCATAAATATATATATATATATATATATATATTCATCATGCATAAATCAGAGTACGATAGACATATAGATATGCTCATAAAGTCGGTCATAAATCATACATTTCCCATTGCAAATCATATTACAGTCCATACACTTTAACATTAAACAATATTCTAAAGCATGCCAAGAATCAGGTATAAAAGCTTTAACATGCCAAACATTGTCAATACAAAACCTAATCATGCATCAGGCGACGATAACTAAATATAAATTGTGCACACTTCAAATTACATTTAACATATCACCTTGAATTCAAAGGTTAGAGCATAACAATGTATTCAGACATCATCCATATTATTCGAATAAGTTTAGCATAGCATAACATCAATCATACCTTATACAAATCATATTCTGAAGCATGCAATAATCCAATCAATAACATTCTATCACTACTCAATATATTGAAGTATGACAGGAACACATGGGGAAATCATACTATGCCAATGATTAAAAACACATTATCTAAATCATGAAAATAATACAATATACCTTTAAGCATGGCATGATATCTTTGGAGAAGAAACAGACTAGAGATATGGTAACATAATTTACATTAAGCTAGAACATGTTTGAGACTAACAATCAGAAAGTTAGCCTCCACAAATCCTTTGTATTCGAAATAAGACATGTAATAAAAATCACAACAATAAGCATATCTCACTCCAAACCATACAGTTGAAATCCCACAGTCATTAACAGGGTCATTATAATCCAAAACTTATTTCAAAATACCAGAGTAACTTATCATAGATAACATAATATTAGTACCAAATAAATTGGAATAATCAATCATATCATACAGTAGAGTAAGATAATATAGCACACAGCAGAGGAAAAGTACCATTAAAAAGCATTTGGAAATCATTTTATAAAAACTTGTCGCTTGGGGAAGAAAAACAGAAGCAAAACAGAGGAACCGGAAGACCTGAGCAACCATCACGTAACGTGAAGGTTGCTCACGTCGCGTGAGCGTTGCTCACGTCGCGTGAGCACTGCTCACGTCGCGTGAGCATTGCTCACGTCGTGAGCAATCTGCTCACGTCACGTGAGCATAGCTCACGTCACGTGAGCTGCCTCCTTCTTCTTCCCCGATCTCAAATTTGCAGATTTCCCATCGTTTTCTCAGAAATTCTTTCTAAAACCACTCAGAATTCATATCACCTTTCAATCGATGTCCCAAATAAAATAACGAGATACTTGTAACTTAATTCAATAACCAAATCAACCAAAATCATGCATCGACATATTTAATTCCTTCTAGAACATAAACCCTAACAAATAACAATAAATTCCCAAAATCCAAACACGGTACTTCGAATTTAATCCTATTAATGCATTACTAACACATTTACTCACATACTCATGCGTATACACATTTCAAAACATAACTAATTCCAGAAATTAGATAATGTAAACACATTTACAAGCCTAGTGAGAAATAGGGCAGAGATAGGAACACAGAAACTCTTTAAACATTGCATGCAACCAAAACACTCCCAAACCTGGAAATGACGATCCAAAAATCACACTTTCAGCTTCAAGATCAGTCCTCAATCCTTTCCTTGCCTTTGCTTTGCTTCTTCTTACAATCCAAAACTTGCACAAACAAGAAACCCACAAATCCTTAGTTCAAACCCTAACTGAAGTAAAACCAGGAAGATGAAGAAGAAGAATAGTACGTTAACTCCAACTTACCTCTTCAAAGCTAACCCAAAACTCAACCAAGCCACACACAACTCCAAGCCCAGGGGAAACGAAAGGAAAAGCAGAGAAGGGAGAAGAGAAGAAGAAGAAACGTGAGAGGAGGGGACGAACGGGAATGCAATCTCTGTGTTCCCTCTCTCTTCCTCTTTCTTTTCTTCTTTTCCCCATTCAATGCCCACCTAACACCCACATGGCAGCTCCCAATAGGACCACACAGTCCACTCAACTTTTCCAAACTAAAAATGCTCTTAAGTCCTTAAACATATAACACTTCACTCACATACACATTTCTTTCTTACAAACTTAATTATCTTTTAAATTAGGTCCTTAACACTCCAAATTTCTCAAACACAAAATCACCGAAATACCCTTCCGATCCCGACTTAGCATGCACAATCCGACCAGGGCTATTTTGGGGTGTGACAATCTACACAGTTCATCTGCATAAATGGAGCGTTGTACAAACGACAGGTGGATGGTATCCAATTGAGGTGTTTGGACGAGAAAGAGGCTAAAAGGGTGATAGAGGAAACTCACGCCGGAGTATGTGGGGCCCATATGAACGGGTTGACATTAGCCAAAAAGATTATGAGACAAGGATTCTTCTGGCTCACCATGGATAACAATTGCTCGAAGTATGTAAAGCAGTGTCAATTATGCCAGCAGTATGCAGATTTAAGGCACCTGCCAGTATCAGAATTACATAATCTAACGTCACCTTGGCCGTTCGCAACTTGGGGGATTGATATTATTGGAGAGATACGCCCCACAACCTCTAATGGGCATAGATACATCATCGTCGCCATCGACTACTTCACCAATTGGGTAGAAGCTGAGTCCTTCAAGAAGGTGGATGCTCGAGATATGGCGAGATTCATAGAAAAGAACTTGATATGTACGTATGGCCTTCCACATCATATGGTATCTGACAATGGGGTCCAGTTCATGGCCGAAACGAAGAAGTTACTTCAGAAGTATGGTATGGAGCACCACAAGTCTTCTCCGTATCGTCCTCAAGCTAACGGGCCAGTTGAAGCTACCAACAAGAATGTCAAGAGGGTCCTGGCTAAGATGGTCTAGAACTATAAAGATTGGGCAGAAAAGTTGCCTTTTGCACTATAGGGTTACAGAACAACCATCAGAACTTCAACAGGAGCCACTCCTTATTCTTTGGTGTATGGGACGGAGGCAATATTGCCGTTTGAGGTCGAACTTAAGTCACTAAGGGTGATAATTGAAGCAGAGATTTCGGAGGCCGAATGGGTGCAACAGCGGTTGCAACGCTTGAACATGTTAGATGAGAACAGGTTAAAAGCCTACTATCACAACCAGATCTATCAAAAGAGTCTCGCTAGGTCTTTTGGAAAGAAAGTTAAGAAACATCCGTTGAAGGAGGGGGATTTGGTATTCAAACAGATGAGACCAGGAGCACCGGATATTAGAGGGAAGTTTAGACCTACATGGGAAGGTCCATTAATCTTCAAGAAACTGCTGTCAAAAGGAGCTGCGATTTTGTCGGATAGTGATGGCAACGAATTCAAAGAACCGGTCAATATTGATAGACTCAAAAGGTTCCATTGCTAAAGGCTACAAAATCAAAAGAAGAGAATGAAAGCCCCACGGGTCGAAAATCGAAAAAAGGCGGCCTTACTAAAATTGGGCGCCTCATCAGGGTGAAAACCGAAAAAAGGCATCCTGGGAAAGTTTAGAGTCTTGAGAGAAAATATCCAATCATGAAAACCCGAGACAGGAGTTTGATGCTGTCAGGATTTTGTTCCATGAATGAATGTAGTCTTGCATAATTGAATTAGTGTAAAAAATGATCATGTATTCTAAAATCGTACTGAAATGTACACAATTTTGTGAAATAAAATAAGACTTGACTTCTTCATTTATATCATTGTCCAATTCTACTTTAAAAAGAAACATATTGCTCAAAATGCATGTAAAACTAAACTATGCCCTACTACTACTCTCGCTAGCCAAATGCCTCAGTCACCGTGTTAAGTTATCAGATGACGGGCTAAGTATCCACCTCTTGTACGTGCTGGTGGAAGTGACAGAGCGGTTCCCGAAGGGAGGTATGATAGTTTTCAGTGGAAGTTGACTCCAGAGCTCATGATAGCAGGAAGTAAAAGCTGCAGAAAGGACTCCACCTCGAAAGGATAGAGGGAGTCTCACCACATTCTGAGTCATCCTGAGTTGACGAGAGCAGCAGGCCGTGATGTAAAAGGTTGCCTCATGAAGTCCGCATATGGGAACGCATCCTGAGACCAATCAATAACTGCGCTGGATAAGGAAAGCCAAGCATGCATGAAGTTAATATCCTCATCTGATATCTCACTGAATCTGATAATGCCTTCGTCAGGGGTCTCAGGTAGGTACAAACGCCGGCAGGGAAGAAAATGCTTTGCAGAATACTGACTAATGACCCTAGGAGGTGGCTCTAACAGCAGTGTCAATTTTTCTTGCAACCAAATCTGGAAGAAGAAACAAGGAAAAATAAAAGCCAAAGAAAAGCCGCTGAAGTAAGTGGGATTTACTTCAGGCAGAAATTAGGCATAGGGTTATGTGAAAATCAGAAAGGATGCACTTCCCGCTAAGAAAAGCTAGTGCGAAAATCCACAAGGGACGCACTACCTTTAAAACAATGACATACCTGGAGTAATAACGGGCTCCCAAAGAATGAAGTGGTAGGCCCGGCACGGATAGAGTCCAAACCCAAGATAGTCTCGGCCAGAATAAGTGGAAAAGGGGTCAGCCCGTGGTAAAAGTTGTCCGAAATCCCGAACAGACGAGGGTCTCCAAGCAGCTCCTCTGAAGTCACCACCAGATACTTCATCAGGCAGAAAAGAAAGATGATACTTATGCTATATGAAGGAAGGTGGGAGAATTCATCCAGTGCTTCAATCAAAGGTTCTTAGGCAAATACTGGACCCTGAGGAACTAGGCGAGCAGCATCAGAAGGAGCTATACTTAAGGACATAGCAATATCACGAGTTTGAATCAAACCACCGCGAGGAATGCAGGGTAAAGCACTAGGAGGATACCAGCTCCCGACAATAGCAGCAAGTTCCTCAGGCAGGGGGTATATTTTCTGGTAAGTGAACCTAAAAACATGAAAGCGAGGGTCCCAGAAGTGGGTCGCAGCCAGAAGGAGGTTATAGTCTATTTTGATTATGCGTAAAAATTTCAATCCAGAAAGGGGGGCAAGAGTGCTGTTTTCCCAAGTTTGAGTATCATCTAAGATACGGTGCATCATGGAAAGAAAAGGAGAATTCATTCCTTAGTAACTAAAGCCGAAGTCACTAAAGGAAATAAAGAAGGAAAAAAGGAAAAAACTGGAGAAAAGAGCCTATTATGAAGATGAAATAAGAGGAAAGGCACGGAATCCAAGAAAATGCTGAATTTTATAGATTTGACCTACCGACGGCTAACCCATCCCTCACACAGACGGCGATCCCGTCGGTAATTGTCCACCTGGTAGTCTTTGCATCGTGCATATCACGCGCATTAATTAGGTAATTAATGACGGTTAAATGTAGAATCTGGAGAGACAGACGGCATAACTGTCGGTAACTGTATAGACGTGAAGCCCGTCTGTACATAAATTCTATTTAAGAATGCTGGTACCGACGGACAATCGCTTTCTTCTCTTTTCTTCACACCGACGCTCTTCCCTCCTTCTTCAGTTGCATTTTATCATTTATGCTTTTTCGGTTGGTTTCTTTTGCACCACTGTTTTATTATTTCCTCTTCATTGATTCTCAACTTACAGGTTAGTAAAATTCTTCTAGTTTTTATTTATTATTTATTATTTATTTTATGGTGAGTAATTTAATTTAATTTTATTTTTGGATTAGTATAATTAGGCTAATTGCTGTAGTACAATTTGAAAGGCCATAGTTATGTTTTTCTTTATTTTATTATTTTAATGCTTTAGGCGCTGGAATTAACACATAGAGAAGTAATATGCTATTATAAAATGCATGGATATGTGCTATTTTGAGAACAATTAATTTTTAGTTATTGAGTTTTTAGATATTCAGGCATGGCCATAGGAATGCATGCACTTTGAAACCATTACTAAAAATTAGAAAGTAAAGCAAATGTGAGTATGTTGCACCGTTGCCTGGGGTCTGAGGCCTATTTCTTTCTGTTTTCTCATGCAGGAGATTGGGCACACCCTTGCCGAGGTGCTGCCCACTTTTTTTTTTAACAAGAGTAAATATGTTGCACTGTTGCTCGGGGCCTGAGGCCTAATTTTTTTGTTTTCTCATCAGGAGGTTGGGCACACCCTTAACGGGGTGCTGCCCAAATTTTTTAATTTAATCTTAATTTTTTCGGTTTAGGCACGACCCCATCGAAATGCTGCCTAAATTTTTGTTATTTTCTGAGTAAAGTCCGTTTATGACTATGATACCAAACTAATTGTTTCCTTTATTTTTAGGATGCCACCGCGACGATATGCTCCGCGCGATCAGCCTGAGCCTCAGGCCCCGGATTGGATGAGTACCGAGGCCAAATAGAGGTATGCCGCGCTGGCTCAGGTGCGGGGTGGACTGAGTTTCTGATGCCTACTTTCCAGACTCACTCAGAGATAGTTCGGTAGTTTCTTGCTACGTTACAGTACAGGGGGTATCAGAGATCCGACACAGAGGAGGGTGTTATCCAGTTTTGGATTGAGCGGCACCATTACAGCATTACCCAATAGCGATTTACAGAGGCTATGGGACTTCAATTCGGACAGGATGTTATAGCACCCCATAGAGCAGTTAGACGCCACCATTGGGCGGTTATTGCATTGTCGGGAGTGCTGTATGATGATGATACGGCAAAGAGAACGGTACTCTCGTCACAGGCCCTTAGATATGTTCACAGGGTTTTATCCAGCTCCTATTTGGGACTAGCTGGTAACCCAGGGTCCCTTAACGCTGTTGAGATTTGGAGTTTATGGGCCATGGTAGCAGGCCAGCGGCTCAACATTAGCCACGAGATTTTGGTTAACATGGTGAGGGTATCTAGGGTGGCAGCCCCTGTAGTGTATGATGGCGGAGTCATTACTAGACTACTCCTGAGTTTGGGTATTCGTCCAGACATCCTGGGGCCTGCCTTGGATGAGAGCATTTATGTACAAACTCCGGCAGCTATTACGATGGCTATGATCTTGCTGATACGGGGTCAGGCCGAGGCATACAGACTCCGCACCATTCATGAGACCAGACGTGCATTTAGCTTGCCCTCGCTAGAGCTGGTAGAGGAGCAGCCTCAGGATCAGCCTCAGGAGCACCCTCAGATGGAGCAGGAGCCTCCCGAGCACCCACAGCACTAGGAGGACTAGTCTCCCCGACATCCAGAGCACCAGGAGGGTCAGCCTCCGCAGCCGCAGCATGAGGAGCAGCATCCGTATACACCTTCTGACATGGGGATTGTGTTCACCATGGATGAGCTATTTGCTACTCCTCCAGCACAGAGAGTACAGAGTCCTACTCCGCCTCCGCCATCGAGAGTACATCGGACAACTCAACGGCCTCTCTAGAGGTTCAGCCCATTTGCTAGAGCAAGGGACCCGGGGGCATCTACTTCTATAGCTCTACCTCTAGAGCGGGCACCAGAGTCAGCACCCCCTCCATTCACACCATCGATGCACCCGGCATAGCCAGATTTTCTGCAATTTTGACCTCTAAGTTCGCCTCCTTTGAGCACAGACAGGAGGAGAGAGATAGGGCCCTTCTCGGGCGGCTCGGGGAGCAAGATAGACTCATTTTAGAGCGGCTGGATTAGTAGTAGGGTATTATCCAGGAGTAGGGGAGACTTATTGACTATCTGAGACAGGAGCAGGAGAGGCTCATGGGTCAGCTGAGGCAGGAGATGAGGGCCTCCCAGGATAAGGCGACTTAGAGGATAGATGCATCGGTACAGGTGGTGGATGAGTCAGTTGAGGCTCTTAGATTCAGGATCCAGGTCTTAGAGGGTGCCATACCTCCCATCGCCCAGTCCATGCCAGAGTTTAGAGAGCATACAGAGGATAGGCTGAAGAGTATGGGGACCACCTCTACGAATCAGACCCTCCGCCTGGCCGGCGCTTTCAGAGAGTTAGGGGGGTCGTCACTGATACGCTGCAGTTCATGACGGTATGCGCACAGCCTTTCCTTGATGGATATGCACAGGCCCAGTTCCAGTAGCAGGAACCAGCGAGAGCGCAGCCGTTATCAGTACCAGTGGCTGTACCTCCCAGATACCAGCGACAGGCCAGAGCCTCGGCTGCTCAATAGGCTGGACCATCAGCCCCTCCCAGGCAGCCATCTGCTCCAGATATGGGACCATCTGCTTCTTCATGACGAGGCCAGTCGGTTCATATATCAGATGATGATGATGATGATCCAAAGGAGCTCTCAGATTATGCGCCATTGTAGATTATTCAGGGAGTTCTTCTGGCTTTGTGTTTATACTTTTTGTTGTAATCACATCTGTATATTGTACAAAATTTAACTTTTTAGTGGAAAGACATTTATGGATTGACCTATTAAATTTGCATGTTATTTCTTCATGATTTAAATTTCTTAAAAGAAAATTTAAAAGAGAGAAAAAAGAAAATAGACAATTGATCATATGATAAAAAATATGATAAATAATAAGGGAGAGACATAAAAATGTTCATAAATCTACCAATAAAGTTAATTGGTGTGAAAATTAACAAGAATCTCTTATAATACAGGAACATGGTTACACCAATTCGAAAATGACCAAAAGTCAAAAGGAGGGAAAAAACAGATCAAACATTATATCCTTCAAGATTATATCCAATATTAGATGAGAATCAACAAATCACAACGGTACTAGCAAGATAAGTCAGCCACCGTGCAAGCCTAGATGAGGACAATGGGGCACACGCGATAGATTAATCCGCACTTTGCAAGTTGGAACAAACTCGGTGCAGCTCAGAAGCGCAATCCGCACTTTGTAAGTCGGAACAGACTCGGTGCAGCTCAAGAGAGCAATCCGCACTTTGTAAGTTGGAGCAAACTCGGAGCAGCTCAAGAGAGCAATCCGCACTTTGTAAGTTGGAGCAAACTCGGTGCAGCTCAGGAGAGCAACCCTCGCGTTTTGTAAGTCTAGAGCAGACTCGGCGCATCACCATCTGCACTTTGTAAGTCTGGAACAGACTCGGTGCAGTTAAGGAGAGCAATCCTCGAGTTCTATAAGTCTGAAGCAGACTCGATGCATCGTTACTTCCATGGCAAAAAGGTAAGGACTGCCACAGGTATGCGTTTCTTTCCTTTCTTCTCTGAATTTTGGCTCATCTAGACACTAGTGCACTAGTTTCCCAAAAATTGGGGCAGCTGTAGACACCGGTCTTGAGGCAGTCCAGGTCAGAGTTACCCGATGAAGAGATCCATGTTGGTTTCCGGATAAATGGATGGAATTCGGAAGTTTTCATCTTTTGGTTTCACAAGGATTAAAATATTTTTCGTTATAGCGTGAGGTTTTGAAAGAGTTTGGGAAATTTTGCTTGAAATTGGAATTTTTGCTCCACAGACGAGATGGCCGTCTGAAGTAGGGATGCCCGTCCCTACTTGGGGTGATCCCCGTCTCTATACATAGTAAGGACGGCCCGTCTATAGCTAGGGACGGACACGTGTTTGAGTAGGGACGCCCGTCCCTAGTCCCGCGATACGGCCAGTCTGTAGCTAAGGACGGACACATGTCTGAGTAGGGACGCCCGTCCCTAGTCCCCCGTTATGGCTCGTCTGTAGCCGAATTTCCATGCGTGCCCTTACTAGGGACGCCCGTCGGTAGTTGCAGGGATGCCCGTCGGTAGTGGATCTGATCAGTTATCGCCGGATTTGCTAAAATTTTATCCCTTATCTTTCAAATTTTGGGTAAGATTTGGTTAAAAAATTGAATTTTAAAACTCCTTTTAAAATTCAAACTTTAAACTAATGCTTATCTGATTTTATCTCAAAAAATTCTATAAATTGAGAGGTAAAATTCATTTTTAGGGGTTAGAAAAATTTGACCAAAACAAATTCTTGGTGGAGAAAAATAAACACTTTTTGAGAGATTGGAATTTTTAGAAAGGTTTTTGTGAGCAATTTACGAAAAAGCTATAAAATATCTATTTTTAGAATTTTATTTGACAAAAATTTTTCCAATTAATTGATTTGCTCAAATTCTTCTTGTGAATTAAGCCAATTTGAGGTAATAAAATTCATTCGTTTCCATCAATACAGCTAATTCGAACATTTGATCACTATTAAATTTTCAAGAAGGGAAAATACAAATTTGCTTACTTTGATCTGTTTTTCTTTGATCCTTGTGGAGCGTGCAGGGACCGAAACCATCTGATATTCACCCAAAAAGGTAAAATCCGGGGGTAAACATTCTGGATTAGCACTTGTGTGATTTAATTAATTTATATTAATCGTTTTCATTTTTCCTTTTTTATCTTTTAACTTATTTCTTTTAAAGTTTCCTATTATTTTCTTTTCTTTATTTTATTCATCAATTTTGATACTGACATGTTTATTCCTATGAGTTATTTTCTGACCATTTGGAATTGGAGTTGTAACTGATGCTGGTTGAGCGAATCTGAGGATTTCCATCCGGGTTCTTTCTTCACCCTTGCTTTTTTATTCATGTTATTATTAAGATTATTTCAATGTCGTTAAAGTGAAAAGGGCCAAATATTTTATAGTAATTAATTTGGGGTTTTCTTCAAAGCTGTGGACTAATGTCCTGGTTTTTTTTAACCAACAAAATTGACACTTTTTAAAAACCAGTTTGTAACAAATATGCATGCGAGGACCAATGTCCTCATCATTAATGAATACCCCAATTTATGCATGATTTGGATTTTATTTACAATGGGGGCGTATTCCGCCCCTAGTTTTATTTTAATTTATTTTGAGAATGTTTATTTTAATAATGCTTTACTTATTGCTTTTGACGTGAATGATTGCGCCTTAATTAAATGCATCGTATGGAAAGTTGGTGAAATAATGAATTCAAAACTTAATCATACTATTCATCAAGGTATACATAAATGAGAAGTTCCGAACTCACGCTGGTCTTTGGGGCTCAATGAGGCGAGAGGTATAGGACTTCCAAGACACCTCTTGAGTCTCACCAAAAGACTTAAATTTACAAATCCTAGTGTAGCACCCCTTTCCCATACGTAGGCGTTCCCATCCGATATGGAGTGAGAAGCCGTATGAGACAAGGTGTCACCAAACAGATGCAAAGCAAAGTAGACATCCATTCATAACATACATTCAGAAATACAGAATAATTAAAAACTTTACATGCAGAAAGCAAAAGCTGATCATGCATTACTATAATTAAACTATTACAATAATGTTCTGATCAGCAAGCTGATACCAAAATAATATTACATATACAAAATATAGTTACAAAAGCGGAAGCTGATACAGAGAGTTCTATACAAAAAGAATCAATAACTGTTACAAAACTGAGCCCTACACTAATCCCTTCTGTGTTGGCTTGATGACGGCGACTCTCTCAAAGCAAAATGCCTTCCGCACCTGCACGGGTAAAAACACCGTGCTAAGCGATAAAACGCTTAGTGGGGAAACACACATAAAATATGGACGGCCACTCACAGTGGTCGTCAAGGCATAACACATTCACAATGGCAGAATGCAAGAACTGTTGCATAAATCATATAAGCATGCCCGTAATTAAATACCATACTTTCAGGATCTCACAAGCATTGCAGAATCAACCAACATGTATTTCATCATTAAACTCATTCAGATATCCATTCAAAGCCATGTCAGATCAGAACATTTCCATTAACATTTAAAGAATACCTGCTGACTCTAGACAGTGGATAACGAGTGTACTGAGGGTACCTTACGGGTACGAATCGAATACTGAGGGTACCTCACAGGTACAAGTCAAATATTATATCATTTATCAGAACATGTTATTTATATACTGAGGGAATCTTAAGCAAGATTCTATACTGAAGGGTTCGCGAGGAACCAAACGGGGACCTGATCGGGGTCCAAACTGAACTGAGGGCTGCAGCTAAAGACTCTATTAGGCATGCCTAACTATCCACTTACTTGACTCTAGCAGGTTATGCGTCACACTGATCACATTTCAGGATACAGAATATAATTCATCAGAAAATCATGCTATCACGCATATCGAAGCATTAAATAGTAAGACATGCATCGTACAATATTAAAGTCCATTCAGAAGAAATACCAAATTCAGTTCTGAGTCAAAAACCAAGAAATTTCGGAAAAACGAGCTGAACGGAGAAAACTGGCGATTCAACAGGCAGGTCACGGCGTGACCGAGGGTCACGTCTCGTGACCTGCTCGTTTCCCGCTGATCTCCTCGCGTGATCCTCGCGGATCCCGCTTATGCAGGTCACGGCGTGACCTAGGGTCACGCGACGTGACGCTGCTCTCCCTCGCAGATCACGTTGCGTGATCTGCCTCTACCTCGCAGATCACACGACGTGACCGAAGATCACGTCGCGTGACTTGCCTGCTCTACAGCTGGTCACGCGACTGGCTTCTCAGCAGGCATGTCACGTCGTGACCGAGAGTCACGCGACGTGACTTGCCTTCCTGGGTAGCGAATCGCGCGACAGAGGGAGTTTCTACAGTAATTCGATTTTTCCCAGAACTTCCAGAATTTCCAGATTTCATTCCCAATTTGATTTTAACCCATACAAACCTGTCTTTACCTTTCAAGGAAGATCCCAACAATTCAAACATCATATAAACAACTCAAACAGAATTCAATCAACCCAATTCAAGGTAATTACATTCAAATTGTTCAAGAACATATAAACCCTAGAAATACCAGTAAACTCAATTTATGCAGATCACAAGCAATTGTTCCCAAACCTGAAATCTAAGCCTTTCTCACTTAGCTCCACTTGGTCCAGCAACCTCTTTCCCCTTTGGATCACGTGGAGCCTCAGCTAGAACACAAACACAGTAAATTCAACCCTAGGTTAAACCTAAACTCAAGGGAGAAGATAAAGATGCAATTTACAGTAAGACAAAAACTAGATTATGCGCTTACCAAGCTAAGGAATGCAAGGAGAGGATTAATTTCACCAATTCAAGCTTGAATCAAAACACAGTACTTGGAAATAAAGAAAGTGAAGAAGAAGAGAGAGTGAGTAAGAAAAACGTGAATCTGTAAGTTTTCCTTTTCCTCATTCCCTTTTCTTTTTCTTTTCTTTATTCTAAATAGGTATCAAACTCCTATTGGTGACACTAATCACTCACACTAAAATAACCTACACTACACACACCTAAAACCCTCTTCACTTATGCATACCCTACCATGGTATGAACACATGCACACAAGTATATCTCATTTAATTAAACACACTAATGCCATGTATGCTCCCACATAATAATAAACCCCAAAATCATACATTTTACTGAAATACCCTTATGAAATGCCGAACACATGCGAATGCTGACACATACTGACAGACAGATAGACAGACAGACGGACGGACAGACAGGCTCATTCTACTAGGGGGCAAATGGGGTGTGACAACTCTCCCCTACTAATAAGAATTTCGTCCTCGAAATTCTCACCTGAACTGAATAACTGTGGATACTGAGCTCTCATCGACTCCTCTGGTTCCCAAGTCGCTTCCTCAACTCCATGATGGATCCATAACACCTTAACCAGAGGAATCTGTTTATTCCTTAACTGTCTCACCTCTCGAGCTAGAATAGCTCGCGGTTCCTCATCATAAGAGAAGTCTGGCTGAACCTGGATATCCTGAACTGACAGAACATGAGAAGGATCTGATCTGTACCGACGAAGCATCGAAACGTGGAACACATCGTGTAACTTTGCTAACTCCATCGGTAGCGCTAATCTGTAAGCTACAGGTCCCACCTTAGCCAAAATCTCATAAGGTCCAATGAAACGAGGACTAAGCTTGCCCTTCTTTCCAAATCGAAGCACTCTCCTCCAAGGAGAAACTTTAAGGAAAACTTTGTCCCCGATCTCAAAATGCACATCTTTTCTCTTCAGATTGGCATAAGACTTCTGTCGATCCTTTGCTGCCTTCAAATTCCGCTGCACTACTCTGATCTTCTCTTCAGTATCCCTAACCAAGTCGGGTCCAATCATAGATCTCTCGGATAGCTCGGTCCAACAAATCGGAGTCCTACACTCACGACCATACAAAGCCTCATATGGTGCCATACCAATACTCGACTGGAAACTGTTGTTGTAGGCAAACTCCATCAAAGATACATATCTGTCCCAACTGCCTGGAAAGTTTAAAGTACAAGCCCTCATCATATCCTCCAGAATCTGAATAACTCGCTCTGACTGACCATCGGTCTGAGGATGAAACGCTGTACTGAAGTTCAACCTAGTGCCCAAAGCTCTCTGTAACTCCTTCCAAAACTTGGAAGTAAACCTCGGATCTCGATCTGACACTATGGATAAAGGCACACCATGCAGTCGAACTATCTCATCTACATAGATACTGGCTAATCTGTCCATGGAGTAGTCCACTCTAACTGGTAAGAAGTGAGCTGACTTCGTAAGCCGATCCACAATAACCCAAATCGAATCATGCTTCCTCTGAGTCAAAGGCAAGCCAGAAACAAAGTCCATGGTAATATCACTCCATTTCCACTCAGGAATGGATAAAGGCATAAGCAAACCTGAAGGAACCTGATGCTCTGCCTTCACCTGCTGACAAGTCAAGCACTTGGAAACAAAATCCACAATATCACGCTTCATACCAAACCACCAATAGAATTGCTTCATATCTCTGTACATCTTCCCGCTGCCCGGATGCATAGTAAAGACTGAACTATGCGCCTCACTCAAGAGCTGTCTCCTCAAATCCTCAGACTCTGGCACACACAGGCGATCTCTGAACATAAGTACCTCATCCTGAACTGAGAACTCTGATGGCTTACCCGATCTAACCTCATGCACAATCCGCTGAAGTCTCACATCATCTCTCTGAGCATCCACAATCAACTGTCTCAAAGTAGGCCTCACACGCAACTGGGCAAGCAAAGCTCCATCTGAACCAAATCGCCATCTGAAACGTCTCAAAAACAAGGCTGAAACTGACTTACGACTCAAAGCATCTGCAACTACATTGGCCTTACCAGGATGGTAATCCACAATACAATCGTAGTCTTTAAACAACTCAAGCCATCTACGCTGTCTCATGTTCAATTCTTTCTGTGAAAGGAAGTACTTCAAACTCTTGTGGTCCGAGAAGATCCTACACTTTTCCCCATACAAGTAGTGACGCCAAATCTTCAAAGCAAAGATTACAGCTGCCAAATCTAAATCATGCGTCGGATAGTTCTTCTCATGTGGCTTCAACTGACGAGAAGCATAAGCCACTACCTTACCCTCCTGCATAAGCACACAACCAAGACCAACTCCAGAAGCATCACTGTAGATAACAAACTCCTTACCCGAGATGGGCTGAGTAAGGATAGGAGCCTCAACAAGTAACTGCTTTAACTGATCAAAACAAGACTGACACCTGTCTGACCACTCGAATCTAACTCCTTTCCTCAACAATCTAGTCATAGGAGCAGCAATCACAGAAAATCCCTTAACGAACCGACGGTAATAACCTGCTAAACCAAGGAAACTCCTCACTTCCTGAACATTTCGAGGCGCTTTCCAATCAACTATCGCCTCTATCTTAGCTGGATCAACCTGAATACCGCTAGCTGAAATAATGTGACCCAAGAATGACACTTCTCGAAGCCAGAAATCACACTTGCTAAGCTTAGCAAACAAATGATGCTCTCTCAACATCTGCAAAACCAATCTGAGATGCTCCTCATGCTCACTCTCATTCTTGGAATATACCAAGATGTCATCAATGAACACTACTACAAATCGATCTAAGTATGGTCTAAATACACGATTCATCAGATCCATAAAAGCCGCTGGAGCATTTGTCAAACCAAACGGCATCACAAGAAACTCATAGTGGCCATACCTAGTCCGAAATGCAGTCTTCACCACGTCTGCATCCTGAACCCGAAGCTGGTAGTACCCTGATCGAAGATCTATCTTGGAAAAGACACCCGCACCTCGAAGCTGATCAAATAAATCCTCAATCCTAGGCAAAGGATACTTGTTCTTCACTGTAACTTTATTAATCTGACGATAATCAATGCACATCCGCAGGGATCCATCTTTCTTCTTGACAAACAGCACTGGAGCTCCCCATGGAGATATGCTCGGTCTAATAAACCCCTTATCCAATAACTCTTGTAGCTGAGATTTAAGTTCCCTCAACTCAACAGGAGCCATCCGATAAGGTGCTCTCGAAATAGGTGCAGTACCCGGCATGATCTCAATGGACAACTCAACCTCTCTCTCAGGAGGCAAACCAGGCAACTCGCTCGGAAACACATCCCCAAACTCTCGCACTATAGGAATATCCTCAATCTGAACCTGATCCCTCCTGGAATCTAACACAACAGCTAGAAAAGCCTCACAACCTTTCCTGATGAATCTCTTAGCTTGCATCGCAGAAATAACATTATTCACTGAACTAGCACCCAAACCTTTCAGAAACACCAGAGACTGACTTCTATCCCGAAGTACCACTGTCTTCCTATGGCAATCCACTACCGCCCGATACTTACCCAACCAGTCCATACCCAGAATCAAGTCAAACTCTCTGAAGGGTAACTCAATCAGATCCGCTGGAAGCACAACTCCCTCAACAATCAGAGGACAACTCCTAAAAACTCTACTCACACTGACACTATGCCCTAATGGACTGGTCACACAAATCTCATAATCTAACTGATCAACAGAATGCAATTTATCAATAACTCTATCTGTGCACAAGTATGAGTGTGTGGAACCAGGATCAATTAGAGCATACAACTCAGTGTCATGGAGTAGGAACTTACCAGCAATAACATCAGGCGCATCCTGCTCATCTCTGGCTCTTATAGCATAAGCCCTAATGCCACCCTGAGGAGGATGCTCAACAGTCTCAGAAGCAGCACCATCTCTATGCCGACCACCTCTACCTCGACCTCGGCCTCTGCCACGGGTAGCCTGAGAAGCATTCGAACCGACCCTACTGCCCTCTCTCTGGGAACCTGAATCCTCCTGTACTCTTGGACAACCGGCCAACCGATGCTCAGAACTCCCACACCTGAAACATGCACCAGTGAGCCACCTACACTCACCACGATGCGACTTACTACAATGAGGACAAACTGGTGTAGTCTCAGCTCTACCACCCCTACCAGAACCTGACACAGCTGTCGAACCCTGACGTCTACCTCTAGAAGCCGGACCAGATGCTGACTCATCCTGTGGGTCCCTCGATCTCTTACTCGAAGAAGATCCTCCACGAGAAGAACTCCTCCTCTGAGCTCTCTCTCTCATCACTGTCTCAGACAACTCTGCTCTCACTGCAGCCTCCACAATCTGATAATAGTGAACCCCAGGTATACACATCAAGGAAATCAAAGCAATCTTCAATGACTCATTTAATCCAGCCTCGAAATGCTTGCATCTAAAGTCATCAGTCATAACTCCTCGAGGGGCATAGCGAGATAACCTGTTGAACTCTTTCTCATAATCAGCTACTGACAAAGTTCTCTGTCTCAAACCCAAAAACTGCGCCCATCTCTGATCTCTATAGGTCTGAGTAATGTACTTCTTTATGAACTCACCCTCAAAGAACTCCCAGGTAATCGGATCCGGTAACTGAGGATGCCTGCAAACCAACTCCCACCACTCAAAAGCAGACCCCTGAAGAAGAGCTAAAGCACACTCTGCCTGCTGGTCGGGAGGACACCGAATCTCTCTCAGAGCACACTTCACTTTATCTAACCATCTCTCTGCAGTCTCCGACTCACTCAACCCAGTACCATAGAAATCCTCCACTCCCGCTCTCCTCAGTTTCTCCATAGGTGCTCTAGGAGCAGTCACTCTCTCCAATACCCTAGCCATGTCCTGATGCAGTCTAAGCATAGCCTCAAAGGGCATGGCTGCGGCCTCGGGCTGAACCCTAGCATGCTGAGCCGACACATTAACAGAAACAGACTGATCAACAGCGGGAGGATTCACACTCTCGGCGGACTCCTCACGCGCACCATGAGCAGAATTAGAAGCCATCTAAACAAACAAGAAACAACCGTATCAGCCAACACAGATCTAGACACATACGCATCTAAGAAAATCAGAACAATCATAACAACACCCAGAAACGCCTAAACCTATGCTCTGATACCACTAACTGTAGCACCCCCTTCCCATACGTAGGCGTTCCCATCCGATATGGAGTGAGAAGCCGTATGAGACAAGGTGTCACCAAACAGATGCAAAGCAAAGTAGACATCCATTCATAACATACATTCAGAAATACAGAATAATTAAAAACTTTACATGCAGAAAGCAAAAGCTGATCATGCATTACTATAATTAAACTATTACAATAATGTTCTGATCAGCAAGCTGATACCAAAATAATATTACATATACAAAATATAGTTACAAAAGCGGAAGCTGATACAGAGAGTTCTATACAAAAAGAATCAATAACTGTTACAAAACTGAGCCCTACACTAATCCCTTCTGTGTTGGCTTGATGACGGCGACTCTCTCAAAGCAAAATGCCTTCCGCACCTGCACGGGTAAAAACACCGTGCTAAGCGATAAAACGCTTAGTGGGGAAACACACATAAAATATGGACGGCCACTCACAGTGGTCGTCAAGGCATAACACATTCACAATGGCAGAATGCAAGAACTGTTGCATAAATCATATAAGCATGCCCGTAATTAAATACCATACTTTCAGGATCTCACAAGCATTGCAGAATCAACCAACATGTATTTCATCATTAAACTCATTCAGATATCCATTCAAAGCCATGTCAGATCAGAACATTTCCATTAACATTTAAAGAATACCTGCTGACTCTAGACAGTGGATAACGAGTGTACTGAGGGTACCTTACGGGTACGAATCGAATACTGAGGGTACCTCACAGGTACAAGTCAAATATTATATCATTTATCAGAACATGTTATTTATATACTGAGGGAATCTTAAGCAAGATTCTATACTGAAGGGTTCGCGAGGAACCAAACGGGGACCTGATCGGGGTCCAAACTGAACTGAGGGCTGCAGCTAAAGACTCTATTAGGCATGCCTAACTATCCACTTACTTGACTCTAGCAGGTTATGCGTCACACTGATCACATTTCAGGATACAGAATATAATTCATCAGAAAATCATGCTATCACGCATATCGAAGCATTAAATAGTAAGACATGCATCGTACAATATTAAAGTCCATTCAGAAGAAATACCAAATTCAGTTCTGAGTCAAAAACCAAGAAATTTCGGAAAAACGAGCTGAACGGAGAAAACTGGCGATTCAACAGGCAGGTCACGGCGTGACCGAGGGTCACGTCTCGTGACCTGCTCGTTTCCCGCTGATCTCCTCGCGTGATCCTCGCGGATCCCGCTTATGCAGGTCACGGCGTGACCTAGGGTCACGCGACGTGACGCTGCTCTCCCTCGCAGATCACGTTGCGTGATCTGCCTCTACCTCGCAGATCACACGACGTGACCGAAGATCACGTCGCGTGACTTGCCTGCTCTACAGCTGGTCACGCGACTGGCTTCTCAGCAGGCATGTCACGTCGTGACCGAGAGTCACGCGACGTGACTTGCCTTCCTGGGTAGCGAATCGCGCGACAGAGGGAGTTTCTACAGTAATTCGATTTTTCCCAGAACTTCCAGAATTTCCAGATTTCATTCCCAATTTGATTTTAACCCATACAAACCTGTCTTTACCTTTCAAGGAAGATCCCAACAATTCAAACATCATATAAACAACTCAAACAGAATTCAATCAACCCAATTCAAGGTAATTACATTCAAATTGTTCAAGAACATATAAACCCTAGAAATACCAGTAAACTCAATTTATGCAGATCACAAGCAATTGTTCCCAAACCTGAAATCTAAGCCTTTCTCACTTAGCTCCACTTGGTCCAGCAACCTCTTTCCCCTTTGGATCACGTGGAGCCTCAGCTAGAACACAAACACAGTAAATTCAACCCTAGGTTAAACCTAAACTCAAGGGAGAAGATAAAGATGCAATTTACAGTAAGACAAAAACTAGATTATGCGCTTACCAAGCTAAGGAATGCAAGGAGAGGATTAATTTCACCAATTCAAGCTTGAATCAAAACACAGTACTTGGAAATAAAGAAAGTGAAGAAGAAGAGAGAGTGAGTAAGAAAAACGTGAATCTGTAAGTTTTCCTTTTCCTCATTCCCTTTTCTTTTTCTTTTCTTTATTCTAAATAGGTATCAAACTCCTATTGGTGACACTAATCACTCACACTAAAATAACCTACACTACACACACCTAAAACCCTCTTCACTTATGCATACCCTACCATGGTATGAACACATGCACACAAGTATATCTCATTTAATTAAACACACTAATGCCATGTATGCTCCCACATAATAATAAACCCCAAAATCATACATTTTACTGAAATACCCTTATGAAATGCCGAACACATGCGAATGCTGACACATACTGACAGACAGATAGACAGACAGACAGACGGACAGACAGGCTCATTCTACTAGGGGGCAAATGGGGTGTGACACCTAGGCTCTAGGGGGTAGAGGCTGAGACCTCCAAGATCTCTCTGGCTTGCCCAAGATGGATATGTATGCACCGTATTAGGCTCCCTGAGGCTAGACGACCCTCCCCAATGTTCTATTGGGTGGTGACTCCAAGAAACCTCATTGTTGCCCAAAATAGACGCACTTGTAAATACCTTACAAGCTTTAATGAACCCCATCCCGATCGCCCTAAAGTGGGCTTTCGGGAGGCCACCTAGTTCGGCGCGCGTCACAGCCGGTCTCTGTCACTAGCGCGATAGAGCTCGGATTGTGTGAATCTGCCGAGCGTGCGTCGTCGTGAGCGTGCCTCCTAGCGCGAGCCGGCGACGAGCTACCCTGCATTCTGTCGCGAGGGCGATGCCTGTCGCAATCGCGACAGAAGCCCTTCCTACCTACCCTATTTTCTGAATGTGATTTTTTTGTTCCACTTTGCACGGTTTCTCACTATTACATGGTACATGATTGAGTTTATGTCTTGTTGACCTCTTTATACTAGTGTCATTGTAGTGAATTGATGTGATGTTAGAGTTTTGATTCGAGACTTGTGTAGTAAGTGTTGTGATTGAGAGTGAGTTGTCGAGCCTGAAGTGTCAAGGTAGGGGATAATTAAGCATGCTTAAGAAGGGTTAGTGAGTGCAGCTGCCTATATCCGCCACGTTTGGGCAAAGCGGTCGACCTCCGAGATGGTCATCCTCCGTGTAGTGATAAAATGTTTTGAGACTCCGGTCTCCCACGCTACCTTCGGGTATTAAAACTATTTTTTAGGCTTTGGTCTCCCGTGCCGTGTTCCCGTATCCTCAACCATTGAATTCAGGCTATTGTGTGAGCTATTCGGTATTGGTGTAGTGGACTGTTCTGATTATTACGTGATTTTGATTCTGATTATTGCTTCATGCTTTCTGTTTCAATTCTGATTTCATATAGTGATTCTTGACATATATCTCTATCCTCATATATTGAGGGAACTCTTTAGTGTGATGCATGTGTACATTTAGATACTAATGCAAGACAATATAGTATAGTGTTCTATATAGTGTCATAATTGTTTAGTGCAGTGTTCTAAGTAATGAGTGACTTGATAGCGATTATATTCTGGTATGATTTTTAGTATGTCGTGCATATGATATCTCGCGTGTTGCCATGGTAAGTATTTCGGTATGTGTACGTATTTATTTATGCATGGCTTATTGTATTCCTGTTTAGTGTACTGGTTTCTATCTACTTTGTTTCACCCCACTAAGCGTTATCGCTTAGCACGGGTTATTTTCCCGTGTAGGTGGCAGGTTTGTTTGGTTCGCATCATGCATCTACAGGGTTGGCCATTCGGAGTAGGAGTTTTATTTTGTTCAATTCCTATAGATTGTGGTTTAAGGTTGAATATCATTCTGTATTTTGTATAAGTATTAAGTAAACAGGGTTGCCTATTGAAGTGGAGCTTAAGCCGTTAGGCATAGTTATGGAAGCCCAAATTTAAAAAACTGATCGAGTGGAATAATGATTGCAGCAGTTGAACATCTTAGACAACAACAGGTGGTAGGCTTATTATCACGAATAGATCTATCAGAAATGGCTCGCTTGATCATTTAGATAGAATGTCAGGGAGCACCCACTAAAAGAGGGAGATTTAGTCTTCCAGTGGATGAGACCAGGCATTTCGGGCATACGGGAACAACGATTCTAACAGATAGCGACGGGAATAAATTCAAGGAACCACTCAACGTCGATAGACTCAAGAGGTTACATGGCTAAGGACTAAAAATCAAAAGAAGAGAATAAAAGTCCCGCGGATGAAAAATCAAAAAAAGGCGGCCTTGCTAAAAATTATTGCCTCGTCAGGGTGAAAACTGAAAAAAGGAACCCTAAGCAAAAATTTGATGCTTGAGAGAAAATGTCCAATCAAAAAAACCTAAGAGGGCTGATTGGAGATAGGAGTTTGATGCTTACAAGATCTACTCTGATATTAGATATAGTTTTGCGTTTTGAATCGATGTTAGATAATGATCATGTATAGAGAAATTATACTGAATGTGCAAAATCTTTGCAAATACATGAAGTGATAACAATTCAACTCGTATGATCATTATTGATATGATTCTAAATAGCTCATATTTAATCCATATTTTAGGTTTAAAATAATGTTTATGTATGGTTAATTGTGTTAGAAATAGGTATGTTTTATGTTTTTATTTGAGTTTTGTGTGTGTAGGAGAAAATGGAGAAGATTGGAGAAAAGAAGCAGAAATGAGCTAAGGAAGAATCAATATGTTGCGAGCGCGATAAGCATTGCGAGCATGACAGGAAATGCCAAGCCAAGAAGAGTAGAAGAAAGGAAGAAAGAAAGTAAAGGAGAAAAATATTCTGTTGCGAGCGCGACAGGATCCGCAATTGAAGGGGGCCAAAGATAAGGAGAAAAGGAACTAGTGGGCATTATCGTGAGCAAGGCCACCTATCACGAGGTCGCGACAGGGAGCGAAGGAAAGCCAGTGCGAGGAAAGTAGAGCGAAGAGCAACGCGTGTTTTTTCGCAATCGCGACAGAAAGGACCATTGGAAGTTAAATTCAAATTTTGGCTTGAAGAAGTATGACTTTCCACTAAGCCTTGCAACCTTCCTAAGGGACATTTGAAGGAACATATCTCTAAGAACATTATAAATATTAGTTTTAACTGTAATATGAAGGGTTAAATAGTTTTAATTGAATATTTTTCATTAAGAATTGTGTAAGTAAAAATTACATTTTTTAGTTAAAGTTTGAAGTTAGAATTTTTATGTTTTGAAGAGAAGATTACTTGCAAGGAAGAAGATATCCTTTGTGGAAGGGAAAAGGGTTGAAAGATCTCTTTCTTATTTCTCATCTTCACTTCTTCTTTGTAATTATTTAATGATGAACTTATGAACTTGATTCTTTAATGCTATATTTTATTATTCATATCAATTTTATTATTCTTTCTTGTAGAATTTTCTATTAGTGTTTTTTATGCATGATCATTATAAGTAAGTATTTAATTGAAAGATAAATTCTTACTTAAATCTAACAGAATTTCATCATTGAAATATTATTTGAGAAATCATAATATTAAATGGTTGTTATAGCTTGTTTATTATTCCTGAAATTTGCATGAATAACACTTCAATTCATTAATGAAAATTGTGAGTTAGAATTATAAATGCATGTTTTAGGCACTCTAATTTATGTTGAAAGAGTAAATTGGAATCTTATTCAACTTGGCTTGCATGATAAGAATATATTCATAATCAAGAATAATTAATTCAAGTTCTATTTATTATTTTATAATCATTAATCTTTTATCTTCTCCGAGTATCTATAACTAGGTTAATTAGAATTAGACATAGTATTTCCACTTTCATTAAACAAATTTATGATCATTGTAAACAAGATTAAAATTAAGTAGTAATAGTGTGTAATAATTATCATATTCCTCGTGGGATCGACATCTTTTGTACTATAACCGATACACCGTATGCTTGCGGAATTAGCATGTAAAATAGGCTTATAAGTTTTTGGCGCCGTTGCCAGGGTATGATGTTTTATTTATTGCCATTGTGAAACTTGATTTATGATTTTGGATTACAATGTTTATTTTATTTTTTTTGTATGTTTGTAGAGTTTGACTTATTTTTGTTTTGTTTTGTTTTTACAGGATTTGATAAGTTCAATCCTAGTATAAGAAGTTTTCAAGAAGAGCTTGAACCTTTGAATACAAAAATAGAGAGATTTTTGTCAAGTAACCGAAAATCTAATAAAAAGAAGAATAAGAGACAAATCATGCTTGAAGAGGAAAATCCACCAAGGTTGATGGATTTTGCTACACCCGCATTGAGTGGTGCTCAACAAGGTGTGGTAAAGCCTATAGTAAATGCTAACCAATTTGAAATTAAACCTTCTCTTTTGCAAATGATTCAAAATAGCATTCAATTTTATGGTTTGGCAAATGAGGATCCTAATGCTCATTTGGCAATTTTTTTAGAGATATGTGATACTTTTAAAATTAATGGAGTTTCTAATGATGCAATTAAGCTTAGACTTTTTCCTTTCACTTTGAAGGATAAAGCCAATACTTGGTTGAATTCATTAATTAGAGGATCAATAACCACTTGGGACTAAATGGCCCAAGCATTTTTATCCAAGTACTTTCCTCTAGCCAAAACTGCAAAAATTATAAAAGATATCACCACTTTTGTGCAAAATGACAACGAATCTTTGTATGAAGCATGGGAGAGATTTAAAGAATTACAGAGAATATGTCCTCACCATAATCTTCCAAAGGACTTGCTCATACAAACTTTTTATAATGGAGTGAACCCTAAAACTAGGGGTACTATTAATGATGCAGCTGGTGGCTCTTTGATGAGGAAAACAATAGAAGTTGCCTTTGAATTGCTTGAGGAGATGGCTATGAACAATTGTATGTGGCCCACTGAAAGATTACGGGAATCTAATTATAATGCTAGGGGCGTTCATGCCATAGATTCTGTTGTAGCCTTACAATCCCAAATCGAAACTTTAAATCAAAAAGTTTATAGCTTAGGAATGGGGGGTAGGTCACAAATGTTATGCACTATTTGTGGCCAACAAGGTCATACAAGTGAGGTATGTAATTTGGGAATAAGTAATTCGAAGGAACAAGTTAGTTTTATCCAAAGGCAAGGAAGAGGTAACACATACTCAAATACCTATAACCCTGGTTGGAGAAACCATCCTAATTTTTCTTGGGGTAATAGTAGTAACCAAAATAGGGGTGTAGGATTTCAATCACCTGAAGATAGGATTGGAGCTTTAGAGATAAAAATGGATAGTGTGACGCGCATCGAACCCCGGGGCGCACCGAATCGCCCATTTTTTTGGAGATCGGGATGAGGTTCATGAAAAGTTGAAAGAAATTACAAGTGCGTCCATTTTGGGTAGCAAGGAGGTTTTTTGGAGTCACCACCCAATAGAACATTAGGAAAGGTCGTCTAGCCTCAGCGAGCCTAAGACAGCGCTGCTATGTCCATTATAGGCAAGCTGGAGGTGTATTGGAGGCATCCACCCTAATGATAGGATGGTCCTCTAGACTCACGCTTGGGCAAACCAGAGGTGTCTTGGAGGCATCCACCCTAATAGAACATTAGGATGGCCCTCTCGCCTCGTGGCGCTTAGAACTGTGCAATTTTGAGTCTTTTACGGGACACAAGAGGTGTCTTGGAGGCCCCATCCCAATTAAACATTGAGATGGCTCTCTAGCCTCGTTGGGCCCAAAGACAAGAGATCGTTCGGGACTTCCCATTTATTCATACCTTGGTTAGGTTTATAGTTGAGTTTTGAATTTATCGTTTCATCCCATTTCTCATTCAATTTAATGCAGTTAAATTAAAGCGCAGATTGTCCATTCAGGGAAAGCGATAAATAAGCAAAGCATAATTAAAGTAAAGTGCATGAAAATAAATTACAAAAAAATTAGGGGCGGAATACAATCCCCATTGTAAATAAAATACAAATCATACATAAAACGGGCTATTTGTTAAAGATGAGGACATTGGTACTCACATGCATATTTATTATAAAAAAATTTTGATATGACAATTTTTATTTTGGATGGAGAAAATTGGGACATTGGTCCCATTTTTATTAGGAAAGATTCCAAATTAATTAATAAAAATATTTTTGTAATTTTCTTTTTAGCGTGCCTAAAATAAACAATTTTAAATAAAATTATATGGCAAAATAAATGAAAAAGCCAAATAAATGAAATATTACAAATAAAGCAATTAAATATTTAACCCCAAATGAGCCTTCTAGATCTCCTCGTGTGCTCGGAAAAATGCCCAAAAGGAAAAATAAGATATGAAATGAAAACAAAACAAGAATGAAATAATGTTAGTAATTAAATCAATTAAATATACAATAAATGATAAAATAAAATAAGATAAAATAATGTGACATCAAAATGACAAATGAATTAACATCTTAACAATTTAAAATAAATGAGTCAAATGTGTTATGAATGACAAATGAATTAAATGATGTGATTGAAATAAATAAAACATGTTAATGTATTAATACCTGAAAATATGAACATGATAATAATAATAATAATGAAAATGAGGATAAGCCAATAAATGAATAAACAACGAATATATAACAATAACAATGAAAAAAAGAATGATAAAAAATGATGAATAAAAGAATGATGAAAATAATTAGATAAGTGGCATGATTAATTAATGTTATCATAATTAACATGAAACATTTACATGGCAAAAAGATTAATCCAAATGAATGAATTAATTACATGTTAGAAATAATGAGAAATCAATATTTACATGAACCAAAAAAATATATAAACATATAGAAAATAGAATAAATAAATAAATGAACAAAAATAAAAATATACATGTTAATCAATCAAATATAGACAAAATAAATAAAAGAAAATAAAAGAGTCAAGCCAAGAATATTTACTCTCAGAGTTTCGGATTTGATGAAGGTAAAAATGATGATTGATTTTCTTTGTTTGTGATGTGCAAGATTAGAGTTGAATATGATGAAAATGTTAGAATTTTATTACAAAAAAAAAAAAATTGCAAAGAAAATAATGAAAGAAAATCAAAAATTCTTTAAGAAAAAAAAATGATTTTTATTCATAAAAATATTTTGAAGAACAAAAAATTATTTTGTTTGTCTCAAAAAATTATTTATTAAAAAAACTTTTTTTTAGAAAATCGAATGAAAAATTAGATTTCAAGGACAAATAATTATTTTGTTTGTCTCAAAATTAATTTTTCATCAAAAAATGATTCAAATAAAAATCATTGAAAAAAAACTTGTGCAAAAAATTATTGAAAGAAAAAATAATGAAAATTGAATTTTTAAAGAACAAATAATCACTTTATTCGTCTCAAAAATCAACTTTCCATCAACAAAATTCCATCTAAAATATATTTAGAAGAAATTTTATTGGAAAAAGATGAAAAGTTAAACTATTTTCTCTTTGTTTTTGGGGAAAATTTGAAAATGTAGAGAGAATTTTAGAGGAAGGAGAAGAGAAAACCTCAAAAAGCCCTAAAAGAAATTTCCCCCCTTCTATCTTTCCATCTTATTGTTTTTATATGAAGAAAAAGAAAGAAAATAAAATTAATTAAGGGAAAAAAGTGATTCATTCAGATATTAATTATTTTGAAATTTAAAAATGGAAAAAAAACCTTTAAAAACCCAAAAAAAGTGGGGTAAAAAACGGATTTTTGGGTGAAAAATCGGAAAAAAATGAAATTGGGGCGATTTTGGACATTTGCGGCGGAAAAGGGGCGACCGACAGCATGCGGAGCAGCATGCAGCACGTCGCTTCATGCGGCCGACGCCCTGCACGTCGCTCACGTGCGAGCGATAGGCGCCGCGACGCGTGCGGGGCGCTGCTCGGGCCCGCACGCCTGCGCGCTGTCGCGCATCAACATTCGCAATTTTTTTTTTATTAAAAATTAACTAAAAATGCTATAATTTCTAAACCTCATTTTTCAAATGTAATTTTAAAAATATTTTTTATTATTTTTTATTTTTTTCACTCTAAAATGCAAGCTTTACAAAGAAATCACCATTTTCAACCTTTGTGCCTCTGACAAGGCATCTTATCATCATTGGGTAACTCTGATCTGGGCTGCCTCAAGACCTAGTGTCTACAATTGCCCCCAATTTTGGAGAAACTAGTGCACTAGTGCGTAGACAAGCCAAAATTCAGAGAAGAAGGAAAGAGATGTGTACCTTTTTGCCGTGTGGAATGTAGCGACTTGTTGCCGTTGAGCTATAGTACTGTCCGACTGTGGCTCATTTGCAATCTTGTCTATCGCATTGTCCTGCTCATCTCCAGTCGGCTTGTACGGTGTCTGTGGGATGCGGTGTCCTCTAACAATAATCCCGTTGCGATCTGTTCTATCGCGTGTGTCCCGTTGTCGTCATCTCGGTATGCACGGTGGCTGATCTATCCTGCTGGCCTCATCTCAGCTTGCACGGTATTTGTGAGATGCAGTACTCTCTAACTACAACCTCTGTTTGCGATCTGTTCTATCACTGGTGTCCCGCTAGCCTCGTCCCGGCCTACACAGAGTCTGTGAGATGCATTGTTCTCAAACTACAACCTATGCTTGCGATCTGTTCTACCGCTGGTGTCCCGCGAGCCTCGTCCGAGCCTGCACGGAGTCTGTGAGATGCAGTACTCTCTAACTACAACCTTCGTTTGCGATCTGTTCTATCGTTGGTGTCCCGCTAGCCTCATCCCGGCTTGCACGCAGTCTATGAGATGCAGTACTCTCTGACTACAACCTTTGTTTGCAATCTGTTCTATTGCATGCACTATGTTGGCCTCGTCTCGGCTTGTACAGTGTCTGTGAGATGTAGTGTTCTCTAACTACAATCTCTGTTTGCGATCTATTCTATAGCTTGTGTTTATCTTGAACCTCTTTTTTTTCTGCAAAGAAGGGAAAAGCAAATGTGCAGGGTATATAAAAGAGATGCATACATGTGGCAGTACATGCCTATTCGGGGCATTGTCAGATGTGTGCCCCCTAAAGGACGGTTAGTTGTTCCTTGACCGATTCGTCTATCATCTCCAACGGGTTCTCCTTATTGGGAAGACCTATGTGTCCCTTAAGATGGCTCTGTGCTCGCAGGGAGATTTTAAAAATCTGTGCTTACTGAGAGGCTTAAATGCTCACTGAGAGACTTTAATGCTCACTGAGAGACTATGATGCTCACTGAGAGACTTTGATGCTCACTGAGGGTCTTTGATGCTCACTGAGAGACTTTGACGCTCACTGAGGGTCTTTGATTCTCACTGAGAGTCTTCGATTTCGAGCCTCTAGAGAGGAAAATAGGTTTGAGCCTCCTCAGAGGAAAATTATATTTGAGCCTCCAGAGAGGAAATTATATATGAGCCTCTAGAGAGGAAAATAGGTTTGAGCCTCCTCAGGAAAAAATTATATTTGAGGTCTTGGTTGCTTGCCCACAGGCAGATAGGTTTTAATGTCTTTGACAATTTTTCTGTTTTGGGATTTTCTTTCTTGGAATTTTTTACACTTTGGATGCATTTGAATTTTTAGAGTATGTTGGATTTTCAAGGCATTGAAAACATCTTCTTATTTTTGTTTTTCATTTTGCTCTGTTTGTTTTTGTTGTTTGTGTTTGAGGATTTGTATTATTTGTACATTTTGAAGTTGGATTTTGCACACTTTGTGTGATGTGTGTGAGCGTACATCTTATGATAGTGAAACTTACCTGATTGCTCCTGGCATGGTGTGCACGAATAGGCTTACTCTTTTAAATATCTTCTTGGGAGCAGGTCCGTGAGATTCCATTCTCGTCAGGACTTCATCTTGATCTGATTGTTCGGCATGGATGAGCACTAATATAGAGCTGAAACTGTACCTCGGCCCACTTTTGCATCTGATTCTCTTCAACTAAAGTATGTGTGGGCTTCTCAAAAGATCTTCTTTTTTGTAGATTTGTGTGATTTTAGATTGCCCTTAGCATGATGTGCCCGAATAGGCTTGTTCTTATGGGCATTCCACCTCTGCACATATTCACCTGATTTTATACAGGATACAGTGGCCGATCATGTTGAGCTGAACCCATCCCTTAGATCATCCTTGCTCATGAGGTCTATTCAGACCTTTACTTCTGAGTCATGTGCACAGCAATATATATAAAAGATTGTGTGTGTGTATGGAACAATGTGTGGGAAATATATGCATAAAGTTATATACACAAAACACAAGCAAAGGATTAATGTATAAGAATTGTGTGTGCATATCTATACGTGTAAAAGATTGAATGCATGTGATATGTAAAAATGAATAGACCACATCCTAGGTGGTTAAGGGATTCGTTAAGGGTACTGCTCGGCTGCCCACATTGTCTGATACTCCAAAGGATCTAGAAAAGCGTTGTCTTGGCTTATCTGACCCATAATCTTTTAAAAGAGAACTGACTCGTGCGCATCTTTGGCCCCCCGATCAATGAGCATTTTGACCCCCAGGACTCTGAATCAAATTCTACATTATGCACCACCTGCCTAAAGGAAATTTATTTGGAGTAATGCCGCCTTATCACTCCAGGCTTCAAAAGTCATTGTTTTAAAGGTAGTGCGTCCATTGTGGATTTTCACACTAGCTTTTCGTAGCGGGAAATGCGTCCCTTTAGAGATTTTCACAAACTCTGTGCCTAATTTTTGCCTGGAATGGACCCAACCCACTCCAGTGGAATTTTTTTTCATTCATTTTTTTGAAGGACAGACTGCCTGTTCCTAGGTTTTCACCCTGCCCTTTGGCCTAACTTTTGCTTAGAGAGCTAGTCACAGTTTTCATCTCTAACAGCCCCCCTTTTTTTTAAGAGGGTATGACTGCAAGAAAAGTTAAAGCTACTATTAGAGCCCCCTTCTAGAGTAATCGATAGTTATTCTCTGAGGTATTTCTCTCTAGGCATTAGTTGCATTCCTTTGAATGTGTCGCCAAATTGGGTGATGTAGCAGATAAGGATCGCGTTCTTTAGGACATCATGAGGCTGCCTTTTTACCTTACCTACCCATTGTGCTTGATAGTTCAGAGGGATTAATGATGTAATGAGGCATCCCTATCTTTCCAAGGTGGACTTTCTCTTTGGCTTTTACCACTAGATACCATAGCCTCTAGGCAAGCTGTCGATGAAGACTATTATGCCATATATCCGGGGTTGTTCTTTCACTCCCACTAATGCACTCAAGAGGTAGGTGCTCAGTCCCGCAGCCGATAGCTGAGCTCATCGACTTAGACATTCGGATGGTGAGAGAAGTAGCAGAGTGTAGCTATTTAGATTTCATGCATTTAGCAATGAACAACATTTCACTTTCTACAAATGAACAAGAAAATAATGAACACATGTAGTTGCCGAGATTGTGTACATTTCGGTATGATTTCTCTATACATGATCATTATCTAACATTGATTCAAAATGCAGAATTACATCTAATCTCAGAGTATATCTTATAAGCATCAAACTCCTATCTCCAATCAGCCCTCTTGGATTTTCTTGATTGGACATTTTCTCTCAAGCCTCTTATTTTTGCCCAGGGTGCCTTTTTCCAGTTTTCACCCTGACGAGGCGCCCATTTTTACCAAGGCCGCCTTTTTTCGATTTTTTACCTGCGGGGCTTTTATTCTCTTCTTTTGATTTTTAAGTCTTTAGCTATGGACCCTCTTGAGTTCGTCGACGTTGAACGATTCTTGAAGCCATCTTCATTGCTGCCGATTCCTGCTCCCTTTGATAACAATCTTTGAAGGACAAGGGGTCCTCTCACATTAGCCTAAACCTATCTCGTATGCCCAGAACACCTGGTCTCATTTGCTTGATAATTAAATCTCCCTCTTTCATCAGATGCTTTCTAGCCGTCTTTCAAAATGATCAAGCAGAATATTTTCTGATAGATCTGACCGTGGTGATAATCCCATGACCTGTCCTTATCTTACATGTTCAATTGCTACTGTCGTTGCTATGCCTTGTCGGCTTCAAAAATTTGGGCTTTCATGACTGTTCTTAAAGATTTGAGCTAAATTTTTATCGGCCATACAGTTTCTGCCCTATGTATTGAGAATTGGGAGGTGACTCTTGTAGAGGTTCCGATGGTGGTTCTCTAGCCTTAAAGTGCAAAAGGCCATTTCTCTGCCCAATCCTTGCAGTTTTAAACCGTCTTGACAAAGATCTTCTTGTTAGTACCCACTTTTGTCTCATTGGTTTTATGGCAATATAGAGAGGACTTGTGGCTTTTAACGTCATACCCCTGGAGCAACTTCCCAGCCTTAACCATAAAGTGTCCTTCTGTCCTTGAACCCTGCGTGGTGCGGGAGACCATCTTGACATGACCCTGTCCGTTGGGGCTGTAGGGCGCACGTCCCCTATATCACACCCCATTTGCCCCCAAGAAGTTTGATCCATGATTGTGCATGTGCATGGTATGTGTTTTGGCATGTGATGAGGGTATTTTGGGTAAATTGCATGTTTTGGGGTTTTGCTAGTGTATGTGCATATATGATATTAGGGTGCCAATTAGTAGGGTTGCATTTAGGTGTGTTGCTCACATATTTGTAGGATGTGAGTGAGTGAGTTGTGTTTGTGTGTTTTGCTCATACTTTGGTAGGGTGTGTCTATGTTGGGAGATTCTTGTGTGTGTGTGTAGTGCATGCTTGTTGGGTGTGAGTGATAAAGATCCACCACTAGGAAAAGGACACATGGCTAGGGTTAGGAGAGAGGGGATTTAGAAGAGGAAAGAGAAAAGGAAGCAGAAATTCTAATCCCTCAATCCCATTTCTCTCTTCTCTTCATTTCTCTTCTTCCTCTTCTCTTCCCATTTTGTGCCCTAGCTTGGATTCAAGTCATAGTTGGTGGGAATTGATCATCTCCTAGCATTCTTATTGGTGAGTTTTTTGCATTTTCATCTTGTTCGTCTTCTTCTTCTATATTTGTGATCTAGGGTTTGATGTTTGGTTTGTCTTTGTTTGTTTGTGTGCCCTTGTTGGGTTGTTGTTAGTTGAGCCTCCTCGTGATCCTAAAGTGAAGGAGAAGGCGTCGGGAAGTGGCACTAAGTGATTTGGAGCATAGGAGCAAAGGTTTAGGAAATTTCTTTTAATTTTATGATTTTGAGTTTGACATGAATTTCTGGAAATTATTTGGTTTATAGAGTTATGATAAGTTGTATAATGGTTTAATGCTTTGAGGTTTGTGTATGTTGAGTTAAGATTTTAATTTGTGATTTTGAGATTGTAATTTTGATGGATTATATATATGTGAATTTGTTAGATTGTGGATTTGAATGATTAAGTATGTTGTTATATGTGGTGCTTAAATAATGAGTTGAAAGGTTAGTTTTATGGGTTGATTTATGGTTTGAATGTGTGAGTTTTGAGAATGTGTTGTTTTGGGTTGGAAATTTGGTTGTTTTTCTGTAAAATTCTGGATTTTGGTGATTCACACGGCGGTATGTAGGGCCTTACCACCGTGTGAATCGTGAGGCTTCATCAAGGGGGCTAATCAGGACATTTTACACAGCGGTATGGGATTACCCATACCCCCGTGTAAAATGCTTCTTCCCAGCTCCGTGTGGGGCATGTTAAACGGTGATATGGACTATACAATACCCCTATGTAACGTGTCTTACACGATGGTATGGATTGGCCATACTGCCGTGTAAAACGCTTCTGTCCACAGTTTGATGATATTTTTGATTCTCTTCATTTTCACTCCTTTTTCACTTATGATTGGTTTTAAATATTAGTTAGTGTTATTTTAATTATCTTATATCATAATTGGTATTTTACTCTATCAAATTATTGAATGTTAGTTGATTCGGAATGGGTCATTTATTATCTTAAGTGAGGAACTCATTGTGAGAATTTTTTATGCATGACCTGTAAGAGTCAGTCTAGTGGATAGTTATCTATGCCCAATAGAGTCTTTTAGCTGCAGCTTCAGTTCCGTTTGGACCCCGATCAGGTCCCCGTCTGGTTCCTCGCGAACCCTTATGAATTTTTGCTCTCGTTTAAGGTCCCTCCAAAATATTATTTTGAAAGTGATAAAATAAATGGTTTTTCGATTCGTACCCTAAGGTACTGTCTGTATTCGATTCGTACCCGTAATGTACTGTCTGTTTACTCGTTATCCACTATTGTAAGTCCGTAGGTGTTCTGTTTGCTTTGATTTGCTTCTATATGATTATCAGAAAGTGATATCCGAATGAGCATGATAAGTATGAGAAATCAGTCACTGTGTATATGGATGTGGATATGAGTTTCTTAATGTATGTCCTTATTCTGCAAGTAAGATAGGTCCGTCCACCCTTATTACGTCCACACACGTGGTCATAGTCTCTTCCCTAGGCAGGATTAGCCCATGGGTCAACAGGGAACCCGATGGACACGCATGGTGCGCGGCGAAAAATCGGCAGCATAACACTCCTAAACTAATGCACAAGCGCATGGGAAATGGTCATTACGTATTTAAGTAATCAAAATATATCGACGTTGTCCTACCGGGGCATGAAAGCCTTTGGCTAGGTAACCAAGCAAGACATTTGGACTAACCCAATACATAAGGACCCATACAGCAGGCACGATATTACGGTTCATATTACCTAGGGGAAGTACCTATGGCCATTACATGAGTTTTAGTTAGGGGTGGTGTTACTTTAGGTCTATCCAAGCATGGTCCCTGCCAACGGATCTAGCTCGTTGCGAGCATAATGACCGATTGGGTATCCATTTTATATACCAAATGGTACGAGGATTGGGCTGGTGATTATCCTTAACACTTCCCTACATTGAGTGAACATAGGGTTGTGCTTCGGGAATGCACCGAGGTTTAGAAAGGACCAATCTAGCATAGTCTAAGGCTCTAATGGGATGTAAATGCAAATTTGAAAGAAAGCGGATTTATAAACTAAAATTTAATCATAAATTTTAATCAAGGTATTTTCAAATCAAAGTCTCAAACCAGAGTCCCCAGTGGAGTCGCCACTGTGACGCGTGTCGGATCCCTGCGGGGCGCCCATCAACTGGCCCGCTTGAGGGAGATCGGGCAAGTGAGGGTCCGTTGACAACTTGTAAGGTATTTACAAGTGCATCTATTTTGGGCAACAAGGAGGTTTCATGGAGTCGCCACACAACAAACCGTTGGGAAAGTTCATCTCGCCTCAGTGAGCCTAAGACGGCGCTTTTATCCATCTTAGGCAAACCAAAGGGGTCTTGGAGGTGAACACCCCAATAGAACATTGGGAATGACCCTCTAACCCTATGGAGCCTAGGATTGTTAATTGAGTCTTTTGGTGGGACACAAGAGGTATCTTGGAGGTTCCAATGAGTGATCGGATACCTCTTGACTCGTTGAGCCCAAAGACCAAAGCTGGGTTTGGGACTTCTCATCTATTTCTACCTTGATTAATTTACGATTAGATTTTGAATTTATTAATTCGCTCTCTCTCCACATGATGCAGTTCAATTAAAAGTGCACTTATTCACGTCAAAAGCGTAATGAATAAATAAAAAAATGTAACAAAAAAAAGGACTATAAAGATAAATACAATAACACTGGGAGGGGAATACAACTCCCATTTGTAAAAGTGTTGTACATACATATACGGGGAATTCATTTATTTTGAGGACTTTGGTCCTCACATGCACTTATTATAAAAGAAACTAGTTTTTATCGTGATGTTTTTATTGGATGGAAAATAGGACATTGGGTCCTTGAGTTTAAAAAAAAAACCCAATTTTATTTACTATAAAATATTTATCCGTTCTTATTTAACGCGGAATAAAACGATTCATTGTGAGCACAAAATAATCAATAAAAAAACGAATAAATAAATTATTAAATAAGAAAATAAATAAACAAATAAATAAATAAATAAAGAATAAAGAGGTAAACCAAATGGAGTGTCCCATGGAAAAAATCCTCTTAAGCTCTAAATTATCCCAAAGACATAAAAATGATCTCAGAAAACACTACAAGAAAAATGCTCTTTAACGAAGGGAAATTCGGTCATTAAAAGTTAAAATCCGGTCATTAAAACCCTTTGACGACCGAAAAATCCGGTCGGTAAAAGCCCCTTCGTTAAAGGTATAGACGACCGAATAATGAATCCAGTCGTTAAAATTTTTAACGACTGGAATGTTTTCGGTCGTTGAATAGTGATTTTTAGCGACAAGATTTTCCCTTCGCTAATTATATTCACTTTTAAAGAAGGGATTTTCTGTCGCTAAAAATATATTTTAACGACCGGATTTTCCTTTCGCTAATTATATTCACTTTCAACGAAGGGATTTTCGGTTGTTAAATATACCTTTTAGCTACCGAATTTTCCCTTCGTTAATTATATTCACTTTCAACGAAAGGATTTTCGGTCGTTAAAGATACCTTTTAGCGACCAAATTTTCCCTTCGTTAATTATATTCACTTTCAATGAAAAGATTTTCGGTCGTTAAAGATACTTTATAGCGACTGAATTTTTCTTTCGTTAATTATATTCACTTTTCAACCTTTCCTGTCATTAAAAATACTATTTTACCATATGCTAATTTTATTCATTTTCAACGAAGGAATTTTTGGTTTTTGAAGATACTTTTTACCATTTTATAATATCACATGTACGGTACATATCATTCACATATATTTTATATAAAAATATAATAAACTCTTTTCATATATTGAAAAAGAAAAGTTACAAAGTATAGTCATATATACAAAGTATAAAAACTATCAATGACAAGTTCAAGAAAATAACTCCTCTCTGTACTAATTTATATTCAAACGATTTTTAAGAAAAATGTGACAAATAAACCTCCTAACTTCGCTATCCAAAATTTTAAAGACCTGCAAAATGTAAAACAAAAGCTAAAATTAATCTTCACGAGCACAAACAAAAATATCAATAATAAAAAGAGAGAGAGAGATAGTGAGTTGGCTACTTCAAAAATACAATAGCATACATCAAAACAGCCAGCCTTACATCACATAAATTTGTTTCAAGCTGAAATAAATATCTGGTAGCCAGTAGATGAGAAACACAACAAAAATTTTGTTAGTCTTATTTTGTGGATCGTGAAAGATATATGATTAGGTTATTCTCATGTTTAAATATCTTGGATCTCATCTTTCCATATGTTTATATCAAAGACTGAAAAAATGGAATTGACAAGGATATAGGCATTCTTTAAACAACACATTATATTGGCAGTTAATTGCAGTGCTCACATCAATAAACACTCACGAAGATATAACTAAAGTAAGCAATAAATTCATATATAAATAAACAAATTAAGGAACCCAACATTATATCAGGAAGAAAAGAGGCAATGTAATGTAAGATAATTCATGGAATGATTATGAACTTACTGCTACATCAAAATAGTAAGATGCAAAAAGACCTTAGTATCAAAAACAAACTGACCTGAACAGTGGAAGATATCCTTGTGAATGATGCCAGATTTTTACCTTCAAGACTTGCTGCAACTGATTCACAAAGCTTCTCGGCTATCTCCTCAGCCTGCAATCTAATACAAAGAACTTTATAAGCATTGCAATTACATAAGAACCAACTAATAAATGGATTTTTGCACAAAGAGAATCGAGAGCATTGAACAACATACCACTTTCTTAGTCATAAGCCTATCCTTGAGAGCTTTCAGAGCTGGTTCCAGGTCTAACTTCTCCAAATTTGCCTTTCCTGCAATACTGAGCCAACAAAAGCACATGAAACCTTAAATTTAGAAACTTTCACTTCCCACAGTATTTTTTTACATAACGGCATCTTTATTATGAACAATAAAAATTATATAAAAGCAAAATTCAAGTATTTACCCTGAAACGGTAATGGTAAGCGAAAAGCATCGTTACACATGAGACTTGCATTGGAGACAGATCATAAAAGAAATTCATTTATCTATCAGGCATACCAAATTCATTCACAAATGTAAGAACACAAACCAGTCACAACTAATTAATAAAGGATAAATATGCCAACTGGAAAAAAATAAATAAATAAATAAAAGAGCCAACACTGAAATCTTTGTTTGAAATCTGAAGCATCAAGTTTGGTCTACCTCCAACTCTGCGATAACAAAACAATTCTGGAAGTGTATGTATATTGATGGAATATGACTGGCAATTAATTTGAACTACAAAGTTTCATGGAATATTTCAGTCACAAAAGAAGATGTTTGTTAAAAGATATCAAACTACAAAAGAAAAGTCCAATATTATTCATGTTAATCATTTCTATGGGCAATCCAAAAGTATTTTATATGCTTTGGTTCATCAAGACAGAATAGAAGTGAACATGCAAATGTTAGAGAAATGCAGGTTTCTCTTAAAAACATAGCAGGAGTCAATGATTTTTTCTTTTGGATCTTACAAATTTGGGGACTTGTAAAATTCATTTTTCTTTTCAGAAGCACATAATTCATAAATTCACAACAGCAAATTTATTAAATTTATTTAAATAATTCACTAAACCTTTCTTTTGTTATCTTAAGTTTTGATAAGCCATCAATTGGTGCCTTTGCTAGCAATGAGAAGTCGAATTCTTGATAACAATGCAATCAGATGGGGATATACATATAATCACAATATGCCAAAATAAAGTTGAAGCGATGACAGGAAAATATTTATTTAGTATTGTCCGTGCATATCATCAGGCTCTAAGACCATTTGCGGTACCAAAAATCGTAGCACCATCAATAGTTACTCCTGAAACATAAGCATATGAATTCCCAGAACCTAAGCTTCCAATACTGATGAATTCACCCAAAAACAAAAGTATTTATTTAATTAATTAGTTTGCAAACAAAGTTATAATAGCTACATAATTAATTAATAAGTAAATTATGACTTTATATTAAATGTTTGGATGAAGACCTAATTCCATGACTGGTCCACAGGTAATCTGAGTAGCTAGTACATTTTGAGACCCACTGTGACGCGCGCCGGATCCCCGCGGCCGCCCATGGGACCGCCCGCTTGAGGGCGATCGTGGCATTTGTGGGTCCGTTGATAGCTTGCAATAAATCGCAAGTGCGTCTATGTTGGGCAACAGGGAGGTTTCATGGAGTCGCCACCCAATAGAACATTGGGAAAGTTACTCTCGCCTCGGAGAGCCTAAGACTGCGCGTTGTATCCATTTTGGGCCAACCAGAGGGGTCTTGGAAGGTAAACCTCTCGCTCTAAGGAGCCTAGGATTAGCGCTAAAGTCTCGTGGCACAAAAAGGTGTCTTGGAGGGTAGACCTCTAGCCTCTTTGAGCCCAAAGACCAGAGCTGGGTCCGGGATTTCTCATCTATTTCTACCTCGATTAATTTATGATCAAATTTTAATTATCATTAATTCGCTCTCTCTCCGCATGATGCAATTTTAATTTAAAAGCGCAAATATTCACATTGAACGCGATAGGATAAACATATCAAAAATAACATCAAAGGTAAATTACAATAATACCAGGAGCAGAATACAACTCCCATTTAAAAGTGCAAACATACATAAAACCGGGGAATTTATTAATTATGAGGACTTTGGTCCCCGCATGCACAATTAAAGAAAAAATTTTGGATGTGATAATTTTATTTGGGATGAAAACTAGGACATTGGTCCCATTTTATTATGAAAAAAACTAAATTAATTTAGGAAAACTATTTTTGTGATTTTTATTTAGGTGCGCATAAGAAAACATTTTATTCAATGAATATATACAAGGAAATTAAAATAAAATGAAAATTAAAAATGTATAAAGAAAATACCAAACCCCACAACTCCTCCTTCACGTGCACGGGTGCTCAAATGAGAATAAAACAATGATTTGCAACCAAAAATCAAATAGGAGAAATTGATGTTAGAAATTAACACAAGGAAATAATATGACATGAAGGATAATATATGCAATGAAAATATGACATGCATAAAAATAATCATGATGCAATTTAACACGCATAAAATGAGATAACATCACGGCAAATGCAATTTATTAATAATAAAGGTTAACATGCATGAAAAATTAATGCCAATCAATTTTAGTACTCATAAAATGTGCATGAATGTGTAACATAAGAGCAATAGAACTTAACATGCATAATAAAGTTTAAAGTAATATCTATCATAAAGGCATAAGAAAATAAATTTGAAATTTAACATACATGCAAAATATGAACAATAACATTAATGATAATAATGATACTAGCACCTAATGATAACAATAAACCAGTCTAATAAAAACTTTAATGATATTTAACACATGCAAACATAATAATAATCATGATATAACATAAAGAAATCAAAGATATTGACAAACTAGATTAAACATGCATAATAACATGGACAAAAAATAATTTGACATGAAAATAATATAATAAAATTTAAAAGAATTTACTTGTTAAAGATAAAAATAAGAAGAAGAATATGGAGACTAAGAGAATTTACATGTTTAATGTGTTAATTGGAAGCAAAAATAAATGAAATTAACAAGAGAATTAATGAGTAAAACCAAGAATAATTACCCTCAAATTCAGTTTTGAAGAATTGAAGGTAGAAGTCTTGAATTCCTTGTCTCTTCCTTGTGAAAATGCTTGGAAAATGCTTGGAAAACTTGAAGAAAAACTCTAAAAAACAAGTATGTAAAGATTGATTTTTTTTCTCTAAGTAAAAACCCAAAAAATTCAGTTTTTTGCTCTAAAATGTTCTTAATTCGTTCCCCCTTTGTTTCTCAATTTTTTCCTGTGTTTTTCCCCTCAAAAACTACCCAAAAACCACCCAAAACCGTCCAAAAACCGTTAAAAATCGAGTGGGGGTCGAAAATGGGCGAAATGGGCGAAGTGGGGGCGAAATCGACGCCTTAACGCCGAAAATCGGCGTCAAACGTGCGCCTCGCGCACGTTTTCGCGCTGATGCGCGGAGTCTCCTCGCACGACGTGCGCGGAGCGAGCGACGCCCAGGGCGTAACGGAAATTCGCGATGGCTCTTGGCCATCGCCTTTCCGTCGCGATTATTTTCCCCTATTTTCCACTTTTTCTATTTTTTTCATTTTTTAATCATTTTTTCACCCTTTTTTTTTAATTTTTTATATAAAATACCCTCAACCTAAAACACACTTTTTCTTCTTCAAAATAATTTTAAAAAATATTTTTAAAATATTTTTAAAATACACTTTTTACTCACCGAAAAGACAAGGAAAATCACTTCTGAGCTCCAATCTTTTTGCCTATAAGCCGGTATAGCTAAATTTCATCATCGGGTAATCCTGATCAAGGCTACTCGGGACCCGGTGTCTACAGTTGCCCCCAATTTTGGGGAGGCTAGTGCATGGGTGCCTAGGTGAGCCAAAATTCAGGAAAAGGAAAGAAACGCGTACCTGAAGCGGCGATCTTCCTGCTTGATGATGGTAGCTGTTGCTGTCTTTTGGTTGTAACTGATAATGCCGTGGTCGTGCTAACCTTTTGTGGGTAGTACCGCCATCGTGCTAACCTCTGTGAATTGTATTGCCGTGGTCGTGCTAACCTCTTGTGGGTAGTGCCGCCATCGTGCTAACCTCTGTGAATTGTATTGCCGTGGTCGTGGTAACCTCTTGTGGGTAGTGCCGCCATCGTGCTAACTATTGTGAATTGTATTGCCGTGGTCGTGCTAACCTCTTGTGGGTAGTGCCGCCATCGTGCTAACTATTGTGAATTGGTAGTGCCGTGGTCGTGCTAACCTCTTGTGAGTAGTGCCGCCATCGTGCTAACTGTTGTGAATTGGTAGTGCCGTGGTCGTGCTAACCTCTTCGGAGTAGTGCCGCCATTGTGCTAACTGTTGTGAATTGGTAGTGCCGTGGTCGTGCTAACCTCTTGTGAGTAGTGCCGCCATCGTGCTAACCTCTGTGAATGTTTGAGTTGTGCTCCTTTAGATGCTTGGACTGGTGTCGTCACTCGGCTTTTATTGGTGTTCCCCGCCGATTTCTCCTGCAAGATTGTATGCATAGGAATATACAAGAAATCACGTGTGCATGATATGGAATGCAACTGCTTGCAAAAATGTATAGATTGTGCCCTAGGTGGTCCAAGGTTTGCTGAGGTTGTAGCTTGTTTGCTCTACAATGCCCCCTGAATCCTGAGGATCGTCAAAAAGTTTTCTGAAAGAGACGTCCGGTGTACATCCTTTGCCCCCTGGTCAATGATCACTTACCCGGGATTCTGTTTCTTGTTCTGTGTTGTATGTTATATGATTGAAAGAAGATCATCCGAAATAACGTCGCCCTATTGCTCCAGGCATTGAACGTCATTGTTTTGAAGGTAGTGCGTCCCTTGTGGATTTTCACACTAGCTTTTCTTTGCGGGAAATGCGTCCCTTAGGGGATTTTCACACAACCCTTTTCCTAATTTTTGCCTGGAATGGACCAAACCCAATCCAGCGGCTTTTGTTTATTTATTTATTTTTTTTAGGGCAGACTGCCTGTTTCCAGGTTTTCACCCTGCCCTTTGGCCTAACTTTTGTTTAAAGAGCCAGTTACGGTTTTCATCTCTAACGGCCTTCTTTTTTTTATTTTTTATTTTATTTTTATTTTTTTTTAGAGAAAGTTATCACCAAAGCTTCTGTTAAGAGCAAAAAAAACACATATCCAATGAAGGGACTGAGCAATAATCATTAGATGAACAATTGGTATATTTCTTTTTTTTTTTAAGACAGAACTGAAAGAACAATTAAAATATATTCTTTTATTCATTGCGAAATTGTGTACATTTCTATATGATTTCATCATACATGATTTTCATTTGACAAGAATTCAAAAGCATATGACTACACCTAATCTCGGAGTGGATTTTGTCAGCCTCAAACTCCTGTTATCAATCGGCCCTCTCGGGTTTTCTCGATTGAACATTTTCTCTTGGCCCTTAATTTTTGCCCAGGATGCCTTTTTTCGGTTTTCACCCTGGCAGGGTGCCCAATTTTAGCAAGGCCGCCTCTTTTCGATTTTCGACCCGTGGGGCATTTATTCTCTTCTTTTTATTTTTTATCTTTAGCTATGGAACCTTTTAAGTCTATCGACATTGACCGGGTCCTTGAACTCATTCCCATCGTTGTCTGCTAAAATTGCTGCTCCTTTTGTTAGCAACTTTTTCAAAATGAATGGACCTTCCCAGGTTGGTCTGAATTTGCCTCGTATGTCTGGAACTCCCGGCCTCATCATCTTAAAGACCAAGTCCCCCTCCTTCAACGGGTGCTTTCGTACTTTCTTGCCAAACGACCGAGCCAGCCTCTTTTGATAAACTTGGTTGTGGTAATAGGCTCGTAACCTATTTTTATCCAACAGATTTAGGTTTGACAAACGTTGTTGTGCCCATTCTGTTTTAGGAATCTCAGCTTCCATGACTACCCTCAATGATTTCAGCTCAATTTCAACCGGCAGGACTGCTTCAATTCCATATACCAGAGAGAATGGCGTTGCCCCTGTAGAGGTTCTAACTGTTGTTCTATATCCCCAAAGTGCGAAGGGTAACTTTTCTGCCCAATCCTTGTAGTTCTGAACCATCTTGGCCAAAATTCTCTTCACATTCTTATTTGCCGCTTCAACTGCACCACTACAAGAAAATGAATTAATACCGACGGAAATTTACCGACGGATTGAAAACCGTCGGTAAATAGCGACGGAATATGTATATATAGCGACGGAAATTAATTCCGTCGCTATATAACGACGGAAAATAAATTCCGTCGATAAAATAGCGACGAAAAATAAAGTCCGTCGCGAAAAAGGGCGCCAAACTTTCCCTCCATAAATTGCGACATAAATTAGCGACGGATTTCTAAAACCGTCGTTAAAAAAAAAATAAAATTCGTTTAGCGACGGATTATTATTCCGTCGCGAAATATGGCGACGGAGTTAAAAACCGTCGCTATATTTAGCGACGGATATCTACGTCCGTCGCTAAAAAAAATAAATTTAAAAACTAAAATATTTTTAGCGACGGAAGTTCTATTCCGTCGCTAATTACCGACGGAATGTGATATCTGTCGCTATTTTTAGCGACGGATATTGAATCCGTCGGTAAATATGAATTAAATATTTAATTTTTAACGACGGAAAATAATTCCGTCGCTAAAAATAAAATAAAATATTTATTTTTTTAGCGACGGTTTGAATAACCGTCGCTAAAAATTTTATATTAAAAATAGTTTTCTGGCTTTTATTTTTTTTTTCTTTTCTTCCCTCCCTCTTTATTTCTTTCTCTCTCTCGCGAGCTGACCCAGGCCGCCTCACTCCACCGCCGCCCTAGCCCTCGCCGCCGCCTGCCCCACCCTGCCCCCTCCGCCCCTCTCTCTCGCGCGCCCCTCTCTCTCTCGAGCGCCCCTCTCTCTCTCGCTCGCCTTAGCAGCAGCCGCCGTCGCCCCCATGGCCCCAGCCGCCCACTCCGCCGCCTTCCCTCCCTCCTCGTCTCAGCGGCCCACCTCGTCGCCTTCCCCGCCCCCCTCCGCCTCCCTGGCTCACCAGATCTGCTCTGCCTTCCTTGCTCGCGTCAGATGTACTCCACCTCCTTCGTGCGACAGATCTGCTCTGCCTCACTCGCCGGTCGCCGATCCTCACTCGCCGGTCGCCTCTCCTCACTCGCCGTCAGTGCTTCAACCATCAGGTATCAGAATTCCAGTAAAATGCATTTTGTATTTTCATTTATCTGCCCTAGAATATTGCTTGATTTACTTTGAATATTTGATCAATTGTTGAGAAATTGACAATTTATTTCAATTTTATTGTAATGTTGGGATGCTTTTTAATTTAGGACCCTGTTTTATTAAATTAATTTAGTTTGATGCTTTGAATATTTGATCAATTGTTATTTTCAGTTCACATATAATTTGCAACATTATATGGTTGATTATATGGTTGATTATTTGGTTGATTATATGATAAATTAGTAGGGAATGCTCAATATGGAATGCACAGCCAACATGCTAGGAAATGAATGTTGTTCTTCAGCTAAGAAGTAAAAGGTGTCTTTGTGCTCTTGCATACACAACAACACGCACTTTGTTTGGGATTATATGATGTTTTGCAGGATTGGTATTTAATTTTTTTGATAAAGCTGTTCTATATATGGTTTAGGACCAAGCTCTATCTCTCGTTCAAATTTGTCTCTGATTTCTTTTGGGTGGCCCAATAATCAACTTACTCATCCATGAGGTCAACTAACCCTGTTCTTTTTTCCCCTAAAACCACAGATCAAATTCAGCAGTTCTGGAAGAATGCTATGAATTCTTATATCTGGTTACAGCTTCTTCTGAGGATGGAGCCACAGCATTCTATGAATCTGGAGGCATGAAAGTGCTAGCTTCTCAAATGTCTAATTTAGCTGATGGTAAAGATTTTATTATTTGCTGGATTCTCTTTCTAATCCTTTATAGTCTATTTTGCGGTCTAATCATTTGCAAAGCAGTTACAATGTTTTGGACAACCCTTGTTATCAATGTCTAATTTGAAGAGAAACTTCTATATTGTCTTCAAGTACACTGTTTTCAAGAAAGATGCATTTGCTCAAGTCAGTTGAGGATTTATCTGCCATATTTCATATGCTAATTAGGCTGTGTAATGTGAATGTGTTTTAGGTTCTCACATGATGGAGCTCTCTATGAAAATTGTACAATCTGTGCTTAATAAGCTTTCTCAAAACTCTGTCATCAATCACTATCTGTCAGAGTTGTCAAAGATGGTAAAATTTTGAAGTTTGCATTGACGGGAATATCTAGTCCATAATTAAGTGTTTCTAACTATATCTTCCTCCTTATCAGCATTCATTAACAGTTCAGAAGGCCACATTTTAATTATCTTGGACTTATGTTTTCTCTAAAGTGGTCAAGATTTTTTAGGAATTCTCTTTCTCCGGCAGGTGGTCTCAATAGCAAGACAATTTGCAGTGTTGCACAATCAACTCAAATTTGAAGCACTTCACTTGCTTTCTGAGATATTCTCTTCAAATTATTCGGTACGATATTCTTGTTAATGATGATGAATAAGAAAGAATGACATGGTAACAGTTTAAAATTGATGTATGACAGATTGGCTTTGACCAGGTTTTGTTATATGCTGATACTTAAAAGTCTTTAATGATGGTTACTACTTGAATCTTACTTTGAATAGTCTTGCTGTTTCCAGCCCCTGCTACATAATGAACTGCATGTGATGGCGAGGAACAATTGGCCAGATTATATGCGTGTTGGTATTGTTGTTTTTTTACAGAATCGTGTAGGTAATTTGGATTTCTTTATTGACCTTTTATCTAATTTCAGTTTGAATTTAAGATGGTAAAGACAGTTGGTATACCCACTATATTTTGTGTTTGACAACCAAGAGTGCTCTAAGGTTCAGGTGGCTTCTGTGATTCTGAAGGTGGACTTTAATGCTAGAATCGTGAGAAGTTTGGAGTAACTAATAAAATGATCTACGACCAAAAATTGGAGCGCAGTTAAGATGTGAACTATATATCCGAGTTCAGGGAACTAGGCAAGTGGTTAAAGTCATAAAATGAACTTGAAGGTGCTTCTCTTTTCATAATGTAGTCACTTTTTCCAGACTTATATGTTAGATGGTGAGAGTATGATAATAAATTTGTACTTAGTTAGGAACTTATAAACAATTTAATTTTTGTAATTATTTTTATGATAATAGATTATTTTTATATTTTTGCAAATATTTTTTGCTATAATTAATATATTCTCAATTATATTATTTTTTTGTTACTTATAATTTTTATATTATTAGAAATTTTATCATTAAAAAAAATAAATAAAAATTTTATAAGAAAACTAGCGAAATATAAGAAATGGAATTTTTTTATTATTTTTTTAAAATACCGACGGAAAATTCCGTCGGTAAAAATAAAAAAAATCGGTAATTTTTCCGACGGAATAGTAATTTCCGTCGGTAATTACCGACGGAAATTACTATTCCGTCGGAAAAATTACCGACGGAAATTACTATTCCGTCGGAAAAATTTTACCGACGGAATATTAAATTCCGTCGGTAATTTTTCCGACGGAAATTTTTTCGTCGGCAATTTTAGCTACGATCAACTTGCCGACGGAATTGAATTCCGTCGGCAATTAAATTTCCCGACGGAAAATCCTGACTTTCCGTCGGGAAACCTTTAAATTCTTGTAGTGCACCGTTTGCTTGAGGACGGTAAGGAGAAGATTTATGATGTTTGATCCCATATTTCTCAAGCATCTGTTTAGTCTCTGCCAGGAATTGCACCCCATTATCAGACACAATGTGATGTGGGAGACCATATCTGCATATTAGATTCCTTTTGATGAATTTAGCCATATCCCTTGCATCAACCTTCTTGAAAGATTCAGCCTCAACCCACATAGTGAAGTAGTCAATGGCAACTATGATGAATCTATGCCCATTAGAAGCCGTAGGATGGATTTCGCCTATGATGTCTATTCCCCACGCTGCAAATGGCCATGGAGATGTTAAGTTATGTAACTCTGAAACTGGCACATGCCTCAAATTCGCGTACTGTTGGCATAACTGGCATTGCTTCACAAATTTTGAACAATCTGTATCCATTGTGAGCCAATAAAACCCTTGGCGCATGATCTTCTTTGCTAAGGCTAAGCCATTCATGTGAGCTCCACAAACCCCGGCATGAACCTCTTACATAACTCTTTTAGCTTCTTTCTCTGCCAGACATCTTAACTGGATACCATCAGCTTGCCTTTTGTACAAAGTGCCATTAACACTGATGAATTGAGTGGATAACTTCCTGATCATTCTTTGGTCCTTCTCATTGGCTTCCTCTGGAAATACTGATCTCTCTAAATAATTCTGAATGTCATAATACCATGGATTTCCATCATTGGCCTCAATGTCCATCACCTGTTCAGCTTCAAAGCAAGGTCTTTCCGAACTATAAATTAGCACGGGTTTCATTGCAACTCCTGTTGGGTTATCCCACATAGACACTAATGTTGCTAGAGCATCAGCTAACTGATTTTCGTCTCTGGGGATGAAGTGAAAAGTGCAAATCTCAAACTGGCTGCTCAACGTTCTCAAGTGCTTTATATAAGGCAACAGCCTTTCTTCCTTGACTGACCACTCCCTTCTGATCTGATGAATTACCAAGGAAGAATCTCCGAATACTTCTGCGGTCTTTGCCCCCAGAGCAAGTAATGCTTCCAATCCAAAGATGCAAGCTTCATATTCTGCTTCATTATTGGTTGCCTTATACCTCAACTTCTTAGCCAATGGTAGCCTTTCACCATCTAGGGTCGTAAGAATAACTCCTACGCCTGCTCCCTTATTATTGACTGCTCCATCAAAGAATAATTGCCACCCTTGTACTGCTATGGCCGTGACATCTTCATCTGGGAAGTTGTATTCAAACTGATCTCCCTCAATAGGATGCTCGGCTAAGAACTCCGCTACGGCTCTTCCCTTAATGGTTTTCCTGGTTATGTACTCAATGTCAAATTCCTGGAACAGCAGTAACCATCTTCCCATCTTCCCTAGTAGAGAGGGTGCTTCTTGGAGGTATCTGAGCGGATTATGTTTACCTTGAAGGAATAAAAGTAGTGTCGCAACTTCTTAGACGCCCAGATAACTGCTAAACAAATCTTTTCCACCTCTACATATTTGGCTTCGTAAGGCAGGAATTTCTTGCTAAGATAGTAAACGGCAAACTCTACACCAAAATCATCTTCCTGAGACATCATAGCACCCACTGAGTTATCTTCCACAGCTAGGTATAGGATTAGTGGTTTGGCATGGCGTGGTGGTCTTAACACCGGAGGATTTAACAAATACTCCTTAATGGTGTCAAAGGCCAATTGACAGTCATTGTTCCATATCACTGGCTGATTCTTCCTAAGAAGCTTGAAAATAGGCTCACATACTGAAGCTAGCTTTGCAATAAATCGGCTGATGTACTGAAGCTTTCCTAGGAAGCTTCTGACGTCCTTCTCCTTCTGGGGCACTGGCATCTCTCTTATGGCTTTGACTTTATCGGGATCTACCTCGATTCCCCTCTGGCTTACTACATGGCCTAACAACTTTCCTGATGTAACTCCAAAAATGCACTTCTTGGGATTGAGGCGCAAATCATACTTGCTAATTCTTTGAAAGAACTTTTCTAAAGCCTCAAAGTGACCTTCCCTGGTAGCCGACTTAATCATCATGTCATCGACGTACACCTCCACTTCTTTGTGGATTAAGTCATTGAGAACCTTGGTTGCCATCCTCTGATAAGTTGCTCCTGCATTCTTCAATCCAAAGGGCATAACTCGATAGGCGTATGTTCCCCACTCGGTGATGAAGGCTGTCTTGATCCGGTCCACTATCTTGTTAAGAATTTGATTGTACCCTGCGTACCCATCCACAAAGCTATACATCATACAAGCAGCAGCACTATCTACTAGCACATCAATATGAGGCAGTGGGAAATCATCTTTAGGGCAAGCTTTGTTCAGGTCTCGATAGTCGACGCATACTCGAACCTTACCGTCTTTCTTAGCTACAGGAACCACATTAGCTAACCATGTTGGGTATTGAACCTCTATCAGGAACTTAGCCTCAATCTGCTTATGGATCTCCTCTTTCACTTTCTGTGCCCATTCTGGCCTAAGCCTCCGAAGCTTTTGCTTGACTGGTTTAAACTCTGGGTAAGTTGGGATGGCATGTTCGACAACATCTCGATCTATTCCCGACATATCCTCATAGGTCCAGGCAAAGACTTTTTCATATTTTTTTAATATTCTCTCAAATTTTATTCTCTCTTCAGGAGTTATGTCTGATGCTAGCAAAATTTCCTTTGGATTTTCCAAAGTTCCGAGATTAAATGCAGTTGTGCCAGTTAAATTAATATCAAAAATGAATGCATCATGCTTATGATCATGCGAAATGAAATCATCAGAAACATCACACAAGTAAGCAAAGTTGTTCATCTCATTAACATAATCAGTAACATTAACATTGTCCTCAAAGAGTTCTGGTATAAAAAGAGAATCTAAATGACTATCAACTTCAGTCGACGCCGATGCTGCAGCTGACTGTGCTTTGGCTTCTTGATTTGGTGAAATCTTGAGATCTTCAATCTTCGGCTATGGCTCCACTATCTTCTCCTTCCCCTTAAGTCTGGTGGCTAACAGCTGATCAGTTACAATCTCTTCGGGCTCATCTCTGTCCCAGATGCTGCATTGGGTCATAATCTCCTCATCCCAAAAGTTCTCTACAGCTTTAACAACTCCGATCTCCCAATCAAAGACATCGTTGAAAATTTCAAATCCCGGGGTAATCTTCCCGTCTACCCACTGCGGCTCTTCTTCTCCGGTGTAAGCACATACCGAGGATGATGGCACAAAGCTCTCCGAGATATGGGGGATCTTCTCTGATACTTTCTTCTTACCATACTCTCCTTTGTAGCCCAACCCTTTTCGATCCTTCTGACCACGTGTAGTGATAGCATTCTGCAGTCCCTGTGACTCTTTTCCCAAACCAGCCCCTGGGAGGAAGTGCATCTTTTTCAGCATATTCACCACTTGAGGGCTACCTTCTAAGCTTTGCTCTTCTCCGATCATCGATACATGAAAGCCACTGAATGGCTGATTAGAGATCTCCAAGGCAGACACTTGGTTCTCTCTTGCCGCTTTAATGGTCACTACCTCTCGTTCATGAGGTACCTTAATTATCTGGTGTAAGGTGGATGGCACTCCCCCTAACTTGTGAAACCACGGTCTACCAAGTAGAGCGAAAAAGTTTGCTGGGATCGGCAGAACCACAAAATCCATTTCTGTCTCAATAGGCCCCGTCTTTACCAAAGCTTTGAAAGTTCCCAATGCTTGCCTCCTGGAGTTATCATAGGCTGTGATAGTCAGGTCGGACTTGCTTAACATACTCTCATTCAACCCGAAGGCCTGGAGCGCCACTAAAGGACAGACATTTATCGACGACCCGTCATCAACCATGACGCAAGCAGTGTGTTTACCATTGATCTGTGCCTTGATGTACAAAGGTAGGTTGTGGCTGCGACCCTCAACTGGTAAATCTGCATCAGAAAAAACCAACTTCTCCCTAGATCCCCCCTTTACAAGGTCTAACAGCTCAGATGGGGAGATTGTAGTTGCTACAGTTGATACACTCAATGCTTCAACTAACTTCTATCTGTGAGAGGGAAACTGTCTCAAGAGATCCCAAATAGATATCTGAGCCGTGGTCTTTTTCAGTTGCTTCACTATTGAATTTTCTTCTGGCTCTTTCTCTGCGATTGCTTGTGTTGGGTCTTGCTGCTTCTCAACTTCTGGAATGACCCTCCCACTTCTCGTTACTACTTCTACTCTTTCTTCTTCCTCTGAATCCCACGGATCCGTAAACTCTCCATTTTTCTCATCTTCATCATCTCCACTCTCACTAGTGGACCAACAGTCTATCGCTGCCACGGAAATCCCTTCTTCATTCACTGTAGGGCGAGTAATAGCGACATACTCATTTCCATATAGATCTTGCATCATGTACCACTCTGATAGGCTCGATCCAATCATAAAGACTGGAGGTGGCACCGTATTATAACCGGACTTCTTCTTGCTTTCTCTCTTCGCAGGATCGGTGATCTGCTTGTTGTCAATTAGATCTTGGACCCGATGCCTTAGCGTTATACAATCATCCGTCAAATGGCCGGTACGGTGGTGGAATGCGCAGTATTCATTCTCTTTGTGCCCTGTCTGTCCTTGGGTCCTGGCCGGCCTAGGTGATAAGGGCCGCAGTTTTCCTTCTTTTATTAGCCTCTTCAGCACCCATGATAAAGGCTTACCCAAGTTGGAGAAATACCTCTGACTTACGCCGGTTGCAGACACCTCGGCAGTCTTCCCAACTCTGTTACCAGTGCTTGAACTTGTTGGTTTGGCTGTCCCCTGATTGTTGTATCCCTTCCTGGCATAGGACTCACTATTTGCCCTCTTGGCTAAATATTCTCCTTCTGCTTCTATGGCAATGTCCTTCAAGGACTCCCAATCCTTGAGTCCCTTCATTTTCAGTCCATCTCTTAAGTAAGGGCTCGCATTTCGAATGAATAGCCGGATCTGATCAGAAGTGTCCGGTTTGCGTTTCATCTCCATAACCCGGTTTCTCCACCGAGTAAGGTACTCGTGGAAGGACTCCCCAGCCTTCTGTTGTAGCAACTCGAGATCTTTCAAAGTGACCTCCATCCGGGTACTGCAATCGTACTGCTTAAGGAACTCTTCAGTTAGCAAGTCCCAATCCTCCTTGGACCTCCTCTCAAGCCCATGGTACCAATCAATAGCAGCTCCTGTGAGACTCAAGCAGATATACTCTATCTTTTGCTTTCTTGTTAAGGTCGTTCCCTTCATGACCAGCGAGTATTGCTTGATGTGTGTGGCAGGGTCAGAGGTGCCATCAAATTTGGGAATGTCTGGCATCTTAAAATTCTAGGGAATCAGGTCATCCCCATCCAGCTCTCGGTCTTCCGGGTTCATTCCTTTTCCCACGGTCATCATCCTTGCCATGGCCTCAAATCTTTCTTCCATTTTCCTCCACATTGCCTCATCCAGTTTTGGCGACTTCTCTTTAGCAACTTTATTCTCCTCTAGCTCATCTTCCCTAAATTCAGCTTCAGACCTGGGGCCCTCTCTACGCTCAATAGGTGCAGGCACTCTTTGCTCAATAACAGGTGGGTCAACCACTGGTTGGTTAATTGCAACAGGACGTTCTTCTCTTACAACCTCTTGTTTAGCTAGTACTCGAATAGGGGCAGCAGCAGCTTGTTGCCCAGCTATGGTGGTGGCAAGATTGCCCATCATTGCAATCATTCGGGCTTCAAATTCCTCCATTCTCTTTCCTACCTCCTCGGTGATTATTGCCCGAGTTGCATCAGACTCATTTGATGGATTAGCCATGCTTACTTCTGTTGATGATTCGGAAGAAAACCCCACACTTCCTTCTAAGACTGACTCTGAACTCTGATCCGACACTAACTCTGTTAACCCCAAAAGCGGCGTCCTTCTTAACCGTCCATCGGGACCTCTAGACCACCCAGGAGAATCTATGATGGCTGAAGTGCAAAAATTGTTAAGATGATGCATGATTAAAATGCAATGCATGCTCGTGCTAATGCAACATAGACAAACACATGCAAGCAGATAGATCCTTCCAACCTTATATCTCCCACATACGTGGTAGTGCGGTCTCTTTCCTAGGTGGGCTTGATCCATGGATTAACGTGGAACGTAATGGACACGTATGGTGCGCGGTGAAAAACCGGCAGCATAACAGCTCCTATCTAATGTACATACGTATGAGTGTTTGGCAATTATGTATTTAAACAATTCAACTTAACTAAGATGGGCCCACCGGGGCATGAAAGCCTTTGATGAAGACCATTTAATTAAATTAATTCCGTTTAATATATGATGGCCCACATAGCAAGCATAGTATTACGGTACATTTCACCTAGTGGAAGTATCTATTGCCATTACATGAGCTTTGGACAAGGGAGATGTTACTTTAAGGCTACCCAAGCATGATCCCTGCCGACGGGTCTAGCTCATCACAAGCATAGCGACCGATCGGGTCATCATTTTGATATACCATTGAGGTATGTGGCTTGGGCTGGTGATTATCCTTAACACTTCCCCAAATTGAGTGAAAATGAGGTCGTGCTTCGGGAACGCACCGGGGCTTGAAAAGGGACCAAACTAACTTAATCTAAAGCTCTAATGAGATGATATGCAATTTTGAGATAAAGCGTATTTATGAATTAAATTTTAACCATAAATGTTAAACGAGGTATTTTAAAATTTAAATCTCGAACCATATCGTCCCCAGTGGAGTCGCCACTGTGACGCGCGCCGAATCCCCGCGGCCGCCCATGGGACCGCCCGCTTGAGGGCGATCGTGGCATTTGTGGGTCCGTTGATAGCTTGCAATAAATCGCAAGTGCGTCTATGTTGGGCAACAGGGAGGTTTCATGGAGTCGCCACCCAATAGAACATTGGGAAAGTTACTCTCGCCTCGGAGAGCCTAAGACTTCGCGTTGTATCCATTTTGGGCCAACCAGAGGGGTCTTGGAAGGTAAACCTCTCGCCCTAAGGAGCCTAGGATTAGCGCTAAAGTCTCGTGGCACAAAAAGGTGTCTTGGAGGGTAGACCTCTAGCCTCTTTGAGCCCAAAGACCAGAGCTGGGTCCGGGATTTCTCATCTATTTCTACCTCGATTAATTTATGATCAAATTTTAATTATCATTAATTCGCTCTCTCTCCGCACGATGCAATTTTAATTTAAAAGCGCAAATATTCACATTGAACGCGATAGGATAAACATATCAAAAATAACATCAAAGGTAAATTACAATAATACCAGGAGCGGAATACAACTCCCATTTAAAAGTGCAAACATACATAAAACCGGGGAATTTATTAATTATGAGGACTTTGGTCCCCGCATGCACAATTAAAGAAAATATTTTGGATGTGATAATTTTATTTGGGATGAAAACTAGGACATTGGTCCCATTTTATTATGAAAAAAACTAAATTAATTTAGGAAAACTATTTTTGTGATTTTTATTTAGGTGCGCATAAGAAAACATTTTATTCAATGAATATATACAAGGAAATTAAAATAAAATGAAAATTAAAAATGTATAAAGAAAATACCAAACCCCGCAACTCCTCCTTCACTTGCACGGGTGCTCAAATGAGAATAAAACAATGATTTGCAACCAAAAATCAAATAGGAGAAATTGATGTTAGAAATTAACACAAGGAAATAATATAAAATGAAGGATAATATATGCAATGAAAATATAACATGCATAAAAATAGTCATGATGCAATTTAACATGCATAAAATGAGATAACATCACGGCAAATGCAATTTATTAATAATAAAGGTTAACATGCATGAAAAATTAATGCCAATCAATTTTATTACTCATAAAATGTGAATGAATGTGTAACATAAGAACAATAAAACTTAACATGCATAATAAAGTTTAAAGTAATATCTATCATAAAGGCATAAGAAAATAAATTTGAAATTTAACATACATGCAAAATATGAACAATAACATTAATGATAATAATGATACTAGCACCTAATGATAACAATAAACCAGTCTAATAAAAACTTTAATGATATTTAACACATGCAAACATAATAATAATCATGATATAACATAAAGAAATCAAAGATATTGACAAACTAGATTAAACATGCATAATAACATGGACAAAAAATAATTTGACATGAAAATAATATAATAAAATTTAAAAGAATTTACTTGTTAAAGATAAAAATAAGAAGAAGAATATGGAGACTAAGAGAATTTACATGTTTAATGTGTTAATTGGAAGCAAAAATAAATGAAATTAACAAGAGAATTAATGAGTAAAACCAAGAATAATTACCCTCAAATTCAGTTTTGAAGAATTGAAGGTAGAAGTCTTGAATTCCTTGTCTCTTCCTTGTGAAAATGCTTGGAAAATGCTTGGAAAACTTGAAGAAAAACTCTAAAAAACAAGTATGTAAAGATTGATTTTTTTTCTCTAAGTAAAAACCCAAAAAATTCAGTTTTTTGCTCTAAAATGTTCTTAATCCATTCCCCCTTTGTTTCTCAATTTTTTCCTGTGTTTTTCCCCTCAAAAACTACCCAAAAACCACCCAAAACCGTCCAAAAACCGTTAAAAATCGAGTGGGGGTCGAAAATGGGTGAAATGGGCGAAGTGGGGGCGAAATCGGCGCCTTAAAGCCGAAAATCGGCGTCAAACGTGCGCCTCGCGCACGTTTCCGCGCTGATACGCGGAGTCTCCGCGCACGACGCCCAAGGAAAATATTTTCCACTTTTTATATTTTTTTCATTTTTTAATCATTTTTTCACCTTTTTTTTTATTTTTTATATAAAATACCCTCAACCTAAAACACACTTTTTCTTCTTCAAAATAATTTTAAAAAATATTTTTAAAATATTTTTAAAATACACTTTTTACTCACTGAAAAGACAAGGAAAATCACTTCTGAGCTCCGATCTTTTTACCTATAAGCTGGCATAGCTAAATTTCATCATCGGGTAATCCTGATCAAGGCTACTCGGGACTCGGTGTCTACACCCACTTACAATAGAGATACAATCATCACCTAATTGAATTAATATTGGATCAATTTCAAACCAATAATAATAATTATTATTATTATTATGAATAATAATAATAATAATAAAGATAAAATTGATTGAAAAATTAATAAAAAAGAAATACCAGTAGAAATGGCAGAGTTAGAAATGTGGATATTTTGGGTTTGAGTGATATAGATACCATCAGTGTTGGGAGAATAGTAAGGAGAGTTAATAAAAAGATTGGAGACTTCAACATTATTGCTACCTTCAAAGGAAATATGCATTTGCTGTGCATTTTGGATTTTCAACTTCTTCACTTCTAAGTTCTTGCATTTCAGGAACGTCACAACCTGTGCCAATTACATCCCTTTTATTTAAAATAAAATATTATTTTAAGTTGACATGTCAGCAAGCCACGAGCATAAGTAAATAAAAACAAAAGAAAACATACCGTTGGTGCGTGCTTGCAAGGCTGCACATGATGAAGAAACAACAAGAGATGGGGTTAGTAATATCTAATAATAACTCTAAATGACACTAAAAAAAATCGAATATGATATCCTTCATACTCTTAATAGAATGTTGACCACTATACCAATTTCGGGTATTACAAGAATTATAAGAAATAAAAGACATAGAAATTAATAAAATAAAAATTGATTATTCTTAAGAGCATAATTAAAAACAAACTTCAGCAAAACCACAATAACACAGCAATTAGGGTCATTGCCATTAAAAACAAACTTTTAATCCTTGACAAACTTCTAATGGTAGAATTGAAAAGAAGAAGAAAATTAAGAACAACAGTCAAGCAAAAAAAGTCAGTCGCCACAATAACACAACAACTTATCTCTCTATTGATACTTAAAAGTTAATAAATTTCAACTGATTTAATTCAAAAATGCTATTCTAACATTAATTTTATTTTTTTTATAAAAGTCGAATTTGAAATATCACATAAATACTATTAAATCTTAAGAAAATAATGTGTGATCAGAAATCAATAAATACTAATCAATATTAAGAAAATAATTGATGTCAAATGCAAGTGCTAAAGGAATACATACCGGACTCACAGCTACACTGGCCTTTCCATGTTCTTTATTCTTAAAAAGCTAATTTCCTGAAGAACCGCCACTTGAAGAGTCTGATGGAATTGTCATTAACTTATCTTGTGAGTTATGCAAACAACAAATATCAACATAACCTACAAACTAAAGCACTTCAGCATACAAATTTGACAATATTTACCTGACCATTTCTAGCATTCACAAATGCATTGACAAATAAAATTGTTGTTTTGAAAGAAATCATCACAAACACCTGCCTCACATACTGGTAACATATGTTTTGAATTGTTAGAACTAATAAACAACAAAAATTTTAAGATAGTGCAAGTTGCATGCCAAAAATCATACCACAGCTACAACAGGGAGTTGGATAATCTGAAACACATAAAATAAACAAGGAACAAGAAAACAACATTAGATATCTAGTACATTAAATAAGAATAGGAATAGCAGGCATTCTATTTGTTTGTCATTCCCAGCACAGACAAATATGAAGAAACCTAAGAGCTGGTTTCATCAATTTCCAATTGGTTAAATAAATGTGCAAATCGATGAAAACCTTCAAAATTGTATCCATATAATATTATAGTTCAACAACTAATATTAATAAACCAGTGTCAGGTCTTCTAAATAGCATTTTAATGGGATTATAAAACATACACTGCTAAATTGGTAATTATTCATTTCTCCCAACACTGTTCTCTTAAACTCTTACATACTTAAACATAAATTTTATCAGTTAAACACCAATAATTTACTAAATTCAATTTAATAAAACCAATTACTCAAATAACATAGCCAATTTATCAATCAATTCAGTAAACCATAACAACACACATTGTAACTATAAAATCACACCTTAACGAATTTAATTCATGTAAAAATCACTTGGAAAAGTAAGTTTGGTAGCCACTTACAAACTTTTTTGCTATTTTTGGTCCCTGCACCGTCGCCGGAGCTCCACGGGAGGCACCGAAACCACCTAAAGGAAGCTCAAACTATCGGGGTTGCTTTTCCGGTGGTCACGCGCCATGACTGCCCTTCATTTTACCAAAATTGACGTCGGAGATCTTGCTTCTTCCCAACGCCGATCTGCTCGTCGCCGGCGATTGAGGACCACCCATGAGTACCGGAAGATTCGCCTGCCCTCCAGGAGTCCCGTCGTGCAATTTGTGTCGTCGTTCGCCACCGGAGCTGGCCGAAAAATGCAGAAGAAGCTCGTCATTTTCCTCCCGCTCGCCTGGAACGGCGACGTCATGATGGGGAATAAGATACCGAGATCGGCGTTGCGAGGAGCGGGTTAGTCGCTATCGACCGTCGCCAACCTCCTCGCTCCTTTCGCCATGCTCCGTCATCTCTCTCTCTCCCTCTCTCTCTCTTTCTCTTCCTCGGTCTTTTTCCCGTTCTGCTTCCCATCTGTGACTTTCCCTCTCTTTTCTTTTTCTACTTCTCATAATTCACTCTAATTCACACAATTAACCACCGGAATTTTATTATTTTAACGACCGGATTTAATCCCTTTGCTATATAATAATAAAATTTAAGAACTAACGGCCGGATTAATTTCCTTTCGTTATTTATATATTTTAACGACTGGATTTTTATTGTTTGAAGGACCGGATTTAATCCCCTTCGTTATTTGTATATTTTAACCACCGGATTTTTATGCTTTCGTTAAATTTTGGTCGTAAAAAGTAAATTTTCTTGTAGTGAAATAATCAATAATGTTAACAGAAGAAAATAAAACATTAATAAATATTAATGAAAATAAAGGTTAAAATTCAGAACTAAAATAATAAGAATAAAACTATTGATAAAAGACAGAAGAGAAAAGATTTAGAAATAAATAATAGAATGAAAATGAGGAAAAAGGTTTTGAGAATTGCAAATAGATCCCAAGGACAACCTCTAACGAATGACAGACGGGCGTCACTGGAAGCGACAGACGGATTGGCATGCCGTCGTTCATCCGAGAGACGAGCATATCTTGGGATGACCGGCGGGCAATAACGCATCACATACGAACCGTCGCTCAAACGAGCGATGAGCGTCGGTGGCCTTATAACCCGTCGGTCACTTCTATTCTTCCAAAAATCAGTAAAAACTAAATTTTCTCAAATAAAATAATTTTTCAACACAAAAAATCCAAAAAAAAAGGAAAATAATTAAAATAAACTAAATGAAATATGCATCCACAATATTTACCCTCGGATTTTACCTTTCAGAAGGATTCTTGATAATTCGGATCCCGCACGCTTCAAGGGGAATGGGCAAAAATCAAGAAAAGAAGAATTTGTATTTTTCTTTCTTGGTTTTCACAAAATGCACAAATGTTGGAATCAAAATTCTTAGAAACCAATCAATTTTAGCTCCTTTGAATTAATTTTGATTCACAAAAATCAAAAATAGAATGGAGAAATCTTGAGATGAAAAAAGAATGCTGGAAAATGTATTTTTAGGTAGAAAAATATGCAAATTCGTCCAACTAGCCAACCCCAAAAACGGGTGACAAATAGCTTTTTATAGGCTTTGAATTACCGACGGGCGTCGGTTGAATCCTATTTCCTGTTGGAAATAGGATTCAACTGATGGACGTCTGAAGCCACAGACGGGCGTTGGTTAAATCCATTTTCCTATAGGAAATCGATTTCTATAGGCGGGCTTTGGAGCACCACGGACGGGCGTCGTCGCTCTCCGTCGAGCGACGGGCATACCGCGATTAACGGGCTGGCCGCCGGTGGAGGTAAACTTCCCTTTTTTACCCTAAAACTCCCAAATCTCTTTTTTCTCTTTATCGTGAATAAAGAAAACATATTTCTCGTGAATCTAGAGGGCGAAAATCCCTGAATCTCAACCGTTCATTCGGACTCAAGCATCGATTTCTTCATTGGGTAATCTCTGATCTGGACCACCTCGGGACAGGGTGCTTACAGTGGCCAAGGTGTGAAGAGTTTGGTTCCAGTACGTTTGAAAGTTGGGAGCGTAAAGCCATCCTCTAGCAAGGGAACTGTGATCCCGGAGTACGAGCATTGTCATAAGCGCCATTTGGGCGAGTGTAGAAGGATTTCTGGAGCCTGTTTTAAGTGTGGAAGTAAAGAACACTTCCTAGCTAATTATCCGGAAAGGCAAGAGCTTAAGGATCAATTCGAGAGTAGGGCTAGCAGTGGAAAACCAAGATCGAATCGTAGTGGAAGGGGTAGCGGAAGAACCGCGCGGGCACCATCAGACACGGTACAAAAGCCAGCTGAAGTAGAGTATGCTCGTCCATGAGTATATGCGATGATCGGTGAAGCTGCAACTGAAGCCGCAGGTCCTTCTGGTAAGTGTTTGATAAGTTTTGATTCTTTTGGAGTTTGGGTTGTTTGAATAAGTGGTTAGCGGGGAAATTTCGAGGATGAAATTTCTTGAAGGGGGAGTGATTGTAACAACCCAAAATGGGCCTAGTCGGAATTTGCATGTTAGGTCGGAAAAATTAAGGGTAATTTGGTAATTTTGGTATGTGGATTTAATTAATAATGCTTGAGTAAAGGAAATGATTTAGTGGAGTTTGGGTTTGGTGTCAAGGATGTGGATATTTTATAAGAGATTATAGTGTGTGAGTTGTGTTTGGTGCATTGGCATGTTAGTCAAAGGGAAGTCTTGGGTCCAATGGGGGCTTGACACCTAGCATTGGGTAGATAGAAGAGCATTAAAGAAGAGAGAGGAAAGAGGAGCAGATTTTTGGCTTTCCCTTCACGTTTTCTTCCTCCTCTTCTTCCCTCTCTTTACTTTTCTGCTCTCTCTACTCTCAATATGTGTGTGCCCAACATGGGTCTTCAAGATTGGAGTTAGATTTCTGAATTTTTGAGCTGGAATCAAGAGGTAAGTTTTTGGATATTATGTGGGTTTTCCTTCTTCTTCATCTCCTTAGCATTTTCTGAGTTTTGAGACGTTTGCTTGGTTTGATTTATGAGTGTTTTGCCTGGGTTTTGTGTAATAATCGGAAGGGCATAGAAAGAAGAAAGGAAAAGAGTAAGCGGGATCGTGAGAGGCCCGGTTTGAAGCTACAATTTCATGTTTGGGAGTTTTATTGGTTGTGTTTGTTTATGAGTTAAAGTTGCTTACTCTGTTAATTGATGGTTTTGTCCTAGTTCTCATTTGGATTACGTGTTTGTTGTGTCTTTTAATCCTTGAAATCTTGAGTGTTTTATTTGGGTAAAGGCATGTCTTGATTGAGTAGTGATTATGAGTTAAATTGTTAGTGATAAAGTGATGTTGCATGTGTATTTGAAAAACATGAGCATTTAAGAAGAATGAATTTTGGGTTTGGTTTTGATGGAATTCTTGATGAGTTGTGGTTGATTATTGTGTAAAATATGTTCTTTTGGTTTTGGAATTGTTCTCGGATTGAAATTGGGGTTTGAGGTATGAATTATGCATGTTTATGTGATGGCTGTTTAAGTGATTTTGTTGAAAAAAGTGTTATGGGGCATTTTTGGGTTTGAAAAATCCTTTTTGCCGCGAGCGCGCCTTTGTGGCAATCGCGACAGAAGCAATTTCTCCTGCCCATCGAGATTTTTGCGTGTTTCAAAGCGAGGGCGTCCGACTCGTGCTATTCAGCATGACACAAAGGGCAAATTTCAGCTGAGCACGCGTCGTGCTTAGTTGAAGAAGTGCACACTCATGCACAAGGAGCATGAGACGTGCTTGTTAAGCACGAGTCGTGCTCCTCCCCTCTATCTTTTCGCAACGCCATCCCCTCTGTCGCGAGCGTGACTCCCAGTCACAATCGCGACAGGAGGACTCCTCTTTTGCCCTGTTTTAATTCTGAATTGTCCTTTTCTTATCTTGTTCGGCATGTTTCTTTTCTAGTACATGATTTAGACTTATTAATACGTCAATTAATACATGATTAGAGTTGTAATGGTAGTTCTTGAGCATGTATATGTTTCAATTTGTTTTAACCAAGTATGTCAAATGTTTTAACTTGAGTGAGTAGGGTTCGCCTGAAATGTCAGTGTAGTGGATAGATAACCATTGTTATAAAGGGTTAGTGAGCGCAGCTGCCTATATTTACTTTCCAAAAGGGCGATGACCCCGCTTATAGGGTTTTAGTGATACCGTTGAGGCCTAGCCTCCGGTTTTGAGCGATGATCCCGCTAATAGGCTCGTAGTGATGCTGTTGAGGCCTAGCCTCCAGTTTTAGTGTAGTATTTTTCCCGTATCCACCACAAGTGAAGTTCAGGATGTTGTGATGTGTTACGTGTGTATATATATATGTAGTGTATTGTTATTTGAATTAATCGTTTTACCTTAGTGAATCAGTTTCAGTTAGTGTAATTATGTTAGCTATGCTAGTTGAATGGATATAGTGATTATATATGTTCTGTATTTCAAATTTTCCTGCTTTTATAGTAAATATGGTAAGTGTATGCTTTATTCTCTTGATGCATGTTATTACCTGTATTTTGTTAGTGCTTTTTTGTCTGTTTCTCCTCCCCACTAAACGTTATCGCTTAACACGGGTTCTTTTCCCATGGAGGTGGTGGGATTTTGGGAGTTTGCTCGCGTCGCGCATCTGCAGGTCGGCCACATAGGAGTGGAGTTGTTTCGTTATCTCCTCCTGTATTCTTTTTTGTAAATGTAATATTTTTGGTATAATGGCTCATGTATCTTTTTGTAAAGGCTTTTGATGTATATTTTGGATATTGTGTATAAGAAATTTTAATTATATAATATATGATTTTATTTTATTATTGTTTTGGTATGCTTCCGCTTAGTGAATGTGTGTATGTTGTGAGTGAGTGTTAGGTAGCACGCCCGCCGGCGCCCTTCCAACGGGGGCGACGGTGGGGGTGTTACAGTATTATTATTATTATTATTATTATTATTATTTAACATGCTTTAACATGTTTTGTCTATTTTATTTCTTTTTATTTTTGCTTGCTTGTTTGTTCATCTTCTCTATTGTTGTTATTGTTTATTATTATTATTATTATTGTTATTGTTAATATTATTATTACTTTTGTTTTAGTATTATTACTATTGTGATTATTATTGTTATCACTGTTATTATTATTATTATTATTATTATTATTATTATTATTATTATTATTATTATTATTACCCTTTTTGTTACTCTTATTATCATTATTTATTACTACCACTATCATTATTATTATTATTAATTTTATTATTCTTACTTATTATTATTACCTATTATTTTCATTGTTATTATTACTTTTATTATTCTTGTTTAATGTTCTTTTTATTTGTTATTGTTGTTGTTGTTGTTGTTGTTGTTGTTATTATTATTATTATTATTATTTATGTTTTCATGCACGTTGAATTGTTAATATATTAAGTTACTTATTTCTATTATGTCATTTAATTGATTTGTCATATATGATGCATATTATCTTATTTATTTTAATTCATTTTCATATGTTATATGTTAAATTCATCTTTTATTACTAACATCAATTTTATTTATTTATTTTTATTTCAATACTTATTTTTATGTGTGGGCATTTTTAAATGGCAAATGGGAGCACATGGAGATTTAAAGACATTATTTTGGTGGGATTTATCATATTTTAATATTTTTATTATTTTCCATTAATTTACTTTTATTTGATTTTATTATCTAGTATGCAATAAATTTATTTATTTTTATGTATGTTAATTAAAAAAATCATATAAAAAGTTTTATATTAATAAATTGGGATTTGTTTATAATAAAATGGGACCAGTGTCCTGATTTTAACCCATAAAAACTCACTCTTAAAAAGAAGAGTTAATTTTCTCAAAATGGGATCACTCATCCCAATTTTATCGATAAATACTAAAAAATAACTCTTCGACTTTTTAAGTGAAAATGAGGGAACCAATGTTCAAAAATCCAATAAGTGTCATGATTTATGTATGGTGTCTTTTATTTTATTCTTCTTGTATTTCGAGCACTTGTAATTAATTTTGGGGCAATTATATTCATTTATTTATTTATACATTTTTATTTTGGGAGATTGTTCTGTCCCATTTTTTCACTTGTAAATTTTTATTGCATTCTTTATTGATTTCTTTACTGCTTTTCCAAAAATGCTTGAAATGCGCTTTAAATTTATTGCAGGATCACGTGAGATGAGAGATGTAATTTCAATTGCTAAAAACTCATTTATAGCTTAACTTAAGGCATTAATAAGAGTGAAGTTCCAAACACTTTCTCTGGTTTAAGACCTCCGAGGTTAGACGAACTTTCCCAATTTCTTGTTAATTGGGTGGCGACTCCAAAATACCTTAAAGGTTCCTAAAGGCTTCATTGGATTAGATGATCTTTCCAATTTTCTAATAGAAAGAAGTCTCCAAAATATCTCATGATTGTCAAAGATCAAAAGGATGCAAACCCCTCTCGGGCCCTAAAAGCGGGTTCCTGGGAATCGATCGGGTCCGGCGCACGTCACAGTATGTTTATGAGCTGGTGTGCATGGAGCTCTGGTATCCTTCGTAAGGGGATAACGGGGTGTTACATGGCTTTCGTGTCTCAAAGGAGCGACGCCCGTCGCTCCCGTGGGAGGCCCGTCCCTCGCGACGAGCGCCGAGTGTTGCTCGCAAGGAGCGGGTCCGTCTCTCATGTTGTACGACACCCATCGCTTGTGTGAGAGGCACCTATCTCTCGCGGGCGATGACTGTCGTCTCTCGTGGGTGATCCACCGCCAAAAAGACAGTGGATGCCCCGGTCAGCGACGCCCATCGGTACTCCACCGATGCCCGTCGATCATTGATATATTGTTATTTGGGCGAGATTTTCCAGATTTTCCTATATCTTTTTCTATATCTTTCAACATTTTCCAGATTTTCTTATAACTTTTTAAATATATTTCAAGATTTCCAAGTATTTACTAAATCAGTTCAAATATATTTCTAAGATTTCCTTGATCTCTTAAATCTTTTCAAATATTTTTAAATCTTGGATTTGATTTTGAGAATATTTTGTAAATCATTCGGATTTGATTTTGATTTAAGAAATCTTTTTCAAATTTAAATTCTAAATTTGAATTTATTTTAACTAATTTCCTAAACCTATCAATAGGAGGTAAGATTCATTATTCGGGGTTAGTATTTTTTAAAAAAATATATTAGCAATTTCTACAGAAAATTTTCCTACAAAAGTTTTCTTGCTTTTATTTTGGAGAAATTTTCATCTAATATTCTCCGAATTAAGGCGAATTCGAGGGAATGACATTAATTCGTTTCTATTTGATCAAGCCGTTTTAGCATTCGTAATTGCTACCAAAACGTCGAGAAAGAAAAATACAATTTTCTTTTCTCAAATCATTTTTAAAAATACGATTTTTGTAACTAAAAATCCCCTAAAGTCACACATCACGAATCAATCCTTGTAGAACTCAAGGGACCAAGATCACACGAGATTCACCTTCAAAGATAATATTCTGAGGGTAAACATTCTGGATTAATCTCTTTTGCATTTAATCATTTCATTCTGATTTTTACATATAAAATCCCATTTTATTCAAAATCAAAATAAATTTCGTTTAATTTCCTGAGTTTTTCTGGGTTTGGGACGACCGACGGGCAGAGGTTCCACCGACGGCCATCGCTCATGTGAACGAAGGGCCGTCGAAGGTTTCCCCTCCACCCATTTGTCGGCCCAAGGGATGTCCGTCGCTCATGCCCTCAGGCCATCCTTAGGCCCTTTTCCCTCTATTTTCTTCATTCTTTTACTATTCATGCATTTCCACTTCCTTACTTTATTTTCATGAACAATTTTTCATCGATTTCCTTTCCTTATTCGCTTTTCATGTTTATTTTATTTTAATTGTGGCACTAACATGATCTTTGCTTTTGTGAGTTTTATTTGCTTTATTTGGTGGATTTGGGTTATTAAAGTGGAGGACACCGAGGTGATCTGAGAATCCTCACTCGATTTTTTTTTATTTTACCCTTACCCTTTTTATTTTATGTATCATTATTATAAATATTATTTTATTCCGATAACACTTGAAAATGGCTAAATAATTATAGTTATTGAACTGAGATTTTCACTAATAAATTGAGGACCAATCCTAATTCTTTCATCAAACAAGCTTATACTTCAAAACTGTTTTTGTAAATAGCATGCGAGGACTAATGTCTTCATCCTTAATAGATATCCTGCTTTGTGTATGTTTCCATTTTCTGCTCATTTACAATGGGGGTTGTATTTCGCCCCTAGTTTTGTTGTAATTTATTGGGCTTTCATTTATCTTATTTAAATTTTGCCCTTATTTATCGCTTTCCTCATATGATCAATTTGTGCCTTAATTAACTCCATTAAATTGAATGAGAAATGGGATGAAACATTGAATTCAAAACTCAATTATACTTTAACCAAGGTATGAATAAATGGGAAGTCTCGAACCTTCTCTGTTCTTAGGCTCAACGAGGTTAGAGGACCATCTCATTGTTCTATTAAGGTGGGGTCTCCAAAATATCTCTTGTTGCCCAAAATAGGCCTAATTTGTATTGTTTTAGGCTCCATGAGATTAGATGATCTTTTCAATGTTTTATTGGAAAGAGGTGTCCAAAATATCTCTGGCTCGCCCAAAATAGACGTATATGCATCGTCTTAGGCTTCACGAGATTAGATGATCTTTCTAACAACATTGGAAGGAGGTGTCCAAAATATATATGATTGCCCAAAATAGACACACATGCGCTGTCTTAGGCTCTATGAGGCTAGATGACATTTTCCAATATTTTATTGGGTGGCGACTCCAAAACACCTCATTGGTTCCCAAAATAAATGCACTTGTAAAATCTCTTACAAGTTGTCTTGAACCTCTCCCGAATGCCCTAAAAGTAGGTTACTCGGGGGACCGCAAGGTTCGGCGCGCATCACAGGGCCGACTCTACTGGGGATTTACTAGTAGACTTCACTTCGAAAGTACCTTGATTAAAACATATAATTGATTTTTAATTTAAAATTTCATCCTTTTTCGAAATTTGCATTGCATCTCATTATAGCCTTAGCTCTATGCTAGTTATGTCCCTCTTTTAACCACAGTGGCTTCCCAAAGCATGACCCTATGTTCACTCAATGTAGGGAAGTGTTAAGGATAATCACCAGCCCAAGCCTCATAACATCATGGTATATTGAATGGAGACCCGACCAGTTGTTATGCTTGTGATGAGCTGGACCCATTAGCAGGGACTATGCTTAGGTAGACCTAAAGTATCACCACCCTGGCTGAGCTCATGTAATGGAAATAGATTCTTACCCCAACTGGTATGAACCGTAATACTATGCCTGCTATATGGATCATTATGTATTGAGCAAATCCAAATATTTTGACTCGTCACCTAATCAAAGGCTTTCATGCCCCGATAGGCCCATGTCAATTTATTTGGATTGCCTAAATACATAATGATCGCAACCCATGCATCTGTGCATTAGTTAGGAGAGCCTATGCTACCGGTTTTTCACCGTGCATCATGCGCATTCATCGGGTTCCCTGTTAGCACATGGACCATGTAACACCCCCTTCTCATACGTAGGAGAACCCATCTGCAAGTGAGTGAGAACCTGTATGAGTAGGAGTGTCACCAAGCAAAATGGTACAATAACATTCATTCACATAATATAAACATACATCTATACAGTGGAAAATAAAACTTTAAAACCAAACTGATCATTCATAGATGGAATAATAAGATTCAATACATAACTGTTCTGATATTACCAAAATAATTACATCTTTTAGAGTTATAAAGCGGAAGCTGAACAAAAGACTAAATAAAATGAGAGTGCTCTATTACAAAAAGAATCATAATACAAAAAGAATCTAAGTCCTATCAACAATCCCACTGTGTTGGCTTGACTTGCGGCGACTCTCCCAAAAGCTGTACACCTTCCGCACCTGCTGTAGACACTGAGTCCTGAGGTAGTCTAGATCAGAGTTACCCGATGAAGAAACTAAAGTCGATTTTCGGACGAGGGACAAAAATTGTGGATGTTTGTTCACCAGGTTTATAAGGATCGGAGGAGTTCTAAGTAAATGCGGGATTTCAGACAGTCAAAAAGAGTTCATTTTTTAGAGTTGACCCACAGACGGGCAGCCTGTCGGTGGAGTAGCCCATTGATCACGTGAGAGGCCCGTCTCCCACATCGACCGATGGGCCGTCGCTCACGTGAGAGGCCCATCTGCCACGTCAATCGATGGGTCATCGCTCAATCGAGCGACGGGTCGTCGCTCATATAAAAGGCCCGTCTCCCACATCGAGCGATTGGCCGTCTCTCAAGTGAGCAACGGGCCGTTTCTCATGCCATGTGTAGGCCTTGCCAGTCGAATGACCGCTGGTGCCCTTTGCAATAGAAGCCCGTCGGTTATCCAAGGGCAGCCCGTCGGTCGGTGATCTGGTTGTTTTAACCGCCGGATTCTACAATATTTGGGGATTTTAACAAAATATTCTTAAATTATTTTGAATTTCCCAAATCTTTTTCAAATATTTTTTAATATTAGATTTGATTTTAGGAATATTTTGAAAATCGTTCGGTTTTGATTTGATTTCGAAAAATACTCTTCAAATCTGAATTTGAAATTTAAACTTATTTGAAATTTCCTCCATAATCTATAAATAGGGAAGGGAATTCAGCTTTTTGGGGTTCGAAAAAAATTTTACTAAAAAAAATCATCATTGTTAGAAGGAAAAACTTTTTTATTAGAAAATTAAAATTCTCCACAAGAAGATTTCTTTTCAGTTTCTATAAAAATAAATTTTCTTTCAAAAATTTCTTTTATTTTAATTCTCGAATTATGCTAATTGGAGGAAGTGAGATCCATTTGTTTGCATCCGTCTAGCTAACTCAAATATTTGTTGCTGTCCAAATTCTAAGAAAGAGAAAACAATTTCCTTCTCTTGGCTTATTTTTTTCAAAGTGAGATTTTTGCAACAAAAACTCTCTTCCGATCGCGCGATCACAATCCGATCCTTATAGAACATGAGGAATCAAGATCTCACAATGTTCACCTTCATGAGATAAAAATCCAAGGGTAAAAATTTTGGACTCGTTACTTTGAATTTAGTTATTTTCGTTAATTTATTGCATACAAGTCCCTTTTATTCAAATGAAAAAAAAAACTCACCTTTTTTGGTTTATTGTTCAGAAGCAGGGTCGACCGACGAGCATAAGTACCACCGACGGCCATCACTCAACCGAGCGACAGGACATCGCGGTTTGCATTTAACCCATTCTGTCGCTCCCAGGGACGGCCGTCGGTCATACATCTTGGGTTGTCCTTGGGCTTCTTTTCCACTTAATTTCTTTTGTTCTCTTTTTTTCATTTAAAATGGTTTTCTCATTAAATTTCTTCCATTTTCTCTCCTTATTATTTAATTTCATACTTATTTTTTTTCTTTGAATTTACACTAATGTGTTCTTTATTTTTTGAGTTATTATTTTGACCTATTGGCTCGATTTTGAGTCATTTGGTGCGGAAGCAATTACAAAACACTTGAGAGTCTTCTTCCGAGTTCATTTTCTTGACTTTATTTTTTATATTGTTATTGTGAATAATATCTGTTTTTTCTTTCCCACTGATGCAAAAATGGCTAAATCTTTTTTATCAATTAAATTGGTATTTTCTTTATAAATTGAGGACCAATGTCCTATTTTTCTAACGGTTAAAAGTTGACGCCTCAAGAATCATTTTGTAATAAATATGCATGTGAGGACCAATGTTCTCACTCCTAACATATATCTCGATTTATGTATGAATCACTTGCAATTTATAATGGGGGTTGTATTTAGCCCCTAGTTTTGTTGTAATTTATTTTTGCGCATTTTATTTTAATTATGCTTTATTTACTGCCTCCCATGAATGGACAATCTGGGTTTTAATTTAACTGCATTAAATTGAATGAGAAATGGGATGAAATGATAAATTCAAAACTCAAATATAAACTTAATCAAGGCATGAATAAATTGGAAATCCCGAACCTTCTCTGGTCTTTGGGCTCAATGAGGCGAGAGGGCCATCTCAATATTCTATTGGGATGGGGCCTCCAAGACACCTCTGGTGTCCCGTAAAAAGATCAAAATTGCACAGTCCTAGGAGCCACAAGGCGAGAGGGCTATCCTATTAGGGTGGATACCTCCAAGACACCTCCGGTTTGCCAAAGCGTTAGGCTAGAGAACCCCCTCTATCATTAGGGTGGGAACCTCCAAGACACCTCCGGCTTGCCTATAATTGACATAGCGGCACTGTCTTAGGCTCACTGAGGCTAGACAACCTTTCACAATGTTCTGTTGGGTGGCAACTCTAAGAAACCTCCTTGTTGCCAAAAATAGACGCACTTGTGATTCATCGCAAGCTTTCATGAACCTCCTACCGATCGCCCTAAAAGCGGGCGGTTCGGGGTGCCCCGGGGTTCGGTGCGCGTCACAGTGGTGACTCTAATGGGGACAATACTCGAGACTTCGCTTCGAAAGTGCCTTGGTTAAAATTTACAATTGAGTTTTAATTTAAAAATTTCATCCTTTTTCGAAACTGCAATGCATCTCATTAGAGCCTTAGATCTATGCTAGTTTGGTCCTTCTTTTAACCCCGGTGCGTTCCCGAAGCACTACTTTATGTTCACTCAATATAGGGAAGTTTTAAGGATAATCACCAGCCCAAGCCTTGTGCCATCATGGTATATTAAATGGAGACCCGACTTGTCGTTACCCTAATGATGAGCTAGACCCGTTGGCAGGAACCATGCTTGGGTAGCCCTAAAGTATCATCACCATGACTAAAGCTCATGTAATGGAAATAGTTACTTCCCCTAGGTGGTATGAACCATAATACCTTGCTTGCTATATGGATCATTTCGTATTAGACAAACCCAGACAATTTGATTGGTCACCTAATCAAAGGCTTTCATTCCCAGATAGGCCCATGTCAATTTTTTCGGACTGCCTAAATACATAATGGTTAAAATCCATGAGTATGCACATTAGTTAAGAGAGGTTATGCTGTCGGTTTTCCACTAAGCACCATGTGCGTCCATTGGGTTCCTTGTTAGCCCAGGGATCAAGCCCACCTAGGACAGAGACTATATGACCTCGTGTGGGGGGGCAATAAGGTTGGAAGGACCTATGTGCTTGCATGTGATTTGTGAATGATGCATTGCATATTCATGTCATTCATGCACAAATAATTTTTTTTATTTCCTCCCTATGTATAAATCCTATTTTTTGCATATAATTATTACATGTACACATCATCATGTGTATAGTTTTTCAAATGTTTTCACATATATCATTCTAACCTCTTTGATCTTTTTAGCCATTTTGTGCCATTTATTGTACAACAGGACCATGCATAGCATGTTATTCATACATTATTCTAACTCCTTGCCTTTCAGCCACTGTAGACCATTTGCTTGGGTGGTTTAGGGATTTCGATAGTTGTCTGAAGAGTGACCAGAGTTTGGGTAGGCTAATAAAGATTTGGCATCCTTGCTAGAGTGTCCGAAGATATTAGAAATGGCTAGCCCTTCTGTGACGCGCGACGAGCCGGAACCCCGCGGCCGCCCCTCTGACTGCCCGCTTGAGGGCGATCGAGCAATTGAGGGTCCGCTGACAGCTTGTAATAAATCACAAGTGCGTCTATGTTGGGCAACAAGGAGGTTTCATGGAGTCGCCACCCAATAGAACATTGGGAAAATTTCTCTCGCCTCGGAGAGCCTAAGACTGCGCTTAGTATCCATTTTGGGCCAACCAAAGGGGTCTTGGAAGGTAAACCTCTCGCCCTAAGGAGCCTAGGTTTAACGTCAAAGTCTCGTGACACAAGAGGTGTCTTGGAGGGTAAACCTCTCGCCTCTTTGAGCCCAAAGACCAGAGATAGGTTCGGGACTTCTAATTTATTCGTACTTTGATTAATTTTACAATTAGGTTTTGAATTTATTAGCTCGCTCTCTCTCCACACGATGCAATTCAAATTAAAGGCGCAATCATCCATTTAAGAGCATAAAATAAAATAGCATTAAAACATAAAATAAATTTACAATAATACTAAGGGCAGAACACAACCCTTGTTTGTAAATGTGCGATGCATGCATAAAACGGGTTATTCATTAACAATGAGGACATTAGTCCTCGCATGCAGTCATTATGGAAAACGATTTTTATGTGATGGTTTTATTGGGTAAAAATAGGACATTGGTCCAGTTTTATTTAGCAAACATTTTATTAAATAGAATACATTTGTGTGGTGGTTCTTTTTAGAGCGGTCGAAAATCATTTTATTATTACAAACCACAAATAAATAAAATAATTATAATTACATATTTATAAATACATAAATATAAAAATATTAAACTACTCGTCTCGACTGTGCTCCTCGAACGAGTCACATTGCCACTCTCGTGGTTATGGTCATGACAAGACAATAATAGCAATTAGTAAGGGATTGATAAATGATTGAATAAATAAATAAAAGCATATAATTGAATAAAATAAAATAAATTAAAGAAGATAATTAAAATTAATAATTAACTAAATTGAATGAAATAATAAATGAATAAATGAATAAATAAATGGTTTAATGAATGATTAAATGAATTAAATAAATAATTAAAAAAATTAATAATTAATTTAGTGTGGTAAAAATGAGGTTAATGCATGTAAATGGCAATTATGGTGATGAAAACCAATGAAAATAATAATAAGACAAATAATAATATTAATAATAAATATTACACAACAATAATAATCATACAATGCATTAATCATAATATAGTAACATTAAGAATAATAAATAATATAATGTTAATATAGCAATGACAATAAACAAATAATAATAAAAATAACACAACAATAAAATTAAAACATCCATAACAATAATCAATAATAACATTAATATAAATATTAACATAAATTAAACAACCTAACACATAAACACTAATAATAAACAAATATAATAATTAATTAACAATTATTATATAATAATAATAATAGTGATAATAAATAATATTAATATTAATAATAAAAAATAGGAAATAAATAAATATAATAATAATAATAAATATGAAAAAAATAATAAAAAATAATAAAAAAATATTAAAACAGAATAATAAATAAATATAAATAATAATATTAATATTAATAATAAAAATAATCATAATAAAAATTCAGAAAATAAATAAATAAATATATAATAAAAATAATAATAATCATAATAATAATATTAAAATAGGGGGAGAGAGGGAAACTCACCGGAGCTTCGCCGGAGTGGCGGTTGAGGACACCTCCCTCGCCGCCTCGTAGATCGCGTCGTCGGGAGTCCAGCAACAGTGGCCACATGCCGGAAGGTCACCGGAGGAGGCCGGAGATCACCTTGAAGCCGCGCGGTTCTTCCTCGCCGATCTCCCTAAAGGCGGCGAGTGTCGGTGAGCGGTGATCACCGCCGGGTGCGTCTGGGTCTCGCCGGTCGCCTTGTCGGGCGCGTGTAGCCGGGTGCGGCGGCGGTTGGCCGGCGGAGGGGACGCCTCCTTCCCCTCTCTTTTCTTACTTTTTTCCCTTGGTTCCGGCGTCGTTCTCCGTTGGCTGGCCCCTGCTCCTCCCTTTCTTTCTTTCCTTTTCTTTTTCCTTTCCTTTTCTTTTCCTTTCTTTTTCTTCTCTCTTCTCTTGTCTTTTTCTTGGTCCTTTTTCCTGGATCTGCCGAGCTCTGTGTCTTCTTGTTCTCTCCTCTCTTCTTCTTTTCTTTCTTGGTTTTCCTCTGTGTTCACCCTCTTTCTCTCTCTCTCTTTCTTTTCTTTCTTTTTTCTTTGGATTCCTTTCTTTGCCCAGCCGAGAGCCCCTCCCTCTGTGTTCATCTTATCCTTTTTATACCCTCAAATTAGGGTCAATTAGGTTACCCTAATAACTTCCTCCAATTTTCCATTCTTTTTAATTTTCAATTTTAATTAATTTACTTAAACTAACACATTAACTAATTAAATACTCTATTAATTACATATTTTACATCATAATATAATTAATCTATTTAGCCATATATATTTTATCTAACTAATAAAACATTCTACATTTTAACTAATTAATCTTTAATTTTACATGCAAATTAATTAATACAATAATATTAACTAATTAATTAACTAACAACATTAACTAATTAATTACCTAATTTTACACACACACATATTTATATATTTATTTTATATATATTTTTTTTGGAGGGAATTATCAAGGATCCAAAATTACCATTGCCATTTTTATGCCGGACTTGAGACCCGGTGTCTATAGTTGCCCCCAATTTTGGCAAAGCTGGTGGTAGACACCTAGGTGAGCGAAAATTCAAAGAGGAAGAGAGAGGAGATTACATACCTATGGCGGAGACCTTACCTTCTTGCTGAGAGTTGGATAAAGAGATGCCTCCTCAGATGGTTCGAGATTTGCCTCCTCAAATGACTTCGGGATTTTGCCTTATCAGAGGACTTCAAGATTTGCCTCCTCGAAGGATTTCAAGATTTGCCTCCTTAGAGGGCTTTGGGGTTTGCCTCCTCAAAGGACTTGGAGAATTTGCCTCCTCAGAGGACTTTCAGGTTTTGCCTCCTCAGAGGATTTCAAGATTTGCCTCCCCAAAAGATTTTAAGATTTGCCTCCTCAGAGGACTTCAAGATTTGCCTCCTCAAAGGACTTCAAGATTTGCCTCCTCAGATGGCTTTACGATTCTGCCTCCTCAGAGGACTTTGGGATTTTGCCTCCTCAGAGGGCTTTAGAGTTTGCCTCCTCAAAGGACTTTGAGATTTTGCCTCCTCAGAGGACTTGGAGAATTTGCCTCCTCAGAGGACTTTGAGATTTGCCTCCTCAAAAGACTTCAAGATTTGCCTCCTCAGACGACTTCAAGATTTTCCTCCTCAAAGGACTTCAAGATTTGCCTCCTTAGAGGGCTTCATGTTTTGCCTCCTCAAAGGACTTCAAGATTTGCCTCCTCAGAGGTCTTCAAGATTTGCCTCCTCAAAGGACTTCAAAATTTGCCTCCTCAGAGGTCTTCAAGATTGATTGTCTTGATTGATGGATGGAATGATGTCGTCACTCGGTTTTTGCCGGTGTCCGCATCGAGTCACTTTTTCTGTAAGACATAGAAAGACAAATATGCAGAAAAAATTGTGAGCATGCGTGTGAGATGCGTATGTATGCAGCAATGCAGTATAAAAATTCCTCTAATTGGATTTGGAGGCGACAGCCGATTTGATTGCAATTTGCAGTAAGATCAGTGCCTTCTGGAATTGCCTTTGAATTTCATGCTCTTTGGGGATCATGAGGTTCTCGTGCTAAACTTGTAGTCATTATTTTAAGGTAGTGCGTCCCTTGTGGATTTTAACACTAGCTTTTCTTGGCGGGAAATGCATCCTTTCGGATTTTCACATAACTCGGTGCCTTATTTTTGCCTGGAATGGACCCAACCTAATCCAGTGGTTTTTTTTGTTTTTTTAGGACAGACTGCCTGTTTCCAGGTTTTCACCCTGTCTTTTGGCCTAACTTTTGCTTAGAGCGCCAATTACGGTTTTCATCTCTAACGGCCTTTTCTCTTTTGTTTTTTGTTTTTTTTTTGTTTTTTGTTTTTTATTTTTATTTTTTTTCTTTTTTGCAGAGAAGCTAAAATTGTTACCAAAGATCTTTCGGGTGTGACTGTTATGTTCTTGTGCCTCAAATCATAGTTGCACAAGCTTGATTCCTGTCATGAAGCACAACTGTAGACACTGGCTTCACAATTGACAACATGATGAGTTGATTGGCATGCTTGAATGATGAGAGCAGCAGCGGATAGACAGTAGCTTTGAGTATATAAGATGAACTGCTCTGGTTACATCAATATCATTGTATAAATGCATGTATTTCAATTTGATTTCATAACACATGATCATTATTTGGCATTAATCTTAAGATACAAAACCTCATCTAATCTCGGGATGGATTTTGAAAGCATCAAACACTTGTTATCACTCAGCCCTCTCGGGTTTCATGATTGAATATTTTTCTCTCTGCTCTTATTTTTATTTTTTAATTTTTTTAATGCGAATTCTAGAAATAATATTGGAGACGAGACTTGACTCGAATGCATGAATGCACTCGTGGCTTCTCGCTTGAAGCTCAAGAAACACCATAAGCCTCTTCTTACGTACCAAACCTTATTAGAAGGTCATTTCCGTTAATTGGATAAGACTGAACCCAGAATTAAGAGGTCTTACTTTGGTTGGAATGTTAGGTTTAGGTAGATGGCTGTCAAAGAAAGATCAGGTCACTAGAGAAAAATGGCCGCGATATTTTCTCGACTGATGGATGAACCGTTCTCGACTCAGTTGTAAATACAAAGGATTTTTTGAATTCGGGCTCGATAACATTTTAGCTCCTTGAGATCAGAATAACAATAAAAGGGTAATTATTGAAACTAGTCAATTGGTTACTATTTTGAGCTCTTTTTGTTTGTTTTTTTTTTCTTTTGTTTCTTTCTTTTCTTCTTTTTTTCGATTTTTCTTTTCTCTTTTTTTTTTCTTTTTTTTGAGCTCATGCCTTTTATGCATGACTAAACCCTTTTTTCAAAGTGTAAACTCGCCCTTACCAAGGCAATTTTTGATAACCCAAAGAATTGTTCAAACGTACATCCATCTTTTTTAGAGCGGCCACTCTTCTAAGGGGAAGCCAAAATCATTTTAGGCGAGGGGATACTTTTAATGTGTGTAACAACAAAATTGGCACGCATTCAGCATACCAGCATAAAGGCTCAACGGGCTAGCAAGCGATTACAGAATAAGGGTAGGAAATAGTCATTTAGAGAGCTATGCAAAGAATGATGCCTAAATCATTTTCTAGGTTCTGTCTTATCCAGAGATTGCTTCGACGGGTAATCAGAAAGATTCTAGTGCTCTTAGTAAGTTTTCATCCAATCTCCTAATTACAACTAGTTTTTCTTCCTTATTTTTATTTATTTTCTTTCTGAATTTTCCTCTCTACAGGAGTTATATCAGATGCCATCAAAATTTTCCATGGATTTTCGAAAGTTCCAAGATTAAATGCAGTAGTATTAATTGAATTAATGTTAAAATGAATGAATGTATCATGATCATAAGAAATGAAATCATTAAAAATAATATACAAGTACGCAAAAACATAATTGAAATGACCAATGTCCGTACTGCATACATTATTGTTAAGGAGCTCAAATGTAAAGACAACTCCTAGTAATGCAGGCAATGTGACCAATGTCTGTTATCTACCATCGGTTTTTATTTCCTCCTCTTCTTTAGGCCAGAAATTTCTTTGTTGTCGATGAGATCTTGAATTCAGTCCCTCATAATTTGGCATTGATCCGTTAAATGGCCAATGTTGGTGGAAAGCACAAAATTGCTCCATTCTATGAATAACAGTAGCATTGCAAATAAAAAGAGCCTCTCCACCAGTAGGTGGTTCGGCTTGCCCCCAGCATGGGCTATTGGTTGTTGTGGGTCAACAGGTGGTTGTGGAATAGTGGGTACTCGTGAATCATGAGGATGAGGTACTAGATGCTGAGAGTGGCTCAGAATCCCAATTGAGCACTAATTCCAGCAATCCAAAGGGCTAATCCGTTCTTATTAGTTGACCGTCAGGGCCTCTAATCCACTTGGATGAATCTATGATGGCTGAAAATTTAAATTGTTAGAATGATGCGTGTATGACAATATACACACTACAAGAAAATTGGTTTTTAACGACCAAAATTTAGCGAAGGGATGAAAATCCGGTCGTTAAAATATACAAGTAGCGAAGGGAAATTAATCTGGTCGTTAGTTCTTAAATTTTATTGTTATATAACGAGGGGTTTAAATCCGGTCGTTAAAACACTAATATTCCGGTCGTTATTGCTATGAAAAACATTGGCGGGACTTGTTGGTGGTTTACCTCCAAATAATGCTCCATTATTTGATAAAAATAAAACACAGAATTGCGAAGCCCACCCAAAAAAACAGCAAAAAATGGCAAACCCAGATGAGGGAGAAATAGCAAAAACACGAAAACCCTTTTCTATTTGCAAAAAACGCAAACCCTTTTCTATCTTCCAAAACTAAACTAATCTAAACCTTATAGAAATGGCCGTAGCAGAAGCATGGATTGCCCTCAACCTCGCTTGATTTATGTCATAGTTGCTTCAATTTTCTGATCTGCCTCCCTCGCTCTTCAACCTCCCCTGCTGCTACTGCTGCTCTCGCCGTTGCTCGTCGCTCCAGGCTCTTCGGTCGCCACTCATTCCTCGCCGTGGGCATCGCCGTTCCAGAATCGCCACCATCTTGCCTCAACAGGTAAATCGCAATTTTTCTTTATTTTTTTCCCTTTATTTATTTTTCATTTTTTTCATTTTCGCTACTGTTGTTACTGCCGCCACTCGACGCTCCTCCCTCGTCGTGGATGTCGCCGTTCCAGCCGATCCAGAATCACACCGTCTTGCCTCAGAGCTTATTCTAGCTTTATGTCTGGATCGCTCTCCATCAAGACGAATAGGTTTGTTCTTTCTTCTTAATCGATCGCTCTAATTTGCTTCAATTTACCTCCTCTATTAGCTCATAAGAAATCATATTTAGATCTGTTTTGTGGTCATACTAATTGAATTTCGATAATTTTATTGTTGGTTTTTTCTTCGTGTAATTGCTTTTTGCTTAGTTTTCCATTTCGAATAAAATTTCTAGATTCAATTTCTTTGTATAATTGCGGGGTACAGATTGTTTAATTTTAGTTGCGAAAAGCATGCATTTGAGAATTGAGTGCAAAGCACGTGCGTTCCCTTATTTTCGCCTGTATGTGATTCAGCAAAAGTTAAGTCCGTGATTAATACTATAGATTAGTTTTCTTGTGTCTTGTATTAGATCAATTAGGAAGTGTGATTTCATTGGCAGGAGTTTTTAATTTGTTACAGCTGAGGTTGTGGCAGGATCAGCAACATGGCTTGGTCGTGGTCTATCTTGCGTGTGCGCACAAAGAAGAGAGAGTGATGCTCGTCCTTCATTTGATTCAACCCCTACCCAGGTGCTTTTTTGTTTAAAAAAAAAAAGGATGTGATTTTGCTTCTCTTATGCTTTCCTTCATGTCCTTATTCTGTAAGATAAAGAACCTAGGTTTTTCCCCTCAGGATTGATTTCTTTAATTTCTGAAGCATCAACATATATCAAAAATTTCATCATTTGTGTTTTTTTTATGTGATCATCTATCATTTGCTGGTATCTTATCTCATTAGTCTCAATTTTTAACATCGTCAACTCTTTGTTCTGTCATGAATGTCAGGAGGAAAGCTTGTAGCATTTACAAAGTCGAATTGATGTTGCCTATGATAGTACAAACCCTGAGCATCAGGTACAATTATTCTTCAGTTATGATTAACATTTTGAAAGTTTTGATGAATAGCATCTGGTGACCAATAAACTGCCTGTTTGATAGATTGGTCATAATTCAATGTGGATTGTTTGTATTATTTTTAAATTATCATTTCTGAAAAGTTAAGGTCCTTTTCTTTTTTTTGTCATGTGCTATTGCTACATTTCCTTTAGGAAGCATTGAAAGCTTTATGGAATACTGCGTTTCCTGAAGAAGAACTTCGCAGTTTAATATCAGAGCAGTGGAAGGAAATGGGTTGGCAAGGAAAGGATCCATCAACAGATTTTAGGTGAATTGACCTGTGATATTTTTTTTTATCCATACCATCTAGAGGGAACCAATTTTTGTTCATAACTGGTGTCGGGAGCTGTTCTATTGGATTTAACTATTCTTCTTCTGATTCAATCTTTGACTTTATAATTGCATTTATCTACATAAAGAGGAGATAAGGAGATACCATCGGTTTTAAATACGAATTCTTGTTGGAAATAAAACAAATAGGTTTTATATTGTCTTATTCAGACATACTTGTTGCAGAAGTATTGCATTCTAACCTATATAAGTGTTCAAAGATTTCTATGAGATGTTCTGACTGTTGTACCTTTCATCCAGGTCCTTTTGTGACCTTGATTTGTATCTATTTTATTATTTATTTCTTTTCTCTTTATTTTTCTTTTTAAATAGCTAATTTCTTTAGCTAAATCTATCACAGGGAGTAGGCGGCTATTTAATGTTTCGTGGCTTGCTGGTGGTCATCCTGTTTTAGATCCAGTTGCTCTCATATCAGATGCAGACAGGACACTTGGCATTATATTGGATTTTTTGCAGTCACCTGGCAGTCTTCCTCGTTCATTGATAATCACTGTTGTCAATTGGTGAGTTTCCACATTCCAGTATCTGAATTATATTGGTTGAATCAATGGAAAAATGTCAAAACGTATATTTTAGTTTTGTTAGAAAGAACAGGTAATGAAAATAATACTAGTGTTATATATAATAATATTAGTGTTATATATAATAATCCTTTTAGTCATATATAATAGTTGTTTCACTTTAATTCAGTGCACGGCTTACAAAGGCATACCAAACTGTTAATGTTCTGTTTAAGATTTTGAAGGCTGTAATCATGAGGTGAAATCCTTTTATCTATAATATGATTTTGTTTCAAGCACTTGTCTTCAAATTGGCAAAGTAACTGGGATGAATAACTTTATTATATCCTTTGATTTACTGTCTTTGTGCATGAATATTAATTATAAATTATGTTTTAAATTCTACAGGTGTTTAATACAATGGACAACAATGAAGATATGAGATTCATTATACATTCTTCTACTATAAAGATTCTAGATGAATAGAAAATGGTATAGATAGGATTTTTTTTTAATCAAACTTGTATATTACAAATAAAATGTAAAACAATTTCAAAATATTAATATATTTTGTAACTGGTATTTTACATTCTATGAAAAGACTATTTATTATAATTTTATATTTGTGTGTATGTGAATGATGTGTACAGTTAATATTCAAATGAAATATTTTATTTATCACTAAACGGAATCTTTAATTGTCAGAATTTACTTCTTTGAAAATGAAATACACACAACGAAGAAAAATCTGGTTGCTAAAAGATATTATAACGACCGGAAATTCGTTCGTTGAAAGTAAATACAATTAGCGAAAGGAAAATCCGGTTGCTAAAAGGTATTTTTAACGACCGGAAATCCTTTTGTTAAAAGTCAATATAATTAGCGAAGGGAAAATTCGGTCGTTAAAAGGTATGTTTAACGACCGGAAATCCCTTCGTTGAAAGTGAATTCAAGTAGCGAAGGGAAAATCCGGTCGCTAAAAATCATTATTCAACGACCGGAAACATTCCGGTCGTTAAAGACATTAACGACCGGATTCAATATCCGGTCGTCTATACCTTTAACGAAGGGGCTTTTACCGACCGGATTTTCCGGTCGTTATACATGTTTAACGACCGGATTTTGACTTTTAACGACCGGATTTCCCTTCGTTAAAAAGCATTTTTCTTGTAGTGTACAATGCATGATCGTGAATTGTGCAGATGGTCCTTGGTGAGTGAAAGATTAATAAATTATAATGATATGATTCAATGCATGAAAAAATTATATGCATGATTGTATATGCACATGAAAAATAATATGTAGGTAAAAGGATATATACACAATATGAAATGTATTTTTTATTTTTATATTTTATATATTTTTTATTTTTTATTTTTTGATTATTTATTTGTTTTTGACATGAATGACATGTGATGTATGCGCATGTTGTGCAGCATTCACAGCCACATGCAAGCAGATATATCCTTCCAACCTTATTTCTTCCACACACGGGGTCGTGCGGTCTCTTTCCTAGGTGGGCTTTATCCAAGAGTTAACAGGGAATCCAATGGACGCGTATAGTGCACGGTGAAAAATTGATAGCATAACAACTCTTACTTTAAAGCACATGCGCATGGATGTCTGGCCATTATATATTTAACAATTCGATTAAATCAAAATGGGCCCATCGGGGCATGAAAGCCTTTGATGAAAACCATTTAATTTGACTGCTTTTGTTCAATATATGACAGCCCAAATAGCAAGCACGATATTATGGTACATGTTACCTAGTGGAAGTTTCTAGTGCCATTACATGGGCTTCAGTCATGGGTGGTGTTATTTTAGGGCTACCCAAGCATGCTCCCTGCCAATAGGCCTAGCTCATCACAAGCATAACGACCGATCGGGTCACCATTTTATATACCACGATGGTACGAGGCTTGGGCTGGTGATTATCCTTAACGCTTCCCTAAATTGAGTGAAAATAGGGTCGTGCTTCAGGAACGCACCGGGTCTAATAGAGGGACCAAACTAGCATATTCTAAAGCTCTAATGTGATGCAATGTAATTTTGAGAGAAGAGCAAAATTTATAAACTAAACCTTAATTGTAAATTTTAATCAAGGTACTTTCGAATCGAAGTCTCAAATATCTCGCCAGTGGAGTCGCCACTGTGACGCGAGCCGAGCCAGACCCTGCGGCCGCCCCTCTGACCGCCCGCTTGAGGGCGATCGAGCAATTGAGTGTCCGCTGACAGCTTGCAATAAATCGCGAGTGCGTCTATGTTGGGCAACAAGGAGGTTTCATGGAGTCGCCACCCAATAGAACATTGGGAAAGTTTCTCTCGCCTCGGAGAGCCTAACACTGCGCTTAGTATCCATTTTGGGCCAACCAAAGGGGTTTTGGAACGTAAACCTCTCGCCCTAAGGAGCCTAGGATTAACGTCAAAGTCTCGTGACACAAGAGGTGTCTTGGAGAGTAAACCTCTCGCCTCTTTGAGCCCAAAGACCAGAGATAGGTTCGAGACTTCTCATTTATTCGTACTTTGATTAATTTTACAATTAGGTTTTGAATTTATTAGTTCGCTCTCTCTCCACACGATGCAATTCAAATTAAAGGCGCAATCATCCATTTAAGAGCATAAAATAAAATAGCATTAAAACATAAAATAAATTTACAATAATACTAAGGGCAGAATACAACCCTCGTTTGTAAATGTGCGATGCATGCAGAAAACGGGTTATTCATTAACAATGAGGACATTGGTCCTCTCATGCACTCATTATGAAAAATGATTTTTATTTGATAATTTTATTGGGTAAAAATAGGACATTGGTCCAGTTTTATTTAGCAAATATTTTATTTAATAGAAAACATTTGTGTGGTGATTCTTTTTAGAGCGGTCGAAAATCATTTTATTATTACAAACCACAAATAAATAAAATAATGATAATTACATATTTCTAAATAAATAAAGATAAAAATATTAAACTACTCGTCTCGACTGTGCTCCTCGAACGAGTCACATTGCCACTCTCGTGGTTACGGTCATGACAGGACAATAATAGCAATTAGTAAGGGATTGATAAATGATTGAATAAATAAATAAAAGCATATAATTGAATAAAATAAAATAAATTAAAGAAGATAATTAATAATTAATAATTAACTAAATTAAATGAAATAATAAATGAATGAATGAATAAATAAATGGTTTAACGAATGATTAAATGAATTAAATAAATAATTAAATAAATTGATAATTAATTTGGTGTGGTAAAAATGAGGTTAATGCTTGTAAATGACAATTATGGTGATGAAAACCAATGAAAATAATAATAAGACAAATAATAATTTTAATAATAAATATTACACAACAATAATAATCATACAATGCATTAATCATAATATAGTAACATTAAGAATAATAAATAATATAATGTTAATATAGCAATGACAATAAACAAATAATAATAAAAATAACACAACAATAAAATTAACACCTCCATAACAATAATCAATAATAACATTAATATAAATATTAACATAAATTAAACAACCTAACACATAAACACTAATAATAAACAAATATAATAATTAATTAACAATTATTATATAATAATAATAATAGTGATAATAAATAATATTAATATTAATAATAAAAAACAGCAAATAAATATAATAATAATAATAATAATAATAATAATAATAAATATGAAAACAACAATAATAAATAATAAAAATAATATTAAAACAGAATAATAAATAAATATAAATAATAATAATAATATTAATAATAAAAATAATAATAATAAAAATTCAGAAACTAAATAAATAATAATAATAATAATAATAATAATAATAATAATAATAATAATAATAATAATAAAAATATTAAAATAGGGGGAGAGAGGGAAACTCACCGGATTGTCGCCGGAGCTTCACCGGAGTGGCGGTTGAGGACACCTCCCTCGCCGCCTCGTAGATCGCGTCGTCGGGAGTCCAGCGCCAATGGCCACGCGCCGGAAGGTCGCCGGAGGAGGCCGGAGATCACCTTGAAGCTGCGCGGTTCTTCCTCGCCGATCTCCCTAACGGCGGCGAGTGTCGGTGAGCGGTGATCACCGCCGGGTGCATCTGGGTCTCGCCGGTCGCCTCGTGGGGCGCGTGCAGCCGAGTGCGGCGGCGGTTGGCCGGCGGAGGGGACACCTCCTTCCCCTCTCTTTTCTTCCTTTTATCCCTTGGTTCCGGCGTCGTTCTCCGTTGGCTGGCCCCTACTCCTCCCTTTCTTTCTTTCCTTTTCTTTTCCTTTGGTTTCCTTTCTTTGCCCAGCCGAGAGCCCCTCCCTCTGTGTTCATCTTATCCTTTTTATACCCTCAAATTAGGGTTAATTAGGTTACCCTAATAACTTCCTCCAATTTTCCATTCTTTTTAATTTTCAATTTTAATAAATTTACTTAAACTAACACATTAATTAATTAAATACTCTATTAATTACATATTTTACATCATAATATAATTAATCTATTTAGCCATATATATTTTATCTAATTAATAAAACATTCTACATTTTAACTAATTAATTAACTAATTAATCTTTAATTTTACATGCATTTTAATTAATACAATAATATTAACTAACTAATTAACTAACAACATTAACTAATTAATTACCTAATTTTACACACACATATATTTATATATTTATTATATATATATATTCTTTTGGATGGAATTATCAAGGATCCAAAATTACCATTGCCATTTTTATGCCAGACTCGGGACCCGGTGTCTACACCTTCACAACAGACTGAAGAGATTTGTGCCCTAATTGTCTAAGAGATGGATAGAAGGTTCGAAGAGCTTGAGAAAAGGCTATTGGCCCTGGTTATGGAAAGGATGGATGCCATGGCACTCGTTCTCTAAGCTCAACTTATAGCGACCACTACCCTTAACGAAGTAAAGCCAGCCACAGTTAAGAAGGCTCGTACGGAGATAGCTATAGTACCTCCTTTTCCTCTCAAGCCCAGAGCCAAAGTGCCCTTTATTTTGCCAGTCGAGCAAGGAAGAGACAAGAAGCTTGCTCTAGAGCATGACTGTATTCCTAAAAAGGAAGACATTTTAGCAGTGATGCAAGCTCTGAATAGTAAACCATCAAGGGTAGGATATGATTTAAGGTCAGGCTCAGGTCTGCACTTAGGTGAAACATTTAAGGGGTCTTTGATTCGGTTACAAGAACAAGTAAGAAGGGCAGAAGGAATAGAGCCTTCACAATCAATAGACATCCCTAGGTCCTCAGGCACGAAAAAAGAGACAGCTAATCTTAGAAAAGAAATTATGAATTCCAAGCTTACAACTACCCGAGTGCCTCTTAATAAAACTGTTACTCGTCCTACAAGTCTAAGAGTGGGTTATTATTATAATAGCAGTGGTGCCCGAAGGATAGGAAAAGTGCTAACCACAAAAGTGAATCGAAGGTATTTTTCTAATTTAGGCATATCCTTATCCTGGTTCCTTAATAGGCTAATGAAGGAGGGGATATTACAGCCATTGCCGGCTAGACCCACAAGAAGCCAGGGACAGCCCGATCACAAAGGGTATGAGTATTGCACCTTCCACCAGGACACCAACCATACCACAGATTATTGCTAGGGCTTAAGACATGCCATTCAAGATCTGATTGATTCCAAGACGATCTTCGACCCAGAAAAGCGAGAGGGAAAGAATAAGATGGTCTAAGTGCCTAAGTGGAAAGGCAGGACGGTTCTTAGGGATGATAATGGACCATCAACTACAACAGCTGTGTTGGCAAGAACGGAAGTTGATTAGCTGTTTACAATGTTCTTTTTATTTTTGAACCATTTAATAATGACATTTTAGTTTCATTAATAAGATGAACATTTTTGCTTACTTGTGTTATGTTTCTTATGATTTTACTATGCATAATCATGATCATAACTCATTCATATTTGACATTGATTTAGTTGATGCTACTCTAGTTAATCTCAGAAAATTTGAAAAGTCCAAAGAAAATCTTGATAACATCTAATATAACCCCTGAAGAGAGATCAAAACTTTAGAGAAATTCAATAAAATATAAAAAAAGGTCTTTACCTAGACATATGAAGACAAGCTAAGAGTTGATCGTGGAATCTCTAAGCACATCGTTCAAATATAGCATAATCATGAACCAGCCACGTAGAAGCTCAAAAGATTGAAGCCGGAAGGGGCAGAAAAGATAAAAAGGAGGAGTCAACAAGCAGAGATGAAGCCAAAATTTCTTGTCTAAGTTCAACACTTGACTTAGTCGGTCAGTGTGGTCCCGCATCGAGAAGAGGAGGAGCGCGTGTACGCGTAGACTATCAGGATTTGAACAAAGCTTATCCATAAAAAAAAGGAACAGGAAAAAAAGAATGAAAATAAAAAATATATAAAGAAAAAAAAGGAGAAGGAAGGAAAAGAATCAATATGTAGATCTGGCCAAATGATAAAGAAAAAAAAAGAGAAACTGTCAATATGGGGGGCAAAGGGAAGTCATCTTAGGGGCAAGCTTTGTTCAAATCCGGTTGATCTACACATGCCCGCACTTTGCCATTTTTCTTGACTTCCGAAAAAGACCAAAAGGGGTTCTATTGACTTACAATGAATACGGGATGCTTGAGCTTCAAAATAGACGACGCGACCTCAGCAAATGTACTGAATCGGCAAGTAATACAGTGGGGTAAAGTTATGACCCTGAATTATCGTACCCAAGGGATTGTGTGTATAAGTAACGAAAATAAAATATATGCTAAAGAATTCCCAATTGTTTGAATTGATTGAGTTGTCTATTGATTAAAAATAAAGAAATTAAGTAACTAAAATAAGCAAGCAGAAATAATCAAATTAAAATGAACGCAAAAATTAATAGAAATAAAATGATGGAAAAATTTTACAAGTTAAGAATTCAAAATAAAAGAACGTTGCTCGGGTTCACTCATCCACCCCATACCCAAATATGAATAAAATTAATCCAAGAACCAAATATGAAAGAAATCGGGATAACCCTCCTAACCCAGGCTTCCCTAACGGAGCCAGCCACTTTAATTACATGACATCCCAATCCGGAGCCAACCATATAATTAGAAAATGCTCAGGTATAAAATCTTAAGTTCGGTTTATTTTCCCAATACGGAGTCAAATAACCCAGAACTTAATTATCTCACTCGCCATTATAGTCTTAAATCATAACATTCTGCACTTCTAGATTCCCAATCGGAGTTGTCCAAAAGATAAAGCAAGAATGATAAAAACTAAATATAAATAATCATGGCATCCAATCCATACAACTCAATAACCAACAAAGATACATGAAATAAATCATTCATAAAAACTGGAAATTAACTTGAGAAAATAAATCCCATGAATTAACGATAAGAACCAGTGAAATAAACCATTCATTCGTATATTTAAATTCAAAAGATGATCAGAATTCACATCAAGGGTAGGGGATTCAAAGATCCCAAAACAACTAAAAGACTACTCACGATCCATTACAAAATCAAGAGGAAAAAGGAAAGAATAAACCTAGAAATTCAATAAGGAAGAAATCCCGGTTGAATCCTGCGTTCTTCGATCTCCTTCTTCGAATCTTCGACAGAGAAAAATTCTGGAAATTCTAATGTAAAAACTGTGTATTGAAATTAAACTATGTGTTTTAAATGTAAAACTCTTGATTTGTAACTTAATTCTAAAGACAAAATATTGAAAACCTAAATTAAGAACAATAGAAAAGCTTCTCAAAATTCTAAATCTAAAACCCTAATATGAAAATATGCTGAAAAATCCGAACCCCCTGCCAAACAGAAAACTGGTCTTTAAATATCCCAAGGGGTCACGGTGGCAACCAAATGGTTGTCACCATGAGGGTGTGGAGGAAGTGATTCTGGCTTGCGCATAGGATAGGGGTCAAGGTGGCAACCAGATTTGTTGCCACCGTGAAATGCTCAAATTTCGCTTCTGTCCAGGAAGTCCTTATGTCATGGTGACAATGGATTCCCTTGCCACCGTGAGCTACCTTCTCAAATGATTCTGCCTTGGTGAGTTTTATGTCATGGTGATAACCAGATAGGTTGCCACCGTGAGGTACTTCCTGCCAGCATTCTGCCCAATTGAAGAAATATGTCACGGTCACAATAACTTTGGTTGCCACCGTGACCCATAGTATGCCCAACTGCTTTGTTTGAACCCTTTAAATGTCACGGTCACAACCAATGTTATTGTGACCGTGAGGTACCTAGAAAAATATGCTGCAAACAGCATTCAAACTCAATCAAAATACTAACTAAAATGACTAAAAATTCTAATTTCGCTAAGATTGACAAAATTAATCTAAAGTAAGCATGACATGACAATAAACACTACTAAACACCCATAAATCAATCGAAAATACTATCAAATCTAAATATTAAATTGAAGTTATCAATAGACATCATTTGGGAGCTGCGACCTACAGCCCTAATGGACAGGGTCATGTCAAGAATGTCTCCCGCACCACGCAGGGTTCAAGGACGGAAGGGAGATTTATGGCTAAGGAGTCACTCCAAAGGTATGGCATTAAAGACCACGAGTCCTCTCTGTATCGCCATCAAACCAATGGGATAGAAGAGGCCGCTAACAAGAAGATCTTGACCAAGATGGCTCGAAACTACAAGGATTGGGCAGAGAAATGGCCTTTTGCACTTTGAGGCTAGATAACCACCATCGGAACCTCTACAAGAGTCACCTCCTAGTTCTCAATACATAGGGCAGAAAAATTATTGCCAATTAAAATAGAGCTTAAATCTTTAAGAACAGTCATGAAAGCCCAAATTTTTGAAGCCGACAGGGCACAGCAACGGCAGCAGCAATTGAACAAGTCAGACAAGGACAGGTCATGGGATTATCTCCACGGTCAGATGTATCAGAAAATTTCTACTTAATCATTTGGGAAGATGGCTAGAAAGCATCCGATGAAAGAGGGAGATTCAACTGCCAAGCAAATGAGACCAGGTGTTCCGGGCATACAGGACAGGTTTAGGCTAATGTGAGAGGACCCTTTTTCCTTCAAAGATTGTTATCAAAGAGAGCAGCAACCGGCAGTGGTGAAAACCTAGGAACAGGTCTATCCTTCAAAAAAATGAAAAAAATAGCCAGTGGAGTGGGTTTGGCCCATTCCAGGCAAAAATTAAGCACAGGGTTATGTGAAAATCCCTAAAGGGATGCATCTTCTGCTAAGAAAAGCTAGTGTGAAAATCCACAAGGGACACACTACCATTAAAACAATGAAGCCTGGAGTGATAAGGCGGCATTACTCCAAATAAATTTCCTTTAGGCAGGTGGTGCATAATGCAAAATTTGATTCAGAGTCCTGGGGGCCAAAATGCTCATTGATCGGGGGGCAAAGATGCGCACGAGTCAGTTCTCTTTTAAAAGATTATGGGTCAGAGTCTGTAAAGCCAAGACAACGCTTTTCTAGATCCTTGGGAGCATCAGACAATGTGAGCAGCCGAGCAGTACCCTCAACGAATCCCTTAATCACCTAGGATGTGGTCTATTCATTTTTGCATATCACATACATGTCACGTACATTCAGTCTTTTACACGTATAGATATGCACACACAATTCTTGTACATTAATCCTTTGCTCTTGTTGTGTGTATATAGCTTTATGCATATATTTCCCACACATAGTTCCACACGTACACACAATCTTTTGTATATATTGTTGTGCACATGACTCAGAAGGAAAGGTCCGAATAGACCTCATGAGCAAGGATGATCCAAGGGATGGGTTCAGTTCAACATGATCGGCCACTGTATCTGGTATAAAATCAAGTAAATATGTATCGAGGTGGAATGCCCAAAAGAACCAACCTGTCCAGGAACACCATGCTAAGGGCAATCCAGAATCACACAAATCTACAGAAAAGAAGGTACATTGAGAAACCGGACTACCCACACATACTTTAGGCAATTAGATGCAAAAATGGGCCGAGGTACAGTTTCAGCTCTACATTAGCGCTCATCCATGCCGAACAATCAGATCAGGATGAAGTCTTCACGAAAATAGAATCTCGAGGACCCACTTCTAAGAGGACATTTAAAAGAGCAAGCCTACTCATGCACGCTGTGTCGGGGGTAAACAAGGGAAAGGTCCAAATACACCTCATGCTTAAAGGTGATCCAAGAGATTGGTTCAGCTCAATGTTGTCGGACATTATATTTGGCATAAAGTCGGGTGCGTCTGTATAGAAGGGAAATACCCCGAAAAATAAGCCTATTTATGCACACCATAACGGGGGCAATCGGGTAAGTTTCTCTATCATAAGAGGCATGCTCGCACAAAGTGTACAAAGAATACAAGTTCTCAAACAAACAACAAAGGCAAACAAAACAAACACAAAGAATACAAATTCTTAAACAAAAAGATAATAAAAATAAAGAAGATTTTTTCAAGGCCTTGAAAATCCAATATACTGTAAAAATTCAAACGTATCCAAAACGTGAAAACACAAAAGAAACAAAACAAGACAAAAAAAAAGGAAAAACCAAAAAACATAAACAAAGACGAAAACAAAAAAATAGAAAAATCATCCGCCTGCAGGCAAACAACAAAACCTCTAATATTTTTTCTTTTCTCTGATCTGTTTTCCTCTCTGGAGGCTCAACATCAAATTCTCTCACCTTCTTAAGAAGTACGCAGGTCTTTTCAACAAGGAAGCTATGTTGGAGACGATAGAGGAATCGATGTCTGGTATGTCATAATCGGTACAATCAAGAGAATGGCATCTATGCTTTGGAAATTTAGAAAAGACTCAGGAAAAATCCAAGAGGATGATATTCCACAAATTATCTTCCAGGGGAAAAACCAACCCTCCTTCAGGGGGGCACCCGTCTGACATCGGCCCCTACAGGTATGTACTGCCACGGTAGGTATCTCTTTTATATACCTATACATTTTCTTTTCCCTTTTTTATAGCAAAAAAGAAGAGGCTCAGGATAAATGCCAGCAAAGAAAATAACGAACGAGTCACCATACCGACCTAAGGATTGTCAACAGTCAGAATATTGTACTAGCTAGATGGGGGTTAGCAGATCAGAATATTGTACTAGCCGGATGGGGGTTAGCAGATCAGAATATTATACTAGCAGGATGGGGGTTAGCATATCAAAATATTGTACTAGCCGGATGGGGGTTAGCAAATCAGACATTGTACTAGCCGGATGGGGGTTAGCAGATCAGACATTGTACTAGCTAGATGGGGGTTAGCAGATCAGACACTGTACTAGCCAGATCGGGGTTAACAGATCATGATATTGTACTAGTCGGATGGGGGTTAGCATATAAGACATTGTACTAACCGGATGGGGTTTAGCAGATCAGAATATCATACTAGCCGAATTGTGCTTAGCAGATCAGATATTATATTGACCGGATGGTGGTTAGCAGATCAGATATTATACTAACAGGATGGGGGTTAGCAAATAAGATATTGCACTGACCGAATGGTGGTTAGCAGATCATATATTATACTGACCGGATGCTGGTTAGCAGATCATATATTGTGCTGACCGGATGGTGGTTAGTAGATATGACACTGACCGAATAATGGTTAGCAGATAGGATATTACATAGATCGGTTGGAGGTTACCAAGGTTATGCTGTGCCAACCCATAAGCGGCTACCAAGATAGAACATGCAATCACATGCAATAGAACAGATCGTAACCGGGATTGTAGTTAGAGAACACTACATCTCACAGACACTGCGTGAGCCAAGACGAGGCCAGCAGAGCACATGCAGTAGAACATATCACAACCGAGATTGTAGTTAGAGAATACTATATCTCACAGACACTGCGTAAGCCGGGACAAGGCTAGCAGGAAACCAGCGATAGAACATATCGCAAATAGAGGTTGTAGTTAGAGTACTACATATCACAAACACCATACAGGCCAGGATGAGGCTCGCAGGACACTAGCAATAGAACAGATCGTAAACAAAGGTTGTGGTTAGAGTACTGCATCTCACAGACTCCGTGCAGGCCAGGACGAGGCTAGCGAGACACCAGCGATAGAATAGATCGCAAGCAGAGGATGCAGTTAGACAACACTTCACCTCACACCACACAGGCCGAGATGAGGCTAGTGGAACAGGCCAGCCGCCACGTAGACCGAGATGAGGTCCGGCACTCGTCGTGAGAGACAAGCCTCTCGCGCGAGCGATGTGGTCTCCAACAACCATAGGGCTTCCCGTCTGTGGAACCAAATCCCAATTCTCAAAGTTTGAACTCTCTTCGACTCTCTGAAATGTCCCATTTACCCAGAAAACCTCCGATTCTTATAAAACTGGAGAATAAACACCCACAACTTTCATCCCTTATCTGAAAATTGATGTTAGTCGATAACTTCAATTTAGTATTTAGATTTGGTAGTATTTTCGTATGATTTATGGTGTTTAGTAGTGTTTATTGTCATGATATGATTCCTTTAGATTAATTGTGTCAATGTTAGTGAAATTAGAGTTTTTATGCAATTTGTGTTAGTTTTTGATTAAGTTTGATTTTGTTCAGTTTTCTTTAGGTACCTCATGGTGGTGATTACTTTGGTCACCACCGTGACATCCAAAGGAGTTAAAAGCAGAATGCAGGAATACCCTAGGTCACGGTGGTAACCAATGTCATCACCACCGTGACATGTGTATCCATTGGGCAGAATGCAGACCTGTTATGGGTCACGGTGGTAACCAATGTTATCACCACCATGACCTAGTTCGCACCAAGACAGAACCAAGTGAGGAGTTACCTCACGGTGGTAAGGTAATGAGGTTACCACCATGACATAGGAAATTCCTGGACAGAAGCAAAAATTTGAGCATGTCACGGTGGCAACCTATCTTGGTTACCACCGTGACCCCTATCCTACACGCAAGCCAGATTTACTTCCTCAACACCACACGGTGGCAACCATATTGGTTACCACCGTGACCCCTCGGGATATAAAAAGAAAAGTCTGTAGTGCAGCAGGGGCGGCTGGGAGTTTTGAAACCTATTTCGATTTTAGGGTTTGAGAGATAGAATTTTAGGAGTTTTTCGATTGTTCTTAATAAAGGCTTTCAATTTTATCTTTAGATTTAATTTTTAGCAATTCAAGAGTTTTTACATTAAAAATACCTAGTTTAATTTCAAGAATAGTTTTTACATTCAGAGATTTTCCAGATTTTCCCCATTGAAGATTTGAAGAAGGAGATTGAAGAACTAAGAGTTCAATCGGGATTTACACCTCAATGAATTTCTGGGTTTATTCTTTCCTCTTTCCTTTTGATTTTGTAATGGATTGTGAGTAGTCTTTTAGTTGTTTGGGGGATCTTTGAATCCCCAATCCATGATGTTAATTCTGAACATCTTTTGAATTTAAATATATGATTGAATGGTTTATTTCACTGGTATTTATTATTGATTCATGGAATTTATTTTATCAAGTTAATTTCTAGTTTTGATGAATGATTTATTTCATTATCTTTGTTGGTTGTTGAGTTGTATGGATTGAATACCATGGTTATCTATATTCAGTTTTATCATTCTTGCTGTGTCTTTTGGACGACTCCGATTGGGAATCTAGAAGTGCAGGATTTTGTGATTTAAGACTAGAAGGATGAGTGAGATAGTTAAGTTTTGGGTTATTTGACTCCGTATTGGGAAAATAAACCAAACTTATGATTTTAGACCCGTGCATAGGCTGATTATGTGGCTGACTCCGGTTTGGGATGTCATATAATTTGAGTGGCTGACTCCGTTTAGGAAGCCTGGGTTAAGAGGGTTATCCCGATTTCTTTCATAAATAATTCTTGGATTAATTTTATTCATATCTGGGTATGGGGTGGACGAGTGAACCTGAGCAACGTTTGTCTATTTTTGAATTCTTATGTTGTTAATTTTTCCATCATTTTGTTTATTGCAATTATTGCTGTCAATTTAAATTTGATTATTTCTGTTTTTTTATTTTGGTTATTTAAATTCTTTATTTTCAATCAATAGTTAACTCAATCAATTCAAACAATTGGGAATTCTTTAGCATACATTTAAGTGTCATAACTTGCATACTCAGTCCCTTGGGTACGATAACTCGGAGTCTTGAAAATACTCCATTATATTACATGTCGATTCAGTACACTTGCTGAGGTCGCTTCACGTGTTTGGCGCCGTTGCCGGGGACTGGCGTTGTTTTAAGTTTTGATTATTACTTCTAAGTGTTTTTCTTTTTATTTTATTTTTATTTTTGTTTATTCTTTTCAGGTAGTTATTGTGGTGCATGAGCAGATTGAGACAAGAACCAATAGCACCCTACGATCCTGAAATCGAGAGGACTTTGCATCAACGAAGGAGAGCTAACAGAGAAAATAACATGGAGAACAATCCTCCTCCTATTGGTGTGGTTCCTCCCGAGAATGAACAAGTGCCGAGGGCACAAGATAAAAATCTAGGGAATTATAGAGAAGCGGTCCCGAGGTAGAGAACAATAAGGGATTATGCAGTACTAAGATGGAATGAGGATAATCGGACGATTGCGCTGCCATGGGGAGTGCAGTTTGAGCTTAAAGCAACCACCATCAATATGGTACAGAGGAATCAGTTTTCAGGTTCAGAAGTGGAAAATCCCGCATAGCACTTAGACATATTCTTAGAGGTCAGTGATACGGTTCAGATTCTTGGAGTGTCATCTGACTCGGTAAGATTAAAGTTGTTCCCTTTCACATTGATTGGAAAAGCACGTGAATGGTTGCAAATGCTACCTAGACAGTCAATTAGATCTTGGGACAAGTTACAGGAGAGATTTTTGATGAGTTTCTTCCCTCCGACAAAGACTGCGAACATCCGTAATAGTATATTGGGTTTTAGTCAAATGAGTGAGGAGCCGTTTCATGAAGCCTGGGAAAGGTTTAGAAGGTTGTTGAGTAGCTGTCCACACCATGAGATAGCCATATACCACCTGATGACAACATTTTATTTTGGGGTTACACCACAGACAAGATCATTATTGGATGCTTCATCAGGAGGGTCATCCATGAATAGACTACCAGAGGAAGCTTTTCATCTGCTAGATGAAATGGCGGCGAATGATGCTCAATGGTCTAATCCTAGGTCAGTTTCGAAAAGACAAGGGATACACAATGTGGATGAGGTGTCGATGCTGAAGGCACAGATTGAGTCCATGAAGAAGGAGATGAGTAGTCTGAAAGTGCAGAATGTAGCTTCTGTGGCTCAAGAGAGTGGATGGTATGAAAGTGGGCAATTTGGTCAAGAGAGTGGGGCAATGGGAGATATAAATGCCATAGGAGATTACAGAAGGAATGACCCCTACAGCAACACATATAATCCTGGCTGGAGAAATCATCCAAACTTCTCTTGGAATGATGGAAATCCAAATGCTTCATCCTCTCAACCACAAGTTAGACCTCCCTTCAACCAAAACACTCATCAGAACCAAGGGCAGCTGTATCAACAACCATATCCACCCCATCACAACCAAGGGCAACAATACCACCCATCGGGACACCAACCGAGGCCACCTGTGCAAGAAAAGAAAGCAAATCTGGAAGACATGTTGGCTACTTTCATAAACAGTCAACAACAGTTTGTAAATAGCCAGCAGCAGTTCATGGCTAATCAAGAGTCAAGGTGGAAATCCAAAGAGCAGTGGAACCGGAACCAAGATGCTTCAATGAGGAATTTGGAGACTCAAGTGGGACAGCTGGCAAATTCCATGTCTCAAAGACAACCGGGAACATTTCCTTCGAATGTGGACCGAAATCCAAAAGAGGAAGCTAAAGCAATCACACTGAGAAGTGGTAAAGAAGTGGTACCGAGAGAAGACCAAGGTAAAAATTCTTCATCATCAGAAAAGGAGGAGCCGACATGGACGGTAAGTAACTCTAACTCTCGGGTAGAAGTTAATGAAAATGCTCCTAAAAGTGATAAGGGTAAAAGTTTAGTGAATCCGAGGGTAGAGGATCTTGATATGAATAGACTGCCATTTCCTACAGTTTCTAAACAGGAAAAGAAAAATGAGCAAAAGGCTAGGTTTCTAGAGATGTTTAAGAAACTGCATATTAATTTACCATTTGCTGAAGCTTTAGCTCATATGCCTAACTATGCTAAATTTATGAAAGAATTATGTTCTAATAAAAAGAAATTAGAAGGGCATGGAACTATACAGCTTATAGAAAACTACAGTGCTATAATTATGAACAAGATCCCTGAGAAATTGGAAGATCCAGGTAGCTTCACTTTACCCTGTGCTATTGGTGAAGATTTTTATGGTAATGCTTTATGTGATTTGGGTGCCAGCATAAATTTGATGCCTTATTCTATTTGCAGGAAGCTTAATCTTGGGGACCTCAGGGAGACAGGAATGAGACTCCAACTTGCAGATAGGTCAGTGAGGCGGCCCCAAGGAGTGATAGAAGATCTGTTAGTGAAGGTGGGGAAATTCATCTTCCCGGTGAACTTTGTGGTGATGGAGATGGAAGAGGATAGGAAGGTGCCACTAATAGTGGGGAGGCCGTTTTTAAACATAGCAAAGGTGATGATGTTCATGGTCAAACGTTCACCCTACGGTTCAATGAGGAGTTGGTAGTGGATATGAACAAGGCTCAAAAGTATCCATCTGAGAATATGGAGGAGTCTGTTTATTTTTTAGATGTAATAAACGAGTATGTGGAAGAAGTGCAGAAAAAAGTGGTTGGAGCTGATCCAGAAAATTTGTGTTTGTTACATTCAGTGGAAGGAGAAGAAGTGGAAGAAGAGTTGAGGAGAGAAGTAATAGAAATTGTGAAGATAGAAGATGGAAAGGATGAATCACAAAATGAAGAGTTTAACCCTAAAAAGGGGGATTTAAATTCTGAACTTAAACCTCTCCCTTCTCATTTAAAATATGTGTTTTTAGAGAAAGATCATAAACCAGTAATCATATCTTCTTTGTTGTCAGGTGATGAAGAAAAGCTGTTGCTAGAGGTGCTGAAAAAGCACAAGGGAGCCATTGGATGGGAAACCTCAGATTTGAAGGGGATTGACCCAAGTTACTGCACACACATGATCCCAATGGAGGAGGAATGCAAGCAGTGCTATAATTATGAACAAGATCCCTGAGAAATTGGAAGATCCAGGTAGCTTCACTTTACCCTGTGCTATTGGTGAAGATTTTTATGGTAATGCTTTATGTGATTTGGGTGCTAGCATAAATTTGATGCCTTATTCTATTTGCAGGAAGCTTAATCTTGGGGACCTCAGGGAGACAGGAATGAGACTCCAACTTGCAGATAGGTCAGTGAGGCGGCCCAAAGGAGTGATAGAAGATCTGTTAGTGAAGGTGGGGAAATTCATCTTCCCAGTGGACTTTGTGGTGATGGAGATGGAAGAGGATAGGAAGGTGCCACTAATAGTGGGGAGGCCGTTTTTAAACACAGCAAAGGTGATGATGTTCATGGTCAAACGGTCACCCTATTGTTCAATGAGGAGTTGGTAGTGGATATGAACAAGGCTCAAAAGTATCCATCTGAGAATATGGAGGAGTCTGTTTATTTTTTAGATGTAATAAACGAGTATGTGGAAGAAGTGCAGAAAAAAGTGGTTGGAGCTGATCCAGAAAATTTGTGTTTGTTACATTCAGTGGAAGGAGAAGAAGGAGAAGAAGTGGAAGAAGAGATGAGGAGAGAAGTAATAGAAATTACGAAGATAGAAGATGGAAAGGATGAATCACAGAATCAAGAGTTTAACCCTAAAAAGGGGGATTTAAATTCTGAACTTAAACCTCTCCCTTCTCATTTGAAATATGTGTTTTTAGAGAAAGATCAGAAACCAGTAATCATATCTTCTTTGTTGTCAGGTGATGAAGAAAAGCTGTTGCTAGAGGTACTGAAAAAGCACAAGGGAGCCATTGGATGGGAAACCTCAGATTTGAAGGGGATTGACCCAAGTTACTGCACACACATGATCCCAATGGAGGAGGAATGCAAGCTGGTAGCTCAGCCTCAGAGAAGACTCAACCCAGCCATGCAAGAGGTAGTAAAGAAGGAGGTACTCAAACTCCTTGATGCAGGTATAATCTACCCTATTTCTGATAGTAAATGGGTTAGCCCAGTGCAGTGTGTGCCTAAAAAGGGGGGATGATAGTGGTAAAGAATGAACTGAATGAACTGATTCCAACTCGTATAGTTATGGGTTGGAGAGTCTGTATTGATTATAAAAGGTTGAACAATGCCACTAGAAAAGACCATTTCCCTTTGCCATTTATTGATCAGATGCTAGAGAGGTTAGTAGGTAATAGGTTCTACTATTTTTAAGATGGGTATTCGGGATATTTGCAGATTCCTATAGCCCCTGAGGATCAAGAGAAAACGACCTTTACCTGCTCTTATGGCACATTTGCATATAGAAGAATGCTCTTTGGGTTATGTAATGCACCGGCTACGTTTCAGCGGTGTATGATGGCTATTTTCCAAGATTTTATAGAGAAATTTATGGAGGTATTCATGGATGACTTCACTATATATGGGGTTGATTTTATGAGCTGTCTAAAGCATCTTGATTTAGTGCTAGGGAGGTGTGAAAAGACTAACCTACTTTTAAATTGGGAAAAATGCCATTTTATGGTGAGAGAGGACATTGTGTTAGGGCATAAAATTTCAGAGAGAGGGATAGAAGTGGATAAGGCAAAAGTTGAAGTAATAGAGAAGTTACCGTCTCCGACGAGTGTTAAGGGCATAAGGAGTTTTTTAGGACATGCAGGGTTTTACAGGCGTTTTATTAAAGATTTTTCAAAAATTGCTAAACCCTTGTCTAATCTACTCATGAAAGATGTTGTTTTTAATTTTGATAGTGAATGCTTGCTGGCTTTTGAAACGTTAAAGCAACGGCTTATTTCAGCTCCGGTGATTATATCTCCGGATTGGACTATGCCGTTTGAACTAATGTGTGATGCTAGTGATTATGCAGTGGGAGCGGTACTGGGACAGCGTCAGGATAAGATATTATGTGCAATTTATTATGCTAGTCACACTTTGACAGGAGCACAGGTTAATTACACCACCACAGAGAAAGAACTTCTTGCAATTATGTATGCGTTTGAGAAGTTCAGGCCACATTTGCTGGGTGCAAAAGTTGTAGTGTGGTCGGACCATGCAGCCTTGAGGCATTTTTTTGCCAAGAAGGAATCCAAACTGAGGCTGATTCGTTGGGTGCTGCTATAACAAGAGTTCGATTTAGAAATTAAGGATAAGAAGGGCACTGAAAACTTCGTGGCAGACCATTTGTCAAGAATGGAAAATGACCATATTGAAAAGGGGGAAATTTTAGATTTATTTTCTGATGAACACATTTGTGCTTTATTTTCTTGTGACACTTTTGTTCCTTGGTTTGCTAACATAGCGAATTTTCTTGCAGGAGGTTTTATGCCTAAAGATTTTACTTAGCAGCAAAAGAAGAAACTGAAAGCTGATGCTAAACACTACATCTGGGATGACCCCTATTTGTTTCGCCTGTGTGCTAATCAAGTGCTGAGGAGATGTATCTCAGAAGAGAAGAAGGGAGCGATCATCAAGGCATGTCATAGTGAGGAAGCTGGTGGGCACCATGAACCAAAAAGAACGGTATCGAAAATTTTATCCTCTAGTTTTTATTGGACTACTATGTTTAAAGATGTGAAAGTTTTTGTGAAAACCTGTGATAGGTGTCAGAGAGTAGGTAACATTTCTAAGAGAGATGAGATGCCTTTAACCAATTTGCTAGAGGTTGAATTGTTTGATTTGTGGGGGATAGACTTTATAGGACCTTTTCTGCTTTCTTATGGGTATGAGTATATTTTAGTGGCAGTGGACTATTTGAGTAAATGGGTAGAAGCGATAGCCACTAGAACTTGTGATGCCAAGGTTGTTTTAGATTTCTTGAGAAAAAATATATTCACCCGATTTGGAGCCCCTAAAGCAATCATTAGTGATGGTGGTAAACATTTTGTTAACCACCAATTTAAGGCTTTACTGCAAAAATTTGGAGTTAGGCATAAGGTCACCACCCCTTATCACGCTCAAGCCAATGGGCAGGTTGAAGTGTCCAATCAGGAACTTAAGGCCATCCTAGAAAAAACTGTAAATTCATTTAGAAAGGATTGGTATTTAAGGTTGGATGAAGCTTTGTGGGCTTACCGAACTGCATTCAAAACATCTATAGGATTATCCCCATTTAGTCTTATTTTTGGCAAATCTTGTCATCTCCCTGTCGAATTAGAACACAAGGCTTATTGGGCAACCAAGTTTTTAAATTTTGATATCAAGAGTGCAGGTGCGAAGAGACTTCTCTAGATGAACGAATTGGAAGAGATACGCTATTGGTCGTACCAATAAGCAGAGAAGTATAAGGCAAACACAAAGAAATGGCATGACAAGAAATTAGTCCCAAAAGAATTCATTCCAGGTATGAAAGTACTTTTATATGATAGCAGGTTGCGTTTGTTTCCTGGAAAGTTAAAATCGCGGTGGAAGGGGCCGTATGAGGTTGTGAAAGCTAATCAGTTTGGAGTGATCACATTGAAGCACCCGAATGGTGAAAATGAGTTCAAGGTCAATGGACACCGTGTGAAGCCTTATTTTGAATCAAAATATGATGGGGCTTTAGCGATAGTCCACCTTGCAGATCCTTAACGGTTTTTAAAAGTCTAGCTACGAACTTGTTAAATGCAGAACTTTTTCTCCAATTATGTTATTTGGTGTTTATAGTTCTTTTCTTTAGGTACTTAATCCTGTTTATTTTTGTTGAGATTGGTTGGTTTGTCGTCATAAGAAAATTTTGTTGTTAAAGGGAGAATGTTCAAGGTTTTAATAGCTGAAGTTTTGAGTGGTAGATGAAATGTGTTTTGCATATTTGCAGGTGGTCACGGTGGTAATGGATATTGGTCAGCACCGTGACCAAGGGAGAATGTATTCTGGAATTGGGATGCGCACATGTCACGGTGGTAATGCAATCTGGTTACCAGCATGACCAAATGAGGAAGCCATTCTGGATTGGCATACTTGGTATGTCACGGTGGCAATGGTTTTGGGTTACCACCGTGACCAACAGGTGAGTCGCATTCTGTTTTGAGGTGTGCACATGTCACGGTGGTGATTAAATTTGTTACCACCGTGACATAAGGTGAGTTTCAATTCTGTTTTGAGTTTGCACATGTCACGGTGGCAATGAAATCTGGTTAGCACCGTGACATGTTGACACTTCCATTCTGTTTTGAATTTTTCTTATGTCACGGTGACAAAGAATTTTGTTGTCACCGTGACCAAGAGGCAGTTCAATTATGTATTAAAGTTATAGGTACCTCACGGTGGCAACCTATTTGGTTACCACCGTGACCCACGTGGCCATTTGTTTTAAAATTCCAGTTTTTCGTGTTTTTTTTTCTCACTCACCCGCACATCTCACTCTAAAAAATTTAAATATTTCGCTTCATCTGCTATTTCGAACTTCCAATCTTTCTTTTAGGCTTCGATTTCAGCCAACCTACAACAAGTAAGTAATTTTACTCTTTCTTTTTCTTTCAATTTTTTGCATTTATTTTCTTTTCGTGTTGTTCTTTTCCTTGTTCTTGTTTTCTATCATAGCGGTATGTTAGAAGTCTCCATATTTCTCACCACTTAGGATTTACTTCTGTTTATGCTCTGAATTTATGTTGGGGGTGTTCTAAATTCTTATCTTCCTTCTCAATTTCAATCTCTGATGTTGAATCCATGAACGAGTTTGGGTTGGGATGTTAGGGCATATTGGTTGTGTGCATGATTTAAGTTGACATTTTTCTTCAAATTCTTGGTTAAGAATGGAAACTGCTAGGTTTTAATTGTTTGCTCTGTAATGTAATGCCTCGTTTTGAAATTTTGTGTTGTTAGTATGATCTGTGGTGTTCAATTTAGTCAGTTAACTATCTGCATACCAGGTGTTTGACTAAATGTCTGAATGAATGGTTTTCCTGTTTTTTCCAGTTCCTGCCAATTTGAAATGCCAAGATTCTTTCGTAATAATGTTCAAATGAGTTTTTTGTTCTCATTTATCATTTTTGCCTTTTGACAGTAGCTCAAATTCTCTTAACCTTCTATTGAGTTTTGCTACTAGTGATTCTGGGTTTAATACTGAATTTGCTCATCACTTTTGCTGAATTGTGCTTTTGTCATTTGCATTCTTATTGCATTATTGCATCTTTTATATTATTCATTTGGAATTGAGAGATTGTTTAACAAGTTAGCAGGAGCTTGACATTATGCTTTATTTTAAAATCCATTGCTGTTGATGCCCATCGCATGCTATTGAATTTGGTTTTTCCATGTTTTGCAGTGGCTCCTAAGCGCAAAAGCTCTGCTCTAGCCTCTAGTTCATCAGGACAAACATCCAGCCAGCCTACTGTTGATATTTCCCATGTGCCTTCTTGGGTTCCGACCAGTCAGAAACCTGCATATGCTCTATTTTCAAAATGCTCGTACATTCCAACGAGCTATTTGGATTTTGATTTGTTAGAAAAGCTGGGAATAAAAAATGACGTACAGCGGCTAATATCAAATATTGGTTGGGCGCGGCTGTTTGCGATTAATGAGAAAGTCTATCCGGGGTTGACAAGAGATTTTGTGTCAACTGTGCAATGTAGGATCAGCCGCGACCCTTCTCAAGATCCGGGAAGAGTAACTTTTTTTCTAGAGGGTAGAAAGTACGAGCGGTCTTTTATCGACTTTTCTAAAATGCTAGGTTTCCCTGCCCTCGCTCCAGATTGTTTTGAGGATTATGACAAGGATACCGCCTGGGCAATCATTCGGGATTCGGTGACAGCCATGCAATATGTATCAGGCAAGACAAAGGCCCACCATCTCGATACTCATGCCATGCGGATCCTCCACATATTTTTCTCACTATCTTTTCTGAGTCATGTGGACTCACGAGGGCAGGTTAATTTACCGGAAGCATTATTTCTAGCTTGTATGGTGCGGGGTGTGCCAATTAATGGGGCACCCCATTTGTGGCATAAGTTGGAAGAGATGCAATGGCACCCCAAGAAGGTGAAGAAGATTGCTTTGGGTGGGTTGGTCACAGTAATTGCTAAGGGTGTGCATCACCCCTTGAGGAGACCCAAGTCACTTTCATCCACTGCGACTATTGATAAGAAGCTGTTGAAGAACATGAAAGTCGTAGTGGACGACGCAACGAATGGACATGGATACAGATTGACTACCCGCGCCGAGTATCTTCAGGGAGTCCAGCGGGGTTTAGGAGGCTTGCCCTATGAGCACGAGGACGATCCGGAAGCACCTCCAGCACTAGAGCCTACGCAATTATCATCGCAGCAGTACGACGCTCTGATGGCACGCATGGACACAATCGCCGCATCAGTGGACACCATCTCCACCTTGCAGGCCTATCTCCAGTCCTAGATGGATCAAGTGATGTTGGGACTGTCCTCATTGGCTGCGCGGTTTGATGCACCATTTCCACCACCACCACCAGATCAGTGATCAGGGAGACTTCTTATCTTTTGTTTTGATTTTTGTTTTTTTTGTTTTTTTTTCTTCTTGATATGTAATATTATTACTTGCTGGGGACAGTAAGTTTTTGTGTGGGGGGTAGGAGAAATTAACTTCATATATATATGTAATTAACAGCCGTTGATGTATGATGCATGTTTATTTCTGTTATAGTTTCTTTGTACTTTATTGTCGTTGCCTAAATATCTTTATCTCAGCTTGGCTTAACCTCAGTTATTTCTGTTGTGAATGTTTTGAACTTTAATTGGAGAATGGTCTATCTTAAAAACTGATCTTGGCAAATGAGTAGTTGGAAGTTTTAAAAGCAAATTGAATCTCAATCAGTCATATATCTTGTGATTTCCAATCTTTTATGCACTATAGGCTTGTTTGTAAAAATTTGAAAAATCTAGTGCGTGAGAGTTTTTGAGTGAAGGAATTTTAGGATGGTTAGAACCTTCCTCATCACCCTTCGAAACATCATAACAACTTAAACAAGTTTAGGACATGATTAAGGCAATATGTTTCTTTGATAACCACTTTTAAATAGCTTTAGACCTACCTGTTTATGTTATTTGCATTGCTAGCCCAGTTGAGCCAATTTGGTATGCTAAAAGCGTACTACGCTATTTTCTTGTTACACTCTTAATTTACCATTTAGCCTAAATGCCTTTGCCTACACTTTTCTAAGAATTGGCCACTCTAGGATTGGGTTGGAATATCATTGAATGTTGAATAAGGGTATCTATTGTTGAAATAGTGGAAGTTGAGAAGAATTGTTGAATTTTGTAGGTATTATTTAGTATGGTGTTAAACTTTCCCTTATTAAAAAAAAAAATTGGTATAAGAAAATTTAGACTTTGGGTACCCCAGTTGAAATATATATATATATATATAAGAAAAAAAATTAAAAATGAAAGTTTAATGAGTTTTGTTGTTTTTTAGTTAATTTTGATGTATTGAATATAGAAAAATTCAAGTGTGGGGTACCTTTGAGTAGAAGAAGACATACTCATATTTACGGATAATTGGGTTTAAAAGTGAATTAAATAGGGAAGTTCATCACCTTGTTGTTTTGAGTTCGATATATTTTGTAACGCCCCAAAAATTTCAATGGTTTTATTTAATAAATTGACGCACTAAAAATTTATCGAAAATTGATTTTTGACGCATAAGAGTGGAATTTTCCTTAAAGTTGCTCAATTTATTTATTCAAATAATTTTGAGTCTATATATATATATATATATATATATATATATATAATAAACAAAAAAATAAAGAGTAAATAGACAAGATAAACAATTTTTCCATGTGACAATTTTTATTGGTCTAACAGTGTCCAAATATTGGAGTGAATTATGGACTAGAATAAGTGGGAATTGTATGAGATAGAAAATAAAATAAGAGAAGAAAAATAAAATGGAAAGGGGAAACACGGTGAGCAGATCGGGAAAGAAAGAGAGAGACCGAGAGAGGGAGAGAGGGATGGCGGAGCAGCGGCGGAAGGTGGCGAGCGGTTGGCGGCGTCGTAGGCGAACAGCGCCGTTGCCGATCACGGCGATTTCCCGTTGTCGTGGCGTCGTTGATCCAGGAGAGCGGGAGGAACCCGCAAGCTTCTTCAGTGTGTTCCGGCCAGCTCCGGCGACGATCGGTGACAAGAGTGGTGCGACTGGACTCACGGTGGTCAGGCGAACATCCCGGTGCCCGCAGATCATCCTCACTCTCCGGCCACGAGGAGATCGGCGTTGGGAAGAACTGAAGCTGCCGAAGTTGATTTCGGCGAAACAGAGAGCAGTCACGGCGCGTGATCACCGGAAATGGAAACCCGAGGCTTCAAGCTCCCTCCCGGTGGTTTCGGTGTCTCCGGTGGAACTCCGACGAGGATCCGGTGAGGCTCCGGCGACGGTGAAGGGACCAAAAGTAGGCAGAAAATAGGTATGTGACTACCAAAATTATTTATCTACATGATTTCTTATAAATCCAAAATTCTAGAGACTGTTTTTACAAGTTTCAGAATATGAAATTAAGTTAAAAGTTGATTTTCTTGTGTTGTTTGTTGGAATAAATCGTATTGTTAATGAATCTAAAATTTATAGCATTATTAATCACCGTAGTTGCCTATATTTTTCTAAATAAATATTAAATTAAAGAATTAGTCGATGAATTTTGGCTGTGTTGAACAAAAGTTTAGTTTATTAAGTGATAAAACTGAACTCAAGTAAGATGTATGAAATTCTCTTTTTATTATGATGTCATTGCTTTGTGTGTGTTTGAAGATGATATGCTGGTAAGGATTGGATGTTTGTTGAATTGTTTATAACATTGTTACGGTTTTAATGAGATTCCTGCAGTAAGTTTTACTCTTTTAATTATTCCATTGGGACAATTAAATGACTACTTGTGAATGAGGATGATGGCCAAGTTTATAAATGGATTTGGTGAAGTTTAACAATCCATGAAATTAGATTTACAGTGAGACGTATAATATTGGTTAATGAATATTATAGCATGTTTAGAGTTAATTAGTCTATTGGATTTAACTAATGAATATTGATTGATTTTTTTTTAGATAGTAGTAGTTAAATTATAGGAGGATGGGAATAATTTATAAAAATGTAAGTATGTGAATTAGAAGTTAAAGATAACTGGAGTTAATCCTGGAAATGTTAAGATTTAGGAAAAGTTTTGCATGCGTGGTATGTATAAATAAAATAAAAAGTAAAGGTATAATTTGTTACACTTTTTACAAGGAACACTTGATGAAGAGATTAGAAATAGTAACAGTATTTTGGTCTAATAGAATTAAATAATAAAATAATGGTTCAACTTAATTAAATGAATTATGATAAATACATACACGACTTATAGTATGAGAGGAATTAAAGTTAGGTGAAAGACCAAGCTAAATAGATAAGACAAATTGAAACTTATTAGTACGTATCATACACTATGAGTGGCGACCAATAACTTAACAGCATGACGAAATTATATGGTTGGGTTAAGGTGAATGGATATCGGATGAAAGAGTGGCGGCTGAATGTATATATATATATATACACACACGTATGTATATATAATCAGATGCTAAAATGTTTGCATGAACTAGTAAATTAGTAGGTGAATAATACGTTACTGGTTTTATTTGATTTGAGATTAAATTAAGACTTACAGAATTTTGGGTTGAATGAAAAGAATTGGAAAATTGTCTGTAACTGGGAAACTAGAACAGTATTTATAAATGGAAGAAATATAAGAAGTTTAATAAAATGTGTTAAAAACCTTGAGTATCTATATAACAGTAATGTATTATGGGTTCTTTATGAGATAAACTTAAATTGATGAAATATATGGAGGAGAATGAGAATGAAAAAGAAAAAAGGTGGTGGCTGAACGTATACTCGCATATTTGAGATATGTTATAACTGTTAATGCATTTTAATTATATAAATATGATTAATGGCTTCCTGTGAAGCAAAATCAGTGGAATGTGATAAATAAATGGAATGTTATGAGAAAATGATGATGGATGATACTGGGATTATTTCTAAGAATTTGAATTGAAATGTATATTGATCTTATTTTATGTAAAGATCAATGTTTTGATTTATTTAAATAACATTCAATAATGTGGCCCTATTAGATGAGCTGGTAGTCAAGTCTAGTTCAGGATATAGTGGCTAGCCATAGGGACATAAGACCGCGGGTGTGAGCATGGCGACTCACTTTTTAGTAGGCTAATGATAGTCCTACTTCTGTATCTGAATATCTGAATATCACTTTTTAGTAGGCCAATGATTGTCCTACTTCTGTATTTGAATATCCGAAGTGTATTGTACTGTATTTAAAGACAGTGGTGGTCACACAGGACTCCACTGGTATCTGAAAGACTGGGGGTAATCCTTCGGGGTTCCTTCAGGTTTGAAAGACTGGAGTGATCTCTCAGAGGTCTCTCCAGGTTATTGTGAACTGTTAGGGGTTCACATCCCGTTTATCCTGTGCTTAGAGTCTGCCAGCATTGTACTATGGGCAAAATAATAAATTGCAAAGTGAATTGATGAATGTGAAATAAATGCGAATCAAGGAATTTAATAAGGAATACATGAAGCAAGGTAAATTGGTGGGTTTAATCAATAAATTTTGTAATCCATATTAAATGTATAATTTGAGAAGTTAAATGGTAAGTATGGAGAAAATGTGGATTAAGAAAATATGAAGTAATTTAATGGTAAGTAATGTGTTAAAGTAGCAAAATTGAGAATAAAATGTCAAATAAAAGGTAATAATGAAAAATTTAAAGTTTAATATATATATATATATATATATATATATATATATATATATATATATATATATATATTGCTAGAAAGTTTAATCGACCAAAGGGGTATTGATAAATGACCTTATGAAATTGGTGATATGATGAAGTGGCGATGTGTTTATATGAATCTTATATTTTCCAATGTGTACTACATGAATGCCAATATACATAGTAGTGGGTATTATTGTATTAGATGAAAGTTAGAATAATTGTTAAGATAGAAACAAGATAGTAGTTGCTACGTTATAAACATATTGACTGTTTAACAATCTATGAAATCATGTTAGTGATGCATGGTTAACATGTTATGCACTTTATCAAAATGATAGGGAAATTTAGTTATTGATTTTGAAACTTGAATATACAAGTTTAAGAAAAGTAAGTATTTTAAAAGAATATTGAATGTATTGCATAAAAATGATTTTACCTTGCAAATCATTCATATTTAATTTGGAGTTAAATAGCTATTGGTATATTAATTATAAAGTATTATATTGATTATGAAAAGAAAAAGTAATTTGTGATATTGATGTATGAATAATCAATTATATGTGTATATATTTATGCCTTAGATAAGTAAATTTGGTAGTCACCACTAAACTTTTTCTCCTTCATTTTGAGCTCCTAGTTGGCATGGGTCAACTCCTTGCCTTTCCCCTTAACTAAATTGTATATGTTTTGATGTTTTACTCCCCGGAATGAGTATTACCCCGGAATGTTTCCGTGATTTATACCCTACATGTTTAGGGTTATCAAATGATTATAGGATTAGTTATCTATGTAACTAATGCTACAGCATAAGATTTAGCGTTGACCATGTTATGCCATGTGATATGAATTGTTGTATAATGCATTTGGTATAGAGTATAGAACCCTTATGCAATCTCTCTTCTGTCGCGAGTGCGACCTCTTGTCGCGATCGCGACAGAGAACCCCTTTTCGTCTTGTTCTACTTGTTTTGAAGAGTGTTTCCTTTTGTCTTGCTTTGCATGATGTATATGTATATGTAATGAAATTTGAATGTTACATGCTTTTAATTATTGAACATGATTAATAAAGACTGTATGTGAGTTAAATGCCTCTAAAGTTGATGAGTGCACTTGAGTTATAGTTGATTAGTTGTTATTGAGCCTGTGTACCGTTATAGTTGATAGATAAGCATGCTTATAAAGGGATAGAGTGCAGCTACTAGAGTTGGCCTTAATTGTGCCCAGAGTTCGGAATACCTTTTGTATTCCATAGATTTTGTGTTAATTCTCCATATGTAAGATACTGTAAACAGTATCCAGAGTTACCCGTATCCACCATGAAAGGAATTCAGGCTTGTCTTATTAATGTTGTGTAGTGAACTTGAGATGATGAAAATTATTGCTTTGAATAAATGTCACAGCATGTGAGAGTAATGTTTAAATACATGAATATTCTATATAGAAGTGCATGATTACATGTATGTGAATACATGGTGATTGCCATATTTGGTTGCATGCCCTGTACAAGTGTGTGAAAGTTATATGCATGAGATATTTGATTGTGTTATATGAAATGTGTGATTTATGTGTGACTTCGAAAAGAAGTCCTTTGTATTATTTTCATCCCCACTAAGCGTTATCGCTTAGCACGGATGTTTGTTTCCGTGTAGGTGACAGGTTTGTATCAGAGAACGTGCATCTGCAGGTCAAGGGCCACTAGGAAGTTTTGCTATATCTTTTTGTATAAATTAGAGCTAGAATTGGTGATGTTTTGAGTAACATCATTATGTACATAGGAAGTATAGTATAGTTGACATGTAAAAGTTAACTGTTATACATATGTATACCGAAAATGAATATGTAACAAGTATAAAGTTTTTGTATTATGTACAGTTTATATATATGTTATAAGAGCTCTTTGTGTTTGGGCCCAACTTATTTCTAATTATTTGTTCTTCCACTTCCGCTAATGTATGTTTATGTATGTGTATACGTATGTGCCGCGTGACGCCCCGATATTCCTTACCGGGGATATGGGGGTGTTACATTTAATGGTACCAGAGCTCTAGGTTAATTGGTTCAGGACTAGAAGGTGATAGAGTATAGTTATGTTTATGTGTTTGAGTTTGCTTAGAGTGTGGCCTAATGCAGATGCTGGTTTTGTAGGGTCTAGATGGAGTCCGACCCGAGTGAGCATGTAGGAGAGACTACAGGCAGTGTGAATCTGGTTCGAGTGGATCCACATGTACAAGCACAAGATAGAGAGGATAGAGCAAGAAGTTAATGAAATCTCTCCTTTATGTGCAGAATTTTATTTTAATAAATTTTTTCCAATTAATTTATTTCTTCCAATTTTTCTTGCGAATTAAGTCAATTTGAGGTGATGAAATTCATTCGTTTCCATCAATATAACTAATTCGAACACTCGATTACTATCAAATTTTCAAGCAAAGAATAACATAAATTTTCTTTCTTTGATCTGATTCTTACTCGATCCTTGCGAAGCATACGGGGATTAAATCATCCGACAATCACCCTAAAAGGTAAAATTCGAGGGTAAACATTCTGGACTAACATTTGTGTAATTTAATTTGATTCACATTGATTTTTTACGTATTTTATCATTCTTTTAGAAAAGAGCTAAAAGGTTTTTTTTACTTGTTTTCCCCTACTAGGGACGGCCTATGGCACGGCACAGGAGGCCGTCACTAGGCAGGCTTTTACGTTTTTTATTTATAAAATTCTATCTTTTAACCTATTTCTGTTAGGGTTCTCGCGTTCTTTTATTTTTATTTTTTTTATTCACGTTTTTTTGATGCTAACATGTTTATCCTTGTGAGTTATTTTCTGACCATTTGGAGTTGGAGTTAAGAAAGTTGGTGATTGCGCCAGTCCGAGGACTTTTATTCGGGTTCCTTCTTTGCCTTTACCTTTTATTTATGTTATTATGAAAATGGTTTTAATATCGTTGAAGTAAAAAAGACCAAAAGCTTTCTATTAATTAACCTTGCATTTCCTCTAAATAAAAAATGGGACCAATGTCCTAGTTTTTCATACTCAAATAAATCATCACATCAATAACTGTTTCATAATAAATATGCATACGAGGATCAATGTCCTCATCATCAATGAATACCCCGATTTATGCTTGATTTGCATTTCATTTATAAATGGGAGTTGTATTCTGCTCCTAGTGTTATTGTAATATTGAATGTTTTATTTTTGGATTTATCTTCCATTTACCGCTTTTGATATGAATGATTGCGCCTTTAATGTAAATTGCATCGTGTGGAAAGTTGATGAAACAATAAACTCAATACTCAATTACAATATTAATCAAGGTATAAATAAATGAGAAGTCCCGAACTCACTCTGGTCTTTGGGGCTCAATGAGGCGAGAGGTCTAGGACTTCCAAGACACCTCTTGAGTCCCACCAAAAGGCTTAAATACACAATCCTAGGCTCCAAGGGGGTAGTGGATGAGGCCTCCAAGATCCCTCTGGCTAGCCCAAAATGGATATGTATGCGCCGTCTTAGGCTCGATAAGGCTAGACGACCCTTCCCAATGTTCTATTGGGTGGTGACTCCAAGAAAACTCTTTGTTGCCCAGAATAGACGCAGCTTGTACCTTACAAGCTTTATGAACCTCTCTTGATCTCCCTAAAGCGGGCTTTCGGGAGGCCGCGAGGTTCGGCGCGCGTCACAGTGGCGACTCCACAGGGGATCGAACTCGAGACTTCGATTTGAAAGCACCTTGATTAAAAATTATAGTTGTGTTTTAATTTAAAAATTTCATCTTCTTTCAAAACTGCATAGCATTTCATTAGAGTCTTAGATCTACTCTAGTTTGGTCCCTCTTTTAGCCCCGGTGTGTTCCCGAAGCACGACCCTATTTTCACTCAATTTAGGGAAGTCTTAAGGATAATCACCAGCCCAAGCCTCGTATCATCATGGTATATTAAATGGTGACCCAATCGGTCGTTACGCTCGTGATGAGCTAGACCCGTTGGCAGGGACCATGTTTGGATAGCCCTAAAGCAACACCACCTTTGACCAAAGCTCATGCAGTGGAAATAGTTACTTCCCTTAAGTGGTATAAACCTTAATACTATGCCTGCTGTATGGATCATTATGTATTGGACAAAGCCCAGATGGTTTGACTGGTAACCTAATCAAAGGTTTTCATGCCCCGATAGGCCCAAGATGACTTTTTCGGATTGCCTAGATACATAATGATCATAACCCATCCGCCTGTGCATTAGTTAGGAGAGGTTATGCTACCGGATTTTCACCGTGCACCATACGTGTTCATTGGGTCCCCAGATGACCCATGGGCCAATCCCACCTAGGAAAGAGACTATGACCTCATGGGCGGAAGTAACAAGGTTGGAAGGGCCTATGTGCTTGCATGTGGCTTGTGAGTGTTGCATAGCACGATCATGCATTTTTAGCATAGTCATGCATCATCCTGACCCCTTGTGTTTTTAAGCCATCATAGATTCACCTAGGTGGACAAGGGGGTCCCGGGGACGGCTACGCAGAAATCCATTCTTCGAATTGCCAGAAAGGGTAGAGTATCCGGGCACTTTTTCTGAAACTAGTTACGCCACTTCAGATCAGTTTTCTGTACCCGAAGAAATGGCAAACTCACTGAGAGGGGCAGAGGCCACAAGGGCAATGATAGCAGAGGAAGTGGGCCGAAGGTTGGAAGAGTTTGAAAACCGAATGATGGCAATGATAGCCGCAATGGGTCAGCAAGCGGCCCCGCAGAACCCACAGCCTCCTCCTATGAGAAATGATGAAAGGGAGGAGGTCAGAGAGGACCCACGAGAGGAAACTGGCCCACCACTTGTGAACCTAAGAGCCACTACTTCGGGGGCACAGAGGGGAAGACCTGCCCCAAGGCTAGATGATGACTCAGAAGATGAAGAATATGAGGAACAAATGTCTGAGAAAGGGAAAGCCCCTCAAATTGAAGAGGCCATCTGGAAGAAGATGGAAGAGAAATTTGAAGCTATGATGAGAATGTTGACAAAGGGCCAGGGAGTGAACCCTGAGGATAAAGAGTTAGAAGGAGAGGATCGAGTCCCAATAAACTTTAAAATGCCGGATGTGCCGATGTTTAACGGTACTTCTGATCCCCTAGCACACATAAAGCAGCATTCGTTGGTGAGCAATTTACTCAAAAGTTTATGAAATCTCTACTTTATTTGCAGAATTTTATTTTGATAAATTTTTTTCAACTAATTGATTTCTTCCAATTTTTATTGCAAATTAAGTCAATTTGAGGTGACGAAATTCATTTGTTTCCATCAATATAACTAATTCGAACACTCGATTACTATCAAATTTTCAAAGAAAGAATAACATAAATTTTCTTTCTTTGATCTGATTCTTACTCAATCCTTGCGAAGCATACGGGGACGAAATCATCCGGCAATCATCCTAAAAGGTAAAATCCGAGGGTAAACATTCTGGACTAACATTTGTGTAATTTAATTTGATTCACATTGATTTTTTACGTATTTTATCAATCTTTTACAAAAGAGCTAAAAGGTTTTTTTTACTTGTTTTCCCTTACTAGGGATGGCCTATGGCACTGTAGAGGAGGCTGTCCCTAGGTAGGCTTTTACGTTTTTGATTTATAAAATTCTATCTTTTAACTGATTTCTGTTAGGGTCCTCTCGTTCTTTTACTTTTTATTTTTTTAATGTTTTTTTTATGCTAACATGTTTATCCTTGTGAGTTATTTTCTGACCATTTGGAGTTGGAGTTATGAAATATGGTGATTGCGCCAGTCCGAGGACATTTATTCGGGTTCCTTCTTTGCCTTTATCTTTTATTTATGTTATTATGAAAATGGTTTTAATATCGTTGAAGTAAAAAAGACCAAAAGCTTTCTATTAATTAACCTAGCATTTCATCTAAATAAAAAATGGGACCAATGTACTAGTTTTTCATACTCAAATAAATCATCACATCAATAACTGTTTCATAATAAATATGCATACGAGGATCAATGTCCTCATCATCTATGAATACCCCGATTTATGCTTGATTTGCATTTCGTTTATAAATGGGAGTTGCATTACGCTCCTAGTGTTATTATAATATTGAATGTTTTATTTTTGGATTTATCTTCCATGTACCACTTTTGATATGAATGATTGCGCCTTTAATTTAAATTGCATTGTGTGGAAAGTTGATGAAACAATAAACTCAAAACTCAATTGCAATATTAATCAAGTTATAAATAAATGAGAAGTCCTGAACTCACTCTGGTCTTTGGGGCTCAATGAGGCGAGAGGTCTAGGACTTCCAAGACACCTCTTGAGTCCCACCAAAAGGCTTAAATACACCATCCTAGGCTCCAGGGGGGTAGAGGATGAGGCCTCCAAGATCCCTCTGGCTAGCCTAAAATGGATATGTATGCGCCGTCTTAGGCTCGATGAGGCTAGACGACCCTTCCCAATGTTCTATTGGGTGGTGACTCCAAGAAACCTCTTTGTTGCCCAGAATAGACGCAGCTTGTAAATACCTTACAGGCTTTATGAACCTCTCTTGATCGATCGCCCTAAAGCGGGCTTTCGGCAGACCGTGAGGTTCCGCGCGCGTCACAGACACATTTGAAATTTTTACAAAATGATGGACAGAACCATTTTACATTAGACGATATCATTAACTATAAACACAAGTCAAAAACATTAATACACTAGCATAAAAAACACAAAACATAATTTACACAGTGTGAAAAGCCATGCGAAAGAGAAGGAAGAAGACTTCCAGGCAAAGCAGGACAAAACAGGCAGGAGGGAGGCTCACTGTCGCGATCGCGACTTGTGTCGCGCTCGCGACAGTAACAAAGAGGAAGAAGGCCAGTCACGAGTTGCATACGCAGTTGCGACTCGTGACTGAACTGCCTCACGCCCACCAGAAAGAGAGGTCACGAGTTGTGACCCCCATCACGACTCGTGATGGGACTCTCTCACACGTCGTGACGCTTGGCGGAGCTATAGGGGTCACGAGTCATGATCCCCCATCACGACTCGTGATGGGACTCTCACAAAAGAGAGAAGTCACACATCGTGATGCTTGGTCACCACTCGTGACGGAGCTCTTTCCCAAGAGAGAGGGGTCACGAGTCGTGATCTCCTCTCACGACTCGTGACTGTCTCCTTACAACACAGAAGAACACACAATAGCTCGCTGCGCACGGACGTGAATAACGCGATTCTATAGCGATCGCGACAAGCGTCGCGCTCGCGACAGAAGTGTATTTTCCATTTCCAGCAGAAACGCTGAATGCTCTTCTTTTCCAAAACCGTTTTCAAAACCTTTCAAACAACACCCAATCATGCACAAACTCTTACCTTATCACACAAATGCATACCACATTATGCTCATGATCAAATCACACTCAATTAACACAAGGAGCAACAATTAAATCAAAGAAATCACAGAAATAGTAGATCAAGAACACGAAAACAAGGGTTATCTACTTCAAGCAATTCTCATACCAAAATTAACAAACATCTTTCTTAATCACTACACATACATTCCTAGACAAATTACCCAACCCAAAATCATGCATTTACACACGCCAAGACACTCAAAATTCTAGAAATCACACCATACACAATCTAAGTGAGAATAGGATAAAAACAGAGCACTCAAACTGAAATCACAACACACACTCCCAAACTGCTTTTGATGCACAACCCACACTTCCTCCAGCTTTAATCCTCAATATTTTCCTTGCCCTTGAGCTTCCTCTTGTCGCCCAAAGCTTGCACAAACCAAAACCCAGAGAATTACTCTTAACCCAAAAACCCTAACTTAAACAAAGCCAAAGAAGAAGAAGAAGGAAATCCAAAATGCAAGAAACCCTAAAACCTCAACTTACCTTTACAATCTTGCTCCAAACTTCAATAAAAAACATCCATAATCTTATACAAGCTCCATCTAGTAGAGAGAAGAGAAAGATGAGCAATAGTGGGGAAAGAAAGAGGAAGGGAACCCATGAGGAAGAGAGGAACGGGAAATGCAAGAAAAATCTACTTTCTCTCTCCTTCCTTTCCCTATTTCTTTCTTTCCTTGAATGCTCACCCACTCATTCTACTTGGCAAACTCTCATTGGCTCCCAACAAATATCTTAACATCCATACATTCAAGCACCATACATGTGCGTACGCACTAGATAACCTCCTCACTTACCATCCTATTAATTTAATCTCTTCAATTAAGTCCCTAATAACTCCAATTTCATATACACTAATTATCGAAATACCCTCATTCATCCCGACTTAGCATGCACATTCTGACTAGGCCCGTTTTGGGGTGTTACACCATGAGCGACACATATCTATCCCAACTACCCGGAATGTCCAAAACACAAGCTCTCAACATATCCTCAAGAATCTGAGTGACTCGCTCTGACTGACCATCTGTCTGAGGATGGAATGCCGTACTGAAATTCAACTTGGTGCCCAAAGCCTTTTGCAATTCCTTCCAAAACTTTGAAGTGAACCTCGGATCTCGATCTGATACTATAGATAACGACACACCATGCAACCGAACTATCTCATCCACATAGATACTAGCCAGCCTATCCATTGGATAATTTACTCTTACTGGCAAGAAATGAGCTAATTTCATAAGCCGATCCACTATTACCCAAACTGAGTCATGCTTCCTTTGAGTCAAAGGCAAACCAGATACAAAGTCCATGGTGATATCCTCCCACTTCCACTCGGGAACGGATAAAGGCGTAAGCAATCCCGAAGGAACTTGATGCTCGGCCGTTACCTGTTGACAGGTCAAACACTTGGACACAAAATCCACAATATCTCTCTTCATACCAGACCACCAATAGAACTGCTTCATGTCCTGGTACATCTTCTCACTGCCAGGATGCATGGTAAAAATCGTGGTGTGCGCCTCACTCAAAAGTTGTTTCTTTAATTCCTCATGCTCAGGCACACACAAGCGGTTTCTAAATAGAAGAACCTCATTCTAAACACTGAATTCTGACTGCTTACCCAATTTGACCTCTTGCACAACCCACTATAGCTTCTCATCATCTCTCTGAGCATCCACAATCTTCTGTCTTAAGGCAGGCTTCACTCTCAGCTGAGCAACCAAAGCTCCATCTATATCCAATCTCCATTTGAAACGCCTCAAAAATAAAGCTGCAACTGACTTCCGACTCAAGGCATCCGCGACTACATTTGCCTTACCCGGATGGTAATCCACTATGCAGTCATAATCCTTAAATAACTCAAGCCAACGGCACTGTCTCATGTTCAACTCCTTCTGCGTGAGGAAATACTTCAAACTCTTATGGTCTGTAAAGATCCTACACTTTTCCCCATACAGATAATGGCGCCAAATCTTCAGAGCAAAGATAACAGCTGCTAAGTCCAAATCGTGTGTCAGATAATACCTCTCATGTGGCTTCACCTGCCGAGAAGCATACGCCACAACCTTACCTTCTTGCATCAAAATACAATAAAGACCGACACCCGAAGCATCACTATACATTACAAAATCCTTACCTGAGATGGGTTGAGTAAGTATAGAAGCCTCGACTAGCAACTTGTTTAACTGATCAAAACAGGCCTGGCACTTATCCGACCACTCAAACCTAATGCCTTTTCTCAACAATCTTGTCATCGGGGAGGCAATCACTGAAAAACCCTTAAAAAATCGACAGTGGTAACCTGCTAAACCAAGAAAACTCCTCACTTCCTGAACATTCCTAGGCGCTTTCCAATTAACTATCGCCTCATTCTTAGCTGGATCAACTTGAATACCCTTGGCCGACACAATATGCCCCAAAAATGACACCTCCCGAAGCCATAAATCGTACTTACTAAGCTTGGCAAACAACCGATGCTCCCTTAAAACTTGCAAAACCAGCCAAAGGTGTTCCTCATGCTCATTCTCATTCTTGGAATACACCAAGATGTCGTCTATAAACACCACTACAAACCGATCTAAGTATAGCCTAAACACTCGATTCATCAAATCCATGAATGCCGCTGGAGCATTTGTCAAACCAAACGGCATCACAAGGAACTCATAGTGGCCATACCGAGTCCGGAATGCAGTCTTAACCACATCCTCATCTTTAACTTTCAACTGATAATACCCTGATCGAAGGTCAATCTTCGAAAAGACACCTGCACCCCGAAGCTGATTAAAAAATTCTCGACTCTAGGCAAAGGATACTTATTATTAACTGTGACCTTATTGATTTGCCTATAATCGATACACATCCGCAGAGATCCATGTTTCTTCTTAATAAACTGAACCGGAGCTCCCCATGGAGATATGCTCGATCGAATGAACCCCTTATCCAATAGCTCTTATAGTTAAGTCATGAGTTCCCTCAACTCTACAGGAGCCATCCGATAAGGTGCTTTCGATATGGGAGTGGGACCCGGTATAATCTCTATGGACAACTCGACTTCTCTCTCAGCGGACAAACTCAGCAACTCACTTAGGAACACATCACTAAACTCCCGCATAATAGGGATGTCCTCAATCCGAACTTGATCCTCTTAGAATCCAACACAACTGCCAGAAAAGCCTCACAACCCTTCCTAATAAACCTCTTAGCTTGCATGGCAGAAATAACATTGTTCAAAGAATTAGTACCTAAACCTTTAACAAATGCCGAAGACCGATTCTTATCCCAAAGCACAACTGTCTTCCTATGACAGTCAACCAAAGCTCGATGCTTACCTAACCAGTCCATACCTAGAATCAGATCAAACTCTCTGAAAGGCAACTCAATCAGATCTACTGGAAACTCAACTCCCTCAACCATAAGGAGATAATTCCTATAAACTCTACTCACATTGACACTATGCCCTAATGGACTGGTCACACATATCTCATAATGTAGATGATCTACCACATGCAACTTGTCAAGAATCTTATATGTGCACAAGTATGAGTGTGTGGAACTAGGATCAATTAGAGCATACAATTTAGTGTCATGGAGTAGAAACTTACTAGCAATCACATCGGGTGCATCCTGCTCCTGTCTGGCTCTCACAGCATAAGCTCTCGCTGGAACCGGCAACTGACGCTCAACTGTCTAAGATGTAGCACCCTCTCTAGGTCGACCACCTCGACCTCTACCTCAGCCCCAACCACAAGTAGCTTGTGTGGCATTGGAGCCAACTCTACTGGCCTCTCTCTGATCTCCAGACGCCTCATATGATCTCGAACAGTTGGACAAAAAGTGCTCGGTGCTCCCACAACTGAAACACCCACCAGTGAGCCACCTACACTCACCTCTATGCCGCTTGCTACAATGAGAACATTCTGGAAGCATCTCAGTCCTAACACCCAAATTACCCCTACCAGAACCTGACACCATTGCAGAACCCTGTCTTCTACCCCTTATAGCCGGACCAGCTGAGGACTCATCCTGTGGGTTCCTAGATCTCTTACTCGAGGATGAGAAAGATGAACCACCACAGGAAGGATTTCTCCTCTGAGCCCTCTCTCTGAGAGCAGTTTCTAACCTCTCAGCCCTAATAGCTGCTTCCACAATCTGATAATAATTCGCCCCCGGAGTACTCATCAACGAAATCAATATAGCTCTCAAGGACTCATTCAGCCCAGCCTCAAAATGCCTAATCCAGAACTCACTTGTCATAATACCTTCAGGAGCATACCTGGATAACCGGTTAAACTCTTTCTCAAATTCTGAGACAGACATAGCCCTTTGTTTCAAACTCAGGAACTGTGCCCACCTAGCATCCTTATATGTTTGGGTCACATACTTGTTAGTAAACTCCCTTGCAAAGAAATCCTAGATAACTGGATCAGGTAACTGAGGATGCCTGCAAACTAACTCCCACCATTCATAAGCGGACCCTTGCAGTAAAGCCACTGCACACTCTGCCTGTTGATCAAGAGGACACCGAACTTCTCTCAATGCACGCTTCACTTTGTCTAGTCATTTCTCAGCAAACTCCAACTCATCTAAACCCGTGCCATAGAAATCTTCAACACCTGCACTTCTCAAACTCTCAGTCGGGGCCTTAGGGGCCATCACTCTGTCCAAGACTCGAGCCATATCCTGAGATAGCTTAAGCATAGCTTCAAAGTACATGGCTGCAGCCTCGGGCTGGACCCTAGCAGGTTGAGCCGACCCAGAATGCGAAGGATCAGCAGCTTGAGGATTCACACTCTCGACGGACTCCTCAAGTTACACTCGAATAGAATTAGAATCCATCTAAACAAACAAGAGGACAACTGCATCAGCCAACACAGTCCCAGATATATACCATGCACATCTACAAACAACAACAACAACACATCTCCCAGAAACGCCTAAACTGGGGCTCTGATACCAAAAACCGTAACACCCTCTACCCATACGTAGGCAATCCCATCTGATAAGGAGTAAGATGTTGTATGAGTCAAGGTGCCACCATGCTCATACAATACCAATCATACATTGGACCATAACATACATACAGAAGTACAGAGTAAATTAAAACGTTAGAGGAGCAATGCATGACATTCATTACTATAACAAAATTCCATTACATTAATGTTCTGATCACACTAGCTGAAATAAAAGATAATTACGTAAACTGAAATATACAAATGCAGAAGCTATACAAAATCATTGATACAGAGAGTTCTATTATAAAAAGAATTATCATAATTGATACAAAAATAAGCCCTACGCTAATCCCTTCTGTGTTGGCTTGACTGGCAGCGACTCTCCCAGCAAAACACCTACCGCATCTGCATGGGTAAAAACACCGTGCTAAGCGATAAACGCTTAGTGGGGAAACACACAAGTAATATGGACGGCCATTCACAATGGTCGTCGGAGCAAACCACATTCATAATGCCACATGCAGATAATTATAGCATGTAGATATATATTCCAGCATATAAAAGCCATACTTTCAACAGCACATCTCCGCATTCTTATACATATACACTGATCAACATAAACATTCAGATATCTCATTCGTATAATCACATCAGGGTAAATAAAACAAACAGAACACCTGCTGACTCATAATAGTGGATAACGAGTAAACTCATAGCGTACCTTACGGGTATGAATCGAACGCATAGCGTACTTTATAAGTACGAGTCGAAAATCATTTTATTTTCTTGCATTAAAAACATTTGTACAAAGGAGACCTTAAATAAGATCCAAAACGCATAGGGTTCGCGAGGAACCAAACGGGGACCTGATCGGGGTCCAAACAGAACTGACGCTGCAGCTAAAGGCTCTATTAGGCATGCCTAACTATCCACTAAACTGACTATCGCAGGTTATGCATAACACATTTCAGGTTCCAAATTGTAGCATATCATTATCATGGATGATTCATCATAATGTACATATAATTAAGAATTTTATACAACATACAGGGATAAAACTCGCGAAGAAATCATTTGAAATTCATTTTAGAAGACAAGACAAAATCAACATATAGGGCATCATTACGTTCACTGTCGCGATCGCGACAGAGGCAAACTCGCCCCAGATTGCGACCACGGCAATCCTCGTGACCTCGTGGGGAAGCAAAATCAACTCGCTGTCGCACTCCCGACAACGAGCTGCCTTCGCGACAGAGGCTTGCTCCAAAACGGATCAGCAGATGAGCCCTCTGTCGCACTCGCGACGGTAGCGTCGCTGCACGGCTCGACGGAGAGGCCGAGTGTGTGTGAGGGCTGCTTTCATCGGGCTCTGTCGCGACCTCGCGACAGTGTCGCGCTCGCGATAGAGTCATGAATTCCAGCCCTTTCATGAAAAATCTGCATAAATTCTAAGTTCTCAACACCAAAAACTCAAACCATTCAACTCAAATCACTTCTTACCTCAAATTGAACTTCCCAAACACCAAGAGCAACACAATATGACACATTTCAACCATCAAATCTCATCAATTTAACAATTTACACAATTAACATCTCAAGAATCTTAAAATCTGGAAATTTCAGCTTAACACAATCAACTTCACAATTACTAAAAAAAAAATCCACATTTATGCATAATCATTTATCACAACTAATAACCCATAACATGCATACCAATTTGAGTCCATTTACACAATCAAAATTCAGAATTTCATACACATGCACATATGAAAACAAGAACATAAAAATGACATAAATTCCCAAACCTTCTCTCCTTAGCTCCAATCTAATGAGCTCCACTAGTTCCTGCCTTCTCCTTGCCTTTCAGGTCACGGGGAGGGTCAACTAACAACAACCCAACATAACACACAAAAATAGAACCCTAGATTAAAACCCAAACCAAGAAAAATATGAAGAAGAAGATGAAGAAGAGGAAGAACAAGGTGGAAATGCAGAAAACTCACCAAAAGAGACACAATGAGATGATCAATTTCCACTAGCAGCCCTTTGAATCCAAGCTAGGGTTCTTAGGGGAAGAGAAAAGGAAGAAGAAGAGAGTTAGGGGAAGGGAAATGTGAAATGAGGACCACCACCGCCCTCTCCCCTTTTCTCTTTCCTTTTTCTTTTTCTTTTCCTAACCCTAGACAGGTGTCACTTTCCTATTAGTGGGGATTGATCACTCACACCCAAAAATACATGCATCACATACACACAAGACTCTCCCAACTAATGCATACCCTAAAAATGTGTGAACACACACACTCTAGCACAGCCCAACAAACACATCTTACAAACATATGAGTAAGCACACCCAAGTGCAACCCAACTAATTCACACCCTAACACCACACATGCACCCATTTGCTAACAAAACTCTTAAAACATACATTTCCACCCACAATGCCCTTATGACATGCCAAAACTCATACAATGCACATATACACACACATGGCTCATACTACTAGGGGGCAAATGGGGTGTGACATCGCCGGTGGTCGACACCACCATTGCTGGATGACAGATCGCAGTGCCAGGAGTCTATCCCCGTCGTTCACGGGCCAGAAGGAAGCGCAGGCTCGCCAAAAAACCCGCTGGAACATCACGGAGGTCCACCTCCGATCTCGCTTCTACCGGCGAGTGGGGGAGACCGGTTGCCACCGCCTGGTGCGTCCGGGCCTCCTCGTTCCTCTGGGGGGGCGCGTGTAATGGTCCGGCATCACGGGTGGCTGGCGGTGCCCCCGCTTTCTTCCTCCCTTGTCTCTTTTTCGGTGTTTCCTTTTCCTGCATTTTTGGTCTCCCCGTTTGGCTGGTATTTCTCTTCCCTTATTTCTTATTTCTTCCTATTTTCCTTTCATTTGATTTCTTCTTGGTCTCTGTCCCCTCTCATTCCTATTCTTGCTCTCTCTTTCTTTGTAATTTTCTTTTCTCTTTGCTTCGGCTCTTGTTCTTGCTCTCTCTATTTTATTATTTTCTTTTTCTTTCTATCTTCTTTAACCAAGCCCCCCTTTCCTTGCTCCATCTTTTCTTTTTTATACCCCAAAATTAGGGTTTGACGCTCTCATTAATTTCTCAATATTTTTTTACTTTTTAATTTAATTAATTTACTAAAATTATTACACATTTTAATTAATTAAACACTCTATTAATTAAACACTCCATATTTTCCTTTTTTCAATTTTAATTATCCTACAATACTAACTAATAAATTAACTAATTAATTTTTAATTGTACACACACACACACACACACACACACACACACACACACACACACACACACACACATATATATATATATATATATATTATTTTTAAGTTTTTATATATATATTTTTTCGTTGAAATTATCAAGGAGCCTCGAGAGCCAAAATTGCCATTTTTTTTAATCTTGACTCGGGACCCGATGTCTACACGAGGCGCCTAATTTAGCAGGGGCTCCTCTTTTTTGGTTTTCGACCAGCAGGTCTTTTATTATCTCCTATTTATTTTTATTACCTTTAGCTGTCACACCCCAACCTATACCAAGGAGACTTCCATACAGATTGGAGGAGAGGTCTCCCCGGGATAGATAGGAGTGTCACACCCCACTAGTACAAATATGAAAACATTACATATATAGAGCGACATATCGGAAATAATTAAAAACTTCAATACAGAGAAGAGTGATTTTGAACAAAATGTATACTTTATTAATATACCAAAAGAAGGTCTTTATATATTACACCAGATTACAAAAAGAAACAATTTACAAAAGCCCAATACATACTGTTTAAAAGGGCTAACAAAACATTACATCTATTACAAAATAGAGGAAAGCCTATACTATAAAACTTCAGGACTCAAATTGCGTTGGCCTTCCCGATGCGACACGTCCAACCCGAGGCAATCGAAACCTTCCACACCTGCACGGATAAACACCCGTGCTAAGCGAAATCGCTTAGTGGGGAAACACACCATGCATGACCGTCACTCACAGTGACGGTAACAGAAAACGCATGAAAACAATACAATTATGAGCATAATAATCATACATAGTTACTTCAGATATTAGCATTCTCATCCAAAGGTTCTTGTACAAAATACAATGACACCTGCTTAATCACAATGAGTGGATAACGAGTACATATAGATACTTGAGAGTATCGGTATCGTCACATATACATATAGATACCCGAAGGCATCAAATCATTCTTTTTATTTTGTTTTCAAATCGTTTTTACGTGGAATCTTAAGAAAGATTCAGACAGAGGGATCACGAGGATCCATTCGTGGGACCTGATCAGGGTCCAAGTCATACATATAGCTGCAGCGGCACATAACTCTATTAGGCATGCCTAACTATCCACTTATTCGACATTAGCAGGTTATACCAAATCTTGTCAAATTAACATACATATTATTCATTTAATTAGATATTCAAGGTTTTACATCACAGGGCACATGCAAAAGAAACCCAGTCTTTAAGCAAAAAGGAGAAGAAATCCAATTTGGAAGTCACGTCTGTCGCGCTCGCGACAGAAGCCAAGCTACACTTCCCCGCCTCGTCTCACGATCGCAAGAGATCTCGTGGTTGCGAGAGGACGTAGGGATTTCTCTTCTGTCGCGCTCGCGAAGCTTGTCGCGCTCGCGACAGAAGAGAACCTCGCACAAGCTCGGAGCTCGAGCACTCTGTCGCGCTCGCGATAATTGTCGCGCTCGCGACAGAGAGCTCCCTCGAGTTCTTTGGCGCGACACTTCTCGCGCCGGCGCGAGGGCCGAAACCTTCGCGCTCTGTCGCGCTCGCGACAGTGTCGCGATCGCGACAGACACGGGTTTTCCAGCTCTTACGCCCAAATTCTGCAGAATTCTCACACAATTCATATCCAAACTTCCAAAATTGATTCCAAACCTCAAAATTCAGCAACACAAGCATCCACAACTCATAACATATTTAAAAACCCAGCTTTATCACCAATTATCACAATTAAATCAAATCCATTATATGTCTAATTGCAAGAAATCCCAAAACAGCACATTTAATACCAATTACATCTATTCACATACCTTCTCGCAAATCCTATAACAATACTCATTCTCTAACATCTCATATCATGTCTCATTCAAATTCAATCATATATACACAACTTATAACTCTAATCCAGGCAATAACACAAATATTCAATTCAAACTACATATGTGTACAAAGACAAAATTCCCAAACCTTCTCTCCTTAGCTCCTAATCGCGAGCTCCACTTCCGCTGGCGATTCCTTTTCCTTTATCAGGTCTAGGAGCCTCCTCTGAACCATAAACCCATAACAATCAAGATCAATTTTACAACTACCCACAATTGAATTTACAAATATTTAAACCTAGAGAAGAGGAAGAAGAAGAATCTAAAACACCCATAACCCCAACTCACCTTTAAGCTTCCAAAATCCACAAGCTAATCAACTCTAACTACTCAATTAAGGAAGTGGGAGCAAGATTATGTAAAGAAAAGGAAGAACAAAGGAAGAAGAAGAAGAGAATGGCGTGAAGAGGAGAGGAAGAACGGGAAAACAAGGGAAAGAAGAGATTGGCTGCCTTTCCTCTCACCAACCCAATAAATGCTTACCCATCCATAATCCACATGTCACTCTCCCAATGAGACACATGCCCTTTAACACATCCTACTCCCATACTTGCCTATACACACCAAGCTAACTCCTATTCATACATTTACTTCTATACACTCATATGTACACTAAGCTTTCCTTATTCACACTTAAATTCTATACACCCACTTATACTAGATCCTAACTCCTCTTCTCAAATTAATATACATAAATTAAATAAATAAACCAATTTGACGCACACACAAGCGACACATAAACATACACATACAGATACAGCCAGGCTCAAACTACTGGGGTGGTTTTGGGGTGTTACGCCATGGAACCTCTTGAGTCTATCAATGTTGATTGGCTCTTTGAACTTGTTGCCATCACTATCTAACAGAATTGCTGCTCCTTTTGACAATAGCTTCTTGTGGATGAAAGGCCTTTCCCATGTCGGTCTGAATTTTCGTCTGATATCGGGCAAACCCGGTCTCATCTGCTTAAAGACCAAGCCCCCTTCCTTTAATGGCTGTTTCTTGACCTTCTTTTCGAATGACCTGGCAAGCCTCTTCTGATAAACCTGATTATGATAGTAATCTCTCAATTTGCTCTCGTTCAACATGTTCAGGTGTTGCAGCCGCTGTTGTGCCCACTCAGTTTCTGGAATCTAAGCTTCCATGACTACCCTCAATGATTTGAGCTCTATCTCCACTAGTAGCACCACTTCCGTCCCACATACCAAGGAATACGGCGTGGCTCCCGTAGACGTTCTGACAGTCATTCTATAACCCCAGAGTGCAAAAGGCAACTTTTCTGCCCAATCTTTATAATTCTGCACCATCTTGGCCATGATCTTCTTTACGTTCTTGTTGGCGGCTTCTACTGCTCCATTAGCCTGAGGACGGTACAGAGATGACTTATGATGCTCAATATTGTATTTCTGCAGTAACTTCTTCATTTCTGCCATGAACTGGACCCCATTATCGGATACAACGTGGTGTGGGAGGCTGTTTCTGCATATCAAATTCTTTTCAATGAATTTGGCCATATCCTGAGCATCAACCTTTTTGAAAGATTTCGCCTCTACCCATTTTGTAAAGTAGTCGATGCCGACTATGATGAACCTATGTCCATTAGAGGCCGTATGACATATCTCCCCGATAATATCGATCCCCCAAGCTGCGAACGACCAAGGTGATGTTACGTTATGCAATTCCAAAATAGGTAAGTTCCTTAAGTCTATATACAGCTGGCACAACTGGCATTGCTTTACATACTTTCAGCAGTCTGTGTCCATAGTGAGCCAGTAGAACCCTTGTCTCATAATCTTCTTGGCCAACATAAAACCATTCATGTGGGCTCCGCATACCCCGGCGTGAGTTTCCTCCATCACTTTTTTGGCTTCTCTCTCATCCTCTGATCTTTCTCGATAGCCTCTTCTAGAAATATTGCATTTTCTAGACAATTATTGATATCATAATACCATGGATTTCCATCTGCTACTTCAATTTCCATTATTGGCTTGGACTCAAAGCTTGGCCTTTCCGAACTGGAGATCAAAACCGGCTTCATGGTCACCCCTTCTAGATTATCCCATATTGATACCAAAGTTGCAAGCACGTCGGCTAACTGATTCTCATCCCTCGAGATAAAGTGAAATTTACACACTTCAAATTGACTGCTCAAATCCTTCAAGTGCCTGACGTATGGCATCAACCGTTCTTCGTTGATGGCCTACTTGCCCCTAAACTGACTGATCAATAGAGATGAATCTCCAAATACTTCCACGTTGTTTACCCCTAAAGCTATTAATGCTTCTAACCCGAAGGTGCATGCTTCGTATTCGGCTTCATTGTTAGTGGCCTTGTATCTTAACTTCTTAGCCAATGGGAGTTTCTCGTCATCTGGGGTTGTTAGAATAATTCCTACTCCCTCCACTTTGCTGTTCACAGCTCCATCAAAGTGCAATTGCCAACCCTATACCGTGATGGTTGTCACGTCCTCATCTTGGAAGTTGAATTCATACGAGTCTCCTTTGATCGGGTGCTCAGCTAGAAACTCTGCCACTGCACGCCCCTTGATGGCCTTCCGAGTGATGTACTCAATGTCAAACTCTTGTAGTAGTAATAACCATCTCCCCATTTTTCCAAGTAAAGATGGAGCTTCTTGTAAGTACCTGAGAGGATTTTGTTTTGCTACTGCTTGTACCCTATAAGAGTGGAAATAGTGTCTCAACATCTTAGATGCCCAAATTACCGCAAGGCAGATCTTTTCTACTTCCGCGTACTTGACCTCATAGGCAAAGAACTTCTTACTGAGATAATAAACCACGAATTCCACTCCGAACCCATCATCTTGAGCCATCATGGCACCTACAGAACTATCTTCAATTGGTAAATACAAGATAAGCAGCTTGACTGGCTGGTGCGATCTCAGAACCGGTTGACTCAGCAAATATTCTCTGATAGTGTCAAAAGCTCTCTGACAATCTTCATTCCATACTACAGGTTGGCTTTTTCTGAGCAGTTTGAAGATTGGCTCACAAATCGAAGTAAGCTTGGCAATAAACCTGCTGACATACTGCAATTTGCCAAAAAAACTTCTGACATTCTTCTCCTTTTGAGGCACCAACGTCTCTCTGATGGCCTTAACCTTGTCCCAGTCGATCTCAATTCCCCTCTGGCCAACCACATGTACTAGAAGCTTCCCTAAAGTGACCCCGAAGATATATTTCTTGGGGTTTAATCGCAAGTTATACTTTTCGATCCCCTGAAAGAACTTTTATAGGGCTTCAAAGTGACCTTCTCTTGTGGCCGACTTGATCATCATATCATCCACATATACTTCTACTTCCTTGTGGATCAAGTAATCTAGAATCATTGTTGCCATTCTTTGATAAGTCACGCCTGCGTTCTTCAAACTGAAAGGCATTACCCTATAAGCGAATGTCCCCCACTTTGTGATGAAAGCTATTTTAATTCGATCGGCTATCTTATTAAGTATCTGATTGTAGCCTGCATAACTATCCCCAAATCTATACATCATACAAGCAGCTGCGCTTTCCACTAGCACGTCTATGTGGGTTAATAGAAAGTCATCATTTGGACAAGCCTTATTCAGGTCTTGATAGTCTATACATAACCTTACCTTGCCGTTTTTCTTTGCTACCGGGACAGCATTGGCCAACCAGGTTGGGTACTGTACCTCAATTAGGAACTTGGCTTTGATCTGCTTGTGAATTTCCTCCTTTACTTTATCTACCCATTCTACCCTAAGCCTTCTCAGCTTCTGCTTTATAAGCTTATAGTCTGGGTAAGTCGGGATAGCGTGTTCTGCGATTTCTCCGTCCACTCCTAGCATATCTTCGTAGGTCCAGCCAAAGACTTTTTCATGTTTTCTTAATATTCTCTCAAACTTTTTTTGCTCTTTAGGAGTTATGTTAGATGCTATCAAGATTTCTTTTGGGTTTTTCGAGGTTCCAAGATTAAATGGAGTAGCATCAGTTGAATCAATATCAAATATAGATGGATTATAATCATGATTATGCATAATGAAATCATCAAAAACATCGCACAAGTAAGCAAAAGCGTTCACTTTTTTGATAAAACTAAAATTATCATTAACATTATTAAAAAGTTCTTGAGTAAAAAGAAAATCTAAATTATTTTCTGTTAGTGGTTATGCCCTAGGCCAAACATTTGGACCTTGATGTAATCATTACATTTTCATTTATATAATGGTTTTCTTCCCATTGATATTATTGGCATGTTACATTATTGTAATGTTTATGAATAACAATGTTATTCATGCTGTCCCTAGTCATTTATCAAAAAAGGGCATAAAGATAAATTAACACTAGTATAGATTTGAATTGATAATCATGGGATGATTATATATGATGATATAAATAAAATCTATAGGTACTTGCTAGAGAACAAAGTACTGCATAGACCCACTGTAAGATCACTTCATGGGATAGTGTCATAAGTGATCTTATAATAGATATGTTATTGAATCCTTTGACCTGAGGTTATCATAGTTTCCTACATAAGGATCATTATGTTTTGACATAATCAAACGTTATCCTTAATCGGATAATTATAAAGTTTATGATCGGACATAATGAGAATTATGCGGAGGAAAGTGAATAATCAAGATGGAATTTGTCCCTCTCTAATGAGAGAGATATCTATTAGGCCCCTCGATAAGTAGGACTGTAAAATGCATGGCCATGCTCGAATAAATTGATAGTGTCATCAATGTCATTTGAATTTATCAGTATGCTTAGTGATCGAGAAATTATATGTTTGAACAATTTAAGTTTGACATGAACCATGACTTATGTTCAAACAAGATATCGCGTGACAAAAGGATAATAACATGTTCTATTGTCAGGTTAAAATCGGACTAACGATATTTATATTATTTGGGTAGTCATAATGTCTTGTTAGAGACCAATTATGACTTGTGGGCTTATCATGGGATTAGGCCCACTGCCAACATAATATAAACCTATTGGGTCACACACCAAGATCAAATGAACAGAATGGATTTTCTTAGCTTATTTCGGAATAAAATATAAATATAGGTATTTATATTTAAATTCGAAATTACATATATATATATATATATATATATATATATATATATATGTACATATGCATATATCTCTTATTTTGAATATGAGATAATAGTATATATTAATATAATATTTCTTATTATTTTGAATAAGAAATAAATATATATATATATATATATATATATTTATATATATGGTAAATATCTCTTATTTTGAATTAAGAGATAATATCCTTATTTATCTTTTCCTAAGAGCAAAAGGATTTGAAAATATATATACAGATATATATGAGATATAGGTTAATAAAAAGTGATTAACCCTTATCAAAGTTCAATTACGTTTTTCAAGTGATAAGAGATTAAGAGTGGCTGCATATTTTTCTTAAGAGAAAAAAAGAGACCTAGCCACCATTTTTTTTTAGAAAGAAATAGCACAAAATCCATTCGCAACACAAGGGAGCTAGCACCCCTGCGAAGCTCTGTTCGTTTTGTTCGTGCGTGTGGATACCAGTAGAGGGTGTTCGTGATCAAAGCAGCACCTATAGTCCGAAATAAGGCGTTATTTCATTCTAAAGGTTTGTAATTCTTTATCTCTTCCTTTTGAATTAATTGAATATACATGGATCCTATTTCGGGTTTCAATTTTATTCCGCTGAGTTAATGTTGAATTAATCTGATGAAACCCAACATTTTCCTCCTCCTCTTCCGCCTGCAAAACCATTGAGGTTGACAGCTCTGCATCTGTGATGTGTGCTGAACCCCGGGGTGCCCCAAACCACCTGCCTTTAGGGTGATTAGGATGAGGTTCATGAAAACTTGTAAGAAATTACATGTGCGTCCATTTTGGGCAACAAGGAGGTTTCTTGGAGTCGCCACCCAATAGAACATTGGGAAAGGTCGTCTAGCATCAGTGAGCCTAAGACAGCGCTGCTATGTCCATTATAGGCAAGCCGGAGGTGTCTTGAAGGCTTACACCCTAATGATAGGATGGTCCTCTAGCCTCACGCTTGGACAAACCAAGGATGTCTTGGAGGCATCCACCCTGATAGAACATTAGGATGGCCCTCTCGCCTCGTGGTGCTTAGGACTGTGTAATTTTGAGACTTTTACGGGACACAAGAGGTGTCTTGGAGGCCCCATCCCAATAAAACATTGAGATGGCCCCCTCGCCTCGTTGAGCCCAAAGACCAGAGAATGTTCGGGACTTCCCAATTATTCATACCTTGGTTAGGTTTATAGTTGAATTTTAAATTTATCGCCTCATCCCATTTCTTATTCAATTTAATGCAGTTAAATTAAAGCTCAGATTGTCCATTCAGGGGAGGCAGTAAATAAAGCATAATTAAAATAAAGTGCATAAAAATAAATTACAACAAAACTAGGGGCGGAATACAACCCCCATTATAAATTGCAAGCGATTCATACATAAATCGGGATATAAATTAAGAGTGAGGACATTGGTCCTCACATGCACATTTATTACAAAATAGTTTTGAGGCGCCGGTTTTTATTTGCTAGAAAAATAGGACATTGTTCCTCAATTTGTAACGAAAATCCCAATTTGATTAATAAAAAACAATTAGCCATTTTTGCATCAGCGGGAAAGTATAAAAGAATATTATTCACAATAACAATATAATAAAAAAGATAAAGTCGAGAGAATGAACCCAGGAGAAGACCCTTAAGTCTTTGCAATAGCTTCTACACCAAATGGCTACAAATCCACCCAACAATTCAAAATAATAACTCACAAAATAAAGAACACATTAGTGTAAATATAAAGAACAAAAATAAGCATGACATTAAATAATAAGGAGGAAATGTAAGAAATTGAATAAGACAACCACTTAAAATGAAAGAAGAAAAGAAAAGGAGTCAAATGGGAAAAGAGGCCCAGGGACAGCCCAAGACGTGTGACCGACGGGCATCCCTAGGAGCGACAGACGGGCATAAGGGTGACCCTCGACGTCCCATCGCTCACCTGAGCGATGGCCGTCAGTGGTCCTTATGCTCGTCCATCACCTCGGCTTCCGAACAGTAACCCAAAAAATTAAGTTTTTATTTTAATTTGAATAAAAGGGATTTTTAGGCAAAAAATTAACGAAAATAATTGAATTCAAAGTAATAAGTCAAGAATGTTTACCCTCGGATTTTACCTCATGAAGGTGAACATTGCAAGATTTTGACTTCTCGAGTTCTACAAGAATCGGATTGTGATCACACAATCGAGAGAGATTTTTGCTTGTAAAAATCTCACTTTGAAAAATTAACCAAGAAAAGGGAATTGTTTTCTCTTTCTCGAAATTTGGACAGCAATAAATATCTGAATTAGCTAAACGGATGAAAACGAATGGATCTCGCTTTCTCAGATTAGCATAATTCGAAAAAAGAAATTTTTGAAAGAAAAATTGCTTTTGTAAAAACTGAAAAGAAAGCTTATGTGGAAAATTACTAAGCTTTTGTTTTCTAATAAAGAGTTTTTCTAAACCGTAATTTCTCAGTAAAATTTTCAACCCTGAAAGCTGAATCCCCTCCCCTTATTTATAGATTTAGGAGGAAATTTCAAATAAATTTAAATTTGAAATTCAGATTTAAAGAGGATATTTCGAAATCGAATCAAAACCAAACGATTTTCAGAATATTCCTAAAATCAAATATAAATTCAAATATATTTGAAAAGATTTGGGAAATTTAAAAATATTTTGTAAAATCTTTTAAATTTTGTAGAATCCGGTGATTAAAACAACCTGATCACCGACCGACGGGCTTCTCGTGGATTACCGACAGGCTTCGGTCGTAAGAATAGCGGTCATTTAACTGGCGGGCTCTACATATGGCATGGAGATGAGAGACAGCCGTCTCCCATGAGAAACGGGCATTGCTCAATCGAGAGACGAGCACCCCTCAAACGAGGAAGAGGCGCCGAGCAACCAAGCGACGACCCCATTCTCGAGAGACGGGCATCTCTCATTCAAGCGACGGGTTCCCTTCCCCGACTGATGGCCGATGCTCGACATGAGAGACGGGTCTCTCGCGTCAGCAACGGGCCATTCTCCACAGATGGGCTGCCCATCTGTGGGCTCAAATGCCAATTCTCAAAGTTGAACTCTTTTCGACTATCTAAAATCCCCCGTTTAGCCAGAACTCCTCCGATCCTTATAAAACTTGCGGACGAACATCCTCAACTTCTGTCCCTCGTCCGAAAACTGACGTTAGTTTCTTCTTTGGGTAACTCTGATATGGACTAGCTCAGGACCCGATGTCTACAGTTGCACACAATTTTGGGGAAAGTAGTACACTAGTGTCTAGATGAGCTATAAATTCAGAGGAGAAGGGAAGAAACATGTACCTGAGGTAGTCCTTACCTTCCTGATGTTGTATGGAAGCAAGTGGTTTGTCATCTCCATCCAATGAGCCCCGTCTTAGCCTATTCGGTAACTAAGAGTTGCGGGAGGCAGTTGTGATGCGCGCCGGATCCCGAGCGCCACCCCTATGACCGCCCGCTTGAGGGCGATCGGGCATTTGCGGGTCCGATGACAGCTTGCAAATAAATCACAAGTGCGTCTATGTTGGGCAACAGGGAGGTTTCATGGAGTCGCCACCCAATAGAACATTGGGAAAGTTACTCTCGCCTCGGAGAGCCTAAGACTGCGCGTTGTATCCATTTTGGGCCAACCAGAGGGGTCTTGGAAGGTAAACCTCTCGCCCTAAGGAGCCTAGGATTAGCGCTAAAGTCTCGTGACCCAAGAAGTATTTTGGAGGATAACCTCTAACCTCTCGAGCCCAAAGACCAGAGCTGGGTTCGGGATTTCTCATCTATTTCTACCTCGATTAATTTATGATTGAATTTTAATTGTCATTAATTCGCTCTCTCTCCACACAATGCAATTAATTTAAGGCGCATTTATTCATGTTAGGAAAACCATAAATTAGCAAGTAAAGCAATGAATTACAATAATACAAGGAGCGGAATACAACTCCCATTTAAAAGTGCAAACATACATAAAACCGGGGAATTTATTAATTATGAGGACTTTGGTCCCCGCATGCACAATTAAAGAAAATATTCTGGATGTGATGATTTTCTTTGGGATGAAAATTAGGACATTGGTCCCATTTTATTATGAAAAATCTAAATTAATTTAGTAAGAAATATTTTTATGATCTTTATTTAGGTGCGCATAGGAAAATATTTTATTCAATGAATATATACAAGGAAATTTAAAAATATAAACGAAATGAAAATTAAAAATGTATAAAGGAAATACCAAACCCCGCAACTCCTCCTTCATGTGCATGGATGCTCAAATGAGAATAAAACAATGATTTGCAACCAAAAATCAAAAAGAAATTCATGTTAGTGATTAGGCCAATGAAATAATACAACATAAAAGGTAATATGTACAATGACCATATAACATGCATAAGATACTATAACATGCATAAAAAAATAATTATGATGCAATTTAACATGCATAAAGTGATTAAGATGCAATTTAACATGCATAAGGTGATGAAGTATCATGGCATATGCAACTTATTAATAATAGTTATTAACATACATGGAAGATTGATGACAATCAATTTTATTATAGTTAAGACATGAATAAATGTGTAACATGAGAATAATTCCACTTGACATGCATAACTAGCATAAAATAATGACTATAACACTCATACATGCAAAAGAAAGCATAATAATAAACATGATATAGCATTAAGAAATTAAAGGTATTTACAACCTAAAACATGCATAATTACATGAACAAAGAATAATTTGACATGAAAAAAAAAGATTAATAGAATTTAAAAAGCTTATTTGTTATATGAATAATTGAAGATAAAAAAAATAAGAAGAAGAATATGGAGACTAAGAGAATTTACATGTTTGATATGTTAATTGGAAGCCAAAATAAATGAAATTAACAAGAGAATTAATGAGTAAAGCCAAGAATAATTACCCTCAAATTCAGTTTTGAAGAATTGAAGATAGAAGTGTTGAATTCCTTGTCTTCTCTTGTGAAAATCCTTAGAAAATAGCTTGAAAACTTGAAGAAAAGCTCTTGGAAACAAGTGTGTAAGATGGATTTTTTTCTCTCAACTCAAAGCTCCAAAATTCAGTTTTTTTTCTCCAAAATGTTCCTAATTCGTCCTCCCTGTGTTTCTGAATTTTTCTAGTGTTTTTAACCCTCAAAAACTACCCAAAAACCACCCAAAACCGTCCAAAAACCGCTAAAAATCGTGTTTGGGTCGAAAAATGGGCGAAATGGGCGAAGTGGGGCGAGAAATCGGCGTCAGGGGCGAGAGATCGTGCGCGTCGCGCACGTTTTCGCGCGATTTGCGCGGAGTTTCCGCGCACAACGTGCGCGGGGCGAGCGACGCCCTGCGCGTCGCTTGCGCGGAGCGCACGGAAATTCGCGACGACCCTTGGCCGTCGCCTTTTCGTCGCGACTATTTTCCCCTATTTTATTTTCAACATTTTTCCATCATTTTTCACCTTCTTTTTTTTTTTTTTTTTTTTTTTATAAAATACCACCAATCTAAAACACACTTTTTCTTCTTCAAAATAATTTAAAAAATATTTTTAAAATATTTTTAAAATACCCTTTTTACTCACCGAAAAGACAAGGAAAATCACTTCTGAGCTCCAATCTTTTTGCCTATAAGCTGGCATAGCTAAATTTCATCATCGGGTAATCCTGATCAAGGCTACTCGGGACCCGGTGTCTACAGTTACCCCCAATTTTGAAGAGACTAGTGCATGGGTGCCTAGGTGAGCCAAAATTCAGGAAAAGGAAAGAAACGCGTACCTGAAGCGGCGATCTTCCTGCTTGATGGAATTAGGATGATAGCTGCTGCTGTCTTTTGGTTGTAGCTGGTAATACCGTAGGTGCGCTAACCTCTTGTGGGTGGCGCCACTATCGTGCTAAACATTGTGAGTTGGTAATGCCGTGGTCGTGCTAACCTCTTGTGGGTAGTGCCGCCATCGTGCTAACCGTTGTGAATAGGTAGTGCCGTGGTCGTGCTAACCTCTTGTGGGTAGTGCCGCCATCGTGCTAACCGCTGTGAATAGGTAGTGCCGTGGTCGTGCTAACCTCTTGTGGGTAGTGCCGCCATCGTGCTAACCGCTGTGAATAGGTAGTGCCGTGGTCGTGCTAACCTCTTGTGGGTAGTGCCGCCATCGTGCTAACCGCTGTGAATAGGTAGTGTCGTGGTCGTGCTAACCTCTTGTGGGTAGTGGCGCCATCGTGCTAACCGCTGTGAATAGGTAGTGTCGTGGTCGTGCTAACCTCTTGTGGGTAGTGCCGCCATCGTGCTAACCGCTGTGAATAGGTAGTGCCGTGGTCGTGCTAACCTCTTGTGGGTAGTGCCGCCATCGTGCTAACCGCTGTGGATTTATTTTTTTATTTTTTATTTTTTATTTTTTGCTCCTTTAGATTTTTGGACTAGTGTCATCACTTGGCTTTTGTGGGTGTTTCCTGCCGATTTCTCCTGCAAGATTGTATGCATAGGAATATACAAGAAATCATGTGTGTATGTTATGGAATGCAAATGCTTGCAAAAATGTATAGATCGCGCCCTAGGTGATCCATGGTTTGCTAAACTTATAGCTTGTCTGCTATACCATGCCCCCTGAATCCTGAGGATCGTCGACAAGCTTTCTGAAAGAGACGTCCGGTGTATATCCCTTGCCCCCTGGTCAATGATCATTTACTTGGGATTCTATTTCATGTTCTGTGTTGTGTGTTGTCTGACTGACGAAAAATCATCTTGAAATAATGCCGCCTTATCGCTCTAGGCATTGAATGTCATTGTTTTAAAGGTAGTGCGTCCCTTGTGGATTTTCGCACTAGCTTTTCTTTGCGGGAAATGCGTCCCTTATGGGATTTTCACACAACCCTTTGCCTAACTTTTGCCTGGAATGGACCCAACCCAATCCAGCGGCTTTTGTTTATTTTATTTTTTTGTAGGGCAGACTGCCTGTTTCCAGGTTTTCACCCTGCCCTTTGGCCTAACTTTTGCTTAGAGAGCCAGTTACGGTTTTCATCTCTAACGGCCTTCTTTGTTTTGTTTTGTTTTGTTTTTTTTTTCTTTTTATATTTTTTATTTTATCACCAAAGCTTCTATTAAGAGCAAATAGCACATATCCAATGAAGGGACTGAGCAATAATCATTAGATGAACAATTGGTATATTTCTTTTTAAGACAGAACTGAAAGATCAATGAAAATGTATTCTTTTATTCATTGCGAAATTGTGTACATTTCTATATGATTTCATCATACATGATTTTCATTTGACAAGAATTCAAAAGCATATGACTACACCTAATCTCAGAGTGGGTTTTGTCAGCATCAAACTCCTGTTATCAATCGGCCCTCTCGGGTTTTCTCGATTGAATATTTTCTCTTGGCCCTTAATTTTTGCCCAGGATGCCTTTTTTCGATTTTCACCCTGACAGGGCGCCCAATTTTAGCAAGGCCGCCTTTTTTTCGGTTTTCGACCCGTGGGGCATTTATTCTCTTCTTTTTATTTTTGGTCTTTAGCCATGGAACCTTTTAAGTCTATCGACATTGACCGGGTCCTTGAACTCATTCCCATCGCTGTCTGCTAAAATCACTGCTCCTTTTGTTAGCAACTTTTTCAAAATGAAAGGTCCTTCCCAGGTTGGTCTGAATTTTCCTCGTATGTCTGGAACTCCCGGCCTCATCATCTTAAAGACCAAATCCCCTTCTTTCAACGGGTGCTTTCGTACCTTCTTGCCAAAGGACCGAGCTAGTCTCTTCTGATAAACCTGATTGTGGTAATAGGCTCTCAACCTATCTTCATCCAATAGATTCAACTGCAACAATCGCTGTTGTGCCCATTCTGTCTCCGGAATCTCGGCTTCCAGGACTACCCTTAATGATTTCAGCTCAATTTCAACCGGCAGGACTGCTTCAGTTCCATACACCAGAGAGAATGGTGTTGCCCCCGTAGAGGTTCTGACTGTTGTTCTATAACCCCAAAGTGCGAAGGGTAGCTTTTCTGCCCAATCCTTGTAGTTCTGAACCATCTTGGCTAAAATTCTCTTCACATTCTTATTCGCCGCTTCAACTGCACCATTCGCTTGAGGACGGTAAGGAGAAGACTTATGATGTTGGATCCCATATTTCTGGAGCATCTGTTTAGTCTCTGCCAGGAATTGCACCCCATTATCAGACACAATGTGATGTGTGAGACCATATCTGCATATCAAATTCCGCTCGATGAATTTAGCCATATCCCTTGCATCAACCTTCTTGAAAGATTCAGCCTCAACCCACTTAGTGAAGTAGTCAATGGCAACTATGATGAATCTATGCCCATTAGAAGCAGTAGGATGGATTTCGCCTATGATGTCTATTCCCCATGCTGCAAATGGCCATGGAGATGTTAAGTTATGTAACTCTGAAACTGGCACATGCCTCAAATTCGCGTACTGTTGGCATAACTGGCATTGCTTCACAAATTTTGAACAATCTGTATCCATTGTGAGCCAATAAAACCCTTGGCGCATGATCTTCTTTGCTAAGGCTAAGCCATTCATGTGAGCTCCACAAACCCCGGCATGAACTTCTTCCATAACTCTTTTAGCTTCTTTCTCTACCAGACATCTTAACTGGATATCATCAGCTTGCCTTTTGTATAAAGTGCCATTAACACTGATGAATTGAGTGGATAACTTCCTGATCATTTTTTGGTCCTTCTCAGTGGCTTCCTCTGGAAAGACTGATCTCTCTAAATAATTCTGAATGTCATAATACCATGGATTTCCATCAGTGGCCTCAATGTCCATCACCTGTTCCGCTTCAAAACCAGGTCTTTCCGAACTTTATATCAGCACGGGTTTCATCGCAACTCCTGTTGGGTTGTCCCACATAGACACTAAAGTTGCTAGAGCATCAGCTAACTGATTTTCGTCTCTGGGGATGAAGTGAAAAGTGCAAATCTCAAATTGGCTGCTCAATGCTCTCAAGTGCTTTACATAAGGCAACAGCCTTTCTTCCTTGACTGACCACTCTCCTTTAATTTGATGAATTACCAAGGAGGAATCCCCAAATACTTTTGCGGTCTTCGCCCCCAGAGCAAGCAATGCTTCCAATCCAAAGATGCAAGCTTCATATTCTGCTTCATTATTGGTAGCCTTATACCTCAGCTTCTTAGCCAATGGTAACCTTTCACCATCTGGGGTCGTAAGAATAACTCCTACGCCTGCTCCCTTATTATTGACTGCTCCATCAAAGAATAACTGCCACCCTTGCTCTGCTATGGTCGTGACATCTTCATCTAGGAAGTTGTATTCAAACTGATCTCCCTCAATAGGATGCTCGGCTAAGAACTCTGCTACAGCTCTTCCCTTAATGGTTTTCCTGGTTATGTACTCAATGTCAAATTCCTGCAACAGCAGTAACCATCTTCCCATCTTCCCTAGTAAAGAGGGTGCTTCTTGGAGGTATCTAAGCGGATTATGTTTGGCAACCGTTTGTACCTTGAAGGAATGAAAGTAGTGTCGCAACTTCTTAGAAGCCCAGATAACTGCTAAACAAATCTTTTCCACCTCTACATCTTTGGCTTTGTAAGGCAGGAATTTCTTGCTAAGATAGTAAACGGCAAACTCTACACCAAAATCATCTTCCTGAGACATTATAGCACCCACTGAGTTATCTTCCACAACTAGGTACAGGATTAGTGGTTTGGCATGGCGTGGTGGTCTTAAAACCGGAGGATTTAACAAATACTCCTTAATGGTGTCAAAGGCCAATTGACAGTCATTGTTCCATATCACCGGCTGATTCTTCCTAAGAAGCTTGAAAATAGGCTCACATACCGAAGCTAGCTTGGCAATAAATCGGCTGATGTACTGAAGCTTTCCTAGGAAACTTCTAATGTCCTTCTCCTTCTGGGGTACTGGCATCTCTCTTATGGCTTTGACTTTATCGGGATCTACCTCGATTCCCCTCTGGCTTACCACATGGCCTAACAACTTTCCTGATGTAACTCCAAAAATGCACTTCTTGGGATTGAGTCGCAGATCATACTTGCTAATCCTTTGAAAGAACTTTTCTAATGCCTCAAAGTGACCTTCCCTGGTAGCCGACTTAATCATCATGTCATCGACGTACACCTCCACTTCTTTGTGGATTAAGTCATTGAGAACCTTGGTTGCCATCCTCTGATAGGTTGCTCCTGCATTCTTCAACCCAAAAGGCATAACCCGATAGGCATATGTCCCCCACTCGGTGATAAAGGCTGTCTTGATCCGGTCCACTATCTTGTTAAGAATTTGATTGTACCCTGCGTATCCATCCACAAAGCTGTACATCATGCAAGCAGCAGCACTATCTACTAGCAAATCAATATGAGGAAGAGGGAAATCATCTTTCGGACAGGCCTTGTTCAGGTCTCGATAGTCAACGCATACCCGAACCTTACCGTCTTTCTTGGCTACAGGAACCACGTTAGCTAACCAGGTCGGGTATTGAACCTCTATCAGGAACTTGGCCTCAATCTGCTTATGGATCTCCTCTTTCACTTTTTGTGCCCATTCTGGCCTAAGCCTCCGAAGCTTTTGCTTGACGGGTTTAAACTCTGGGTAAGTTGGGATGGCATGTTCGGCAACATCTCGATCTATTCCCGGCATATCCTCGTAGGTCCAGGCAAAGACTTTTTCATATTTTTTTAATATTCTCTCAAATTTTATTCTCTCTTCAGGAGTTATGTCTGATGCTAGCAAAATTTCCTTTGGATTTTCCAAAGTTCCGAGATTAAATGAAGTTGTGCCAGTTGAATTAATATAAAAAATGAATGCATCATGCTTATGATCATGCGAAATGAAATCATCAGACACATCACACAAGTAAGCAAAGTTGTTCATCTCATTAACATAATCAGAAACATTAACATTGTTCTCAAAGAGTTCTGGTATAAAAAGAGAATCTAAATGACTATCAATTTTAGTCGACGCTGATGCTGCAGATGACTGTGCTTTGATTTGGTGAAATCTTGAGATCTTCTATCTTCGGTTCTGGTTCCACTATCTTCTCCTTCCCCTTAAGCTTAGTGGCTAACATCTTATCAGTTACAATCTCTTCGGGCTCATCTCTGTCCCAGATGCTGCATTGGGTCATAATCTCCTCATCCCAAAAGTTCTCTACAGCTTTAACAACTCCGATCTCCCAATCAAAGACATCGTTAAAAATTTCAAATCCAGGGATAATCTTCCCATCTACCCACTGCGGTTCTTCTTCTCCGGTGTAAGCACAAACCGATGATGATGGCACAAAGCTCTCCGAAATATGGGGAATCTTCCCTGACCCTTTCTTCTTACCATATTCTCCTTTGTAGCCCAACCCCTTTCGATCTTTCTGACCACGTGTAGTGATAGCATTCTGCAGCCCTTGTGACTCTTTTCCCAAACCAGCCCCTGGGAGGAAGTGCATCTTCTTCAGCATATTCACCACTTGAGGGCTACCTTCTAGGTTTTGCTCTTCTCCGATCATCGATACATGAAAGCCACTGAATGGCTGATTAGAGATCTCCAAGGCAGACATTTGGTTCTCTCTTGCTGCTTTAATGGTCACTACTTCTCCTTCATGGGGCATTTTAATTATCTGGTGTAATGTGGATGGTACTCCCCCTAACTTGTGAACCACGATCTACCAAGCAGAGCTGAGAAGTTTGCTGGAATCGGCAAGACCACAAAATCTGTTTCTGTCTCAATGGGCCCTGTCTTTACCAAAGCTTTGAAAATTCCCGATGCTTGCCTCCTGGAGTTGTCATAGGCAGTGATGGTCAGGTCAGATTTGCTTAACATACTCTCATCCATCCCAAAGGCCTGAAGTGCCACCAAAGGGCAGACATTTATCGATGACCCGTCATCAACCATGACACAAGCGGTGTGTTTACCATTGATCTGTGCCTTGATGTACAAAGGTCGGTTGTGGTTGCGACCCTCTGTTGGTAGGTCTGCATCAGAAAAAACCAACTTCTCCCCGGATCCCCCCTTTACAAGGTCTAAAAGCTCGGATGGAGAGATTGTAGTTGCTACGGTGGATACGCTCAATGCTTCGACTAACTTCTGTCGGTGCGAGGGGGACTGTCTCAAGAGGTCCCAAATAGATATCTGAGCCGTGGTCTTTTTCAGTTGCTTCACTATTGAATTTTCTTCCGGCTCTTTCTCTGCGATTGCTTGTGTTGGGTCCTGCTGCTTCTCAGCTTCTGGAATGACCCTCCCACTTCTTGTTACTGCTTCTACTCTTTCTTCTTCCTCTGAATCCCACGGATCTGTAAACTCTCCATTTTTCTCATCTTCGTCATCTCCACTCTCACTTGTGGACCAACAGTCTATCGCTGCCACGGAAACTCCTTTTTCATCCACTGCAGGGCGAGTAATAGCGACATACTCATTTCCATATAGATCTTGCATTACGTACCACTCTGGTAGGCTCGATCCGATCATAAAGACTGGAGGTGGCACTGTGTTATAACCAGACTTCTTCTTGCTTTCTCTCTGCTCAGGATCGGTGATCTGCTTGTTGTCAATTAGATCTTGGACCCGATGTCTTAGCGTTATACACTCATCCGTCAAATGCCCGGTATGTTGGTGGAATGCGCAGTATTCATTCTCTTCGTGCCCCGGCTGTCCTTGGGCCTTGGCCGGTTTAGGTGATAGGGGCCGCAGTTTTCCTTCTTTTATTAGCCTCTTCAGCACCCATGATAAAGGCTTACCCAAGTTGGAGAAATACCTCTGACTTACGCCGGTTGCAGACACCTCAGCAGTCTTCCCAACTCTGTTACCACTGCTTGAACCTACTGGTTTGGTCGTCCCCTGATTGCTGTATCCCCTCCGGGCATAGGACTCACTATTTGCCCTCTTGGATAAATATTCTCCTTCCGCTTCTGTGGCAATGTCCTTCAAAGACTCCCAATCCTTGAGTCCCTTCATTTTCAGTCCCGCTCTCAAGTAAGGACTGGCATTTCGAATGAATAGTCGGATCTGATCAGAAGTGTCCGGTTTGCGTTTCATCTCCATAACCCGGTTTCTCCACCGAGTAAGGTACTCGTGGAAGGACTCCCCAGCCTTCTGTTGTAACAACTCGAGATCTTTCAAAGTGACCTCCATCTGGGTACTGCAATCGTACTGCTTAAGGAACTCTTCGGTCAACAAGTCCCAGTCCTCCTTGGATCTCCTGTCAAGCCCATGGTACCAATTAATAGCAGCTCCTGTGAGACTCAAACAGAAATATTCTATCTTCTGCTTTCTTGTTAAGGTCGTTCCCTTCATGACCAGCGAGTATTGCTTGATGTGTGCGGCAGGGTTAGAGGTTCCATCAAATTTGGGAATGTCCGGCATCTTAAAATTCTGGGGAATTAGGTCATCCCCATCCAGCTCTCGGTCTTCCGGGTTCATTCCTTTTCTCACGGTCATCATCCTTGCCATGACCTCAAATCTCTCTTCCATTTTCCTCCACATTGCCTCATCCAGTTTTGGCGACTTCTCTTTAGCTACTTTATGCTCCTCTAGCTCATCTTCCCCAAATTCAGCTTCAGACCTGGGGCCCTCTCTGTGCTCAATAGGTGCAGGCACTCTTTGCTCGACAACAGGTGGGTCAACCACTGGTTGGTTAATTGCAACAGGACGTTCTTCTCTTACAACCTCTTGTTCAGTTGGTACTCGGATAGGGGCAGCAGCAGCTTGTTGCCCAGCTATGGTGGTGGCAAGATTGCCCATCATTGCAATCATTCGGGCTTCAAATTCCTCCATTCTCTTTCCTACCTCCTCGGTGATTATTGCCCGAGTTGCATCAGACTCATTTGATGGATTAGCCATACTTACTTCTGTTGATGATTCGGAAGAAAACCCCACACTTCCTTCTAAGACTGACTCTGAACTCTGATCTGACACTAACTCAGTTAACCCCAAAAGCGGCGTCCTTCTTAACCGTCCGTCAGGACCTCTAGACCACCCAGGAGAATCTATGATGGCTGAAGTTCAAAAATTGTTAAGATGATGCATGATTAAAATGCAATGTATGCTCGTGCTGATGCAACATAGATAAACACATGCAAGCAGATAGATCTTTCCAACCTTGTATCTCCCACACACGTGGTAATGCAGTCTCTTTCCTAGGTGGGCTTGATCCATGGGTTAACGGGGAACCCAATGGACACGTATGGTGCGCGGTGAAAAACCGACAGCATAACAGCTCCTATCTAATGTACATACGTATGGGTGTTTGGCCATTACGTATTTTAACAATTCAACTTAACTAAGATGGGCCCACCGGGGCATGAAAGCCTTTGATGAAGACCATTTAATTAAATTGATTTCGTTTAATATATGATGGCCCATATAGCAAGCATAGTATTACGGTACATTTCACCTAGTGGAAGTATCTATTGCCATTACATGAGCTTTGGACAAGGGAGATGTTATTTTAAGGCTACCCAAGCATGATCCCTGCCGACGGGTCTAGCTTATCACAAGCATAGCAAACGGTCGGGTCGTCATTTTGATATACCATTGAGGTACGTGGCTTGGGCTGGTGATTATCCTTAACACTTCCCCAAATTGAGTGAAAATGAGGTCGTGCTTCGGGAACGCACCGGGGCTTGAAAAGGGACCAAACTAACTTAATCTAAAGCTCTAATGAGATGATATGCAATTTTGAGATAAAGCGAATTTATGAATTAAATTTTAACCATAAATGTTAAACGAGGTATTTTCAAATTGAAATCTCGAACCATATCGTTCCCCAGTGGAGTCGCCACTGTGACGCGCGCCGGATCCCGAGCGCCGCCCCTATGACCGCCCGCTTGAGGGCGATCGGGCATTTGCGGGTCCGATGACAGCTTGCAAATAAATCACAAGTGCGTCTATGTTGGGCAACAGGGAGGTTTCATGGAGTCGCCACCCAATAGAACATTGGGAAAGTTACTCTCGCCTCGGAGAGCCTAAGACTGCGCGTTGTATCCATTTTGGGCCAACCAGAGGGGTCTTGGAAGGTAAACCTCTCGCCCTAAGGAGCCTAGGATTAGCGCTAAAGTCTCGTGACCCAATAAGTATTTTGGAGGATAACCTCTAACCTCTCGAGCCCAAAGACCAGAGCTGGGTTCGGGATTTCTCATCTATTTCTACCTCGATTAATTTATGATTGAATTTTAATTGTCATTAATTCGCTCTCTCTCCACACAATGCAATTAATTTAAGGCGCATTTATTCATGTTAGGAAAACCATAAATTAGCAAGTAAAGCAATGAATTACAATAATACAAGGAGCGGAATACAACTCCCATTTAAAAGTGCAAACATACATAAAACCGGGGAATTTATTAATTATGAGGACTTTGGTCCCCGCATGCACAATTAAAGAAAATATTCTGGATGTGATGATTTTCTTTGGGATGAAAATTAGGACATTGGTCCCATTTTATTATGAAAAATCTAAATTAATTTAGTAAGAAATAATTTTATGATCTTTATTTAGGTGCGCATAGGAAAACATTTTATTCAATGAATATATACAAGGAAATTTAAAAATATAAACGAAATGAAAATTAAAAATGTATAAAGGAAATACCAAACCCCGCAACTCCTCCTTTATGTGCATGGATGCTCAAATGAGAATAAAACAATGATTTGCAACCAAAAATCAAAAAGAAATTCATGTTAGTGATTAGGCCAATGAAATAATACAACATAAAAGGTAATATGTACAATGACCATATAACATGCATAAGATACTATAACATGCATAAAAAAATAATTATGATGCAATTTAACATGCATAAAGTGATTAAGATGCAATTTAACATGCATAAGGTGATGAAGTATCATGGCATATGCAACTTATTAATAATAGTTATTAACATACATGGAAGATTGATGACAATCAATTTTATTATAGTTAAGACATGAATAAATGTGTAACATGAGAATAATTCCACTTGACATGCATAACTAGCATAAAATAATGACTATAACACTCATACATGCAAAAGAAAGCATAATAATAAACATGATATAGCATTAAGAAATTAAAGGTATTTACAACCTAAAACATGCATAATTACATGATCAAAGAATAATTTGACATGAAAAAAAAAGATTAATAGAATTTAAAAAGCTTATTTGTTATATGAATAATTGAAGATAAAAAAAATAAGAAGAAGAATATGGAGACTAAGAGAATTTACATGTTTGATATGTTAATTGGAAGCCAAAATAAATGAAATTAACAAGAGAATTAATGAGTAAAGCCAAGAATAATTACCCTCAAATTCAGTTTTGAAGAATTGAAGATAGAAGTGTTGAATTCCTTGTCTTCTCTTGTGAAAATCCTTAGAAAATAGCTTGAAAACTTGAAGAAAAGCTCTTGGAAACAAGTGTGTAAGATGGATTTTTTTTCTCTCAACTCAAAGCTCCAAAATTCAGTTTTTTTTTCTCCAAAATGTTCCTAATTCGTCCTCCCTATGTTTCTGAATTTTTCTAGTGTTTTTAACCCTCAAAAACTACCCAAAAACCACCCAAAACCGTCCAAAAACCGCTAAAAATCGTGTTTGGGGTCGAAAAATGGGCGAAATGGGCGAAGTGGGGCGAGAAATCGGCGTCAGGGGCGAGAGATCGTGCGCGTCGCGCACGTTTCCGCGCCATTTGCGCGGAGTTTCCGCGCACGACGTGCGCGGGGCGAGCGACGCCCTGCGCGTCGCTTGCGCGGAGCGACCGACGCCAAGGGCGTCGGACGCGCGGAGCGCACGGAAATTCGCAACGACCCTTGGCCGTCGCCTTTTCGTCGCGACTATTTTCCCCTATTTTATTTTCAATATTTTTCCATCATTTTTCACCTTTTTTTTTTTTTTTTTTATAAAATACCACCAATCTAAAACACACTTTTTCTTCTTCAAAATAATTTAAAAAATATTTTTAAAATATTTTTAAAATACCCTTTTTACACACCGAAAAGACAAGGAAAATCACTTCTGAGCTCCAATCTTTTTGCCTATAAGCTGGCATAGCTAAATTTCATCATCGGGTAATTCTGATCAAGGCTACTCGGGACCCGGTGTCTACAGCAGTATTATCCAATCCATTTGTAATTTATTCCATTGTAGGCATACTGCTAGCCATGTCTCGGCTTGCATGGTATCTGTGAGATACGGTGTTATCCAACCCCATCTTGGTTGTGATATGTTCTATTGTGTGTGCCCTGCTGTCCTCATCTCGGCATGTACGGTGACCGTACTTTCCCGCTAGCCACATCTCGGGTTGCACGGTGTGAGATGCGATGTTATCTAACCCCATCTCGGTTGTGATCTATTCTATCGCGTTTGCCCCACTATCCTCATCTCGGTCTGCATGGCGGCTTATCTGTTCTGCTAGCCTCATCTCGGTTTGTGCGGTGTTAGGTGAAGTATTGTCTAACTGCATCCTATGTTTGCAATCTGTTCTATTGCAAGTATCCCGCTAGCCTCGTCCCGGCCCGCACGGAGTCTGTGAGATGCAGTGTTCACTAACTACAACCTCTGTTTTCGATCTATTCTGCTGGCCTCGTCTCAGCTCGTGCAGTATCTGTGAGATGCAATGTTCTCTAACTGCAACTCGGTTGTGATCTGTCCTACTGCATGTGTTATACTGGTCTGGTCTCAGCTCATGCAATGTTTGTGAGATGTAGTGTTCTCTAACTACACTCCTAGTTGTGATATGTTCTATCACATGTGCTCTGCTAGCCTCATCTCGGCTCGCTCAGTGTCTGTTAGATATAGTGTTCTCTAATTAAAATCCCGTTGCGATATGTTCTATCGCATGTGATTGAACGTTCTGTCTTGGTAGCCGCTTCTGGGCTTGCACACCATAACCTTGGTAACCTCCAACCGATCCGTGTAACCTCCTATCTGCTAACCATTATTTGGTCAATGTAATATCTGCTAACTACCATCCGGTCAGTAAAATATCTTATCTGCGAACCACCATCTGGTCAGTACAATATATTATCTGCTACCCATCCGGTCAGTATAATATCTGATCTACTAACCACCATCCGGTCAGTATAATATCTGATCTGCTAACCACAATTCGGCTAGTATAATATTCTGATCTGCTAACCCCCATCCGTCTAGTATAATGTCAGATCTGCTAACCCCCATCTGGCTAGTACAATATTCTGATCTGCTAACCCCCATCTGGCTAGTACAATATTTTGATCTACTAACCCCCATCCGACTAGTACAATATTCTAATCTGCTAACCCCCATCCGGCTAGTACAATGTCTAATCTACTAATCCCCATCCGGCTAGTACAATATTCTAATTTGCTAACCCCCATCCAGCTAGTACAATGTCTGATATGCTAACCCCCATCCGGCTAGTACAATATATGATCTGCTAATCCCCATCCGACTAGTATAATATTCTGATCTGCTAACCCCCATCCGGCTAGTACAATATTCGACTGTTGACCATCCTTAGGTCAGCATAGTGACTCACTCGTCATTGTCTTTACTAGTGCTTATCATGAACCTTTTTCCTATAATAAAGGATAAAGCAAATACGCAGGGTATATAAAAGAGATACTTACCTGTGGCAGTACATACCTGTTGGGGCTGATGTCAGACGGGTGCCCCCCCTGAAGGACGGTTAGTTTTTTCCCAAATATTTATTCCTCTATCATCTCCAACGTAGCCTCCTTGTTGAAATGACCTGCGTACTTATCAAGAGGGTGAGAGAATTTGATGTTGAGCCTCCGAAGAGGAAAATAGATTTGAGTCTCCTCAGAGAAAAATTAAATTGGAGGTTTTGTTGCATGCTTGCAGGCGGATAGGTTTCAATGTCTTTGGCGACTCTTAAAATGATCTTTGTTTTTGCTTTTTTCTGTTTTTGTTATTCCTATTGTTTTTAGGATTTTTACATTTTGGATGTATTTGAATTTTTACAGTATATTGGATCTTAAAGGCCTTAAAAATATCTTCTTCTTTTTGTTTTGTGTTCTTTTATTTTTTATTATTTTTGTTGTTTTGTTCGTTTGTTTGGGATTTTGTACATTTATTGTGTGATGTGTGTGAGCGTGCTTCTTATGATAGAGAGACGGTCCGGATCAGAGGTTACCCTATGATGAAATCGGTGTCCAAGCCTGTATGGTAGGTTGGACTTGGAGGTTTTGGCCCCGCATTCCATGAGAAATGACGTCTTTATCATTCCTGGGCCAAAGGAGAGAAAAACAGAGGTTGTTTCGAGTCAAAGGGTTTTTTGTCCTCGACAGACGGCCAGCCCGTCTGTGAAGTCAGCCCGTCGCTCCGAGTCACCGACGGCTCAAGGTATTTTCCGACGCCCGTCAGAAAGTCACCGCCCCTGTCAGATTGCCGCCTGGTTTCCCGGAGCACGCAACCCTTCCGATGCCCGTCGGTGGATGTGGCAGGGCCGTCGGACTAATCCTTATGTCAGAAGGATTCTTCCGACGCCCGCCTCTATACACCGATGCCCGTCGGTCGTGTCTGGCTATAAAAGCTCCGGATTTTCATTTGAAAAGGGTTGGAAAAATTTTCAGAAGAGGAAACTCTGCCAAAATTCAAGCACATTTTCTCTCTCTTCCAAAAACACTTTTTTCTAAAAGAACTTTATTGAATCAAGGATCAAATCAATCAAAGGAACTAAAAGCTAATTAGTTTTCTTTAGATTTTGACTCAAAAATCGATTTTCTGAAGGATTGAAGGTGAAATATCTCATTTTCTCTCTTTAATCTTTCATCTCTGCTTCTCGTGGAACGCGCGGGGATCTAACCGACACAGGTACGCTTTCTTTCTGACCTTTCTCTGAGTTTTGGCTTATCTAGGCGCTTGTGCACTAGTTTCCCCAAAACTGGGGGCAACTGTAAGCACCGTGTCCCGGAGCGGTCCGGATCAGAGGTTACCCTATGATGAAATCGGTGTCCAAGCCTGTATGGTAGGTTGGACTTGGAGGTTTTGGCCCCGCATTCCATGAGAAATGACGTCTTTATCATTCCTGGGCCAAAGGAGAGAAAAACAGAGGTTGTTTCGAGTCAAAGGGTTTTTTGTCCTCGACAGACGGCCAGCCCGTCTGTGAAGTCAGCCCGTCGCTCCGAGTCACCGACGGCTCAAGGTATTTTCCGACGCCCGTCAGAAAGTCACCGCCCCTGTCAGATTGCCGTCTGGTTTCCCGGAGCACGCAACCCTTCCGATGCCCGTCGGTGGATGTGGCAGGGCCGTCGGACTAATCCTTATGTCAGAAGGATTCTTCCGACGCCCGCCTCTATACACCGATGCCCGTCGGTCGTGTCTGGCTATAAAAGCTCCGGATTTTCATTTGAAAAGGGTTGGAAAAATTTTCAGAAGAGGAAACTCTGCCAAAATTCAAGCACATTTTCTCTCTCTTCCAAAAACACTTTTTTCTAAAAGAACTTTATTGAATCAAGGATCAAATCAATCAAAGGAACTAAAAGCTAATTAGTTTTCTTTAGATTTTGACTCAAAAATCGATTTTCTGAAGGATTGAAGGTGAAATATCTCATTTTTTCTCTTTAATCTTTCATCTCTGCTTCTCGTGGAACGCGCGGGGATCTAACCGACACCAGAATCTCACCCGAAGTGATTATCTGAGGGTAAATATTCCGGATTCTCTCTCCATCTTCATCTCATATTTAATTTATTTATTTATTCATTCTGTGAAATTTTTGAATATCTGTCATTACTTTCCTTCATTTTGACTCTCTCATCTCCTTCTTGGATAAAACTTGCTTTTTGACCTTGAAAGGCTTCTTTTTCCTTTCTGTTTTTCGGAGACAGAGGTGACCGATGGGTCATCTTCATGACCAACGCCCGTCGGTCACCCACCTACAGACGCCCATTCTTGAGTGACAAACGGGCATATCGGATAACCAAACCGACGCCCGTCGGTCAACCAGGAAAGGCCGTCGGTGGGTTCTGCCTCCATTTTTTAATCATTTTTCATCTCTATCCAGTCTCTTTGATTTCTTATATATTAATTTCATGTATATTAACCTCTCTTAACTTTCTGTGAGTATATATCGGTCCTCCTGGATTATCCCGAGCTTGAGCGGCTATCTACCATGTTTGGAGGATCTCGTCCGGTTTAATTTCCTAATCCTCTTGTTTCATTTCTTTTATTGATTATCTCATGTATATGGATGCACTCCTTTCATATCCCGTTGATGTATAAAATTGACTCAACTGGTTTTATATTTAATAAAATGAGGTTTACACAAAACTGGACCAATGTCCTATTTCATCCAATAAAACCATCACAATGAAAACATTCAATTTTAATAACGATGCATGCGAGGACCAAAGTCCTCAGAATAAGCAATGTCCCGATTTATGTATGATCCGCACATTTACAAAAGGGGGTTGTATTCCGCTCCTTGTATTATTGTAATTTACCGCTTTTATTATCTATTTGATCATTTATCGCTTCCAAAATGTGAATAAATGCACTTTTCAATTAAACTGCATAGTGTGGAGAGAGAGCGAATTAATGATATTAAAATTTGATCATAAGCTAATTGAGGTAGAAATAGATGAGAAATCCCGGACCCAGCTCTGGTCTTTGGGCTCGAGAGGTTAGAGGTTATCCTCCAAAATACTTCTTGGGTCACGAGGCTTTAGCGCTAATCCTAGGCCTCATGGCCCAATATGGATAAAATGCGCAAGTCTTAGGCTCTCCGAGGCGAGAGAAACTTTCCCAATGTTCTATTGGGTGGCGACTCAATGATACCTCCTTGTTGCCCAACATAGACGCACTTGCGATTTATTTGCAAGATGTCAACGGACCCGCAAATGCCCCGGTCGCCCACGTGCGGGCGGTCTAAAGGGCGGCGCATCGGGATCCGGCACACGTTACAAATACATTCATGCATAACATACATACAGAAATACGGGATAATTAAAAACTTTAAAGGAAAAGAACACCATAGCTGATTATGCATTAATATAATAAACCATAACAATAAAGTTCTGATCAACTAACTGAAACAAAAGATATTACATAACCAAAATATAAATACAACCGCGGAAGCTATAACAAAACTGATATAAGAGAGTTCTATACGAAAAGAATCATTACAGATTACAAAAACTGAGCGCTACACTAAAACGTTCTGTGTTGGCTTGACGGCGGCGACTCTCTCAAAGCAAAACTCCTTCCGCACCTGCACGGGTAAAAACACCGTGCTAAGCGATAAACGCTTAGTGGGGAAACACACATAAAATATATGGATGGCCATTCACAATGGTCGTCAAGGTATAACACATACACAATGGCAAAATGCAATAGTTTATAACATATTCCATATAAGCATGCTCACAACTTAAAAGCCAAACGTTCTGCATCTCAAATTCATTTTCATGCCAAATAATCCAACATCCATCTCATCATTATACCCATTCAGATATCACATTTATATAGCCAATTTAGAACAGAGCAATTCAATCGAACACCTGCTGACTAGAGGTAGTGGATAACGAGTGTACTGAAGGTACCTTACGGGTACGAATCGAATACTGAGGGTACCTCACAGGTACAAATCAAAAGTCATTTCATTTTTATCAAAACACAATATTTTTACTGAGGGGATCTTAAACAAGATCCTAGTACTGAAGGGTTCGCGAGGAACCAAACGGGGGACCTGATCGGGCTCCAAACTGAATTGAGGGCTGCAGCTAAAAGACTCTATTAGGCATGCCTAACTATCCACTTACTTGACTCTAGCAGGTTATGCGTCATTCAAATCATATTTAAGAGTACAAAATAAAATTCATCTGAAGAATCATGATATCACTCATATCAAAGCATATAAAAGTATGACATGCATCATACAGCAGTATAAGTCCATTTGGAAGAATACAAAATTCATTTTTGGGTTAAAACCGAGAAATTTAAGAAAATGAGCCAAACAGGGGTGACCAACAAGGTGGGCTGGTAACGAGTCGTGACTGGCATCACAACTCGTGATTGGCCTCATCCTTTGGCTGGTCACAAGTCGTGACTGGCTTATGGTCACGTCATGACTTGCCCTTTTCTCTTGTTGGTCACGAGTCATGACTGGGAGTAACGTCTCGTGACTGGCTTCTATCTTTTGGCTGGTCACGGGTCGTGACTGGCAGTCACCACCCGTGACTGCCTTCTCTGGCCGGTCTCAAGTCGTGACTGGGAGTTACGCCTCGTGACTGGCTTCCCCTTGGCTGGTCACGAGTTGTGACTGGCAGTCACCACTCGTGACTGGCCACTCTGGCTGGTCACGAGTCGTGACTGGGAGTCACGACTCGTGATTGGCCTCTCTCTTGGCTAGTCACGGAAAAGACACAACCTGGAAACGTGATTTTAACAGTAATGCGATATTCCATTTTCCAAAATTCCAGAACTCAAAAATCAATTCCATATTTGAATCAAAACCATATGAATCTGTTCTTACCTTCCAAAAGACATCTCATACGGCATAAACAAGATAATTGCAACTTAATTCAGAAATTAAAACAACCAAATCAAGCATAAATGCATTCAAACTTCTCAAGAACATAAACCCTAAATTACAGTAAGTTCAAACAATTATCTCAATCAAAATCCCATACCTGAAATTCAAGGCTTCAATCACTTAGCTCCGCTAGTCCCAGCAATCTCCTTGCCCTTGGGATCGCGAGGAGCCACAGCTAAGCAATAACACATCGAGTGAGGAATGCAATAACTTACCAAAGAGGATGCAAAGAGATGATTAATTCCACCAATATAGACTTGAATCCACACCAGAGTTCTTAGAGTGAAGAAAATGAAGAAGAAGAAGAAGAAGATGAGGGGAAGAAGGGAAAATGTGAATCTTCCCTTCCCCTTTCTTTCTTTCTTTTTTCTTTTTCTTTTATTTTCCCTAAGCATGTGTCAATTTCCTATTGGTGAAACTAACCACTCACACCCAACAAGCAAACATTACTCACACACAATGCACTCCCAACTTAAAACACCTTAATATTGTATGCTCAAATGCACACAACCGTAACAGAATTAATTCACACACTAATGTCATACATATAACCATATGTTAATAAAACCCCAAAAAAACATGTATTTTACCGAAATACCCTTATGGTATGCCGAACACATACAAATGCTTGCACACACAGACAGGCTCATTCTACTAGGGGGCAAACGGGGTGTGACAACTCTCCCCTACTAATAAGAATTTCATCCTCGAAATTCTCACCTGAACTGAACAATTGCGAATACTGAGCTCTCATCAACTCTTCTGGTTCCCAAGTCGTTTCCTCGACTCCATGATGATTCCATAACACTTTTACCAAAGGGATCTGCTTACTTCTCAACTGTCTTACCTCTCGGGCTAGAATGGCTCTCGGTTCCTCATCAAAGGAAAAATCTGGCTAAACCTGAATATCCTGAACTGAAAGAACATGCGAAGGATCTGATCTGTACCGCCGAAGCATCGAAATATGGAACACATCGTGCAACTTTGCTAACTCTATCGGTAACGCATATCGATAGGCTACAGGTCCAACCTTACCCAAAATCTCATAAGGACCAATGAAACGAGGACTAAGCTTACCTTTCTTTCCAAACCGAAGCCCTTTCCTCCAAGGTGAAACTTTAAGGAAAACCTTGTCCCCAATCTCAAATTGCACGTCTTTCCTCTTAAAGTTGGCATAAGACTTTTGTCGATCCTTGGCTGCCTTTAAATTCCGCTGCACAACTCTGATCTTTTCTTCGGTATCTCTAACCAACTCTGGCCCAATCACTGATCTCTCGGACAGCTCGGTCCAACAAACCGGAGTCCTACACTGCCGACCATATAAAGCCTCATATGGTGCCATACCGATGCTCGACTGAAAACTGTTATTATAGGCAAACTCCATCAGCGATACATATCGGTCCCAACTACCCGAAAAATCCAAAACACAAGCCCTCATCATATCCTCCAGAATCTGAATGACCCGCTCTGACTGACCATCTGTCTGAGGATGAAACGCTGTATTGAAGTTCAACTTAGTGCCTAAAGCTCTCTGCAACTCTTTCCAAAACTTAGAAGTGAACCGCAGACCCCGATCTCAAACTATGGATAATGGCACACCATGCAACCGAACTATCTCATCCACAAAGATACTAGCCAACCTGTCCATCGAGTAGTCCACTCTAACTGGCAGAAAGTGAGCTGACTTCGTAAGCCGATCCACTATCACCCAAACTGAGTCATGCTTCCTCTGAGTCAAAGGCAAACCAGATACAAAGTCCATGGCGATATCATCCCACTTCCACTTAGGAACGGATAAAGGCGTAAGCAATCTCGAAGGAACCTGATGCTCAGCCTTTACCTGCTAACAAGTTAAGCACTTGGAAACAAAATCCACGATGTCTCTCTTCATTCCGGACCACCAATAAAACTTCTTCATGTCCCGATACATCTTCTCATTGCCAGGATGCATAGTAAAAATTATACTATGCACCTCACTCATGAACTGTCTCCTCAAATCCTCAGGCTCTGGCACACACAAGCGATTTCTGAACATAAGCACCTCATCCTGAACTGAGAACTCTGACTGCTTACCCGATCTGACCTCTTGCATAAACCGCTGAAGCCTCTTATCATCCCTCTGAGCATCCACAATCCTCTATCTCAAGGTAGGCCTCACACGCAACTGAGCAATCAAAGCCCCATCTGAACCAAACCTCCATCTAAACCGTCTCAGGAACAAGGCTGAAACTGACTTCCGACTCAAAGCATCAGCGACTACATTGGCCTTACCAGGATGGTAATCCACAATGCAGTCGTAGTCCTTGAACAACTCAAGCCAACGAGACCGTCTCATGTTCAACTCTTTCTGTGTGAGGAAGTACTTCAAGCTCTTATGGTCCGAAAAGATTCTACACTTTTCCCCATACAGATAATGACGCCAAATCTTCAAAGCAAAGATGACAGCTGCCAACTCTAGATCATGTGTCGGATAGTTCCTCTCATGTGGCTTTAACTGTCGAGAAGCATAAGCCACGACCTTACCTTCTTGCATCAAAACACATCCAAGGCCAACACCCGACGCATCAATATAAATGACAAACTCTTTACCCGAGATGGGTTGAGTAAGAATAGGAGCCTCAACTAGCAACTGCTTCAACTGATCAAAACAGGCCTGGCATCTATCTGACCACTCAAATTTGACCCCTTTCCTCAACAATCTAGTCATCGGAGCGGCAATCACAGAAAATCCCTTAACAAACCGACAGTAGTAACCTGCCAAACCAAGGAAACTGCTCACTTCCTGAACATTCCTAGGCGCTTTCCAATCAACTATCGCCTCAATCTTGGCTGGATCAACCTGAATACCCCTAGCTGAAACAATGTGACCCAAAAATGACACTTCCTGAAGCAAAAAATCACACTTGCTAAGCTTGGCAAACAACTGATGCTCTCTCAACATCTGCAAAACCAATCGGAGATGCTCCTCATGCTCACTCTCATCCTTGGAATACACCAAGATGTCATCAATGAACACTACTATAAATCGATCTTGATATGGCCTAAACACACGGTTCATCAAATCCATAAAAGCCTCTGGAGCATTGGTCAAACCAAACGGCATCACAAGAAACTCATAGTGGCCATACCTAGTCTGAAATGCAGTCTTAACCACATCTGTGTCCTGAACTCAAAGCTGATAATACCCTGATCGAAGATCTATCTTGGACAAAATAGCTGCACCTCGAAGCTGATCAAACAAATCTTCAATCCTAGGCAACGGATACCTATTCTTCACTGTGACCTTATTGATCTGCCTGTAGTCGATACACATCCGCAAAGATCCCTCTTTCTTCTTGACAAACAAAACTGGAGCTTCCCAAGGAGATATGCTAGGTCGAATAAACCCCTTATCCAATAGCTCCTGTAGTTGAGTCTTAAGTTCCCTCAACTCTACAGGAGCCATCCGATAAGGTGCTTTCGATATAGGTGTGGTACCCGGCATAATCTTAATGGACAACTCGACCTCTCTCTCAGCAGGCAAACCAGGCAACTCGCTCGGGAACACATCACTAAACTCCCGCACAACAGGGATGTCCTCAATCTGAACCAGATCTCTCTTCGAATCCAACACAACTGCTAGAAAAGCCTCACAACCTTTCCTGATAAACCTCTTAGCTTGCATCGCAGAAATCACATTATTCAAAGAACTAGCACCCAAACCTTTCATCAACACAGGAGACTGACCTCTATCCCGAAGCACAACTGTCTTTCTATGGCAATCAACTACAGCCCGATGTTTACCCAACCAGTCCATACCCAGAATCAGATCAAACTCTCTGAAAGGCAACTCAATCAAATCCGCTAGAAGCACAACTCCCTCAACCATAAGGGGACAACTACTAAAGACTCTACTCACACTGACACTATGCCCTAATGGATTGGTCACACAAATCTCATAATCTAACTGATCAACCACATGCAACTTATCAACAATTTTATCTATGCATAAGTATGAGTGTGTGGAACCAGGGTCAATTAGAGCATACAATTCAGTGTCATGGAGTAGGAACTTACCAGCAATAACATTAGGCGCATGCTGCTCCTCTCTGGCTCTCACAGCATATGCTCTAGCTGCAACAGACAACTCACGATCCACTGTCTCTGATGCAGCACCCTCTCTAGGTCGACCACCTTGACCTCTACCACGGCCTCTACCACGGGTAGCCTGTGAAGCATTCGAACCGACCCTGCTGGCCTCTCTCTGGGAACCTGAATCCTCATGCAATCTCGGACAGCTAGCCAAAAGATGCTCAGTGCTCCCACACCTGAAGCGCGCACCGGAGAGCCACCTACACTCACCCCGATGAGTCTTACTGCAATAAGGACAAATTGATGCAGTCTCAGATCTACCACCTCTACCAGAACCTGACACAACTGCAGAACCCTGTCTCCTACCTCTGGAAGCCGGGCCAGATGATGACTCATCCTGTGGGTTCCTCGATCTCTTACCCAAGGATGAAGAAGATCCTCCATAAGAAGGGTTCCTCCTCTGAGCCCTCTCTCTCATCACAGTCTCTGATCTCTCAGCCCTTACAGCAGCTTCCACTATCTAATAATAACTCACCCGAGGCAAGCACATCAAAGAAATCAAAGCAATCTTCAAAGACTCATTCAACCCCGCTTCAAAATGCTTGCATCTGAAATCATCTGTCATAACCCCACGCGGAGCATAGCGAGACAACCGATTGAACTCTTTCTCATAATCTGAAACTGACATGGTCCTCTGCCTCAAACTCAAAAACTGTGCCCATCTAGCATCTCTTTAAGTCTAAGTAATATACTTCTTCGTGAACTCACCCTCAAAGAACTCCCAAGTAATCGGATCTGGTAGCTGAGGATGCCTGCAAACCAATTCCCACCATTCAAAAGCGGACCCTTGCAGCAAAACTATTGCACACTCTGCCTGATGGTCGGGAGGACACCGAATCTCTCTCAGAGAACGCTTCACTTTATCTAACCATTTCTCAGCCATCTCTGACTCATCCAATCCTGTGCCATAGAAATCTTCAACACCTGCCCTTCTCAAATTCTCCATAGGGGCTCTAGGAGCAGTCACTCTCTCCAAAACCCTAGCCATGTCCTGATGCACTCTAAACATAGCCTCAAAAGGCATGGTTGCGGCCTCGGGCTGGACCCTAGCATGCTGAGCCGACACAGAAATTGATGGATCTACTGCTTGAGGGTTCACACTCTCAGCGGACTCCTCAAGTGATCCACGAGCAGAATTAGAAGCCATCTAAACAAATAAGAAACAACCGCATCAGCCAACACAGATCTAGACACATACACATCTAAGCAAATTAACACAACAACACCCAGAAACGCCTAAACCGGAGCTCTGATACCAAAAACTGTGATACCCCTACCCATACGTAGGCGATCCCGTCCGATAAGGAGTGAGATGCCGTATGAGTCAAGGTGCCACCAAACAGATACAAAGCAAAACATACATTCATACATAGCATACATACAGAAATACGGGATAATTAAAAACTTTAAAGGAAAATAACACCATAGCTGATCATGCATTAATATAATAAACCATTACAATAAAGTTCTGATCAACTAGTTGAAACAAAAGATATTACATAACCAAAATATAAATACAACAGTGGAAGCTATAACAAAACTGATACAGGAGAGTTCTATACAAAAAGAATCATTACAGATTACAAAAACTGAGCTCTACACTAAAACCTTCTATGTTGGCTTAACGACGGCGACTCTCTGAAAGCAAAGCTCCTTCCGCACCTGCACGGGTAAAAACACTGTGCTAAGCGATAAACGCTTAGTGGGGAAACACACATAAAATATATGGACGGCCATTCACAATGGTCGTCAAGGTATAACACATACACAATGGCAAAATGCAATAATTTATAACATATTCCATATAAGCATGCTCACAACTTAAAAGCCAAACGTTCTGCATCTCAAATTCATTTTCATGCCAAATAATCCAACATCCATCTCATCATTATACCCATTCAGATATCACAATTATATAGCCAATTCAGAACAGAGCAATTCAATCGAACACCTGCTGAGTTGAGGTAGTGGATAACGAGTGTATTGAAGGTACCTTACGTGTACGAATCGAATACTGAGGGTACCTCACAGGTACAAATCAAAAGTCATTTCATTTTTATCAAAACACAATATTTTTATCGAGGGGATCTTAAACAAGATCCTAGTACTGAAGGGTTCGCGAGGAACCAAACGGGGGACCTGATCGGGGTCCAATCTAAACTGAGGGCTGCAGCTAAAAGACTCTATCAGGCATGCCTAACTATCCACTTACTTGACTCTAGCAGGTTATGCGTCATTCAAATCATATTTAAGAGTACAAAATAAAATTCATCTGAATAATCATGATATCACTCATATCAAAGCATATAAAAGTATGACATGCATCATACAGCAGTATAAGTCCATTCGAAAGAATGCAAAATTCATTTTTGGGTTAAAATCGAAAAATTTCAGAAAATGGGCCAAACAGGGGTGACCAACAAGGTGGGCTGGTCACGAGTCGTGACTGGCATCACAACTCGTGACTGGCCTCATCCTTTGGCTGGTCACGAGTCGTGACTGGGAGTCACGCCTCGTGACTGGCTTCTGGTCACATCGTGACTTGCCCTTTTCTCTTGCTGGTCACGAGTCGTGACTGGGAGTCACGTCTCGTGACAGGCTTCTATCTTTTGGCTTGTCACGGGTCGTGACTGGCAGTCACCACCCGTGACTTCCTTCTCTGGCCGGTCACGAGTCGTGACTGGGAGTCATACCTCGTGACTGGCTTCCCCTTGGCTGGTCACGAGTTGTGACTGGCAGTCACCACTCGTGACTGGCCTCTCTGGCTGGTCACGAGTCGTGACTGGCCTCTCTCTTGGCTAGTCACGGAACAAACACAACCTGGAAACGGGATTTTCAACAGTAACGCGATATTCCATTTTCCAGAATTCCAGAACTCAAAAATCAATCCCATATTTGAATCAAAACCATATGAATCTATTCTTACCTTCCAGAAGACATCTCATACGGCATAAACAAGATAATTGCAACTTAATTCGGAAATTAAAACAACCAAATCAAGCATAAATGCATTCAAACTTCTCAAGAACATAAACCCTAAATTACAGTAAGTTCAAACAATTATCTCAATCAAAATCCCAGACCTGAAATTCAAGGCTTCAATCACTTAGCTCCGCTAGTCCAAGTAATCTCCTTGCCCTTGGGATCGCGAGGAGCCACAGCTAAGCAACAACACATCGAAGAACAACAAAAATAAAAACCCTAAGTTAAATCTAAACCCAAAGAAGAAGAAGAAGATGAAAACAAATGGAAAACAGAGTGAGGAATGCAATAACTTACCAAAGAGGATGCAAAGAGATGATTAATTCCACCAATATAGACTTGAATCCACACCAGAGTTCTTAGAGTGAAGAAAATGAAGAAGAAGAAGAAGAAGAAGATGATGAGGGGAAGAAGGGAAAACGTGAATCTGCCCTTCCCCTTTCTTTCTTTCCTTTTTCTTTTTCTTTTCTTTGCCCTAAGCATGTGTCAATTTCCTATTGGTGAAACTAACCACTCACACCGAACAAGCAAACATTACTCACACACAATGCACTCCCATCTTAAAACACCTTAATATGGTATGCTCAAATGCACACAACCATAACCCAATTAATTCACACACTAATCTCATACATATAACCATATGATAATAAAACCCCCAAAAACATGTATTTTACCGAAATACCCTTATGATATGCCGAACACATACAAATGCTTGCACACACAGACGGGCTCATTCTACTAGGGGGCAAACGGGGTGTGATAGGGGTTGTATTTAGTCCCTAGTTTTGTTGTAATTTATTGGGTTTTCTTTTATCTTATTTTAATCTTGTTCTTATTTATCGCTTTCGTTATATGATCAACTTGCGCTTTAATTTATTGCATTTAAGTGATTGAGAAAACGGAATCAAATTTTATCTTTAAAACTTAGTCATAACTTTAATCAAGGTATGAATAAATGCGAAGTCCCAAACCATCTCTGGTCTTAGGCTCAACAAGGTTAGAGGACCATCTCAATATCTTATTAGGGTGGGGTCTCCAAAATATCTCTTGTTGCCCAAAATAGGCCCAATTTGCGTAGTCCTAGGCTCTAAAAGGTTAGGGGACCATCTCAATGTCTTAATGGGGTGGGGTCTCCAAAATATCTTTAACTTGCCAAAAATGGACGTATATGCGTCGTCTTAGGCTCTATGAGGTTAGAGTATCATCCCATTATCCTATTGGGGTGGGGACTCGAAAATATCTCTTGCTTGTCAAAAATAGACACAGATGCGCTGTCTTAGGCTCAGTGAGGCTAGACGTCCTTTCCCATTGTTCTATTGGGTGGCAACTCCAAGAAACTTCCATTGTTCTATTGGGTGGCAACCCACAAACATGCATTTTTACCCAAAATGCCCTTATCACATGGCAAAACACACACAATGCATGCACACACAGATGTATCATTCTACTAAGGGGCAAACGAGGTGTGACAGTATAACTATACCACAAGAAATGTAAAAACTAGGTATAGCGTGATATTCAAAGTTTCTATTCTAATTCCCATCCTAATGTCCACCCTTGTTCTCTAATTTCTTTTGATTTTCTATTTTTTTATTTTCTTTTCTTTTTCTTTGTCTTTTTTTTTTTAACTTCTTCTTAGTGGGTGCATTTTATGCTCCATCCCACTTATTTCATTTTTTTCATGTTTTTTTATATATAAACTAGATTTTTCTAATAATGGACTTTTGATATAAAAATAAGGGAATTTACTTATACATCACTATAATCATGCTTATAATAACAACTGTATCCTATGGTATACTTATAACAACCCAAAATAGGCCTAGTCTGAATTGGCACGCTAAGTTGGGATTTCAAGGATAAGTCGATAATTTGTGCATGTGGAAATTTAAGTATTGAGGATCCAATTGAAAAGATAATTTAAGTTGATAAGGAAATAATGTTCTTTAGTGAGTGAAGTGTAATTGGCAAGGGTTTAATTGGAGTTTGCCAAGGACCAAGTGTGATATAAGAAAAGATATTTTGATTTGGGACCAATGGGAGTTTGCCATGTGGTTTTGTGGGTGTGTGTAATTAATGGGGAAAGAAGAAAAAGGAAAAAGAAAAAGGGAGAGAAGAGCAGATCATGTTCATGCTCTCTCTTCACCTCCTCTTCCTACTTTCTCATCTTCTTTCTTTTCCCATTTCTTGCTCTTCATCCCCTGGTTGTGTGTGTGAGCTGGAGTTGATTTGTAACACCCCCTACCCATACATAGGCGATCCCATCCGATATGGAGTAAGATGCCATTTGAGTCAATGTACCACCACGCATATACAATACAAATCATACATTTATTCATAACATACATACATAAATACGAGGTAATTAAAACTTTGCAAACCAATAGTAGCAACAACTGATCATACATTAATATAACAAAAATCATTACAATAATGTTCTAATCAAACTTGCTCACACAAGAGATAATTACATATCCAACATATACAAATGCGGAAGCTACTACAAAAATTGATACAAGAGAGTTCTATACAAAAGAATCATCATCAATTACAAAAGCTAAGCCCTACACTAAACCTTCCTGTCTTAGCTTGACTGGCGGCGACTCTCCCAGCAAAACACCTTCCGCACTTGCACGGGCAAAAATACCGTGCTAAGCGATAAACGCTTAGTGGGAAAAAAACACATCAAAAGAGTGGACGACCATTCATAATGGTCATCAAAGCATAGTACATACGATATGACAAATGCGGATAATCATGTCAGATATATAATCATGCTTGTATAATAAAGAAATACATTCAGAAGCTCATATCCTCATTCATATGCATATAAACTGATTTCTCATACTTATCATTAAGCTCATTCGAATATCATATTCTTGCAGTCATATCAACAAAATTTAGAACAGACACCTGCTGACTCAAAATAGTGGATAATGAGTATACGCATAGCATACCTTACGGGTACGAATCAGATGCATAGCGTACCTTACGAGCACGAATTGAAAATCATTTTATCTTATTGCATTCAAAACATTTGTACAAAGGGGACCTTAAAATAGATCTAAAACGCATAAGGCGTTCGCGAGGAACAAGATGGGGACTTGATCGGGGTCCAAACGGAACAAAGGGCTGCAGCTAAGAGACTCTATTAGTCATGCCTATCTATCGACTAGACTGACTCTCGCAGGCCATGCGTAATACAATTCATGTTCCAAATCGTAGCATATCACTTATCATGAAAGATTCACCATATTTCACATATAAGTAAGCATCTTATATCGCATACATGGGAAAAACTCATGAAGAAACCATTTGAAATTCAGAAGAGAAGGCAAAATAAGAAAAACAGTGCAGGAAAAAGGCACTGTTGCGGTCATGATAACGTCTCGCGACAGAGGCGGTCGTCCCCCGGGGTGCGACCCTAACACCCGTCGCGATCTCGTGAGGGAGCAAGGACACTTCGCTGTCGTGCTCGCGACAGTGAGCGGCCAGCTCAGAACTGATCGCCCAATAGATAGACAGCCGAGCTCTCTATCGTGCTCATGACAGGTGTCGCGCTTGCTACAGAAGCTCCGCTGCACAGCTCGGTGGAGAGCTCAAACGAGTACGAGGGCTGCTTTCTCCGAGCTCTGTCGCGATCTCGTGACAAAGTCATGAATTCCAGCCCTTTCACGAGAAATTTGCAGAAAATCCAACTTCACAACACCCAAATTCAAACCAAGCATCAAAACATTAACTTACCTCATCTCCAGCCACCCACACATCATTAAAAACATAAAATACAACATCTATACCAAGAATTCCAATTAAATCATGCCAATAACAACATCAATTTGCACACATCGAAATATCAGCACTGTTCATCATTATCTCCCTCAAGAACACAATTAATGAAGAACACAATTAAGTTCATTAAACCACATTCAAGCCCTTTTAACACATCTAAATCAAAACCCATAACATTTAAACTACAATACACATCAAAATCACCATATTTTTCTAGAAATTTCATCAAAGGGGCAACAACCACAAAATTGCAAAAATCACAAAATTCCCAAACCTTAATCTCCTTAGCTCCTAGCTAATGAGCACCACTTCCTGATGCCTTCTCCTTGCCTTTAGGCTCACGAGGAGGCTCAACTAACAACAACCCAACAATAAAACACAAAATACAAACCCTAGATTAAATCTAAACCCAGAAAATATAAAGAAGAAGAAGAAGAACGCAATGGAAATGCAAAAAACTCACCAATTACTTCTAAAAATTATCAAAATCCACCAAATCCAACCAACAAGGAACTAGCCAAAGAAAGGAAGAAGAAGAGGGAGTAGAAGGGAAAGCAAAAGAGAGAAGCGAAAGGGAGAACGGGAATGAAGAACAGATTTTCTGTTCTTGTAACACCCCAAAACCGCCTTAGTAGTCTGAGCCTGACTGAATCTGATTGTGCCTGTCTGTATCTATGTGTGTGTGTACTTGTGTGCATTTGATGTTGCATGCATGTTAATTTACTTAAGTGTGTGGGTTTATGTGAGGAGAGGGGTTTTTTAATGTGTGTGGATAGGATAGGGAAGTAGGATGTGAATAAGTGATGTTATTTGTGTGTGAGTGAGAGTATGGGAGTAGGGTATGCTTGTGGGATCGTTTCCTATGAGAGAGTGACATATGGCAAGTGGATAGGGTTAAATTTAGTGGGTGATGAGAGAGGGGACAGTTGTAAACCACTTTAGTTCTTCTTCCTTTTTCCCGTTGCCTTCCTCTCCCTCAAAACATTTTTATTCTCTTTTCCTTTTTCTCCATCTTTCCATCTCCTTCCTTGCATATTTCTGCTCTTCTCTTCTTCCTTGGGTGATTGTTTAGCTGGATTGTGTCTCATAAGTTCAAAGGGTGAGTTTAAGTTAGTAATATCTTAGATTCTTCTTTTTTCTCCTCTCTAGGTTTGATTTTCATTTATGTGTTAATTGTTAGAATTAAATCAAGTTGTGCTTGATTTAGGGTTCAGAGGAGCTTCCTAGAACATCTAAGAGGAAAGAGAAAGCGAGTGGAAGCGGAGCTCAAGATTAGTAGCGAAGGAAATCAGGTTTGGGAACGTTTGTGTACTTTGGGTATTTTGTGTATTTTGGTGAATTATGATTATTGATGAAATGAATTGGGTGTTTTGGCTCCTATGAGTTATGGGTATTGTTTAATTTGAGTTAAGATGCTTGGGTTGTGAAGAATGAAGTTAAATGTAGAAATTTTATATGTTTCTTAACCAAAAATTGCTAGTTAAGAACTTTATGATTTTTTTTGTTGAGTTTTGCTTGTTTTGATGACATTAATGAGTTTAAGGGACATTTTTTGAGTTGTATTTAATAGTTTGATTGGATGATTTTACTTAGAATTGAGTTTTGGAATCAAATGAGTGAGTGGGTGAAATTGGAGAGTGAAATTCTGCAATTTTGGCGTTGGGAGTGAAAATCCCGACTCTGTCGTGAGACAGAGCTCGATGATTTCCGTTCCACCGCGCGCGCCGAGCTGTGAGCAGCCGGGCGTGCATAGCAGGAACTCACTGTCATGACCGCAACGATATTGCGATCACGACAAAGAGCTTCGCATATGGCCAAGCTTCTGTCGCGAGCACGCGCCTCGTCGCGAGCCCGTGACAGCTCTTGCGGGTACTCACTATCGCGAGCGCGATGCTCATCACGAGCGCGACAGTGAGATCGGTTTTGTCTCCACGCGAGCACGAGGTTTGCCGTGAGCGCGACAGGAGGCTAACCCACAAAATATGCATATATACCAAATACCCCTATGATATGCCAAAACCATGCAAATGCACACACATACATATTGCTCGTTCGACTAGGGGGCAAATGTGGTGTCACAACTCTCCCCTACTAAAAAGAATTTCGTCCTCGAAATTCTCACCTGAACTAAACAACTGTGGGTACTGAGCTCTCATCGACTCCTCTGGTTCCCATGTCGCCTCCTCAACCCCATGGTGTTTCCACAAAACCTTTACCAAAGGAATCTGCTTACTTCTTAACTGCCTCACTTCCCGAGCTAGGATAGCTTTTGGTTCCTCATCATAGGAGAAATCAGACTGCACTTGAACCTCTTGAGCTGACAAAACATGAGAAGGATCCGACCTATACCGACGAAGCATAGAAACGTGAAACACATCATGCAACTTGGACAACTCTATCGGTAAAGCCAGTCTATAGGCCACCGGACCAACTCTTGCCAACACCTCATACAGACCAATGAAGCGAGGACTAAGCTTTCCTTTCTTTCCAAACCTAAGCACTTTTCTCCGAGGAGAAACTTTCAGGAAAACCTTATCTCCGACTTCAAACTGCACTTCCTTTCTCTTTAAGTTGGCATAAGATCTCTGTCGATCCTTGGCCGCCTTCAAATTCTGCTGCACAACTCTGATCTTCTCCTCTGTATCTCTAACCAGATCTGGCCCAATCACTGACCTCTCGGACAACTCTGTCCAACAAACTGGAGTCCTACACTGACGTCCATACAGAGCCTCATATGGTGCCATACCGATACTGGACTGATAGCTATTGTTGTAGGCAAATTCCATAAGCGATATATACTTGTCCCAACTACCCAGAAAGTCCAAAACACAAGCCCTTAACATGTCCTCTAAGATCTGAATCAGTCGCTCGAACTGACCGTCTGTCTGAGGATTAAATGCCGTGCTGAAGTTCAACTTGGTACCCAAAGCTCGCTGCAACTCTTTCCAAAACTTAGATGTGAACCTTGGGTCCCGGTCTGAAACTATGGACAAAGGCACTCCATGCAACCGAACTATCTCATCCACAAAGATACTGGCCAATCTATCCATCTGGTAATCCATCCAGATCGGCAAGAAGTGAGTGGACTTTATGAGTCGATCCACAATAACCCAAACAGAATCATGCTTTTTCTGAGTCAAGGGCAACCCAGAAACAAAATCCATGGTAATATCATCCCACTTCCACTCGGGAACGGACAAAGGCGTGAGCAATCCAAAAGGAACTTGGTGGTCAGCCTTTACCTGCTGACATGTCAAGCACTTGGATACAAAGTCTACTATGTCCCTATTCATACAAGACCACCAATAAAATTGTTTCATATCCTAATACATCTTCCCACTGCCAGGATGCATGGTGAAAACTGTACTGTGTGCCTCACTCAAAAGCTGTTTCCTCGATTCCTCATCATCCGGAACACACAAACGGTTCCCATAAAAAAGCGCTCCATCAAGAACCGAGAGCTCTGACTGCTTGCCCAAACTAACCTCTTGCACAATCCGCTGAAGCCTCTCATCAACCTTCTGAGCATCAACTATCCGCTGTCTCAAGGTAGGCTTGACTCTCAACTGAGCTATCAAAGCCCCATAAAAACCAAACCTCCATCTGAACCGTCTCAAAAATAAGGCAGAAACTGACTGCCCACTCAAAGCATCTGCGACTACATTGGCCTTACCCGGATGGTACTCCACAATGCAATCGTAATCTTTAAACAACTCAAGCCATCGATGCCATCTCATATTCAGTTCCTTCTGAGTCAGGAAATACTTCAAAGTCTTGTGGTCCGTAAAGATCCTGCATTTCTCCCCATAGAGATAATGGCGCAAAATCTTCAGAGCAAAGACGACCGCTGCTAATTCAAGATCATGCGTCGGATAGTTCCTCTCGTGTGGCTTTAATTGTCGAGAAGCATAAGCCAAAACCCTACCTTCCTGCATCAGAACACATCCCAGACCAACACCTGAAGCATCACTATACATAACAAACTCCTTACCCGAGATGGGTTGAGTAAGTATAGGAGCATCGACCAACAACTGGTTCAACCTCTCAAAGCAAGCTTGACATTTATCCGACCACTCGAACTTAACTCCTTTCCTCAACAACCTAGTCATCGGAGCGGCAATCACAGAGAAACTTTTAACAAACCGATGGTAGTAACCCGCCAGTCCAAGGAAACTCCTCAGTTCCTGAACATTCCTAGGCACTTTCCAATCGACTATCACCTCAATCTTAGCTGGATCTACTTGGATACCCTTGGGTGAAACTATGTGGCACAAAAATGACACTTCCCGAAGCTAAAAATCACACTTACTCAACTTTACAAACAACCGATATTCCCTCAACACTTGCAAAACCAATCGAAGATGTTCCTCATGCTCGGTCTCATCCTTGGAATGCACCAAGATGTCATCTATAAACACTACTACAAATTGGTCCAAGTATGGCCTAAACACTCTGTTCATCAAATCCATGAATACCGCTGGAACATTGGTCAAACTAAACGGCATAAAAAGGAATTCATAGTGGCCATACCGAGTCCGAAATGCAGTCTTAACCGCATCCTCATCCTTAACCCGAAGCTGATAATACCCAAACCGAAGATCTATCTTCGAAAAGACTCCTGCACCTCGAAGCTGATCAAACAAATCTTCTACTCTAGGCAACGGATACTTGTTCTTCACTGTGATCTTGTTAATCTGTCAATAATTGATACACATCCTCAAAGACCCGTCCTTCTTCTTGACAAACAGGACTGGAGCTCCCCATGGAGATATGCTGGGTCGAATAAACCCCTTGTCCAAGAGCTCTTGCAGTTGAGTTTTTAATTCTCTCAACTCTACAGGAGCCATCCGATAAGGTGCCTTCGATATAGGTGTGGTACCTGGCATGATCTCTATGGCTAGCTCAACTTCCCTCTCTTGAGGCAAACCCGACAAATCACTATGAAAACATCACTAAACTCCTGAACAACAGGGATTTCCTCAATCCTCACTTGATCCCTCTTGGAATCCAAAACCACAGCTAGGAAAGCCTCACAACCTTTTCTCAAAAACCTCTTAGCTTGAATTGTAGAAATCACATTGTTCACATAACTTGCACCCAAACCTCTTACAAACACTGGAGCTCGGTTTACTATCTCGAAGCACAAAGGTCTTCATATGATAATCAACCACAGCTTGATCCGCAGGGAACTCTATCAAATCCGTAGGGAACTCAATGCCCTCAATCATCAAAGGACAACTCCTAAAAACTATACTCACCCTGACACTATGCCCTAATGGATTGGTCACACATTTCTCATAGTCTAACTGATCTACCACATGCAACTTATCAAAAATCTTATGCGTGCACAAATATGAATGTGCAGAACTAGGATCTATTAGAGCATATAATTCAGTGTCATGGAGTAGGAACTTACCAGCAATCACATAAGGGGCATCCTGCTCCTCTCTGGCTCTAACTGCATATGCTCTAACTGCAACAGGTGGAGGACGCTCAACAGTCTCAGAAATAGCTCCATCTCTAGGTTGACCGCCTCGACCTCGACCTCTACCTCTACCTCTACCTCTAGCAGCCAGAGAAACATTCGATCCAACTCTGCTAGCTCCTCCCTGTCGGCCTGAATCCTCATTCAGCTGGGGACAACTAGCCAAACGGTGCTCGGTGCTCCCACACTTAAAGCACCCACCAGTGAGCCACCTACACTCACCCCGGTGAGCCTTGTTGTAAAGTGCACAAACAGGTATAGCATCAGATCTACCACCTCTACCAGAACCAGATACTGCTGTTGAACCTTACCTTCTACCTCTAGTAGCCGAACCAGCTAATGGCTCATCTTGCGGGTTCTTAGATCTCTTACCCGAAGATGAGGAAAAACCACCCTGTGCAGAATTCCTTCGTTGAGGTCTCTCCCTAAGCAATGATTCCATCTTCTCCGCCCTCATGGCAACCTCTGCAATCTGATAATAACTTACCCCTGGCGTACACATCGAAGAAATCAAAGCAATCTTCAAAGATTCGTTCAACCCGGCTTCAAAATGCTTTCATCTGAAATCATCTGTCATAACACCTCGTGGAGCATAACGGGACAACCGATTAAATTCCTTCTCATAATCCAAAACCGACAAAGCCCTCTGCTTCAGACTCAGAAACTGTGCCCATCTTGCTTCCCTATAAGCCTGAGTCACATACTTCTTTGTGAACTCCTCCCCAAAGAATTCCCATGTAACCGGATCAGGCATCTGAGGTTGCCTACATACCAACTCGCCCCATTCGTAAGCCGACCCTTGAAGCAATGCCACAGCACATTCAGCTTGCTGATCGGGAGGACACCTGACTTCCTTTAAAGCTCTCTTTACTTTCTCAAGCCACTTTTCAGCTAGCTCTGACTCATCTAGCCCGGTCCCATAAAAATCCTCAACACCATCTCTTCTTAAACTCTCTATGGGAGCTTTAGGGGCAGTCACCCTTTCCAAAACTCGAGCCATGTCCTGATGCAATCTGAACATAGCCTCAAAAGGCATGGCAGCGGGCTCAGGCTGGACCCTAGTACGTTGAGCCGACACAAAAATAGAAACAGACGGATCTACAGCTGGAGGATTCACACTTTTAGCGGATTCCTCAAGCGGATCTACAGCCGCATCAGCCAACACAACCCTAGACATAGATGTATCCACACATAGCATCACATAAATAATCACCCAGAAATGCCTAAACCTAGGCTCTGATACCACAACTTGTAACACCCCTTACCCGTACTTGGGCGATCCCATCCCATGAGGAGTAAGATGCCGTACGAGTTAGGGTGCAAACGCACAAAGCATATATATATAAATTCAATCAAAGATAAACATACATAAATACGGGGCAATTAAACACTATTGCGAAGCATAAGAACTAAGGCTGATTATGCATTAATATAATGGAAGCATTACATTACTGTTAGATCAACCAAGAGATACAACAGATAATTATAAATCCCAAAATACATGTACAAAAGCGGAAGCTATTACAAAACTGATGTAAGAGAGTTCTATACAAAAAGAATCCTCCAAATACAAAAATAAAGCCCTACACTAAGACCCTACTGTGTTGGCTTCGATGGCTGCGACTCTCCCAAAGCAAACTCCTTCCACACCTGCACGGGTAACACACCGTGCTAAGCGATAACGATTAGTAGGGAAACACACATATAGCATAAGGACAACCATTCACAATAGTGGTCAAGGCAAACACATACAGATGGCATAATCAAAAATACGCATTAAATAAGAGTATGAACATATGAACATGTAAAAATATAGAGTCATACCTTCGATAAAGTGCAACTGCCTTCATAACATCTCATTAATAAACATATTCGGATAATACATTCTCATAAATATCAAAGCAAATCAAACAATAAGCACCTGCCGACTCAAGGTAGCGGATAACGAGTGAACAGACTGTACTTTACGGGTACGAGCCCATTACAGACAGTACCTTACGGGTACGAATCGAGAAACCAATTTTACTTTTAACTTTCACAAAACATTTTCAAAAGGGACCTTAGACAACATCCATACACATTAATGGGTTTGCGAGGAACCAAACGGGACCTGATCGGGGTCAATACTGAACAGAGGCTGCAGCTATAAGACTCTATTAGGCATGCCTAACTATCCACTAGACTGACTCTTGCAGGCTAAAATTATACAGTTAACATTCGCATTTCAATTATAACAAGTGAAGGATTCATATACTTTAAATAGATCAGTATCTGCACAATTATGGCTCATATCAAGTGATACTGAATGTTAAAATCATTAGTATAACATCTCTAAAACATGTGACGAAAACAGGATTCTTTTGCAAAAATAGGGTAGGTCACGGTGGTAATCAAATTGGTTGCCACCATGACATACCAAGGATTTCGGCAAAATGCAAGTAGTGGTAACCCATCTGGTTGTCACCGTGACATACCCAGACCTCAAAACAGAATGCATCTCTGGGGTACCACACGGTGGTAACTAAATAGGTTGCCACCGTGACATACCCACAGCCCAAACAGAATCTAAAGTCTTAACACCTCACGGTGGTAACTAAATAGGTTGCCACCATGACATATTCAAACTCACGGCAAAATGCATCTGGTTCATGCCTCACGGTGGTAACCAAACTGGTTGCCACCGTGACCCATGCCCAGATGCGATTCCTAAGAGCAATTTCCAGGTCATTCAAGCCAAAAATCCCAAACTCTCACCTCAAACCACATATCCACACTCTAATAATAATAATAAACCAAATCAACATCATTGAATCATGCCATTAACAAATCCTACTCATGAATTCAATGAACAATATCAATTTACATAATCCATTTAATCACTATTCAAACCACAATTCCATCAAACTCACATTGGTTCCCAAAACACACAATCATGGTTTAATAGACAAAGAGAACCAAAACCCATAACATAATAACTAGTAAAAACATCAAGAACATCACAATTTCAAGAATTTCATTCAATTAAACATGCCAACTATTCAAATAGCACAAATTCCCAAACCTTGCAATCCTTAGCTCCAAATCAATGAGCTCCACTAGTCCCAACCTTCTCTTTACCCTTTGGCTCACGAGGAGGCTCAGCTAAACAACAAACCACAAAAATACACAAACTCAAAACCCTAATTTAAAACCTCAACGTAGAAAATAGGAAGAGGAGAAGAAGAACTTGAACAAAAGCAAAACTAAGAGTATAAAGCTAACTAATCAAACATGAGGAGCAATTAATTCCCACCACACCAACTTGAATCCAAGCAAATCACTTAGAGAAGAGCAAAGAGGAAAAAGAAGAGGGAAGGAGAAGGGAGCACGGGAAAATGGGGTTTCGAATCTGAATTTCCTCTTTTCCTCTTTCTCTTTCCTTTCTTTTCTCCCCCTTTACACTTGTTAACATCTTAGTGGAGGGCATTAATCACTCACACACTAGAAGCACATGTCACACACACACAATGAAACACTCCAATAATGCACCCTACACATGTATCAGCAACACACACAATGCAATCTCATCTAATACTCACACATAATAATATGCTCACATGCATGTGATCCTAACTCCACTTATGGACACCTTATTTCTATATGCACCACCACACAGTAACAAACCCACAAAATATGCATATATACCAAATACCCCTATGATATGCTAAAACCATGCAAATGCACACACATATATATTGCTCGTTCGACTAGGGGGCAAACGGGGTGTGACAGCTATACATTTGATCTTGTGCATAAGTTCCAGCTAATGTATGTGCATCTTGTACCATAGCTGCATGTTGTATAATTAGTAATTATGTTATGATATGTCTTTGATGACTTGGATATGCTACACATGATATCTCGCGAATTGCCTCGGTAAGTATTTTTGTATGTGTACGCACCTATATTTGCATGAGCTATTGAATTTTTGTAATGTGTTATGGTTCCTTTTTAACCTTGTGTATCGGTTTGCGGTTAGTGTTTCGATATTATTATTATCATATTATCTCTGCTTGTTTAAATATCATAGTGTTTGCGTATTTTGTCTCCTCTGATTCTGATATTTTAGTGAATCTGGTTTATGCATGCAGTTTATATGTATTGTGCATGATTATAGTCATATATTGCATAGTGTCCTTTTGTTTTAATTCCTGCCCACTAAGCGTTATCGCTTAGCACGGGTTCTTTTCCCGTGTAGGTGGCGAGTTTTTATTTTCGTTCGGGTCACGCATCTACAGGGTCGGTCACGTAGGAGTTTCAAGTGTTTTTTTTATATTTTTATTTTCAGCTACTCTATTTTGAATTATATATTTCTATATCTGTTTGTATATGTATTTATATGTAAGATTGGAGGCTAGTATTTGGTGATGTAATTATTTTGTTGCCAGTTATGATCAGGCTATTCTCGTACTGAATATTGTTATATTAATTCATGATAATGATGTTTCTTAAAAGTTTTTATTTTCGCTGAATTTTATTGTATGTATGGTTATTTATGAGTGTACGCATTGTATCCATGTGGTTACACCCTGACTCATAAGGCATCTCACTCCGATTCAGATTGGATCGCCTACATATGGGTATAGGGTGCTACAGTTGTGGTATCTGAGCATCGGTTTGGCGATTTTGGTTGGCTTTGTTTATCTGAGTGTCGAGTCCCTGCATGCGACTCGATTTTGTGTCGTGGCCTAATGCAGATGTGTCTTGTGTCGAGTCTAGATGGAGTTTGATCCGAGTGAGAATGTGGACTAGACAATGGATAGTGTGAACCCTGTTAGAGCTGTCAGTTGAAGATTTCTATCCTATTTTTGATTATAGGATATTAGTGCAAGGGTTGATTCGAATTTTTGATAGACTGACTGCTCCTCGTGTTTCTCAAGATTTTGTTCGAAATGTACCCTAGAAGAGAAAAGTATCGGGTAGAGAAGTGCTAGCGGGGAAAAGGATTTAGGATGCATCGATATGTCAACATTATCAGAAGTAATACTGGAGCTAGTGTAAGAAAGTTAGGGAAATGCCAACATGTCAGCACTGTCAGAAGCGACATCGGGCCTTGTGTCGAATGATAACTGGAGCTTAATTTAGATGTGGCAACAAGGAACACAAAATTGTTAATTGACCTAAGATGAGTGAGAATCTAGCTCAGCAGGCTAGAAAAGATGTAGAGGAATTGCCTAGAGCTTCTTAAGCGCCCGCGGAGTTTGTAGCGTATGGTAAGGATGCGATTGAGCCTGCAGGTTCTTCTGGTAAGTTGCATTGTAAACTTTTGTTTAAGTTGGTTTTGTTTGTTGGGTTGTTTGGATGTAAGTGTTTAGCAGGGAAATTTTGAGGACGAAATTTCTTAAGGGGGAGAGATTGTAACAACCCAAAATGGGCCTAGTCGGAATTAGCATGCTAAGTCGAGATTTCAAGGATAATTCGGTAATTTGTGTATGTGGAAATTTAAGTATTGAGGATCAAATTGAAAAGATAATTTAAGTTGATAAGGAAATAATGTTCTTTAGTGAGTGAAGTGTAATTGGCAAAGGATTAATTGCAGTTTGCCAAGGACCAAGTGTGATATAGGACAAGATATTTTGATTTGGGACCAATGGGAGTTTGCCATGTGGCTTGATGGGTATGTGTAATTAATGGGGAAAGAAGAAAAAGGAAAAAGAAAGAGAGATAGAAGAGCATATCACGTTTCTGCTCTCTCTTCTCCTCCTCTTCTTACTTTCTCTTCTTCATTCTTTTCCCATTTCTTGCTCTTCATCCCCTAGCTGTGTGTGTGAGCTGGAGTTGATTGGGAAGAGTATTAGAGCAAGAAAAAAGAGGTAAGTGTTTGGGATTTAGGGTTTCCTGCACTCTTTTTCATATCCTTCTGGTTTTATTTTTAATTGGGAAAGTTAGAGTTTAGATTAAGAGATTTGTGGGTTTTGTTTTTACAAGTGATTGGTGACAAGAAGAAAGTTAAAGGAAAAAGGAAGGTTCAAGCTTGAAGAGAACAGCTGGGTTGTACTTTAAAGAGGTTTGGGAGCTTTATTTTTGTTATGTTTGGTTTGGAAGTTTAGGAGTTTACTTCTGCCTTATTTCTCTTTTCGGATCAAGTCAATGTGTGTGTGTTGATGTCTTAGATTTTGAGTGACTTTTTATGTGTATTTGCATGAATTAATTTGGGAAAATGTTGTGTTTTGATGATCTTGTGTTTGATGAATTTCTAGAAATTGTATGATGTTTGGAGTTTAAAATGGTTTGTGTGACATGAGGTTTGAGTTAGTGGAGTTAAGAATTTATATTGTGAATTTAAGATTGTGAATTTGTGAATTTTGCATATGTGATAGTTGTTGGAATATGGATGTTCAATGGCTGATTGATTGAATGGTGTACCATGTTTATTGCATGTTGTATGTGAGTTTTAAGTTGGAAAAGTGATTTTTGAGTTGGGTTTTTAGTGGCTTGTTTGTGGGATTTTGAAGTGTGTTTGTTTTGAGGTAAAACTTGGGTTGATTTTATGTAAAAATTTTGAATTTGGGTGAGTCACATGGCAGTATGGAGGGCCTTACCACTGTGTGAATCATGAGTGTTCTTCAAGGCCTTTTCTGGGCATTTTACACAGCGTTATGGATTGGCCATACCGCCATGTGAAATGTTACTGCCTAGCGTGTTGGGCATGTTACACGGCGGTATGGACTAGGCCATACCCCCGTGTAAAGTGTCTTACACGGCGGTATGGATTGGTCATACCGCAGTTGTGACGCGCGCCGGATCCCGATGCAACAAGGAGGTATCATGGAGTCACCACCCAATAGAACATTGGGAAAGTTACTCTCGCCTCGGACAGCCTAAGACTGCGCTTGGTATCAATTTTGGGCCAGCCAGAGGGATCACGGAAGGTGAACTTCTCACCCTAAAGAGCCTAGGATTAGCGCTAAAATCTCGTGACCCGAGAAGTATTTTGGAGGATAACCTCTAACCTCTCGAGCCCAAAGACCGGAGCTGGGTCCGGGATTTCTCATCTATTTCTACCTCAATTAGTTTATAATCAAATTTTAATGTCATTAATTCGCTCTCTCTCCACACTATGCAATTGATTAAAAGGCTCATTTATCCACATCTTGAAAGCGATAAATGATCAAATAGATAATGAAAGCAATAGATTACAATAAATACAAGGAGCGGAATACAACTCCCTTTTGTAAATGTGCGAAGCATGCATAAATCGGGACATTGCTTATTTTGAGGACTTTGGTCCTCACATGCATCGTTATTAAAATTGGGGATTTTTATTTGTGATGATCTTTTTTTGGATGGAAATAGGGCATTGGACCCTTGTTTTGTGTAAACCTCATTTTATTAAATATAAAAACATTGAGTCATTTTTATACATCAACGGGATATGAAAGGAGTATATCCATATACATAAGATGATCAATAAAAGAAATAAAACAAGAGGATTAGGAAACTAAACCGGACGAGATCCTCCAAACATGGTAGATAGCCGCTCAAGCTCAGGATAATCCAGGAGGACCAATATACACTCACAGAAAGTTAAGAGATGTTAATATACATAAAATTAACATATAAGAAGTCAAGGAGACTTGGAAGAGATAAAAAATGGTTTAAAAGGATGGAGACAGAACCCACCGACGGGCGTCGGTTCGGGTATCCGATATGCCCGTTTGTCACTCAAGGAGGGGCGTCTATAGGTGGGTGACCGACGGGCGTCGGTGATAAAGATGACCCGTCGGTCACCACTGTCTCCAAAAAAAACAGAATGGAGAGAGAGAGAACCTTTGAAAAGTCAAAAAAAGAATTTTATCCCAAAAGGAGATAAGGGAGTCAAAATAAAAGAAAATAATGACAGATATTCAAAAGTTCCACAAAATGAGAAATAAATATGGAGATAAAATGGAGAAATAATCTGGAATATTTACCCTCAGATAATCGCTTCAGGTGAGATTCTTGTGTCGGTTAGAGCCCCGCGCATTCCACGAGAAGCAAAGAGGAAAGATTAAAGAGAGAAAATGAGATATTTAACCTTCAATCCCTCAGAAAATCGGTTTTGGAGTCAAAATCTAAAGAAAACTAATTAGCTTTTAGTTCCTTTTGATTGATTTGATCCTTGATTCAATAGATTTCTTTAGAAAAAGTGTTTTTTGGAAGAGAGAGAAAATGTGCTTGAAATTGGGCAGAGTTTCCTCTTTTGAAAATTTTTCCAACCCTTTTCAAATGAGAATCCGGAGCTTTTATGACCAGACACGACCGACGGCCGTCGGTGTATAGAGGCGGGCATCGGAAGAATCCTTTTGACACAAGGATTCGTCTGACGGCCCTGCCACATCCACCGACGGGCGTCGGAAGGGTTGCGTGCTCCGGGAAACCAGGTGGCATTTTAACAGGGGCGGTGATTTTCCGACGGGCGTCGGAAAATACCATTAGCCGTCGGTGACTCGAAGCGATGGCCCGGTTTCACAGACGGGCTGGCCGTCTGTAGAGGACAAAAAAGCCTTTTGACTCGAAAAAACCTCTGTTTTCTCCCCCTCTGCCTAGGAATTGTAAAAAAGCCTCATTTCTCATGGAACGCGGGACTAAAACCTCCAAATCCAGCCCCTCATACAGGCTCGGACATTGATTTCATCATAGGGTAACCTCCGATCCGGACCGCTCCGGGACACAGTGCTTACAGTTGCCCCTAGTTTTGGGGAAACTAGTGCACAAGCGCCTAGATAAGCCAAAACTCATAGAAAGGTCAGAAAAGAAGCGTACCTGTGACGGCTTTTCACCCTCCGTGCCTTCTGCCAGGTGGACCTTATCTCGATCTGCTCGGCGATGCGAAGATATTTCCATCGGCCTTATCTCGACCGGCAGGTACTTGGTGGGATGCGGCATGCTTTGGCTACAACCCTGGTTTGAAGTGTGGTATGCTTTGACCACGACTTCGATTTGTGAGATGCAGCATGCTCTGGCTGTAACCTCGATCTGGTGAAGAGCAGTGTTTCCTCAACTGTAGCTTCGATCTGTGAGATGCAGCATGCTCTGGCTACAGTCTCGATCTGGTGAAGTGCGGTACACTCTGACCACGGCTTCGATCTGGTGAGATGCAGCATGCTCTAGCTACAGTCTCGATCTGGTGAAGTGCGGTATGCTCTGACCACGGCTTCGATCTGGTGAGATGCAGCATGCTCTGGCTACAGTCTCGATCTGGTGAAGTGCGGTATGCTCTGACCACGGATTCGATTTGTGAGATGCAGCATCCTTTGGCTACAGTCTCGATCTGGAGTGTGGAAACTCTGCTGGGTTCCTTGTTCCAAAGGAGATCTTTTTAATCGATGTCTGTGCTCAGATCGGTATTTCCCCGTACCTGTGTGATGAAAGATTTTGTTAGCTCGTGCTTGAGTGGTCATCTTGTATCCTGTCTATTGATGGCATGATTTTGCTTTATTTGCTATGCCATGTTTCATCTTTTATTCATTCTTCTTATTGAGATGTTATTGATTATCATTTTTTGTTGTTTGTTTCTTTTTGTTGTTATATCGTCATTTTTATCGACATATAAGTAAATATGAGAACATACACTTTCTGTGATGTGATTAAGCAATTAACAATCGAATGATCATGCAATAATGAAGCAAACGTTTTCCACTAGAAATGTCATTTTTGTACAGTGCATATAGAAAATATAAATATACAAAAAATACAAAAATAACTCCCTGAAGATCAGAGAGGTGTGTAGTCTGAGGGCTCATCGGGATCCTCGTCATCCGATATATGCACGGTCCCTGGAGGAGGTGGACGTGCCGGAGGTGGTGGCGGAGCTGTGGAGGGTCCTGCCTCGTGATCATGGGCCCGCCTGAAACGGATCTGAGCGTAGCCATCCAAAAAGGGCTGGGTGCAGGTACTCATAAACCCTAAGGTCTCAGAAACCTTGTCTCCCAACTTCTTGAAGGCTTGGCTCAACTGAATGGTTTGCTCGCTGGCAGCCTTTCTCCTCTGCTCCAGGCTCTGCTCCATCTGCTCCCTAAACTCCCTCATGGTCCGAGAAAGAGGGGGGAGAATCCCCTCCATCGCCTGGACGCGAGATCTCAGAGAGTCAAGTGACTCATCAATCATCTGTAGGGTCATATCGACCCTCTGAGACGCCTGGTCCTGCGACGTCCCCAAATTATGAGTGAGCTGCTGCCTCAACTCCCTCTGCCCCTGAGCAATCTTCTTAATCATCCTCATCTGCTCCCCTCTAAAAGCCTCCAGGACCGGAGCCTGCTCATCCCTAAAGGTATCCATGGCCCGAGTCTGCTCCCGAGTCGTGTGCTCAATGTAGCCCGCCTGCTCCCGAGCCAAATGCTCCACAAACTGGGACTGCTCCTGAATGGCAGCCAGCTGGCGATCCAACCTCTTGTGGATAGCCCTATCCCTCTCATCCTGCCGCCGCTCTAAGGCTGTAAAAATGGAGGTGAGGAGCTGAGAGAAGTCTGGCTGCACAGGCTGCTGCGGTTCTGGCTCTGGTGGTGGTGCCGAAGAGGTGGATGCCCCTGGGTCGCCTCGGGAGTATGGATGGTATCTCTCGGAGGGCCCGTGGATAGACCTCTGTACCCTGGAGCTCGGTGATGGGACTGGAGTCGGCGCTCTGGATGCCGGTGAAGCAGCAAAGAGGTCGTCCATCGTGATCTCAAAGTCGAAGTCCGAGGGGGTCCTAGGTGGCTCCTGCTGCTGTGGTAGAGGCACCGTCTGTGGCTGAGGAGGCTGAGGAGGCTGATGCTCCGGCTGAGGCTGGGGCCCTGGCTGAGGTTCAAGCTGAGGTTCTGGCTGAGGTTCGGGCTGTGGAGGCTGCTCCTCCTGGTGCTCCGGGTGATCAGGATCTGCCCCTAAGGGTGGAAGCGAGAATAGCTGCCGGGTCTCATGGATGGTCAACACCCTGTAGGCCTCTGCCTGGCCTGGAATCTGGGAGATCATCCCCATCTGAACTGCCGCTGCGGCATCTACATGGATCCCCTCCGGCAAGGGTCCTCTCAACCTCTCGGGGTTAACCCCCAATCTCAAAAGTAAACGGGTGATGACTCCTCCTACCATCACCACCGGCGTCATCCCTCTGCTGACTCTGGTCAAGTTGGCCAAGATCTCGTGGCTAATGTTGAGACGCTAGCCTGCCACCATAGCCCATAGCCTCCAGATCTCGGCCGCGTTAAGCGACCCTGGATTACCAACTCGACCGAGGTACGAACTGGAAAGCACTCTGTGCAAATACCGGATTGCCTGAGAGACCAGTACGGTGCTCTTCGCTGTATCGTGATCGTACAGCACTCCTGGTATGGCAATGGCCACCCAATGGGCGCGTCTCACCGCTCACCGCGGGATCTCGACCCCCTCCTCCGTAGGGAGCCCCATGGCCTGAGCAAATCTCTGCCTAGTGCTACTGAAGTGGTCGCCGTCGAAGCAAAACTGAACCACCCCTGGGTCGGTGTCTGCGCTCTGAAAACCGGTGTAGCGAAGAGTAGCCAGGACCTGGCGAGTAGCCTCTAGAAACGTCTGGAAGGAGGGCTCAAGAAACTCTGTCCACCCAGCACCCTCGGCAAGTAGATCAAACTCTGGGGCCAACCCTAGGGCCTCTAGAAATGGGCGAGATACAAAACGGCTGGCACGAAACTCTACCTGAGCCAACGCTCTATACCTCTGGGCGGACTCATCATCCATCCAATCCGGAGCTACAAGCTCGGGCTGGACCTGCGGCGCTCTACGTCTAGGAGGCATCCTGTAACAGGAATAGGTTAAATATCATAAATCGTAAAACAAATATTTTTAAATTTATTTTCAAGGTGAAGGCCGATTCAGGCCTCACCAGGGCAACAGTGGCCCAAAACAAGATAAAGAATTGATAAGAAGAAAAAAAAACGAAAAGAGCAAACATCCTGTCTAAGGAAGTAGCTTAAAGTGCCTCGCACGCATCATGGCAAAAGCAAATATGCAATCAGCATGGAAATAATTAAAGTGAATAAGAATGGGCTTTCTAGGTCCCAGGGCGTGCGTTATACATGAAAAAAATATTCAATTCTAGAATAAATAATAAAAATTTGGGCAGCATCCCGGCAGGGATATGCCCAACCTCCTGCACAAAATGCAAAAAAATAGGCCTCAGGCCTCAACAATAATGTACGCATGTAAATGGGACGCACCCCGGCAAGAGTGTGCCCCCAACAATACAAAATAATGGCCTCAGGCCGCAAAAGCAGTATATGTGCATAATGGTGCGCTAAAGAAATGCAATTCTAAAGCACCAAGATTATGGAAAAATTCTACTTCTATGTGATCATACAAAAAGTTCGAATTTAATTACAAAAATAATAATACAGAAAATTGGGCAGCATTCTCCCTAAATTCCTAAGGCATTTAAGGCATCCTAAAGTCAAAAGGAAGAGAAATGAAGAGATAAATTGCATAAAATTCAAACAAAAGTAGTTATTTACTTACTTGTAGTCGCGGGAAGTGTAGAAACTGGAGAAAATATGAATATCAAAGCGCCCGGTGAGTAGAAAACGCGAAAATATGAAGAAATCACGAAAAAAATATGAAGAAATGCTTGAAAAAATGCAAAAAAACGCAAAGAAAACGGTTTGGGAGAAGAAATGAAAGGGACAGCAGCGTTTAAACCGTCTGTCACTCGCCCTTATATAGAAATTCCTGACCAACGGGCAGGGCGTCTGTACAAGCGACCGACGGGCTGGGCGTCTGTCATGCAATAAATGTGAGTTAATGTGCGTGATGAATGCAATGCTGATGTATGCATCTGCCAGGTGGATCTATACCGACGGGCAGGCCATCTCTGTGGGGAGGCGGGCAAGTTGTCCCTGTGTAAAGGCGGTCAGGCCATCCCTGTGTAGAGATGAGCAGGCCGTCGGTGACGCTTCCCTATATAATCTTAAAAAAAATTTTTCTCTTCATTTTCCCACATCTTGAGTCTTTCATCTTTCTCAAAATGTCTTCTCCTCTTGCCCAAAGGATGCACCGTATCTTAGATGACAAACACACTTGGGGAGAGGCGCCCTTTCTTCTTTGTCTGGGCTGAAATATCTGTGCCGGGTGAAAATCGACCAGAACCTCCTCCTGGCGGCGACCCACTTCTGGAACCCCCGGTTTCACGTTTTCCAATTCACCTATCAGGAACTGTGCCCTTTGCCTGAGGTGTTAGCTTCCATTCTGGGAGCCTGGTTCCCTCCTAGCGCTCTGCCTTGCGTCCCCCGCTGTGGCTTATTCTAGACTCGAGATGTAGCCCTGGCTCTGGGCATATCTCCCTCCGAGGCCATCCGGCTGATTTCCCCGGGCTCTTCCTTTTCTTTGGGGCCACTGATTGAGGCTCTGGATCAGGTTTACTGACATCCCCACATATCGGGTAAGCATCACATTCTTATTCTGCATAGTGAACTTCCTTACCGTTGTTCCAGGAGGTTTGACAGGTGACTCTCGTCTGTTCGGAATCTTGAGCGACTTTCATCTGGGACTGTCACCCCTACCGCTTGTCCTGGCTGAAATTATCCTGGGTTTTCACGCTGTGAGCTCTGGGTCCACTACAACCTTTACCGGCAGCCCCTTATTGCTCCAGGTACATTATTATTTTAAAGGTAGTGCGTCCCTCATGGATTTTCACACTAGCTTTTCTTATCGGGAGGTGCGTCCTTTCGGATTTTCACACAACCCTGTGCCTTATTTTTGCCTGAAGTAAACCCTACTTACCCCAGCGGCTTTTTTTTTCAGATCTTGCTACAAGAAAAACTGAAGATGTTGTCTGAACCACCTCCTCGCGTTACCACCTAGTACTCGCCGAGCCACTTCCTGCCTCGTCGACAACTGTACGGGTGTGTCACCGCTGGTGAAGGCATTACCAGGTTTGGCGAGCTGTCAGACGACGATATCAGCTTCACATCTGCCTGGCTCCCACTGTCTCATGCGGTCATCGATGGGCTATCGGGTTGTGTTCCCCTCTGCGGCCTTCGTCAGGCCACCTTCTGCATCACCTCTCGATGTACACGACAGCTCTGGACGACCCAGGATATAGTGAGGGTTCCCCTGTTATTCACTGCTCCGTCAAAGTGCAACTGCCATCACTGAACAGAAATCGTGCCTATGCTCTCGTCAGGAAAGGTAAACTCGGGGGTGTCCCCTTGGATAGGATGTTCAGCAAGAAATTCGGCTACAGCTCGCCCCTTAATAGTCTTGCGGGTGATGTATTGCACATCAAACTCTTGTAGTAAGAGCAGCCACCTCCCCATCTTTCCAAGCAAAGACGGTGCCTCCTGCAAATATCTTAACGGATTTTGCTTGGCTACTGCCTGAACTTTGTATGAGTGGAAGTAATGTCTCAGCTTCTTTGATGCCCAAATTACTGCGAGGCAGATCTTCTCCACTTCAGCATATTTTATTTCATAAGCTAGGAACTTCTTGCTGAGGTAATAAATCGCAAACTCCACCCCAAATTCATTCTCTTGAGACATCATGGCGCCCACTGAACCATCTTCTACTGCCAGGTACAGAATAAGCGGTTTGACCGGTTGCGGAGGCCTTAGCACTGGCGGATTTAACAGATATTCCCTGATATTATCAAAGGCTCTTTGGCAGTCTTCGTTCCAGACTACGGGCTGATTCTTTCTAAGCAGCTTGAAAACAGGCTCACATATTGAAGTGAGCTTGGCAATAAACCGGCTAACATATTGCAGCTTGCCCAGGAAACTCCTTACATCCTTCTCTTTTTGTGGCACATGCATCTCTCTGATAGCTTTCACCTTGTCTGGGTCAATTTCTATTCCCCTCTGGCTGACGACATGTCCCAACAGCTTTCCTGAAGTTACTCCGAAAATGCACTTCTTGGGGTTAAGTCGCAGATCATACTTATCGATCCTGGCGAAGAACTTCTCTAGAGCTTCAAAGTGTCCCTCTCGGGTGGCTGATTTGACCATCATGTCATCGACATACACCTCCACTTCTTTATGAATCAGGTCGCTTAAGATCTTGGTCGCCATTCTCTGATATGTGGCCCCTGCATTCTTCAGGCCGAAAGGCATGACCCGATAGGCATAGGTGCCCCACTCTGTGATGAAAGCAGTTTTAACCCGATCAGCTATCTTGTTCAGGATCTGGTTGTAGCCCACATAACCGTCCCCAAAGCTGCACATCACGCAATTGGCGGCACTGTCTATCAATACATCAATATGGGGTAATGGAAAATCATATTTAGGGCATGCTTTTTTTAAGATCTCGGTAATCCACACATACCCTGACCTTTCCGTTCTTCTTTGCTACAGGGACCACATTTGCCAGCCATGTAGGATACTGGACTTCCACGAGGAACTTGGCTTCAATCTGCTGTCGAATTTCCTCCTTAACCTTGTCAGCCCATTCTGGTATTAGCCTTCTCAACTTCTGCTTCACAGGCTTGCAATCTGGGTAAGTCGGGATGGCATGTTCCGCCATGTCTCGGTCAATTCCCGGCATGTCTTCGTAGGTCCAGGCAAAAACTTTCTCATGTTTTCTTATTATTCTCTCAAAATTTTTTCTCTCCTCAGGAGTTATGTTTGACGCTATTAGAATTTCTCTCGGATTTTCCGAGGTTCCAAGATTAAAAGGCGTTGTGCCAGTGGAGTCAATGTCAAAAATTGATGGAATATGATCATGTTCATGCATGTTGAAATCATTAGAAACATCGCACAAATAAGTAAAATTGTTTATCTTATTAATAATATTATAGTTATCATTTACATCATAAAAGAGTTCTGGAATAAAAAGACAATCTAGGCTAGAGTCTTCTTCCGCTGCTCCCGAAGTTGATGCTGTTGCAGCTTGTTCACTAACTTTATGATTTAGCAAAGGCCCTTCAGGCACGTCGGGGGAAATCCTCAAATCTCCGATTTTCAGCCCTAACTCTGCTATCTTCTCCTTCCCTTTCAGCCTGGCAGCTACCATCTTTTTAGTAACGACCTCCTCAAGCTCGCACTTGTCCCAAGTGATACCCTGGGTCATAACTTCCTCATCCCAGAAGTCTTCAGCAGTCTTGACGAACCCGACATGCCAGTCATACACATCATTAAAAATCTCGAAGCCAGGGACAATCTTCCCCTCTACCCATTGCGGCTCATCTTCACCAGTATACGCACAAACTGAGGACGCTGGCACAAAGCTCTCTGAAATGTGGGGGATCTTGCCTGCCACCCTCTTTTTGCCGAAACCACCTCTATACCCCAGGCCTTTCCGGTTCTTCTGCCCTCGAGTGGTGATTGCGGTCTGCAATCCTTGGGAGTTCCTGCCAAATCCAGCCCCGGGACGATAATACATCTTCCTCATCATATTAACCACAGCTGGGCTATCCACTGACCCGTACTCCTCTCTTATCATAGACACGTGGAAGCCGTTGAATGGCTGATTGGCAATTTCCAGCGCTGAGACCTGGTTTTCCCTGCCCGCTTTGATAGTCACCACCTCCCCTTCGTGTGGGAACTTTATCATCTGATCCAGTGTGGATGGCACTCCCCCTAATTTATGAAACCAGGGTCTCCCAAGAAAAGCTGAGAAGTTAGCAGGGATGGGCAGAACTACAAATTCAACCTCCACTTCGATAGGTCCTGTCTTGACCAAAGTCTTGAAGGTTCCTGAGGCTTACCTCCTCGAGTTATCGTAGGCTGTGATAGTCAGATCTGATCCGCTGAGCATATCCTCATTTAAACCAAAAGCTTGCAAAGCTATCAAAGGGCACACATTGATAGAAGACCCGTCGTCCACCATAACGCAAGCAGTGTGCTTATCGTTAATCTGCGCTTTAATGTACAAGGGTCGGTTGTGGTTGCGACCTTCAACAGGTAGGTCGGCGTTAGAAAAGACCAATATCTCCTCGGATCCTCCCTTAATTAAACCCAAAAGTTCCGACCGGGAAATAGTGGTGGTGACTGTGGCCTCAACCAAAGCTTCTACTACCTTCTGCCTATGAGAGGGGGATTGCCTCAACAAATCCCATATGGATATTTGAGCCGCGGTTTTCTTCAACTGTCTGACAATCTGCCCCTCCTCTGGCTCTTTCTCTACTGATGGCTGTACCGGCTCAGGTAGCTTCATAATCTCGGGGATCACCCTTCCACTCCTCGTCACAGCGCTTGTCTCTCCTTCGTCTCCATCGGAGCCCCACAAATCAAGGTTCAACCCTTCTTCATCCTCGGCTTCTCCACCGCTCTCACTGCTAGACCAGCAATCAAGGGTCGCCACAACTGCTTTCTCTTTTCTATCCTCGGAATTATCAGCAGCGGACTTCTCACTTCCATACAGATCTTGTAGTACGTACCACTCTGGCAGGTTAGATTGGATCATAAACACGGGTGGTGGTACGGCATTGTAACCGGGCTTCTTTTCAGTTTCTCTCTTCTCAGGGTCAGAGATCTGCTTGCTATCAATCAAGTCTTGGATAGAGTGTCGGAGCGCCTTGCATTTATCAGTGATATGGCCTGAGTGCTGGTGGAATGCACAGAATTCGTTATCCTTATGTCATGGTTTCCCTTGTGTCAAAGCTGGCCTAGGAGTCAGAGGGCGCAATTTTCCCTCCTTCATCAACCTCCTCAGGACCCAGGATAATGGTCTTCCCAAGTTTGAAAACTTCCTCTGGGTGGTTACCTCAGTAGCAGACACTTCACCCATTCTTCTAGTGCTGTTACTGGGACCCGCCAGCCTGCTGGTTCCTTGACCGGGGTTAGCCCTTTTGGCGAAATTGTCATTGTTAGCTTTCTGGGTTAAGAACTCTCCCTCTGCTTCGATGGCTATATCTTTGAGAGACTCCCAGTCCTTCAACCCCTTCATCCTCAATCCCTCCTTTAAGTACGAGCTTGCATTCTTAATGAAAAGACGAATCTGATCCTGGGTGTCAGGCTTTCGGCGCATCTCCATTACTCGGTTCCGCCATCGGGTAAGATACTCATGGAACGATTCCCCGGTCTTCTGCTGAAGTAGCTCAAGATCTTTCAGAGTCACCTCCATTCTGGTATTACAGTCATACTACTTTAGAAACTCTTCAGTGAGCAGATCCCAATCTTCTTTAGTGCGACGGTCCAGGACATGATACCAGTCTATGGCATGAGAGGTCAGACTCAGACAAAAGTATTCCACTTTCTGCTTCTTGGACAATGTGGTCCCCTTCATGACCAGAGAATATTGCTTCACATGTGTGGTGGGGTAAGAAGTACCATCAAACTTCGGCACATCCGGCATTTTGAAGTTATAAGGGATCAGGTCCTCCCCGTCCAACTCCCTATCCTCCGGATTCATCCCATGAGCTCTGCCTATCATACGAGCCATAGCCTCGAACCTCTCTTCCATTTCTTTAAAATAAAGTCATCAGCTTGAGGTGCCTTCCCCTTCTCAGATGCCATGCTCAACCTATCATCCTCGATATCTCTATCGTCATCAATTCTCAATACTGGCCTTCTTCTCAACTCTCCCGAGGCCACTGATCTTAACTCTACCGGCGGCGGCCTAATGGGCTCTTCTCGCCTTTCAACCCTCTCTTCCTCAGGCTCATTCTGTCTCATTGGAGGAGCAGGAGGATTCTGCGGAGCGTTCTGCTGTGCCAAGGCGGTCAACATATTCATCATCCTGCCCTCGAATTCCTCAAAATGGCGGCCCACTTCTTCCGCAATCATGGCCCTGGTGGCGTCTTCCCCCCTAGGCGAGTTTGCCATCTGAGATACTGTACCACTGATTTCTAATAAGATCTCCGATAGGCCCTCTCTATCTAACAGCTCGGGAGTAAGAACTCGGATCAGTCGCCCGGTTGGTGATCTAGTCCACCTGGGCAGATCTATGATGGCTGCAGGGACAAAAGTTAGAATGATGCATGAAATGCAGGTATAATGCATGATCGTGATATGCAACACTTACAGAGCACAAGCAGGCAAGTAGGTCCTTCCACCCTTATTTCTCCCACACACGTGGTCATGCAGTCTCTTTCCTAGGTGGGATTAGCCCAAGGGTCAACGAGGGACCCAATGGACGCATATGGTGCGCGGCGAAAAACCGGCAGCATAACACTCCTATGCTAATGTACAAGCGGATGGATAATGATCGTCACGTATTTGGACACTCCATAAATTTCGACATGGCCCTACCGGGGCATGATAGCCTTTGGCTAGGTTTCCAAGCGAGACATTTGGACTCACCCAATACATGAGGATCCATACAGCAAGCATGAGATTAAGGTTCATTTCACCTGTGGAAAGTAACTACAGCCATTACATGAGCTTTGGACAAGGGAGATGTTTCTTTGAGGCTACCCAAGCATGATCCCTGCCGACGGGTCTAGCTCATCACGAGCGTAACGACCGATCGGGTCACCATTTTGATATACAATTAAGGTACGTGGCTTGGGCGGGTGATTATCCTTAACACTTCCCCAAATTGAGTGAAAATGAGGAGGTGCTTCAGGAACGCACCGGGGCTAAAAGAGGGACCAAACTAGCGTATTCTAAGGCTCTAATGATATGCAAATGCAAATTTGAGAGAAAGTGAATTTATGAATTAAATTTTAATCATAAATGTTAAAAGAGGTATTTTCGAATCGAAAGCTCGAACCATAAACGTCCCCAGTGGTGTCGCCACTGTGACGCGCGCCGGATCCCGATGCGCCGCCCTTTAGGACCCCCCGCACGTGGACGATCGGGGCATTTGCGGGTCCGTTGGCATCTCGCAATAAATTAAAAGTGCGTCTATGTTGGGCAACAAGGAGGTATCATGGAGTCGCCACCCAATAAAATATTGGGAAAGTTACTACCGACTTGGAGAGCCTAAGACTGCGCTTGGTATCCATTTTGGGCCAGCCAGAGGGATCACGGAAGGTGAACTTCTCACCCTAAAGAGCCTAGGATTAGCGCTAAAATCTCGTGACCCGAGAAGTATTTTGGAGGATAACCTCTAACCTCTCGAGCCCAAAGACCAGAGCTGGGTCCGGGATTTCTCATCTATTTCTACCTCAATTAGTTTATGATCAAATTTTAATGTCATTAATTCGCTCTCTCTCCACACTATGCAATTGATTAAAAGGCGCATTTATTCACATCTCGAAAGCAATAAATGATCAAATAGATAATGAAAGCAATAGATTACAATAAATACAAGGAGCGGAATACAACTCCCTTTTGTAAATGTGCGAAGCATGCATAAATCGGGACATTGCTTATTTTGAGGACTTTGGTCCTCACATGCATCGTTATTAAAATTGGGGATTTTTATTTGTGATGATCTTTTTTTGGATGGAAATAGGGCATTGGACCCTTATTTTGTGTAAACCTCATTTTATTAAATATAAAAACATTGAGTCATTTTTATACATCAACGGGATATGAAAGAAGTATATACATATACATAATATGATCAATAAAAGAAATAAAACAAGAGGATTAGGAAACTAAACCGGACGAGATCCTCCAAATATGGTAGGTAGCCGCTCAAGCTCGGGAAAATCCAGGAGGACCAATATACACTCACAGAAAGTTAAGATATGTTAATATACATAAAATTAACATATAAGAAGTCAAGGAGACTTAGAAGAGATAAAAAATGGTTTAAAAGGATGGAGACAGAACCCACCGACGGCCTTCCTTGGTTGACCGACGGGCATCGGTTCGGGTATCCGATATGCCAGTTTGTCACTCAAGGAGGGGCGTCTGTAGGTGGGTGACCGACGGGTGTCGGTGAAAAAGATGACCCGTCGGTCACCACTGCCTCCGAAAAAAATAGAATGGAGAGAGAGAGAACCTTTGCAAAGTCAAAAAAAGAATTTTCTCCCAAAAGGAGATAAGGGAGTCAAAATAAAAGAAAATAATGACAGATATTCAAAAGTTCCACAAAATGAGAAATAAATATGGAGATAAAATGGAGAAATAATCCGGAATATTTACCCTCAGATAATCGCTTCAGGTGAGCTTCTTGTGTCTGTTAGAGCCCCGCGCGTTCCACGAGAAGCAAAGAGGAAAGATTAAAGAGAGAAAATGAGATATTTCACCTTCAATGCCTCAGAAAATCGGTTTTAGAGTCAAAATCTAAAGAAAACGAATTAGCTTTTAGTTCCTTTTCATTGATTTGATCCTTAATTCAATAGATTTCTTTAGAAAAAGTGTTTTTTGGAAGAGAGAAAATGTGCTTGAAATTGGGCAGAGTTTCCTCTTTTGAAAATTTTTCCAACCCTTTTCAAATGAGAATCCGGAGCTTTTATAGCTAGACACGACCGACGGGCGTCGGTGTATAGAGGCGGGCGTCAGAAGAATCCTTCTGACACAAGGATTCGTCCAACGGCCCTACCACATCCACCGACGGGCGTCGGAAGGGTTGCGTGCTCCGGGAAACCAGGCGGCATTCTGACAGGGGCGGTGATTTTTCGACGGGCGTCAGAAAATACCATTAGTCGTCGGTGACTCGAAGCGATGGCTCGGTTTCACAGACAGGCTGGCCGTCTGTAGAGGACAAAAAAGCCTTTTGACTCGAAAAAACCTCTGTTTTCTCCCCCTCTGCCTAGGAATTGTAAAAAAGCCTCATTTCTCATGGAACGCGGGACTAAAACCTCCAAATCCAGCCCCTCATACAGGCTCGGATATTGATTTCATCATAGGGTAACCTCTGATCCGGACCGCTTCGGGACACAGTGCTTACAGCAGTGTAAAGCGCTACTGTCCCCCAAGATTTTGATGTTTTCGATTCTTTCCGTTTTTGTGATGTTTTTACTATTTTATGTTTTTTAAATATTATTTAGTATCATTTAATTTTCCTCACATTATTTAACGGTATATTTTGCTCTGCTATATTATTGAATGTTTGTTTGGATTCGGAATGTGTTATGCATGAGTTTGGGAACTTTCTGGAGTTGATTTATATGTGGGTTTTGAGAGATGCATGAAATTCTGGAATAATGTGAAGTGAATGAAGTTTTGGGTGCAAATTTTCTGGTTTCTAATTATTAAGATATTGATTTGTGAGCTGATGATTTATTTGGAAATAATTGTGGAAATATGTTGTTTATGTTGGTTATAGTGTCTGGAAGGCCTGTTTTGAGATAAGTTGGTGTTTAAGTTTGATTTGGGTGAAAATGGGTTTTAAATGTCTTTGCTTGGCTTTTTACTATTGTATGCTATATTATTTTGCTTATATGTGTAATATCATGATTTCTTCACGATAAATATCAGGTTATCCATGATAAATTATATGCTGTGTTTTGGATATAAATATTACTGAGATTTAAATTGTGTAAATGGATTTTATGCATGATTGATATGATGACCTATACGTTTATGAACTAGTGAATGATATATGAGCAATTTGGTGAATATTATGAAATAAGTTCGATGTATTATGCAAGCCTTAGATTTATGAGTCTTGCGATGAATATTATGCTATTTTTAAATGTGTTTGGTATTTTTGCTCGAGCAAATTATTGAATGCTACTTGAATCCGGGATGGGTTACTTATTACCTTAAGTTATGAACTTAATATGTGAATTTCTTTATGCATGACCTGCGAGAGTCAATCTACTAGATATTTAGGCACGCCTAATAGAGTCTCTTTAGCTACAGCACTTTTGGATGTTTGGACCCCGATCAGGTCCCCCGTTTGGTTCATCACGAACCCTTTTTAATGTGTTTGGATCCCCGCGATCCTTTTTAATGTGTTTGGATCTTGTTCAAGATCTCCTCAGTAAAATGTTTTTAAATGTAATGAAAATTAATTGGTTTTTCGATTCGTACCCGTAAGGTACTGTCTTTATTCGATTCGTTCCCGTAATGTCACACCCCAAAATAGCCCTGGTCGGAATGTGTATGCTAAGTCGGGAATGCAAGGGTATTTCAATAATTTGTGCATGAGAAATTTGGATAATAAGGACTTATTGGCAAATAATTAATTAAGTATGTTAAGAAGAGAAATGTTAGTGTGTGCTTGTGGTATACGGTTGTAGGGTGTTTTGGTTGTGGCATTTATCTAGTGAAGTGTGAGTTTGGTACCTTGGCATGAGATATTTATTTAAGGAAAGGATTGGGTGCATGTGAGAGTATGGTGCCATGGTTTGATAAGTCTAAGTGGGTTTTGTGGTCCAATTGGGAGCTGCCTTGTGGGCTTGTTAGGTGGGCAGTGAATGAAGAAAGAAGAAGTAAGAGGAAGAGAGAGAGGGAACACAGATTTTTGGGCATTCCCGTTCTCTCTTCTCTCACGCCTCCTCTTCTTCTCCTCTTCTCCTTTCTCTGCTTTTCCTTTCTTTCTCTTTTGGCTTGGAGTTGTGTTTGGCTTGGATTGTGTTTTGCTTGAAGAGGTAAGTTGGAGTTTAAGATTTTCTACGTGCTGTTCTTCTTCTTCTTCTTCTACTGGTTTAACTTCAGTTAGGGTTTGGACTAAGGATTTTATGGGTTTATTGTTTGTGCAAGCTTTGGATTGCAAGAAGAAGCTTAAGGACAAGTAGAGGATTAAGGATTGAAGCTAGGAGTGTGATTTTTTTTGGATCTTCAATTCCAGGTTTGGGAGCTCTGTGTTCTTCAATTTCAGTTTGTGAATTATTGAGTGTATCTGCCCTAATTCTCACTTAGGTTGTAAATGTGTTTGCATTATTTAATTTCTGGAATTTGGTGTGTTTTGGAATGTGTACATGCATGATTTATGTGAGTAGATGTATTAGTAATGCATGATAAGGATTGAATTGAAGTTACTGAGTTTGGGTTTTGAACTTAGCGTAACTTTTAGGGTTTCTGTTCTTGAAGGAAATGAATGTGTTTATGCATGATTTTGATTGTTTTGATTGTTGAATTAAGTTGGTTTTATGTTATTTTTGATGTATGGAAGATCAATTGGAAGGTAAGATGAGATTGGTAGTGTTTTGAATCAAATTGAAATGGTTTATGTCTAGTTCTTTGAATTATGGGCTTGCTGGGAATGGAAAATCGTGATTCTGGTAGAATTTCCGTTTCCAGTATGTGTGTGTCGTGACTGCCCTGAGAGCCAAGTCACGAGTCGTGACTCCTAGTCACGACATTTGACTCTATCTCCCAGTCACGATGCATGACTTTTTGGCGGGCTGGAAGCAGTAGCGGGGCGTGACTCCCAGTCACGACGCGTGACTGCCCGAGGCAAGTCACGACTCGTGACTCCTGAGACATGTCACGAGGTGTGACACTATGTCACGACTCGTGACCCTCCTTTGAGGCATGTCACGAGGCGTGACATAGAGTCACGACTCGTGACCCTCCTTTGAGGCATGTCACAAGGCGTGACATAGAGTCACGACTCGTGACCCTCCTTTAAGGCCAATCACGAGTCGTGATATGGCTTGTGACCGACCCCCCTTCAGCCCCATTTTTTCGAATTAGCCCAGTTTCAACCAAAATGAATTTCCTGTCTCTTCTGTTTGGATTTAGGCTACTGCATGATTCATGTCATACTTTTATATGCTCTTATTTGGCCTTTTCTGTTTTGCCTTGTTTCCCAAGTGACTAGTTTTGTTATAAAATGACTTCCAAATGTTCTTATGGCATTTTCCCCTACTGTGTGCTATATTACCTTGCTTATGTGAATGGTTATCCTAATTTATTTGGGATTAACAATATGTTATGCATATCCTTGATCAGATCTTCCTATAAGAATAACTTGCCATGCTTAAGAGTATATTGTATCATTCCACGACTAAGATTATGTGTTATTAATCATTGGCATATTATGATTCCATATGTGTCCCTGACATGCTTTAGTAAATTGAGTAGTGCTAAAATGTGATTGATTGAACTATTGCATGCTTCAGAATATGAATTGTATGAGGTATGATTGATAGTATGCTATGCCAAATTTATTTGAATAATATGGTTGATGTCTGAATGCATTATTATGCTTTAGCCTTTGAACTCAATGTGTTTTGCTTAAATGTAATTTTGGGTTATGCATGATTTATAGTTAGTTATCCTCACCTGACGCATGATTAGGATTTGTATTGATAATCATTGGCATGGTAGTGCTTCCATACCTGATTTTGACATGCTTTAGATTATTGTTTAATGTTAAAATGTGTTGATTGTATTATGTTTTGCAATAGGAATTGTATAATATATGACCGACTTTATGAGCATATTTATATGTCTATCGTACTCTGGTTTTTTTTGCATGATGTATGTATATTTATGCGTTGTGCGGTTCGAAACGTTAATTGTTTTATGCATGACCTGCGAGAGTCAGTCTAGTATTGTTTTATGCATGACCTGCAGCCCTTTGGACGTTTGGACCCTGATCAGGTCCCCCGTTTTGTTCCTCGCGAACCCTTTATGTGTGCGGATCTTCGCGATCCTTTTTAATGTGTTTGGATCTTATTTAAGATCCCCCTCAGGAAAATGTTTCTATTGTGACAAAATAAAATGGTTTTCTATTTGTACCCGTAAGGTACCCTTTGGCCGATTGGTATCCGTAAGGTACTATCAGTACACTCGTTATCCACTATTGTGAGTCAGCAGGTGCCTTATTGTTTTGTTTTGTTTTGCTTGAAATAACTGTAAGAATGTGACGCTCGTATCAGCATAGTAATGATTTGAAGAATCAGTTTATATGTATACGAACGCAGAATTGAGCTTCGGAATGTATGTCTGTATATTGTAAGCTTGATTGGTTACCTAACATCATTATCCGCACTTGTCATGTGTTGTGTTATAAGTTTCAGAATGCTTTTAATGTGATTCGACTAATGTATTTATGTATGTGACTCAAGCATGGTTTTGTTATATATAAGCATGTGAACCGAAGCAGTTGTGGCTGTAAGTATGTAAGATTTAACTGTGTTTTCTGCATGGTGATGATATGAATGTGATGTTATGTGATTATGTCTTCGGTCTCCGCTATTAGAGTGTTTTCGGCATGTTATTCTATATTTTAGAGTTGCGCAGCGGTAATACGGTGCTTTGGATGTCGTACCTTGGTTTTTGGCTAGTGTGTGTATGGCATGTCAAAGTATGTTAGATAGCTAGTACTCTTAACATGATAGTTGGGTGCGTTATCATATGGTAATTGTGTCGCTTTGGATTGGGTTGTCAGTTCATGCATGGGTACTTGGTTATGATGATTGTATGTGTAAATCTCATGCGACTTCGCACTGTAAGATGCTGATATTTGATACCATTGTAGGTTTATGCATGTGTTATAGTATGTAGTTCTGTATGATGATACTTGTATCGTGTATTGTTTTATGTCTGTTTTGGCCTATTCTTGACATAAGTATATGGTTATGGTTGTGAGTTTTCGAATTAATGCCTTACTGTGCAAGCATGATTATATATGTATTTTGAATGTTGCATTTGCCATTGTGAATGTGTTATGCCTTGGCGACCATTGTGAATGGCCGTCCATACTCTTTTGTGTTCTCCCCACTAAGCGTTTATCACTTAGCACGGATTTCCTTTCCGTGCAGGTGGCAGGTTTGGTTCTGTTCGAGTCGTGCTTCTGCAAAGGTCGGCCACGTAGGAGTTAGAAGTTTTGTATTTTGTTCAGCTTCTGTACTTTAGTTTTTGTATTTTTGTATTATTATATATGTAATTATGTAAGAATCTTGAGATTACTTTTGGGAAATGTAAACGTTAGTATGTTTTTATGTTAAGTTTCCTTTGTTTTATCTTTCGCTTTATGCTTCCGTTTAGTGCCTGCGTGTGTGTGAGTTATTGCATGATCAGTCTGTGCCCGCAAGTTAAGTCAAGTTTTTAACTAACCCGTATTTTTGTATGTATGTTATGTATGAATGTATGCTTCCACGTTGTGCATGTGCTTATATGTGTGAGTGAGCGTCGGGTAGCGCGCCCGTCGGCGTCCTTCCAATGGGGACGACGGTGGGGGTGTTACACGTAAGGTACTGTCTATATACTCGTTATCCAATATTGTGAGTCGGCAGGTGTCCTATTTGCTTTTGTTTGCTTCTATATGATTATCAGAATGTGATATCTGAATGAGCATGATAATGATTTAAGAAATCAGTTAATATATATATGAGTGTGGATATGATCTTCTGAATGTATGTCTTTATTCTGCAAGCATAATTATATATCTGACATGATTATCCACATATGTCATAACGTAAGTGTGCTTGGCGACCATTGGGAATGGCCGTCCACTTTTTTTTATAGTGTTCCCGCCCCCCCCCCCCCATCGCTAATTGTTTATCGCTTAGCATGATGCTTTATCCGTTCAGGTGCTTTGTTGTTTTAAATATAAGAATGCGAATGTTATGCTTACAAATTGTGAATTCATTCGGTTATGACTAGAGGTATGTGAATATGATTGTGATCTTGAACTCTCGAATGTTATGAATGTAGCGTCATATTATATGTTTCTTGGGCTTCTGTTGTTGTAGTGATTTCGGCATGTTGGCATGTGTTTGCATTTTAATGTATGCTAATATATGTATTAGTATCGTGATGTGGGAGTGCTATGCATTTGATCATGTGTATCAGTTCCAGCTAATGTATGTGAATCTTGTACCATAGCTACATGTTGTATAATTAGTAATTATGTTATGATATGTCTCTCATGAGTTGGGTATGCTATGCATGATATCTCACGGATTGCCTCGGTAAGTATTTATGTATGTGTATGCACCTATATTTGCACGACCTGTGGAATTTCTATAATGTGTTATAGTTCCTTTTTAACCTTGTGTATCGATTTACGGTTAGTGTAATACCCCAAAGTGTACCCTAGTTCGATTAGTGAGTGTTAATTAGGGTTTACAGATTTGGACTTAATTGAAAATGTAAATCTAGGGACTTAATTGTATAAAATTAAAGTATTGTAGTAACTAAAGTTTAATTTTCCGGATTAAGAAAGATTAGATTAACAAAGTGGGATCAATTAAAGTTAGTGATGATTTATTAATCTTAATCAAGAGATAGTGGAAATTCATGTATCATTGTTAGAGCTACCACCTAGCTTTGGGGATGGCTTGAGTCATGACACCTAGCTTGAAGTTACCTCAGCTTGACACCTCCTTCTTTTCATGCAAGCATGAGGTGGTAAAGTGTGTAAAAAAACTGCATTTTGTTTCCTTGAGCCGGCCGTCCTCTCAAAAGCTTACTCTCCTTTTTGTTCCTCTTTCATTTGCTCTCATTTGCCATGAAGTTCTAAGAGTTGGGTAGAGATAGTTTAGAAGATTGAGTAATTGGCTAAGAAAGGTATGTTAGCATATGGTTTATCCTCTTCATCTCCTTCTATTTCTTATTTCATTGTTAGCTATGAGTATAGTCTAATGAACTTGTATATGTATTGTATGTGTATGTGAGTTGAAGAGGCAAGTAGAGCTGCCAAAGGTAAAGAGAAAGTGATATAGAAGAGAAAGGAAGGAGAGCTTTAAGAGGTTTGGGATATATGTGTTCTTACATGTTCTTATGTTGATTTTATATGGGTATATGTGATGGATAGTTTACTTTGATGTGTAATTGATGCATGATTATGTGTTAATTAATAGAGGTGTACTTGAAGTGTACACATGATGTGTGATGAGTATTGAACAAAATTCATGAGCACATTAAGTGAATAAGCATGAAAAGTATGAACCCTAGTGTTAGGGAAAATTCTGCTTATAGCTTACCAGACCTCCGTATAGTATTTCGAGCATAACTGGAGTTTCAGAACTCTATATTGAGTTTTTGTTGATTCATTGGAACCATAACTTCCATACCTATAAATTTCACACAAATGACTATGAGATAATTCTTGCTCTAAGACCCGTAAAAATAGCACAAACAGACGTGTCTCTACCTTGTAGGGTTCACTGGAATAGTATATATTGTTTATTTCTTATCTGATGTTTTATAAATCCAATTTCCCTGAAACTTGTTCCATTGTAAAAATAAGACATAGAGGAAGAAATGTTATGAGGGACCTTTGCCAAAAATTGAGTGTAAGACTTCGGTTTGGGCTGTACAACATTGTGGTGCGAATCAGTCCTGAAGTTTAGCTTTTGATTTGCTTATTTTGGTATGTCACGGTCACAATGAAATTCACTGCCACCATGACATATGTTTTTAGCAGGAAAAATGCCTATTTATGGACCTCACGGTCACAACAAGGTCATTACCACTGTGACCCCTCCCTATTTTGTCTTTTTAGGGTGTTTTTCTTCCCGAAATGCACCCGAACTTCACCACGAGTTCTCTTGACTTGTCCTATACATATTTATCATTGTAAAATGAGTATCTTAAGCATGATGAATTATACATACTAATATATATATAAATATGTATGAGCTATAGGCATTCTATGTGTGATGAATTAAGTATGTGAATGCGAATATGATAAATCATAAATGCGAATGCGTATAATCTTGAATGTGAATGCATATAATCTTGAATGCGAATGAGTATAAACATGAATGCAAATGCGTATAACCAAGAATGTGCTAATGCATATAATTGTGCTTATGTGTATAACATATACAAGGCAGCATGCAATGATATGCATATAGAGTTACATGTGAATGAGTTTAGAATGACATGTATGCATGTATAGTAAGATATGAAGTAGATTACATGACTAGCATGGGTTTAAATAAATGTATATGAATGACCATACATGTTTTGATATGGGATAATGGTTATAAGCCTTAGATGCTCACATAAGTGGATAGACAAGCATGCCTATAAAGGGTTAGATGATTTGCAGCTGCTAGATGTTTGGCACTGACGGGTGTCTATATGTTTGGCATCGACGGATGTCTAGATGTTGATACTTAAAGTATCTAGATGTTTGGGACTACAATCTCTAGATGGCTTGAGACTATGGTCTCTATATGTTTTGGTACCATTACTTTGTATCTACATGTACCCGTATCAACTTATGTCATGTCATTGGGCTATATGTAAAATGTAAAAGTATATGAATTGCTATTACATGTACAAGAGATGCTGTTACATGCATAAGAAATGTTAGCTATATGTACAAGAGAAGTATAAATGTTATAGAGCTATAGTAAATGGCTATAGAAGTATATGATTATTGTTTACCATAAATGGTTACATGAACCTATACATGTATATGAGAAATTGATATTTGTATAAGAAATGCTATACGTAAGCTAATATCTAGATGTACAGATGATAGTATATGAGATATAAAGTTATAATTTAATAAATGATATCTATATGAAATAATGTAAACAACATGATTGGGAAAGACATAGTAAGTTACATGTTACAAGTTTTTGTAAATGATATGTGTATATGTCTACAAGTACATGAACATAAGTATGTGTATCCAAGCATAGTTTGAGTTGCAATTGAGATGACACATGTTAAATGTATATGCCATAGTCTTATTAAAAGAACATGAACATGATATGGATTATATGAACTTGTACATGATGCTATATGTGTTTGTTAGAAGTTGCTTCGTTGCTATATGGATCAAATGTTGGCATGCTTAGTGGTTGATTAAGTGATGCATATGACTTCGTTAGAAGTCTATATTATATGTGATATCCCCACTAAGCGTTATCGCTTAGCACGGGTATTTTTCCCGTGTAGGTTTACAGGTTCAGTGAGAGTTGGACATCTGCAAGGTCATGGCCACTAGGAGTTTGAGTTGATGTCTTTTGTATAGCTTGGCATATGTAAATGTAAAGCGACTTTTGTATGGGACATGTATATGGCAAAGCAAAGTGTATTTTGTATACGGTATATAAATGTAAAGTAAATGTTATAATGTAAAAGAACAGTTTCATTTTGAATATATAAACGAATATATGAGTTTGCTTTTTGGCATGTGGTTTTGTTAATTCATGTTTGAGCGGTCATCTTTTAACTTGTCTATTAATGGCGTGATTTTGCCTTATCTACTATGCCATATTTCATTTTCTCTTTTTTTTTTATTGAGTTGTTATTCATCATTTTTCACCATTTTTGTTTTCCTTGTTTTGGAATACGAGTAAATGTGAAAGCACATACTCATCTGTAATATGAATGAATATAAATAACTGCATAAATGCATACAATTGAAAACAAAAGTTTTTCACTAGAAATGTCTATTTTCGTACAACGTATATACAAAGTGAAAATGTACAAAAATATAAAAGTATGACTCCCTGAATATCAGAGGGGTGTGTAGTCAGAGGGCTCATCGAGATCCTCATCATCCAATATATGCACTGTCCCTGGCGGAGGTGGAGGCTAAGCTGGCTGTGCCGGAGGTGGAGGCTGGGCCATGGAGGGTCCCGCCCCAGCATCGTGGGTCTGCCTGAATCGGATCTGAGCATAGCAATCCAAGAAGGGCTGGGTGCAAGTTCTCATGAACCCTAAGGTCTCTGATACTGTGCCTCCCAACTTCTTGAACGCCTGGCTCATCTGGATGGTCTGCTCGCTGGCGGCCCTCCTCATCTGCTCTAGGCGCTGCTCTGTCTACTCCCTGAACTCCCTCATGGTCTGAGACAAGGGTGGAAGGATCCCCTCTATCGCCTGGACCCGGGATCTCAGAGAGTGGAGTGACTCGTCGATCATCTGTAGGGTCATGTCAACCCTCTGAGATGCCTGGTCCTGAGACGCCCTCAAATCATAAGCGAGCTGCTGCCTAAGCTCTCTTTGACCCTGGCCAACCTGCTCGATCAGCCTCGCCTGCTCAACTCTGAAGGCCTCTACGACCCAAGCCTGCTCATCCCTGAAGGCCTCTATGACCCGAGCCTGCTCATCTCTAAAGGCCTCTATGACCCGAGCCTGCTCCCGTGCAGTGTGCTCGATGTAACCGGCCTGCTCCTGGGCTAGCCGCTCTATCGACTGGGACTGCTCCTGAATATCAGCCTGCTGGCAATCTAACCTCTCATGTATAGCTCTGTCCCTCTCATCCTGTCGTCGCTCTAGGGCTGTGAACATGAAAGTGAGGAGCTGAGAGAAGTCAAGCTGTGCAGGCTGCGGCAGTGCTGGCTCTGGCGGCGGCGCAGAGGAGGTGGATGCCCCTGGGTTGCCTCGAAAATGAGGATGATATCTCTCAGGGGGCCCGTGGGTAGTCCTCTGTACCCTAACACTCGGCGATGGGACAGGAGTCAGCACCCTGGATGCCGGTGAAGAGGCAAAGAGCTCATCCATAGTGAACTCCATGTCGAAATCGAACGGAGTCCTGGGCTGCTCCTGCTGTGGTGGCGGTGGCACTGTCTGAGGCTGAGGCTCGGCCTGAGGCTCGGGCTATGGAGACTACTGCTCCGACTGAGGAGGCTGCTGCTCCGGCTGAGGAAGCTGCTGCTCCGGCTGCTCTGGGTGGTCCAGATCTGGACCCAAGGGTGGAAGTGAGAACATCCATTGGGTCTCGTGAATGGACATCACTCTGTAGGCCTCTGCCTGCCCCGATATTGGCGAGATAATCCCCATCTACACTGCCGCTGTGGCGTCTACGTGTATCCCCTCATCCAGGGGGCCTCTCAGCCTGTCTGGGGCAACTCCCAACCTCAAAAGCAACCTAGTGACGACTCCTCCCACTATCACCACCGGTGTCAATCCTCTGCCGACTCTAGTCAGGTTAGCCAAGATCTCATGGCTAATGTTGAGGCGCTGGCCTACCACCATAGCCCAGAGGCTCCAAATCTCGGCCGCATTAGCGACCCTAGATTACCAGCTTGACCAAGGTACGAACTGGATAGCACTCTGTGCAAATACCGGAGTGCCTGAGACACCAGTACGGTGCTCTTCACTGTATCATGATCATACAGCACTCCCGGTAGGGCAATGGCCGCCCAGTGGGCGCGTCTCACAGCTCGCTGTGGGATCTCGACCCCCTCCTCTATAGGGAGCCCCATGGCCTGTGCGAATCTCTACTTGGTAATACTGTAATGATGGCCGTCGAACCAGAACTGGACTACCCCTGTCTCGGTATCTAACCTCTGAAAGCCGCCATAGCGGAGGGTGGCTAGGACCGAGCGAGTAGCCTCTGGAAATGTCTGGAAAGAGGGGTCAAGGAACTCTGTCCAGCCAGCACCCTCGACAAGCATATCAAACTCTTGGGCCATCCCCAGGGCCTCTAGGAATGGCCGGGACACGAAGCGGCTAGCTCGAATCTCTACTTGAGCCAATGCTCTATATCTATGAGCTGATTCATCGTCCATCCAACCCGAAACTACGACCTCGGGCTGGGCCTGCGGTGCTCTGCGTCTAGAAGGCTTCCTGCAAAGGGAAAAGATTAGATAGCAAAAATTTAACAAAACAAGCATTATTAGACTTATTCTCAAGGTGAAAGCCCAAGCCTCACCAGGGCAATGGCGGCCCGAAAATGAGATAACAAACTGATAATAAATAAAAAGGGGCGAACGTCCTATCAAAGGAAGTTGCCCAACATGCCTCGCGCATATCAAGACAAAAGAAACATGTAATTAGCATGGAAATATTTAGAGCGAATAAAAATGGGCTTTCTAGGCCCCAAGGCATGTATTATACACAAAAATATTCAATTTTAGAATAAAAAATAAAAATTTGGGCAGCACCCCGGCAAGGGTGTGCCCAACCTCCTGCATAAAAAGGCATCAAACTTGGCCTCAGGGCTCAACAACTATACATGTACATATATGGGACACACCCCGGCAAGAGTGTGTCCCCAACAACACAAAATAATGGCCTAAGGCCTCAACAACACAAAATAGTGCGCTAGAAAACATATTTCTAAAGCAACAAAGTTATAGAAAAATTCTATTCCTATATGATCATGCAAAGGTTCAGATTAATTGCACTACAAAAATAATAAATCAAGAAATAAATAAATAAAGAAAACGGGCAGTATTCTCCCTAAATTTTTAAGGCATCTAAAGTATTCTAACCATTTCTAAGGTTAAAGGAAGAAGAAATGAAGAAATAAATTGAATTAATTAAAAAAGGTAGTTATTTTACTTACTTGCAATCGCGAAAAGTGTAGAAAAACTGAAGAAAATGAATGTTTGGGCGTCCAGTGAGTGGAGAACGCAAAAAGATGAAGAAATTACAAAGAAAATGGGAAAGAAGGCTTGAAAATGCAGAAAAAAAAAAGAAGAAATCATTTTGGAGAGGGGAAGTGAAAGTGACAGCGCCGTTAACCCGTCTGTCACTCGCCCTTATATAGAATTTCGTGACCGATGGGCTGGGCGTCTACAGGAGCGACCGACGGGCTGGCCGTCCGTCTCTCAATAAATGCGACTTAATGCGCGTGAGGAATGCGATGATGACGTATGCATCTGCCAGGTGGATCTTTACCGACGGGCAGGCCGTCTTTTAGGAGAGGCGGGTAGGCTGTCGGTGACACATTCCTATAAATTCTCACTAAATTTTTGCTCCTCTTATGTCTCTTTATTTTCCAACATCTTGAACATTTTATCTTTCTTAGCAATGTCTTCCTCTCCAACCCAAAGAATGCACCGTATCTTAGATGACAAACACACTTGGGAAGAAGGCGCCCTTTCCACTCTGTCTGGGATAAAATACCTGTGCCGGGTCAAAGTTGATCAAAACCTGCTTCTGGCGGTGACCCACTTCTGGAACCCCCAGTTTCATTCCTTCTGGTTCACCTATCAGGAATTGTGCCCCTTGCCTGAGGACTTAGCTGCCATTCTTGGAGCCCGGTTCCCTCCTAGCGCTCTGCCTTGCGTCCCCCATTGCGGCCTATTTCAGACTCGAGATATAGCTATAGCCCTTGGCATACCTTCTTCTGAGGCCGTCCGGCTGATTTCGCCGGGCTCTTCCTTTGCTCTAGGGCCACTGATCGAGGCTCTGGATCAATTCACTGACATCCCCACCTACCGGGTAAGCATTGTATTTCTGTTTTGCATGGTGAACTTCCTCACTGTTGTCCCAGGGGGTCTGACAGGTGACCCTCGCTTGTTCAGAGTTCTGAGCGACTTTCATCTGGGTTTATCACCCTTACCACTTATTCTGGCTGAGACTATTCTGAGCTTGGACGCTATGAGCTCTGGATCCACTACTACTTTTACCGGTAGCCCCTTATTGCTCCAGGTACGTCATTATTTTAAAGGTAGTGCATCCCTTATGGATTTGCACACTAGCTTTTCTTAGCGGGAGGTGCATCCTTTCGGACTTTCACACAAACCTGTGCCTTATTTTTGCCTTAAGTAAACCCTACTTACTCCAGTGGCTTTTTTTTTTTATCAGATCTGGCTGCAATAGAAGCTGAGGATGCTGTCTGAGCCACCTCCTCGGGTTATTCCACAGTATTCACCGAGCCATTTTCTTCCGCATCGATGATTGTATGGGTGTGCCACTGCTGCTGAAGGCATTACTAGATTTAGCGAGCTGTTAGATGATGATATCAGTTTTAAATCTGCCTGGCTCCCACTGTCTCATGTGGTCATTGATGGGCCATCGAGGTGTGTTCCCCTCTGTGCGCTTCATCGAGCCACCTTTTGCATCACTTCTCGATGTACACGTCAGCTCGGGATGACTCAGGATGTGGTGACGGTTCACATATCTTTCCGGGGAGGAGCTCTTTCGGCTGCGTTCGCCTCAAGGTATCATGAGCTGTGGAATAAACTACCAGTGAAGACTGTTATTCTGATGTTCGACGATCATTCTACGGTTTCAACTAACGAATACAAGAAGTGGATCCTTAGTCCAGCATCTGATAACAGGACGCGAGGGCTCAAGCATCTGGTGGGCGAGAGCAGCAGCAGGACTTAGCTTAGCTTATCTGTGTAGTTCTTTTGGTGTTACATTTCTTTTTAATGTAGAACTAGAAAATGACAAAAATGACAAAAATGAAGAGAATAATATTCATTCTATTTCACGAAATTGTGTACATTTTCATGTAATTTCAGCATACACGATCAGTTTTGACCTTTACTCAACCGCTTACGCGCTGTTAATACATGAAATAAAATTTTAACAGCATCAACTCCTGTTACCAATCGGCCCTCTCGAGTTTTCACGATCGAACATTTTCTCTCATGCCTCTAATTTTTGCACAGGATGCCTTTTTCTGTTTTCACCCTGTCTGTCACACCCTAAAGTGGCCCTAGAAGAATTACAGAGTTTTGTTCGAAAAATGTAAGTTTAGGTGCGAGAGTTCTGTTGCGAGCGCGAACATTGTCGCGGGCGCGATAGAGCCTTCCAGCGGTTTTCGAACTTCAGCTGGTTGGTGCGGGCGTGAGCGTTCTGTCGTGAGCGCGACAGAGCCCTCTCGCGAGATGTGTGCATAAGTGGGACTAAGAGACTTGGAGTTGTAGGGAGTTGACACATGGTATCATAGAAGAGTGACAAGTGTCATCATAGAAGAGTGACAAGTGTCATCGTAGAAGAGTGACAAGAGGCAGCATAAGAGTTTGACAAATGGCATTATAGGAGTGTGCCAAGTGTCATTGTAGGGAAGTGACACATGGCTACAAGAGAGAGTGACATGTGGCATGGGACTTTTAGATTGAGATGGATCAATGAAGGGTAAGTGACATTAAGTGAGATTTGTTGGCATTTATAATTGTAATTGAATTTGGATGAGGGTTGACTAGTTGTTTTGGTTCTTATTCCCGTTGGTTTCCTTGTGGCCTTGGGTTTTTGCTTTTCTTTTCTTTTTCTTTGGTCTTTTGTCGTCCTCTCTCTCTCTCTTATTTTGCTTTTGCTCCTTTCCTTCTCCAATTGCCTTGCTCTTTGAGTGAGCTTCTTGGATTAGTTAAAGAGAGAGTTAAGAAAACTAGAGTTGATCATTGAAAAGGGTAAGTTTAGTTAGTTTTCCGATCTAACTTCCTTTTTTCTTTCTGTTTTTAATTTAAAGTGAGAAAAAAAGTCTAACTCAAAATGTTTTCTATGTGATTTGTGGAAGCTATGAACAAGAAATGGGACAAAGTAAAGGAAAGGGGTTGGAGCTGAATAGAGAGCTTGGTTCGAGCTTCCTAGAGCTAGGGATCGAGTGTGATTGTGTTAATTTTGCATGTGTTTACATGAAAAATGCTTGAAAAAAGACATGTGGAAATAAAGAGATGCTTGTTGAGCTTTAATTAGCTCTAGATGTTCATTTTGATTGCTTGTAGTGCTCATAACATGTGTATATATGTTTATATGTATGTAACTTGATCATTTGAGTGTGTGTGTTAATGATACAGTTTGATTTTGTGAAATTTTGCTTATTTGTCATTCGACCTCTATGAACAGTTTTTATCATAAGTATAGTTATATACTTCTAAATTGAGTGATTGTTGAACCAATAAAACCATGACTTCAATACCATTAAAAGTCACAGAAATGGCCTTGAGCATAATCTTGCTCTAAGACCCTGAAAATTTTCTAAAACCATAGTCTCCCTGTTTAGGTCGGGTTATTTGAACAGTATAGGTTGTTTGATTATATCTTACGTTGTAGATGTCCAAATGACCTGTAGATTGTCCCATTTGAAAGGTAACATCCTAGGGAACAATTGTTATGAATACCACTTTTCCTAAAAATATGTTCTAGATTGTTATTTTTGCGATGTAAGTTTATGGTAAAAAGCAGTGCCGTGGGGCACCAGAGGCGAGCCTCTATCGCGAGCGCGACACATGTCGTGACCTCGCGACAGAACAACTCATTTTAGGCTTTTTCTTCTTTTTTTTGAGCTCCTAGTTGCCATGGGTCAACCCCTTACCCTTCCCCTTAGCTTATTATGCATGTTTAGAGTTAGCAAATGACTATAAAGTAGTTATCAACGGGGAAATGCATTTGAGTATGTTTAAGATTTGTAATTTAACTAATAAAGTAACAATGTACAATTGTATGAAAGATAGTAAATGGAATGATAAAAATGTGTGAACTTATGAGTGCTTGTATATGATGATGTGATATAAGAGTTTGTACATGGAATTTAAATGTTACATGCTTTTAGTTGTTGAACATGTTTAATAAAGATTGTATATGAATTAAATGCCTTTGAAGTTGATGAGTGCACTTGAGTTATAATCTATGCTTTGGCATCAGAGTAGCGTATAATTGAGTTGTTATTGAGCCTGATTACCATTATAGTGGATAGATAAGCATGCTTATAAAGGGCTAGAGTGCAGCTGCTACATGTTGGCCTTAATTGTACCCAGAGTTCGGAATATCTCGTGTATTCCATAGAGTTTGAGTTAATTCTCCACATGTAAGATACTGTAAACAGTATCCAGAGTTACCCGTATCCACCATGAAAGGAAATTCAGGCTTGTCTTATTAATGTTGTGTAGTGAGCTGGAGACGATTTAGAGTATTGTTTTGAATAAGTGTTATAGTACATGAAAGTAATGTTTAAGTACATTACAGTTCTGTATACAAGTACATGATTACATGAGTGTATTGACATGAATGTGGTTACATTATAATGTATATTTGAATAAATGAGATGTACAAGATGTATTTTACATTAATTAGTGAAAGAGTATATGTTATTTATATGTGAGTTCAGAGTATTTGATATTTAAGCATGCAACCTATATACGTATAAGAGTTATATGCATGAGATATATGATTGTGTGATTTATCTGTGACTTCGTAAAGAAGTCCTTTGTAGTATTTTCATCCCCACTAAGCGTTATCGCTTAGCACGGATGTTTATTTCTGTGTAGGTTACAGGTTCGGAGCAGTGAGCGGGTATCTGCGGGTCAAGGCCACTAGGAGTTTTGTCATATCTTTTTACAAGTTAGAAATAGAGTTTTACATTTTGAGTAACATCATTATGTCATATAAGTAGAAAAATCACAAGTAAGGGTACATGTAAATGTATATGTAAAGCTAAATGAAAACAGATGTAATATGAACATGTAAATGTATATGTAGTTAATATGAAATGCAAGTGGGCCCTAGTGTAGTATTTAATTACTTTTAAATGGATGTGTTTATGCTATAGCTTCCGCTAATGCATGTACATGTATACGTAAGTGTCCGCGTAGCGCCCCGATATTCCCTACCGTGGGTATGGGGGTGTTACACTGTCGAGGCGCCCAATTTTTGCACGGCCGCCTTTTTTCGGTTTTCGACCTGCAGGGCATTTTATTCTCTTCTTTTTATTTTGGTCTTTAGCCATGGAACCTTTTGAGTTTGTCGACATTGATCGGCTCTTTGAATTCATTTCCATCACTATCCGACAAGATTGCAGCTCCTTTGGACAGCAGCATTTTAAGGGTATACGACCCCTCCTAGGTTGGTCTGAATTTCCCTCTGATATATCTGGTATGCCTGGCCTCATCTGCTTGAACACTAAGTCCCCTTCTTTCAGCGGATGCCTTCTCACCTTCTTTTTGAAAGTCCTGGCCAATCTCTTCTGGTAAATCTGGTTATGATAATAAGCTTTCAGCCTACTCCAATCTAATAAGTTTAAGTGTTGCAGCCTCTATCGTGCCCATTCGGCCTCCGGAACTTGGGCTTCCATGACCACCCTTAGTGATTTGAGCTCTATCTCAACTGGCAATACTGCTTCCGCCCCGTATACCAGGGAAAATGGCATAGCGCCTGTAGACATCCTTACCGTTGTTCTATATCCCCACAACTCGAAGGGTAGCTTTTCAGCCCAATCTTTGTAGGTTTGGACCATCTTTGACAGGATCTTCTTCATATTTTTATTAGCGGCCTCTATAGCTCCATTTGCTTGGGGTCGGTAGGGAGAGGATTTATGATGTTTGACACCATACTTCTCGAGGAGCTTTCTGGTTTCTCCCATGAACTACACTCCATTATCAGACACTATGTGATGAGGGAGGCCATACCTGCAGATCAAATTCCTCTCTATGAACTTGGCCATATCCCTTGCGTCAATCGTTTTGAAGGATTCCGCCTCTACCCATTTGGTAAAATAGTCAATTGCGACTATGATGTATCTGTGCCCATTGGATGCCATAGGGCGAATCTCTCCAATGATATCTATCCCCCAAGCAGCAAAAGGCCAAGGTGACGTCAGGTTGTGTAGCTCTGATACTGGTCGGTGTCTCAAGTCTGCGTATTGTTGGCACAACTGGCATTGCTTGACATATTTCGAGCAGTCATTGTCTATCGTAAGCCAATAGAAGCCTTGTCTCATGATCTTCTTAGCCAAGGTCAAACCGTTCATGTGAGCCCCACAGACACCTGCATGGGTCTCTTCCATCACCTTACGAGCTTCTTTTTCGTTCAAGCACCTGAGCTGAATCCCGTCTGACTATCTTTTGTACAACACCCCTTCTAAGGATATGAATTGAGTAGAAAGTTTCCGGATCATCCTCTGGTCTTTCTCAGTAGCTTCCTCTGGAAACTTATTGTTTTCCAAGTAATTCATAATGTCGAAGTACCATGGTTTTCCATCCGCCACTTCCACTTCCATCATGGGCTTGATCTCAAAGCTGGGCTTCTAAGAACTCAAAATCAGCACTGGTTTCATAGCTATCCCTTCAGGATTATCCCACATTGACACTAGGGTTGCCAACGCATCAACTAGGCGATTCTCGTCTCTCGGCACGAAGTGGAAAGTGCAAGTTTCAAACTGCCCACATTCCTCTTTCAAATATTCAACATAGGGTACCAGCCGCTCTTCCTTTACAGCCCACTCTCCCCGGATCTGGTTAATCACTAAGGATGAGTCACCAAAGACTTCTACATTCCTTGCCCCCAATGCAGCTAAAGCCCCCAGCCCGAAAGTGCATGCTTCGTATTCGGCTTCAATATTGGTTGCTTTGTACCTCATCTTCTTGGCTAGGGGGAGTTTCTCATTATCTGGGATTGTCAAAATAATTCCAAGTCCGGCCCCTCTGTTATTCACTGCCCCGTCGAAGTGTAACTGCCATCCTTGGACAGAAATCGCAACTATGCTCTCATCAGGAAAGGTGAACTCAGGAGTGTCCCCTTGAATAGGATGCTCATCAAGAAATTCGGCTATGGCTCGCCCCTTAATAGTTTTGCGAGTGATGTATTGCACATCAAACTCCTGTAGAAAGAGCAGCCACCTCCCCGTCTTACCAAGCAGAAATGGTGCTTCCTTTAAATATCTTAACGGATTCTGCTTGGCTACTGCCTGGACTTTGTATGAGTGGAAGTAATGTCTCAGCTTCTTTGATGCCCAGATCACTGCGAGGCAGATTTTCTCTACTTCAGCATATTTTATTTCGTAAGCCAGGAACTTCTTGCTGATGTAATAAATTGCGAATTCCACCCCAAATTCATCCTCTTGAGCCATTATGGCGCCCACAGAACTGCCCTCTACTGCCAGATACAGGATAAGAGGTTTGATCGGTTGCGGCGGCCTTAGCACTGGCAGATTCAACAGATATTCTCTGATGCTGTTAAAGGCTTTCTGGCAGTCTTCGTTCCAGACCACAGGTTGATTCTTTCTAAACAGTTTAAAAATAGGCTCACATATTGAAGTGAGTTTGGCAATAAATCGGCTGACATACTGCAACTTGCCCAGGAAACTCCTTACATCCTTCTCTTTTTTTGGCACGGGCATCTCTCTGATGGCCTTCACCTTGTCCTGGTCAATTTCTATTCCCCTCTAGCTGATGACATGTCCCAATAGTTTTCCTGAAGTCACTCTGAAAATGAACTTCTTAAGGTTAAGCCGCAGATTATACTTGTCAATCCTGGTGAAGAACTTCTTTGGAGCTTCAAAGTGTCCCTCTCGGGTGGCTGATGTGACCATCATGTCATCGACATACACCTCTACTTCCTTGTGGATCAAATCGCTCAGAATCTTGGTCGTCATCCTTTGGTATGTGGCCCCTGCATTCTTCAGGCCAAAAGGCATAACTCTTTAGGCGTAGGTCCCCCATTCTGTGATGAAAGCGGTCTTAACCCGGTCAGTTATTTTGTTCAGGATCTGGTTGTAGCCCACATAACCATCTCCAAAGCTGTACATCGCGCAGTTGGCGGTGCTTTCTATCAACACATCGATGTGGGGTAGTGGAAAATCATCTTTAGGGCAAGCCTTGTTCAGATCTCGATAATCCACACACACCCTGACCTTCCCATTTTTCTTCGCTACAGGGACCACATTTGCCAACCATGTAGGATACTGCACTTCCACAAGAAACTTGGCCTCAATCTGCTGCCGAATTTCCTCCTTGACCTTGTCTACCCATTCTGGCCTGAGCCTTCTCAACTTCTGTTTCACAGGCTTATAGTCTGGATAAGTCGGGATAGCATGTTCTGCTACATCTCTGTCGATTCCTGGCATGTCCTCATAGGTCCAGGCAAAGACTTTTTCATGTTTTCTTATTATTCTCTCAAAATCTTTTCTCTCATCAGGAGTTATATTTGATGCTATTAGAATTTCTTTCGGATTTTCCGAGGTTTAAAGATTAAAAGGCATTGTATCAGTGGAATCGATGTCAAAAATTGATGGAATATGATCATGTTCATGCATGTTGAAATCATTAGAAACATCACACAAGTAAGAGAAATCATTTGCCTTATTAATAATATTATAATTGTCATTTACATCATAAAAAAGTTCTGGAATAAAAAGACAGTCTAAGCTATAGTCTTCTTCTGCCACTCCAGAGGTTGATGCAGTTGCAGATTGTCCATTGGCTTCCTGATTCAGCAAAGATCCTTCAGGTATGTCTGAGGAAATCTTCAAATCCCCCATCTTCATTTCTATTTCTGCTATCTTCTCTTTCCCTTTCAGCCTGGCAGCTATCATCCTCTCGGTAACAACCTCTTCAGGCTCGCATCTGTCCCAAGTAATGCACTGAGTCATGACCTCTTCATCCCAGAAGTTCTCAGCGGTCTTGATGACTCCGACATTCCAGTTAAAAACATCATTAAAGATCTCAAATCCGGGAACAATTCTCCCCTTCACCCATTGCGGCTCATCTTCACCCGTATAAGCACATACTGAGGATGCGGGCACAAAGCATTCTGAAATATGAGGGATCTAATCTGCCATTTTCTTTCTGCCAAAGACACCTCTATAACCCAGACCCTTTCGGTTCTTCTGACCTCGAGTGGTGATCGCAGTCTGCAGCCCTTGAAAGTTTCTGTCCAAACCAGCCCCAGGGAGATAGTGCATCTTTTTCATCATATTTACCACAGCTGGGTTATCCACTGACCCGTGCTCTTCTATTATCATGGACACGTGGAAGCCACTAAATGGCTGATTAGCAATTTCAAGCGCTGAGACCTGATTCTCCCTGGCCACCCTAATAGTCACCATCTCCCCTTCATGTGGGAACTTAATCATTTGGTGCAGCGTGGATGGCACTCCTCCTAACTTGTGAAACCAGGGTCTCCCGAGCGGAGCTGAGAAGTTAGCAGGGATGGGCAGAACTACAAATTCTACTTCCACCTCAATGGGTCCTATCTTGACCAGGGTCTTGAATGTTCCCGAGGCTTGCCTCCTTGAATTATCATAGGCTGTGATAGTCAGATCTGATCCATTTAGCATATCCTCACTTAAACCAAAAGCCTAAAGATCTATCAGAGGGCACACATTGATAGAAGACCCATCGTCCACCATAACGCAAGCACTGTGCTTATCGTTAATCTGTGCTTTGATGTACAGGGGTCGGTTATGATTGCGGCCTTCGACCGGTAGGTCGGCATCAGAAAAAACCAATCTTTCCTCCGATCCTCCTTTAACTAAGCCCAAAAGCTCTGATGGGGAAATTGTGGTGGCGACCGTGGCCTCAACTAAAGCCTCTACTACTTTTTGCCTATGAGAAGGGGACTGTCTCAAGAGATCCCAGAAGGATATTTGAGCTGCAGTTTTCTTCAACTGCTTAACAATCTGATTCTCCTCTGGCTCTTTTTCTACTGATGGCTGCACTGGCTCAGGTAGCCTTGTAATCTCAGGGACCACTCTCCCACTTCTCGTTACAGCCTCTATCTCTTCTTCTTCTTCATCAGACCTCCATAAATCAAGGTTCATCTCTCCCTCCTCTTCGGCCTCTCCACCGCTCTCGCTGCTTGACCAACAATTAAGGGTCGCCACGACTGCTCTCTCCTTTCTATTCTCAGAACAAGCAATAGCAATATTCTCGCTCCAAAATAAATCTTGCAGCACGTACCACTCTGGCAACCTAGATCCAATCATAAACACTGGTGGTGGCACGGCGTTGTAACCGGGCTTCTTCTCAGATTCTCTCTTCTAAGGGTCAGAAATTTGCTTGCTATCAATCAAGTCTTGAATAGAGTGCCTCAGCGCCTTACACTTGTCTGTTAAATGGCCTGAATGTTGATGAAACGCACAGAATTCATTGTCCTTGTGCCCAGGCTTCCCTTGCGTCATAGCAGGCCTAGGAGCTAAGGGCTGCAATTTTCCTTCCTTCATCAGCCTTCTCAAGACCCAAGACAGTGGTCTCCCTAAGTTCAAAAACTTCCTCTAGGTAGTTGCTTCAGTAGCAGAGACCTCAACTGTTCTTCTGGTGTTGCTACTGGGACCCGCTGGCCTACTGGTTCCTTGACCGGTATTAGCTCTCTTCGCAAAATTATCATTGTTAGCTTTTCGAGCCAAGAACTCTCCCTTCGCTTCAATGGCTATATCGTTGACAGACTCCAAGTCCTTTAACCCTTTCATCTTCAACCCATCTTTCAAGTATGAGCTTGCGTTCTTGATAAACAAACGGATCTGGTCTTGGGTGTCTGGCTTTCTCCGCATTTTCATTACTCGGTTCCGCCAGCGGGTGAGATAATCGTGCAAAGATTCCCCGGTCTTCTGCTATAGCAGTTCAAGATCTTTAAGAGTCACCTCCATCCTGGTGTTGCAATTATACTGTCTCAAAAACTCCTCCGTGAGCAGATCCCAATCTTCCTTGGTTCGACGATCTAGACTATGATACCAGTCGATGGCATGAGCGATCAGACTCAGACAAAAGTATTCCACTTTCTGCTTCTTAGACAACGTGGTCCCTTTCATGACCAGAGAGTATTGCTTCACATGAGCAGCCGGGTCAGAAGTACCGTCAAATTTTGGCACGTCTGGCATCTTGAAGTTGTAAGGAATCGGGTCCTCTCCCTCCAATTCCTTATCCTCTGGGTTCATCCCCTGACCTCTGCTCAGCATACGGGCCATGGCATCAAACCTCTCTTCCATCTTCTTTAGAATGAAATCATCAGTCTGAGGTGCCTTCCCTCTCTCAGACGCAATACTCATCTTATCATCTTCGATATCCCTATCATCATCAATCCTCAGTACTGGCCTTCTTCTTTGCTCTCAAGCTACTGACCTCAGCTCTACTGGCGGCGGCCGAACGGGCTCTTCTCGTCTCTCAGCTCTTTCTTCCTCTGGCTCATTCTGTCTCATGGGAGGAGGAGGAGGAGGATTCTGCGGAGCATTCTGTTGTGGCAAAGCAGTCAACATATTCATCATTCTGCCCTCGAATTCCTCAAATCGCCGGCCCACTTCTTTCGCAATCATGGCCCTGGTAGCATCATCCCCCCTAGGCGAGTTTGCCATCTCAGATACAGTACAACTGATTTCTGGTAATATTTCTAGCAGGCCCTCTCTATCTGACAGCTCAGAAGTAGGAACTCGGATCAATCGTTCGGTAGGTGATCTAGTCCACCTGGGCAGATCTATGATAGCTGTAGAGACAAGGCGTTAGATATGATGCATGAAATGCAGGCGTGATGCATGGTCGTGATATGCAACATTCACAGAGCACAAGCAAGCAAGTATGTCCTTCCACCCTTATTTCTCCCACACACGTGGTCGTGCAGTCTCTTTCTTAGGTGGGATTAGCCCAAGGGTCAACGAGGGACCCAATAGACACGCATGGTGCATGGCAAAAAACCGGTAGCATGACACTCCTATGCTAATGTATAAGCGGATGGATAGTGATCGTCATATATTTAGACGTTCCAAAAATTTCGACATGGCCCTACCAGGGCATGAAAGCCTTTGGCTAGGTTACCAAGCAAGACATCTGGACTCACCCAATACATGAGGATCCATACAGCAAGCATGGAATTAGGGTTCATATCACCTGTGGAAAGTAGCTACGGCCATTACATGAGCTTTGGACAAGGGAGATGTTACTTTAGGGCAACCCAAGCATGATCCCTACCGACAAGTCTAGCTCATCACGAGCATAACGACCGATCGGGTCAACATTTTGACATACCATTGAGGTACGAGGCTTGGGCTGGTGATTATCCTTAACACTTCCCCAAATTGAGTGAAAATGGGGTCGTGCTTTAGGAACGCACCGGGGCTAAAAGAGGGAGCAAACTAGCATATTCTAAGGCTCTACTGATATGCGAATGCAAATTTGAGAGAAAGCGAATTTATGAATTAAATTTTAACCATAAATGTTAAACGAGATATTTTCAAATTGAAATCTCGAACCATATCGTCCCTAGTGGAGTCGCCACTGCGACGCGCGCCGGATCCCCGCGGCTGCCCATGGGACCGCTCGCTTGAGGGCAATCGGGGCATTTGTGGGTCCATTGACAGCTTGTAATAAATCGCAAGTGCGTCTATGTTGGGCAACAAGGAGGTTTCATGGAGTCGCCACCCAATAGAACATTAGGAAAGTTTCTCTCGCCTTGGAGAACCTAAGACTGCGCTTAGTATCAATTTTGGGCCAGTCAAAGGGGTCTTGGAAGGTAAACCTCTCGCCCTAAGGAGCCTAGGATTAACGCTAAAGTCTCGTGACACAAGAGGTGTCTTGGAGGGTAAACCTCTACCCTCTTTGAGCCCAAAGACCAGAGCTGGGTTTGGGATTTCTCATCTATTTCTACCTCGATTATTTTATGATTAAATTTTAATTATCATTAATTCGCTCTCTCTCTCCACACAATGCAATTGATTGAAGGCGCATTTATTCATATTTGGAAAGTCTTAAATGGGCAAGTGAATAGCGAAAAAATAATAAATTACAATAATACAAGGAGCGAAATACAACTCCCTTTTGTAAATGTGCGATACATACACGAATCGGGGCATTGCTTATTTTGAGGACTTTGGTCCTCGCATGCATCATTATTAAAATTGGATTTTTTATGGTGATGATTTTATTGGATAAAAATTGGACATTGGGTCCCTGCGTTTATGCAAACCTCAGGCAACGGTGTATGGAGGCGGGCGTCGGAAGAATCCTTCTAACACAAGGATTCATCCGACGGCCCTGCCACTTCCACCGACGGGCGTCGGAAAGGTTGCGTGCTCCGGGAAATCAGGCAGCGTTCTGGCAGGGGTGGTGCCTTCCGACGGGCGTCGAAAAATACCACAGGCCGTCTGTGACCCTAAGCGATGAGCTGACCCTCACAGACGGGCTGGCCGTCTTTGGAGGAAAACATGCCTTTTTTACTCAAAAACTCCTTGTTTTCTCCCCCTCTGCCTATGAAAGGTGAAAAGACTCATTTCTCATGGAGCATGGGACTAAAACCTACAAATCCAAACCATTTATACAGGCTCGGATACTGATTTCATCATAGGGTAATCTCTGATCTGGACCGCTCCGGGACACGGTGCTAACAAAAACCAAGCTGTTCTTCAACCTTAAACCTTCTCTTTCTCTTTGTCCTTCTTCTTGCCACCAAGAACCCAATATCAAAAGCAAAACAAGAAGGAGAAGAAGATCAAAGCACAAGCAACCAAAACCTAACCACTTACCTCTTCAACCTAGCTACTAAACTCTACCAAATCATCTCCAGCTCACACATAACCAAGAGAGGAAGAGCAAGAAATGAGAAAAAGAAAGAAAAAGAGAGAAACAGGAAGGTAAGAGAGAGCAAGAATAGGAAAAGGCAAATATGCCCTTCTCTCTCTCTTCTTTTCCTTTTCTTTCTTTCCATAATTAATGTCCCTCACCAACTCTTGCAAGATGTCCACTTCCCATTAGTCCACTAATAAAAAATCTTTGACTTATTTCCCCAACTTCAATTCCTTTCAATTTAACTCCAATGCGACAAACCAAAATTACCGAAATTCCCTTAAATGTCCACTCAAATATGCAACTTCAAACTATGCCCGATTTGGGGCATTACAGTTTATGTGATTTAGGGGCTAGAATTATGCCATTGTCTATCTTTATGAAATTAGGTTTGGACTATGTCAAACCTACTTCAATGGTCTTCCAATTGGCTGACAAATCAATTAAAAAGTCATATGGCATAGTAGAAGATGTGGTAGTTAAAGTGGATAAATTCATTTTGCCTGCTGATTTTGTGATTTTGGACTTTGCTTATGATGTTAAATGTCCATTGATATTAGGAAGACCTTTCAGGAGAACTAGTAGGGCTTTAGTTGATGTCTATAAAGTAACTTTGGTTTTAAGAGTGGGGGCTGATAGTGTAGAGTATCACATGGATAAAGCACTCAAATACCCCATGGATGAAAATGTGTGCATGAAAATTGATATCATTGATGCTTGTATTTTGGAAGTATTGGATGATGCAGGTTAAGAGGAGGTCAATATTGAGGAAGAAAATCACGAGGAGGAGGAACAAGAGAGCTCAAGGCCATGAATTTTGTATAGAAATGTGTAACAGCCCGATATATGCCCTAGTAGTATATATGTTTGATTGTGTGTATTTGGTTATGGCATGTGATGGGATTAAAAATCTGGAATTTTCATGCATGTTAAATTGGGACTTAATTGCATAAATAATTTTGTTTAAGTGACTAAAGTGTTTTATGTTAAATATTATTAAGGGCTGGACTTGCATTGCATGAGTTATGTGTGGGCTTATGAAATTAGTTCTGCACTTTGGGCTTGGATAAGATTAAAAGAATGTTGGGCTTGTTCATATTAGAGGGCCCATATGGGCTTACGACTGGAAGACCTTAAGAGGGAAAGATTTTTAGAGGAGCCCATGTTCTATTGCTGTAAATGCCATATATGATTGTGCATGAGGGAAAGAAAATGTGCCGAATAGGATGATGCATGTTGGAGAGAGAATGGTTGGGATTGGCTACATGGGCCATCAGCTATTCTTCTCCTTTTTTTTCCTTTCTTTAATTTTCTGCTCTTTTCCACTCTCTCATACGTTTTTCCTTCATCCCACTCTCCAAATTTCTGTGTTTTTCTCCTCATCTTCATGCAATAATTCCTCTTGGGTCATCAAATAAAATCGTGTCTTGCTGCATTTGTGGGTTAGAGATCTTGCATATATATATTTCTTCACTCTAGAAGGTAAGTAAAGCTTCTATCCAAAAATCTCCTCTACCCTTCTTTCTTACTTTGTGTTTCAAATGAGATTTTGATTATTGCCCTTATTTCTAGAAATATGGGTCTTGGTTGGAGTGGTAGAACCTAAGAGGGGCAAAGGGAAGAAAAAAGGTGGTTGATCAAGGAACGATGTGATTTCTAGGGAGCTAAGGAGAAGTGGTTTGGGAACTAAATTGCTTTGTGTAATAATAGTCTGTAAATTATATTATGTGAAGTGTTGAGTTGACGAAATGAACATGTTGGTATTTAATGCATATCATGAGTTTGAATGACCTAAGATTGAACCCTAATTTCGAATGAACTATGAATTGTTGTATTTATTTTAATGAATAAACATTACTAAGAAAGCGTATGTGTTGTTACGTGCATAATTGAGTTAGGGATGTGTATTATGTGTGTGATGATAAAATAATACTAAATAAGTTAGATTGTAGTTAATGAGCTGGAAGTGAAAACTTGGGTTGAGGTTTATTTGACCTACCTTAATTATAAGTGTTATCATTTGATTGAAATGAAAGTAAAAATGAATGGGGATAATGGGATTACGTTCCTATAATATGTGTCTATATTGGTCTTAGAAATGATCATGCTAAATTGAGGGCTTTAAAGTCAGTAAAGTGAATTGAAGTGTAGCTAATTCTATAAGAGGCCTTTCGGAGCATGTTAAGTTCCTTTGGCCATAACTCCTTGAGTTTTAATAAAATTTAGATGAGAATTATGTCTAATATAAGTTAACATATATATGAATTAATTATTAGGAGAGCATATTGGTTAAAAATGTCATTAAAGTTGAATTTAGAAGTCATATGCATGAAGTAGGAAAAATGCGCATGTAGGGTGAGTTTCTGAGTAGGTCTCTCTTAACCTTTAGTGACTATTTTGACCAAAGATCGAGTTTTAATGCTCCAAGTGGGTTGATTCTAATTTTATCTGAAAGATAAAATCCACACCTAAAAATGTCTAAGAATATGGTTGAGCTAATTCTAGTTCTAAGTGCCTCAAAGAGTTGCCATAGCATAGGTGTCCCTATTTTGGTGGTTGATCAAAATAGTATATAGTGTTTAGTTCATATCTTATGTTTTAGATGTCTAAATGACCTGAAACTTATCCCACCAGAATCTTAACATCCTGGGGAACAATTTTTTAGAAGGAAGTTTTGCCTGAAAATGTCTCTAGCCATTTGAAAAATGCATTGCAAGTTGGGACCTGAAGTTTGTCCAGAATCTGCCGTGTGTTGTGAGGCAGAATAGGTTTACATGGCGGTAAGGAATTGCTCACTGCTGTGTAAAAGCATTCTGCCCCTTTTAGACCCATTTTTAGTTTCCCACACGGCAGTAATGAATGGCCTACGGCTGTGTGACCTGAACTTTCAATCTAAATTGTACTTTTTCCTTCCCGAATCGCACCCGAACATTACTACAAGTTCCTATAGCTTAACCAATTCATGTCTAACATTATGAAATGAATATATGAATAGTTATCACTTGAAAAATACACATAAATGGGATTAAGATTAATAGCAAACTAATGAAGTAATGATGTGTAATTTTATGAAATGGAATCAAGTCGAATTTAATAACATCGTTGAGGATTCTAATACCTTAATCTATATAAGCATGCATAATATGAGCAAGTATACATAGTTATGAGTTGAGATTAAGTTATACACATACGCAAGATATCAAATGAAATGGTTTGGCTTAATGTGAATATGAACCATATGTATGTGTGTAATGAGGTTGGATTGTATATGAGGAAAATATGAGCATGATTGAAATGAATAAGATGTCTAAGAGTATGATGATGGGTTTGTAGCGATTATATATAAATGTGATTTAATGCTTTTAACTTAACAATTTCTCGCTTATATGGAGACCAATACTGTGGCAAATCGGGTGAGTATGTATCTATATAAATGTATAAATAATTTGTATGAATTACATGATGAAGTGTGAGATATCGTGTGATTGTATTCTATTTTTGAGGGATTGTGTAAGGCATACTACATGGAGGTATGACTTGTTCTTACCACCGTGCAGAATGTCTTACACGGCGGTAAGATATTGTCATACCGCCGTGTGAATGCCCTCTGTTTTGATGTTTGAAAGTTTTTGATTTTCGTCCTTTTTCGTTTTATTTGAACTTGTGTTTGCTTTAAACCTTATTCGGTGGCACTTCAGCCATTAATTGATGATTAGCATGGGTAAGAGTTGAATTTTATTATAGATATGTGATTATGATTACACTTACATGAGATCTATGTTATGTATTTATATATATACGCATATGATTTCATGCCTATAACATGATGAAGAAATTGTGATGTAAACAGCATTTTATACAAACAATGCGATGAGATATATTTGGATGATATTATAATGCTAAACGTGCCATAACAGTGAAATAAGCGGATTAATAATTTAGCCTGCGAGTCAAGCAGTGGATAGATAGGCATGCCTATAGGGTTTAAGTGCTGCAGCCCAATGCGTCCGATTCCTCTGGAATCACAATGCGAGTCAAATCCTTACTGGATTTCCCAATGAGAAATTATGTTGATATTTTGTAACTTAGGGTACCAATGCGAATGTGAGGTATCCACGGATACCATTGTGATTACTGTACCCATCGGGTACAAATGCGATGCCCGTTATCCACATTTTTGAATTGCAGGCAAGAAAACTATAATGATTGTGTTAATAAATAAGAAATTATTATTTTGTATTATACATATATTGATAAGAATGTGATGAGCATATGAAAAGTAAGCGCCAATGCGAATCCATATGTGATTATTCAACATGTACGTTATGTAATAGGTATGAAGCATGATAGTTAGCATGAAACTTGATGAAAATATATTTTATATTGGCATGGATAATTGTTAGTAATTATTTGAGCTTAATACTCAACGAGTATGCTATATGGTATCAAGTAAATGGTTTTAATATGAAAATGGATTTGGTAAATATGTGAGATTGCCATAAAATGAATAAAGTATGCATTATACCGACTTGTATTTATAATTTTGAGATGTGATGTTTATATACATAAGTAAGTGTTATTTGATATTCTACTTTAGGTGATCATGTTGATTTAAATATGACTCTGTACATAGAGGTATACTTAAAGTTTCAATGAATGAATAAAAGTATACTCAAAATAAGTATTATGACAAGTGTGAATGCGAAATATGAGATGATGAACTAAAAATGACTTTGATGATATCAATAATTACTTGTTTGGTAGTCGTTGATGGTTAATCTGAAATTATATATGTGGGATGATATATGATTATATAGATGTGATAGATGATTTGTTATATGTATGTGATAATGCAAGGCCTGTTCAAAATTGGATGTAATGGCTGTTATATATGATTATGTTATTATATGTTGTATTTTGTTCCCCACTAAGCGTTATCGCTTCGCATGGATGTTTAATCCATGCAAGTTTCTAAAGATAGTGTTTTGGAAGACAGTCCTGCATCGGCAACGACCAACACATTATGAACCACTGTAAATATAGAATATTTGTAATATTACAAGATGTGTAACTACAGTTAGTAATGTGTAAAGGGACTAAGTTTTTATAATAAGAAAGTTATATTTTGTATAGTGAACAATAAATAAAGACAATAAGTGTTTTGTATTGTAACGCATGGATTTTCAGAATAAAATTGATTCTTGTTTTGAAAGAAAAATTTATCAACCCTGAATTTTACTTTATTGTTAATTCATATTCGCATGTTGTTGTGTGTGACACTCCACAGCCATCGTCGGAAAAGTTCCATAGGTGGTTAGGGGGTGTTATAAAATTAGGCACCTTTGCCACCTTCCATTGTGAGTCCTCCTAATGTGGAATTGAAAGAATTACCAAGCCATTCGAGGTATGCATTTCTTGGTAACAATAATATTTTACCTGTCATTATTTATAATAAGCTCACTACTAAGTAAGAATCCTTGTTGTTAGCGGTTGTTAGAAAGAGGATTAAGAGTGTAGGTTGCCAAATTTCTGATTAAAAGGGAATTAGTCCTAAAGTAGTGATGCATAGGATTAACATGGTAGATAATTATCAACCTAAGCCTGATAGACAAAGAAGATTTAATCCCAATATGAAGGAGGTAGTTAAAAAAGAAGTTATTAAGTTGTTAGATCCTGGGATTATTTATCCAATTTTTGATAGTGCATATGTAAGTCGTATTTATTGTGTGCCTAAGAAAGGGGGAATGACTGTAATTAGAAATAAGAATGGAGATTTGATTCCCACTAGAACCACCATGGGATGGAGGGTTTGTATTGACTATAGGAAGCTAAATTCAACTACTAGAAAAGATCACTTTCCTTTGCCATTCATTGATCAAATGCTAGAAAGGATAGCTGGCCATTCTCATTATTGCTTTCTAGATGGATTTTCAGGGTACTTTAAAATATTCATATACCCTAGTGACCAAGAAAAGACCACATTTACTTGTCCCTCTGGGATCTTTGCCTATAGGTGAATGCCTTTTAGGTTGTGTAATGCAGCAGCCACTTTTCAAGGTGCATGACTTCAATTTTTGGGGACTTAATAGAAGAAAGAATGGAAGTATTCATGGATGATTTTTCAGTTTCTGGTGACTCTTTCGAGTTATGCTTGAATAACCTATATAGAGTCTTGACTAGATGTGAGGAGACCAATTTGGTACTTAATTGGGAAAAATGCTAATTCATGGTAAAAGAATGGATAGTTCTAGGTCATAAGATTTTAAGTAAAGGTATAGAGGTTGATAGAGCAAAAACAGAATTGATAGAGAAGTTGCCTCCACCTACTATACTTAAGGGTGTAAGATCCTTTTTAGGTCCCGCGTGATTCTATGGAAGGTTTATAAAATACTCTATTTTTTATTGCTAAGCCTTTAACTAACTTGTTGGTTAAGGATGTACCTTTTGACTTTTCTAATGCACATATGAATGCTTTTGAGATATTAAAGAAAGCTCTTGTTAGTGCACCTATAATTGCTTCACCTAATTGGACTTTACCTTATGAGATCATGTGATGCAAGTGACCTTGCTCTAGGATGTGTGCTAGGTCAACGTCAGGGTAAGCATTTGCAGTTCACAAGTCGTGCAGATTTGGCTACGCAAAGCAGGGTATCCGACTCATGCTTGAGATTCACGAGTCCCACAAGTAAGCAAGGCCATTTCACGAGTCGTGAAGGTGATTCACGACTCGTTAAGCGTGCAGGTAAGTGGTCACTTCACAAGTCGTGAAGATGATTCACAACTCGTGAAGCAAATAGCCTGAGTCGATTTTTCAGCATATTAATTTGTTTTCTTTTCTTATGATTTTTCTAGAAATTTGTTTAATTTTCTTTCTCCTCAGATTAATGTGTTTTAATTTAAATTAACTTCAATTAATTTAACCCTAAACCGTTAAAACACAAAATTCGAAATTAAAAGAGGGAAATTTTTATTTCAAAACCCTAAACGTTGTGACTTTTCGTCTTCTTCCCTTTTTCTTTTTATTTCACTTAACTTTTCACATTTCCCTCTTCTTTTTATTCTTCCAGTATCAGGTTACAATTTCACGACTTCTTTTTATTTCAAGAGTCGCACACTTCATTTTCAACCCTTTATCTTCTTTCTTTCATTTTGATTTCTTTCAGCCTTCTCAGTTCCTTTAGAATTCTTAATTTCTTCTTCCTTTGTTTTCATTCCATTCTTCTTCTTTCTTTTTCTTCGATTTTACTTTCTTGTTTCTTTCACAATCCCTATTTTTATTTACACACAATGGTAAGAACCATGACGCATTGAACAAACAAGACAGGAGGCTGAAGAAGGAGATATCTTTGCCACATTTAGTGCTGGTTTTTCAATTTTTTCTGTGGATGAAGGTAGCAAATTTCTTACTATTCATAACAGACCATTTCCGTAATGTAAGTTTTTCCCCACAACTCTGCTAGAACAGGTAGGCATGCTAGATACTATGAATGAAATGTTGTCATTTTGTGACTTCCTTAGGTTTGCCAATATGCATGAGAATATTTATCCTGATTTAATGCTTGAATTTTACACAACTTTGCAAAAGAATGGGGATAATGAACATTGGTTAGATTTTAGATTGGATGGAAAGTCACATACTCTGACCTATTTTATGATGAATCGAATGTTTGGGTTTTCCCAAAATAGTTTATTTGATCCACCTAAATCTTTTAAACCTAATGCATTTTGGTCATATTTAACTGGTTTGCAAACACCATATAGAGCTAGAGATGCTAAATCCATTTTTGTCAAGGATTTAAAATATTAGATTTTGCATAAAATTTTTGCTTCTTTGATTTTTAACAGGTCTGAGTTTAATCGAGCTTCTTTTCATGATTTATTTTTGATGTGGTGTGTGCATAAGAGAAAAGATGTATGTTGGTCTTATTGGGTTTGTACTCAATTGTTGAATTGTACTAATAAATAAGACTCACCTATAACACATGGGCATATCATTACTGTTCTTGCGAGAAATTTAGATGTTGATCTTAGTGCCTATCATAAAGATCGTCCTTGTGTTTATTTCACTAAAAATTTATTTATGCATGGAGAGGTTGTTAGTAGTAATTTTCAGAAAATCCCATCATATTCAAGGTTGTGTTGGAGGGATCTTCCAGGATTATCTGCTCCACAAGATGAGGAGGCTACTACTGAGAGTAGTGATGATGCTATGCATGATGTTCCAGCAGATGTGGCTGCTGCTCCTACTGAGGGGTCTTCTTCCTCTAATGTGCCAGCTATGCTTTAGCAGATTTTACAGAATCAATCCAATATGCAAGATCAGCTTTCTTCTATGGCTAGAAGACAAAGGAAACTTGAGCATAAGTTGGACATATTCATTGCTCAAGCTAGTTATATAGTATTATCTCCTCCATCTCACCATAATTAGGGGAGTTCTCTTCACTTTTCTTACTTTTATTTTATTTTTATTTTTCTTATTTACTTTTATCTCATTTCTTCACATTGAGGACAATGTTGGTTCTAAGTGTGGGAGAATGAGTATGTTTATAAGTTTGTTTGTGTTTGATGAGTTTTTGTTAGTATGTTTTATATGTTAGTTATTTGTGTGATTTTATTTTTCAATTAGGCTTTTTAGTGAGTTTTATTATAGGGCATTGTTCAATTAGTATATTATATAGGTTGTTAAGTCATTTATCTTTTTACTGATTTTACTAGTTATTCAAAATTTTTAGCATGTGTTTTAAGTTTTTCAAGTTATTTTCTTTTACTTTTTGCAATATTGTAGATTATTTAGTCTTTTTACTATGTTTTTAAGTTAGAATTTGCTCATTTAGTTTAAAATCACTGGGTTCTAGTTGCTTATGAAAACTATAACAATAATACTTACCCTTATGTCTTTTCAATAATGGATGAGGACTATAAAAAACTACTAATAAAGTGGCATGGAGCATAAAATGCACCCACAGTGTTTATAAAAAGAAAAGAAAAGCAAGATGTATATCTAAAATTGAAAAGTATGGGATGGAGCGTAAAACGCACCCATACTACATTTTCTTGCTATTTATGTGATAAAAATGAAAAATATATTCATGATTCAAAACAAAAAGAAAAAACGAAAGAAAAGAAAAGAAAAGTCTAAAAATGCCATAAGATTGGATTAAGGGTAAGTGAGCTTACAAATTGTCCTAAAAAGCAGCTAATAACTTGAGATTTTTAAAATTTATGATCAATATGCTCTTTTTAAAGCATATTTAGTTTTGGGACCCTATAATTTTGATATTGAAATGAGTAAAGTTTAGTGACTTGTTAAATTTTCAATGCATGTTTTAAAATTTAATTAACTGATATTTTGAGTATGTGAGATATTTGATTTCTTTTGTGATATGCCTTATGAACAATGCTATATAATATGATTTACTCAGTATGTTGGTATTAAATTTTCTCATTCTTTTCTCTTGCTTGAGGACAAGCAAGGGTTATGTAACACCCTTTTTTTGTACATAATAATTTAATTGTCTTAAGCTATTCTTAAAATCATTACGAAAATCCAGGTAAATTTTTTTTTCAACTATTACACCTTATTATTCACACAATCATTCTCAAATAGGCTACTTAAATTCTACAGAAATTTCGGCAGAGTCTCCTTTATAATATTGCCTATCCCCCTGTAAACAGAAAGTCTTTACACTTCTATAATCACATACATATTCAACCATCCTACTCCAATTCAAACTCCAACACAATTTTGCCCATCCTCCAATTTAGGTCCAATCACATACTCATATAATAATTCATAATATCATCCACTCACTATTTACATCAATTATACAAAATATGAGGATATAATATTAATACATCAGAGTTATCAGCTATGAATAATTGTTCAATACAACTCTTTGATACAATAGTATCCTAGTTATCTATGTAGTGTACATGCCAAATCACAACCATGATCAAATTATCAATTCTCAAAAATTTCATTCCCATCACCTGCTTGTCATGCTTACCATTCAACATTCCTCCTTTAGAACGGTGCTGATATTCACTTGATTCCTTTCTTATACCTGCGCGAGGATAAACCACGCGCTAAGCTTTAGGCTTAGTGGTGATTACCAATTTTACTTATCCAAGGCATAAACATAATATATACACATAATTGATCATTCATACATTAATATCACAATTACTTTTCCTTTCTTAATCAATATAATATTTTATAATTAATATACCAATAGCTATTTGACTCCAAATTATATATGAATGATTTGCAAGATAAAATCATTTTTATGCAATACATTCAATATTCTTTTAAAATACTGACTTTTCTTAAACTTGTACATTCAAGTTTCAAAATCAATGACTAAATTTCCCTATCATTTTGATAAAGTGCATAACATGTTAATCATGCATCACTAACATAATTTCATAGATTGTTAAACAGTCAATATGTTCATAACGTAGCAACTACTGTCTCGTTTCTATCTTAACAATTATTCTAACTTTCATCTAATACAATAATACCCACTACAATATATATATATATATATATATATATATATATATATATACTTGCAGTACACATTAATGAATAATAAGTTCATATAAATACACAAAGCCACTTCATCATATCGCCACTTCATAAGATCATTTATCAATACCCTTTTAGTTAATTAAACTTTCTAGCAATATATATATATATATATATATATATATATATATATATATATATATATATTAAACTTTAAGTTCTTCATTATTACCTTTTATTTGCCATTTTATTCTTAATTTTGCTACTTTAACACTTTACTTATCATTAAATTACTTCATATTTTCTTAATCCACATTTTCTCCATACTTACCATTTGACTTCTCAAATTATACATTTAATATGGATTACAAAATTTATTATTTAAACCAACCAATTTACCTTGCTTCATTTACTCCTTATTAAATTCCTTGATTCACATTTATTTCACATTCATCAATTCACTTTGATATTTATTATTTTGCCCAAAGTACAATGCTGACAGACTCTAAGCATAGGATAAACGGGGTGTAGATCTCTAAGAGTTCACAATAACCTGAAGAGACCTCAAAGGATCACTCCAGTACATTCCAAACCTGAAGAACCCCGAAGGATTACTCCGGTACATTCCAAACCTAAAGAACCCCAAAGGATTACTCCAGTACATTCCAATACATATACTTTTAAGAATACAGAATAGGTCCATTAATGACCTATAAAAATAGTGAGACATCATGCTCACTCCCGCGGTTTTATGTCCCTATGGCTAGCCACTATATCCTGCACTAGACTTGAATCCCAACTGATCGAATAGGGCCACATTAATAAATGTTATTTAAACAAATCCAAACTATGATCTTTACATAAAATAAGATCAATATACATGTTAATCCAAAAAAAAAATGTGAGAATTAAATCTCAGTATCATCCATCATCTTTTTCTCATAACATTCCATTTATTCATCATATTCCATTGATTTAGCTTCACAGCAGCTATTAATCTTGTTTATATAGTTAAAATGCATTAACAGTTATAACATATCTCAAATATGCGAGTATATGTTCAGCCACCACCCTTTCTTTCCACTCTCATTATCCTCCATTTATTTCATCAATTTAAGTTTATCTCATATAGAACCCATAATACATTACTGTTATATAGGTAATCAATGTTTTTCACACATTTTATTAAACTTCTTATAGTTCTTCCATTTACAAATATTGTTCTAGTTTCCCAATTACAGACAATTTTCCAATTCTTTTCATTCAACCCGAAATTCTATAAGTCTTAATTTAATCTCAAATCAACTATGCCAAAACTCATCACAATACAGCCAACAAATCAAATAAAACCAGCAACTTATTCTTCACATACTAACTTACTAGTTCATGCAAACATTTTAGTATCCGAATATAAACATACGTGTGTGTGTGTGTGTGTGTGTGTGTGTGTGTATATATACACATTCAGCCACCACTCTTTCTTCGGATATCCATTCACCTTAACCATATAATTTCATCATACTTTTAAGTTATTAGTCACCACTCATAGTGTATGATACGTACAAAAAAGTTTCAATTTTGTCTTATTTATTTAGCTTTGTCTTTCAATTAACTTTAATTTCTCTCAAACTATAAGTCGTGTATGTATTTATCATAATTCATTTAATTAAGTGTAAGCACCGTGTCCCGGAGCGGTCCGGATCAGAGGTTACCCTAGGATGAAATCAATGTTCGAGCCTGTACGAGAGGCTGAATTTGGAGGTTTTAGTCCCGCGTTCCATGAGAAATGAGGTTTTTCTACAGTTCCTGGGCAGAGGGGGAGAAAACGGAAGTTTTTCAAGTCAAAAAGGTTTTTTTGTCCTCCACAGACGGCCAGCCCGTCTGTGGAGGCAGCCCGTCGCTTCGAGTCACCGACGCTTGTGGTATTTTCCGACGCCCGTCGGAAAATCACCGCCCCTGTCGGGAGCCGCCTGGTTTCCCGGAGCACGCAACAGTTCCGACGCCCGTCGGTGGATGTGGCAGGGCCATCGGAAATGTCCTTGTGTCAGTAGGATTCTTCCAACGCCCGCCCCCATACACCGACGCCCGTCGGTCGTGTTTGGTTATATAAGGTCCGGATTTTCATTTGAAAATGGTTGGAAAATTTTTCAGAAGAGGAAACTCTGCCAAAATTCAAGCACATTTTCTCTCTCTTCCAAAAACACTTTTTTCTAAAGAATTTTATTGAATCAAGGATCAAATCAATCGAAGGAACTAAAAGCTAATTAGTTTTCTTTAGATTTTGACTCCAAAATCGATTTTCTGAAGGATTGAAGGTGAAATATCTCATTTTCTCTCTCTAATCTTTCATTGTTGTTTCTCGTGGAACGCGCGGGGATCTAACCGACACCAGTATCTCACCTGAAGTGATTATCTGAGGGTAAATATTCCGGATTCTCTTTCCATTTTCATCTCATATTTAATTATTTATTTATTTATTTATTCATTCTGTGAAATTTTTGAATACCTGTCATTACTTTCCTTCATTTTGACTCCCTCATCTCCTTCTTGGATAAAACTTGCTTTTTGACCTCGAAAGGCTTCTTTTTTCCTTTCTGTTTTTCGGAGACAGAGGTGACCGACGGGTCATCTTCATGACCGACGCCCGTCGGTCACCCACCTACAGACGCCCTTTTTGAGTGATAAATGGGCATATCGAGTAACCAAATCGACGCCCGTCGGTCAACCAGGAAAGGCCTTCAGTGGGTTCTGTCTCCATTTTTTAATCATTTTTCATCTCTATCCAGTCTCTTTGATTTCTTATGTGTTAATTTTATGTATATTAACATCTCTTAACTTTCTGTGAGTGTATATTGGTCCTCCTGGATTATCCTGAGCTTGAGCGGCTATCTACCACGTTTGGAGGATCTCGTCCGGTTTAGTTTCCTAATCCACTTGTTTCATTTCTTTTATTGATTATCTTATGTACATGGATGCACTTCTTTTATATCCCGTTGATGCATAAAAATGACTCAATGGTTTTATATTTAATAAAATGAAGGTTTACACAAAACTGGACCAATGTCCTATTTCATCCAATAAAACCATCACAATGAAAATATTCAATTTTAATAACGACACATGCGAGGACCAAAGTCCTCAGAATAAGCAAATGCCCCGATTTATGCATGATCCGCACATTTACGAAAAGGGAGTTGTATTTCGCTCCTTGTATTTATTGTAATCTATTGCTTTCATTATCTAATTGATCATTTATCGCTTTCAAGATGTGAATAAATGCGCCTTTTAATCAATTGCATAGTGTGGAGAGAGAGCGAATTAGTGACATTAAAATTTGATCATAAACTAATTGAGGTAGAAATAGATGAGAAATCCCGGACCCAGCTCTGTTCTTTGGGCTCGAGAGGTTAGAGGTTATCCTCCAAAATACTTCTTGGGTCACGAGGCTTTAGCGCTAATCCTAGGCTCTTTAGGGTGAGAAGTTCACCTTCCATGATCCCTCTAGCTGGCCCAAAATGAATACCAAGCGCAGTCATAGGCTCTCCGAGGCGAGAGAAACTTTCCCAATGTTCTATTGGGTGGCGACTCCATGATACCTCCTTGTTGCCCAACATAGACGCACTTGCGATTTATTGCAAGATGCCAACGGACCCGCAAATGCCCCGGTCGCCCACGTGCGGGCGGTCGAACGGGCGGCTGTATCGGGATCCGGCGCGCGTCACAGTGGCGACTCCACTGGGGACGTTTATGGTTCGAGATTTCGATTTGAAAATACCTTTTTTTAACATTTATGATTAAAATTTAATTCATAAATTCGCTTTCTCTCAAATTTGCATTTGCATATCATTAGAGCCTTAGAATACGCTAGTTTGGTCCCTCTTCTAGCCCCGGTGCGTTCCTGAAGCATCTCCTCATTTTCACTCAATTTGGGAAAGTGTTAAGGATAATCACCAGCCCAAGCCACGTACCTCAATGGTATATCAAAATGGTGACCCGATCGGTCGCTACGCTCGTGATGAGCTAGACCCTTTGGCAGGGATCATGCTTGGGTAGCCTCAAAGAAACATCTCCCTTGTCCAAAGCTCATGTAATGGCTGTAGTCACTTTCCACAGGTGAAATAAACCGTAATCTCATGCTTGCTGTATGGATGCTCACGTATTGAATGAGTCCAAATATCTCGCTTGGTAACCTAGCCAAAGGCTATCATGCCCCGGTAGGGCCAAGTCGAAATTTATGGAGCGTCCGAATACGTGACGATCATTATCCATCCGCTTGTACATTAGCATAGGAGTGTTATGCTGCCGGCTTTTCGCCGCGCACCATATGCGTCCATTGGGTCCCTCGTTGACCCTTGGGCTAATCCCACCTAGGAAAAAAACTGCACGACCACGTGTGTGGGAGGAATAAGGGTGGAAGGACCTACTTGCTTGCTTGTGCTCTGTAAATGTTGCATATCACGATCATGCATTATACCTACATTTCATGCATCATTCTAACTTTTGTCCCTGCAGCCATCATAGATCTGCCCAGGTGGACTAGATCACCAACCGGGCCATTGATCCGAGTTCTTACTCCTGAGCTGTCAGATAGAGAGGGTCTACCGGAGATTTTATCAGAAATCAGTGGTACAGGATCTCAGATGGCAAACTCGCCTATGGGGGAAGATGCCACCAGGGCCATGATTGCGGAAGAAGTGGGCCGCCGTTTTGAGGAATTCGAGGGCAGGATGATGAATATGTTGACCTCCTTGGCACAGCAGAACGCTCAGCCGAATGCTCCACAGAATCCTCCTCCTCCTCCAATGAGACAGAATGAGCCTGAAGAAGAAAGGTTTGAAAGGCAAGAGGAGCCCGTTAGGCCGCCGCCGGTAGAGTTAAGATCAGTGGCTTCGGGAGAGCTGAGAAGAAGGCTAGTGCTAAGAATTGATGACGATAGAGATATCGAGGACGATAGGTTGAGCATGGCATCTGAGAAGGGGAAGGCGCCTCAGGCTGATGACTTTATTCTGAAGAGGATGGAAGAGAGGTTCGAGGCTATGGCTCGTATGATAGGCAGAGCTCACAGGATGAATTCTGAGGATAGGAAGCTGGACGGAGAGGACCCGATCCCTTATAACTTCAAAATGCCGGATGTGCCGAAGTTTGATGGTACTTCTGATCCCACCGCACATGTTAAGCAATATTCTCTGGTCATGAAGGGGACCACATTGTCCAAGAAGCAGAAAGTAGAATACTTTTGTCTGAGTCTGACCTCTCATGCCATAGATTGGTATCACGGCCTTGACTGCCGCACTAAAGAAGATTGGGATCTGCTCACTGAGTAGTTTCTGAAGCAGTACGACTGTAATACCAGAATGGAGGTGACTCGGAAAGATCTTGAACTACTCCAGCAGAAGGCCGGGGAATCCTTCCATGAGTATCTTACCCGATGGCGGAACCGAGTAATGGAGATGCACCGAAAGCCTGATACCCAGGACCAGATTCGTCTTTTCATTAAGAACGCGAGCCCGTACTTGAAAGAGGGATTGAGGATGAAGGGGTTAAAGGACTGGGAGTCTCTCAAAGATATAGCCATCGAAGCAGAGGGAGAGTTCTTAACCCGAAAAGCTAACAACGACAATTTCGCCAAAAGGGCTAACCCCGGTCAAGGAGCCAGCAAGCCGACAGGTCCCAGTAACAGCACTAGAAGAATGGGTGAAGTGTTTGCTACTGAGGTAGCCACCCAGAGGAAGTTTTTGAACTTAGGGAGACCATTATCCTGGGTCTTGAGGAGGCTGATGAACGAGGGAAAATTGCGCCCTCTAACTCCTAGGCCAGCTTTGACACAAGGGAAACCGGGACTTAAGGATAACGAATTCTGTGCATTCCACCAGCACTCGGGCAATATCACTGATAAATGCAAGGCGCTTCAGCACTCTATCCAAGACTTGATCGATAGCAAGCAGATAACTGACCCTGAGAAGAGAGAAACTGAGAAGAAGCCCGGTTATAATGCCGTACCACCGCCCGTGTTTATGATCCAATCTAGCTGCCAGAGTGGTACGTGTTACAAGATCTATATGGGAGTGAGGAGTCTGCTGTTGATAATTCCGAGGGTAGGAAGGAGAAAGCAGTTGTGGCGACTCTTGATTGCTGGTCTAGCAGTGAAAGCGGTGGAGAAGCCGAGGGTGAAGAAGGGTTGAACCTTGATTTGTGGGGCTCCGATGGAGACGAGGGAGAGATAAGCGCTGTCACTAGAAGTGGAAGGGTGATCCCCGAGATTGCAAAGCTACCTGAGCCGGTACAGCCATTGGCAGAGAAAGAGCCAGAGGAGGAACAGATTATAAGGCAATTGAAGAAGACCGCAACTCAGATATCCATTTAGGATCTGTTGAGGCAATCCCCCTCTCATAGGCAGAAGGTAATAGAGGCTTTGGTTGACGCCACAGTCGCCACCACTATTTCCCCGTCAGAGCTTTTGGGTTTAATTAAGGGAGGATCCGAGGAGAGATTGGTCTTTTTCGACGCTAACTTACCTATTGAGGGCCACAATCACAATCGACCCTTGTACATTAAAGCACAGATTAGCGGTAAGCACACTTCTTACGTTATGGTGGACGATGGGTCTTCTATCAACGTGTGCCCTTTAATAGCTTTGCAAGCTTTTGGTTTAAGCGAGGATATGCTCAGCGGATCCGATCTGACTATCACGGCCTACGATAACTCGAGGAGGCAAGCCTCAGGAACCTTCAAGACTTTGGTCAAGACAGGACCTATCGAAGTGGAGGTCGAATTTGTAGTTCTGCCCATCCCTGCTAACTTCTCAGCTTTGCTAGGGAGACCCTGGTTTAATAAATTAGGAGGAGTGCCATCCACACTGCATCAGATGATAAAGTTCCCACATGAAGGGGAGGTGGTGACTATCAAAGCAGTCAGGGAAAACCAGGTCTCAACGCTGGAAATTGCCAATCAGCCGTTCAGCGGCTTCCATGTGTCTATGATAAGGGGAGAGCACGGATCAGTAGATAGCCCGGCTGTGGTTAATATGATGAAGAAGATGCACTATCTTCCCGGGGCTGGATTGGGTAGAAGCTCCCAAGGGCTGCAGACCGCGATCACCACCCGAGGGCAGAAGAACCGGAAAGGCCTGGGGTATAGAGGTGGCTTCGGCAAGAAGAGGGTGACAGACAAGATCCCCCACATTTCAGAGAGCTTTGTCCCAACATCCTCAGCCTGTGCATATACTGGTGAAGATGAACCACAATGGGTAGATGGGAGGATTGTCCCTGGCTTTGAGATCTTTAATGATGTGTATGACTGGCACGTCGGGTTCGTCAAGACTGCTGAAGACTTTTGGGATGAGGAAGTCATGACTGAGGGTATCACTTGGGACAAGTGCGAGCTTGAGGAGGTCGTTACTGAGAAGATGGTAGCTGCCAGGCTGAAAGGAAAAGGGAAGATAGCAGATTTAGAGCTGAAAATGGGGGATTTGAAGACTTCTTTCGACGTGCCTGAAGGGCCTCTGCTAAATCAGAAAGTTAGTGAGCAAGCTGCAACGACATCAACCTCAGGAGCGGCAGAAGAAGACTCTAGCCTAGATTGTCTTTTTATTCCAGAACTCTTTTATGATGTAAATGATAACTATGATATTATCAATAAGATGAACAATTTCACTTATTTGTGCGATGTTTCTAATGATTTCAACATGCATGAACATGATCATATTCCATTAATTTTTGACATTGACTCCACTGGCACAACGCCTTTTAATCTTGGAACCTCGGAAAATCCGAGAGAAATTCTAATAGCATCAAATATAACTCCTGAGGAGAGAAAAAATTTTGAGAGAATAATAAGAAAACATGAAAAAGTCTTTGCCTGGACCTACGAGGACATGCCGGGGATTGACCGGGCTATAGCGGAGCATGCCATCCCGACTTACCCAGATTGCAAGCCTGTGAAGCAGAAGTTGAGAAGGCTAAGACCAGAATGGGCTGACAAGGTTAAGGAGGAAATTCGACAGCAGATTGAAGCTAAGTTCCTTGTGGAAGTCCAGTATCCTACATGGCTGGCAAATGTGGTTCCTGTGGCAAAGAAGAACGGAAAGGTCAGGGTGTGTGTGGATTATCGAGATCTTAACAAAGCCTGCCCTAAAGATGATTTTCCACTACCCCATATTGATGTATTGATAGACAGTGCCGCCAATTGCGCGATGTACAGCTTTGGGGACGGATATGTGGGCTACAACCAGATCCTGAACAAGATAGCTGACCGGGTTAAAACTGCCTTTATCACGGAGTGGGGCACCTATGCCTATCGGGTCATGCCTTTCGGCCTGAAGAATGCAGGGGCCACATACCAGAGGATGGCAACCAAGATCTTAAGTGACCTGATTCACAAAGAAGTGGAGGTGTATGTCGATGATATGATGGTCAAATCAGCCACCCGAGAGGGACACTTTGAAGCTCTGGAGAAGTTCTTCACTAGGATCGATAAGTATGATCTGCGACTTAATCCCAAGAAGTGCATTTTCGGGGTGACTTCAGGAAAGCTGTTGGGACATGTCATCAGTCAAAGGGGGATAGAAATTGACCCCGACAAGGTGAAAGCTATCAGAGAGATGCCTGTGCCACAAAAGGAGAAAGATGTAAGGAGTTTCCTGGGCAAGCTGCAGTATGTCAGCCGGTTTATTGCCAAGCTCACTTCGATATGCGAACCTATTTTCAAGCTGCTTAGAAAGAATCAGCCCGTAGTCTGGAATGAAGACTGCCAGAGAGCCTTTGATAATATCAGGGAGTATCTGTTAAATCCGCCAGTACTAAGGCCTCCGCAACCTGTTAAACCGCTTATTCTATACCTGGTAGTAGAAGACGGTTCAGTGGGCGCCATGATGGCTCAAGAGGATGAATTTGGGGTGGAGTTTGCAATTTATTACCTCAGCAAGAAGTTCCTGGCTTACGAAATAAAATATGCTGAAGTGGAAAAGATCTGCCTTGCAGTGATTTGGGCATCAAAGAAGCTGAGACATTACTTCCACTCATACAAGGTTCAGGCAGTAGCCAAGCAGAATCCTTTAAGATATTTGCAGGAGGCACCATCTTTGCTTGGAAAGATGGGGAGGTGGCTGCTCTTACTACAAGAGTTTGATGTGCAATACATCACCCGCAAGACTATTAAGGGGCGAGCTGTAGCCGAATTTCTTGCTGAACATCCTATCCAAGGGGACACCCCCAAATTTACCTTTCCTGACGAGAGCATAGGCACGATTTCTGTTCAAGGATGGCAGTTGCATTTTGATGGGGCAGTGAATAACAAAGGAGCCGGAGTTGGAATTATCCTGACGACCCCAGATAATGAGAAGCTTCCTCTTGCTAAGAAATTGAGAGACAATGCGACCAACAATGAAGCTGAGTATGAAGCGTGCACCTTCGGGTTAGAAGCTTTAGCTGTGTTGGGGGCAAGAAACGTAGAGGTATTTGGTGACTCGTCCTTGGTAATAAACCAGATCCGAGGTGAGTGGGCTGTTAAAGAAGAACGAATGGTCCCCTATGTTCAATATCTGAAAGGGATGTGTGGGAAATTTGAGACTTGCACTTTCCACTTTGTACCCAGAGATGAGAACCGTCTGGCTGATGCGTTGGCAACCTTAGTGTCAATGTGGGATAACCCTGAAGGAGTGGCCATGAAACCGGTGCTAATTTCGAGCTCTGATAAGCCTAGTTTTGAAATTGAGCCAGTGATGGAGGTCGAGGCATCAGATGGCAAGCCATGGTACTTTGATATCATGAATTACTTGGAAAGCGATAGATTTCCAGAAGAAGCCACTGAAAAAGACCAAAGGATGATACGTAAGTTATCTACTCAGTTCATATCCTTGGAAGGGGTGCTGTACAAAAGACGGTCAGATGGGATTCAGCTCAGGTGCTTGAATGAAAGAGAAGCGCGCAAGATAATGGAGGAAACCCATGCAGGGGTCTGTGGGGCCCACATGAATGGTTTGACCTTGGCCAAGAAGATCATGAGACAAGGCTTTTATTGGCTTACGATAGACACTGATTGTTCAAAGTATGTCAAACAATGTCAGTTGTGCCAACAGTACGCAGATCTGAGACACCTGCCGGTATCAGAACTACATAACCTGACATCACCTTGGCCGTTTGCTGCTTGGGGGATAGATATCATTGGAGAGATTCGCCCTACGGCGTCTAATGGGCACAGATACATCATAGTCGCAATCGACTATTTCACCAAATGGGTCAAGGCAGAATCTTTCAAGAAAATTGACGCAAGGGACATGGCCAAGTTCATAGAGAGGAATTTGATATGCAGATATGGCCTCCCTCATCACATAGTGTCTGATAATGGAGTGCAGTTCATGGGAGAAACCAGAAAACTTCTCGAGAAATATGGTGTTGAGCATCATAAATCCTCTCCCTACCGACCGCAAGCGAATGGAGCAGTAGAAGCCGCCAATAAGAATGTGAAGAAGATCTTGTCCAAGATGGTCCAAAACTACAAAGACTGGGCTGAAAAGTTACCCTTCGCCCTGTGGGGATACAGAACGATGGTAAGATCATCTACAGGCGCTACACCATTTTCCCTGGTATACGGAACAGAAGTAGTATTGCCGGTAGAGATAGAACTTAAACTTCTAAGGGTGGTCATGGAGGCCCAAATCCCGGAGGCCGAATGGGCGCAGCAGAGGTTGCAGCATTTGAACTTACTGGATGAGAGTAGGCTGAAGGCTTATTATCATAATCAGATATACCAGAAGAGGTTGGCAAGAACTTTTGGAAAGAAAGTGAGGAAGCACCCGCTGAAAGAAGGGGACTTGGTGTTCAAGCAGATGAGGCCAGGGATACCAGACATCAGGGGGAAATTCAGACCTACCTGGGAAGGGCCGTATATCCTTAAGAAGCTGTTGTCCAAAGGGGCTGCAATCTTATCAGATAGCGATGGGAACGAATTCAAAGGGCCGATCAATGTCGACAGACTCAAAAGGTTCCACGGCTAAAGACCAAAATAAAAAGAAGAGAATAAAATGCCCCGCAAGTCGAAAACCGAAAAAAGGCGGCTATGCTAAAATTGGGCGCCTCGACAGGGTGAAAACCGAAAAAAGGCATCCTGTGCAAAAATTAGAGGCATGAGAGAAAATGTCCGATCGTGAAAACCCGAGAGGGCCGATTGGTAATAGGAGTTGATGCTGTTAAAATTTAGTTTCATGCATTGATGGCGCGTAGGCAACTGAGTAAATGCCAAAACTGATCATGTATGCTGAAATTATATGGAAATGTACACAAAACTCGTGAAAAGGGATGAATATTATTCTTTTCACTTTTGTCATTTTCTAGTTCTGCATTAAAAAGAAATATAGCACCAAAAGGAATACACATATAGGCTAAGCTAGGTCCTGCTGCTGCTCTCGCCGATCAGATGCTTGAGCACTCGGGTCCTGTTATCAGAAGCTGGGCTAAGGATCCACTTCTTGTACCCGCAGGTTGAGGATGCAGAATGGTTGCCAAACCTCGGGATGACGGTCTTCACAGGTAATCTACCCCATAGCTCATGATACCGGGAAGCAAATGCGACCGAGAGATCTCCTCCTCGGAAAGATAGGGGAACCCTCACTATATCCTGGGTCATCCCAAGCTGCCGTGTACACCGGGAGGTGATGCAGAAGGTGGCCTGACGGAGGCCGCAGAGGGGAACGCAACCTGATGGCCCATCTGTGACCGCATGAGATAGCGGGATCCAGGCGGATGCGAAACTGATATCGTCATCTAACAGCTCGCCAAATCTGGTAATGCCTTCACCAGCAGTGATACACCCATGCAATCGCCGACGAGGCAAGAAATGGCTCGGCGAGTACTGGGGGGTAATGCGAGGGGGTGGTTCGGACAGCATCTTCAGTTTTTCCTGTAGCCAGATCTTAAAAAAAAAACAAAAAAAAGCCGCTGGAGTAAGTAGGGTTTACTTCAGGCAAAAATGAGGCACAGGGTTGTGTGAAAATCCGAAAGGACGCACCTCCCGTTAAGAAAAGCTAGTGTGAAAATCCATGAGGGACACACTACCTTTAAAATAATGACGTACCTGGAGTAATAAGGGGCTGCCGGCAAAAGTTGTAGTGGACCCAGAACTCACAGCGTCCAGACCCAGGATGGTTTCAGCCAGGACAAGTGGTAGGGGGGACAGTCCCAGATGAAAGTCGCTCAGAACTCCGAACAGACGGGAGTCACCGGTCAAACCCCCCGGAGCAACAGTAAGGAAGTTCACCATGCAGAATAAGAATATGATGCTTACCCGATATGTGGGAATGTCAGTGAACCGATCCAGGGCCTCGATCAATGGCTCTAGAGCAAAGGAGGAGCTCAGAGGAATCAGCTGGTTAGCCTCCGAAGGGGATATGCCCAGAGCTAGGGCTACGTCCCGGGTCTGAAGTAGGCCACAGCGGGGGACGCAAGGCAGAGCGCTAGGAGGGAACCGAGCTCCCAGAATGGAAGCTAACTCTTCAGGCAAGGGACACAGTTCCTGGTAGGTGAATTGGAAGACGTGAAATCGGGGGTTCCAGAAGTGGGTCGCTGCCAGGAGGAGGTTCTGGTCGATCTTCACCCGGCACAGGTATTTTAACCCAGACAGAGAGGAAAGGGCGCCTTCTCCCCAAGTGTGTTTGTCATCTAAAATACGGTGCATCCTTTGGGCAAGAGGGGAAGACATTTTGAGAAGAATAGAGGACTCAAGATGTGGGAAAATGAAGAGACAAAAAATTTTGCATAATTTTATAGGCAAGCGTCACCGACGGCCTGCCCGTCTCTCCACAGGGACGGTCTATCCGCCGCTACACAGGGACGACCTGCCCGTCTCCCCACAAGGACGGCCTGACCGTCGGTATAGGTCCACCTGGCAGATGCACTGCATTCATCACGCGCATTAACTCGCATTCATTGCATGACAGACGGCCAGCCCGTCGGTCGCTTGTACAGACGCCCTGCCCGTCGGTCAAGAATTTCTATATAAGGGCGAGTGACAGACGGTTTAAACGTTGCTGTCCCTTTCTCTTTCCTCTCTCAAACGGTTTCTTAGCGTTTTTTAGCGGTTTTTGAGACTGTTCTCCTTATTTTTTCGCGATTTCTTCATATTTTCGCATTTTCTACCCGCCGGGCACTTTGATATTCATATTTTCTCCAGTCTCTACACTTCCCGCGACTACAAGTAAGTAAATAACTACTTTTTTTGAATTTTATTCAATTTATCTCTTCATCTCTTTTCCTTTTGACTTTAGGATGCTTTAGATGCCTTATGAATTTAGGGAAAATGCTGCCCAATTTTTCATATTTTTTTTAATTAAATCTGAACTTTTTGCATGATCACATAGAAGTAGAATTTTTCTATAATCTTGGTGCTTTAGAATTGCATCCTTTTAGCGCACCATTTTGCGCATAATTTGCTTTTGCGGCCTGAGGCCACTATTTTTGTACTGTTGGGGGCACACTCTTGCCGGGGTGCGTCCCATTTACACATGTACCCTATTGTTGAGGTCTGAGGCCTATGTTTTTATCCTTTTGTGCAGGAGGTTGGGCATATCCCTGCCGGGATGCTGCCCAAATTTTATTATTTATTCTAGAATTGGATATTTATTTTCTTTCCATGTATAATGCATGCCTCGGGTCTTAGAAGGCCCATTCCTATTACTTGTTTCAAATTATTTGTATGATAATTGCATATTGTTTTTGCCTCGATACGTGCAAAGCACATTGGTAACCGTTGCCCCTTTAAACTTATTATCTTCCTTTCTATCTTATTTTTGGGTCGCCATTGCCCCGGTGAGGCCTAAATCGGCCTTCACCTCGAAAATGAGTTAAAAATATTTGTTTCGCCAAAATTTCTGATATTTAATCTTTTCCCTTTTCACATGATGCCTCCCAGACGCAGAGCCCCACAGGCCCAGCCCGAGCTTGTGGCTCCGGCTTGGATGGATGATGAGTTCGCTCAGAGGTACAGAGCGTTGGCTCAGGTAGAGTTTCGGGCCAGCCGTTTCGTATCTCGCCCTTTTCTAGAGGCCCTTGGGTTGGCCCCGAAGTTTGATCTACTTGCCGAGGGAGCTGGTTGGACAGAGTTTCTCGAGCCCGCCTTCCAAACATTTCCAGAGGCTACCCGCCAGGTCTTGGCCACTCTCTGCTACACAGGCTTTCAGAGTGCGGATACCGACCCGGGGGTGATTCAGTTTTGGTTTGATGGCGACCATGTCAGCATCACCAGGCAGAGGTTTGCTCAGGCCATGGGGCTCCCTACGGAGGAGGGGGTCGAGATCCCGCGGCGAGCGGTGAGACGCGCCCATTGGGCGGCCATTGCCATACCAGGAGTGCTGTACGATCACGATACAGCAAAGAGCACCGTACTGGTGTCTCAGGCACTCCGGTATTTGCACAAAGTGCTTTCCAGCTCGTACCTCGGTCGAGCTGGTAATCCAGGGTCGCTTAACGTGGTCGAGATCTGGAGCCTCTGGGCTATGGTGGCAGGCCAGCGTCTCAACATTAGCCACGAGATCTTGGCCAACCTGACCAGAGTTGGCAGAGGGTCGACACCGGTGGTGATGGTAGGAGGAGTCATCACTCGATTATTGTTGAGATTGGGGTTTAACCCCGAGAGATTGAGAGGACCCTTGCCGGAGGGGGTCCATGTAGACGCCGCAGCGGAAGTTCAGATGGGGATGATCTCCCCAATTTCTGGCCAGGCAGAGGCCTACAGGGTGTTGACTATCCATGAGATCCGTCAGCTGTTCAACCTTCCACCCTTGGGGGCAGATCCTGATCACCCAGAGCACCAGGAGGAGCAGCCTCCACAGCCAGAGCCTGAGCCACAGCCCCAGCCTCAGCCTCCACAGACAGAGCCACAGCCGGAGCACCAGCCTCCTCAGCCGCGGGCAGTGCCTCCACCACAGCAGCAGGAGCCACCTAGGACCCCCTCAGATTTTGATTTTGAGATCACGATGGATGACCTCTTTGCTGCTTCACCGGCATCTAGAGCGCCGACTCCAGTCCCATCACCGAGCGCCAGGGTCCAGAGGTCTGTCCATGGGGCCTCCAAGAGATACCATCCGTACTCCCGAGGTGACCCCGGGGCATCCACTTCCTCGGCACCGCCACCAGAGCCAGCACCGCAGCAGCCTGACTTATCTCAGCTCCTCACCTCTATGTTCACAGCTTTTAAGCGGCGACAGGATGAGAGAGACAGAGCTACCCATGAGAGGTTAGATCGCCAGCAGGCTGCCATTTTGGAGCAGTCCCAGTCGATGGAGCGCTTGGCTCGGGAGCAGGCCGGCTACATCGAGCACACGACTCGGGAGCAGGCTCGGGCCATGGATGCTTTTAGGGATGAGCAGACTCGGGTCCTGGAGGCTTTCAGAGGAGAGCAGATGAGGTTGATTGAGCAGATAGCTCAGGGTTAGAGGGAGTTGAGGCAGCAGCTCGCTCATGATGTGAGGACGTCACAGGACCAGGCGTCTCAGAGGGTCGATATGACCCTACAGATGATTGATGAGTCACTTGACTCTCTGAGATCCCGCGTCCAGGCGATGGAGGGGATTCTCCCCCCTCTTTCTCAGACGATGAGGGAGTTTAGGGAGCAGACGGAGCAGAGCCTGGAGCAGAGGAGAAAGGCCGCCAGCGAGCAGACTATCCAGTTGAGCCAAGCCTTCAAGAAGTTGGGAGAGAAGGTTTATGAGACCTTAGGGTTTATGAGCACCTGCACCCAGCCCTTCTTGGACGGCTACGCTCAGATCAGATTCAGGCAGGCCCATGATCATGAGGCAGGACCTTCCACAGCTCCGCCACCGCCTTCGGCCCGTCCACCTCCGCCAGGGACCGTGCACATATCGGATGACGAGGATCCCGATGAGCCCTCAGACTACACACCTCTCTGATCTTCAGGGAGTTATTTTGTATCTTTTGTATCTTTTATATATTTTGTATATACACTGTACAAAAATGACATTTCTAGTGGAAAACTTTTGCTTCCTCATTGCATGATCATTAGATTGTTAATTGCTTAATCACATCACAGAAAGTGTATGTTCTCATATCTACTTACATGTCGATAAAAATGACAATATGACAAATAAAAATGACACAAAGCAAAAACAAACAACAAAATGATAATCGACAAACATATCAATAAGAAAAAATGAATAAAAGATGAAACACAGCATAGCCAATAAAGCAAAGGTCACGCCATCAATAGACAGGTCAAAAGATAACCATTCAAGCGTGAATTAACAAAATCTTTTATCTCATAGGTACAAAGGAATACCGATCTGAGCATAGACATCGATTAAAAAGATTTCCCTTGAAACAAGGAAACAAGCGGAGTTTCCACACTCCAAGATCGAGATTGTAGCCAGAGAGTGCTGCATCTCACCAATCGAAGCTGTGGTCAGAGAGTACTGCACTTCACCAGATCGAGATTGTAGCCAGAGAGTGCTGCATCTCACCCATCGAAGCTGTGGTCAGAGAGTACTGCACTTCACCAGATCGAGATTGTAGCCAGAGAGTGCTGCATCTCACCAATCGAAGCTGTGGTCAGAGAGTAATGCACTTCACCAGATCGAGATTGTAGCCAGAGAGTGCTGCATCTCACCAATCGAAGCTGTGGTCAGAGAGTACTGCACTTCACCAGATCGAGATTGTAGCCAAAGAGTGCTGCATCTCGCCAATCGAAGCTGTGGTCAGAGAGTACTGCACTTCACCAGATCGAGATTGTAGCCAGAGAGTGTTGTATCTCACCAATCGAAGCTGTGGTCAGAGAGTACTGCACTTCACCAGATTGAGATTGTAGCCAGAGAGTGCTGCATCTCACCCATCGAAGATGTGGTCAGAGAGTACTGCACTTCACCAGATCGAGCCTGTAGCCAAAGCATGCTGCATCTCACCGGGTCGAGGTTGCAGCCAGAGTATACTGCATCTCCATGAGTACCTATCGGTCGAGAGAAGGTCGATTGAAATATCTTCGCATCGCCGAGCGGATCGAGACAAGGTCCACCCGACAGAAGGCAGGGAGGGGGGAACAGCCGTCGCAGGTACGCTTCCTTTCTAACCTTTCTCTGAGTTTTGGCTTATCTAGGCGCTTGTGCACTAGTTTCCCAAAAACTGGGGGCAACTGTAAGCACTGTGTCCCGGAGCAGTCCGGATCAGAGGTTACCGTATGATGAAATCAATGTTCGAGCCTGTACGGGAGGCTGAATTTGGAGGTTTTAGTCCCACGTTCCATGAGAAATGAGGTTTTTCTACAGTTCCTGGGCAGAGGGGGAGAAAACGGAAGTTTTTCAAGTCAAAAAGGTTTTTTTGTCCTCCACAGACGGCCAGCCCGTCTGTGGAGGCAGCCCGTCGCTTCGAGTCACCGACGGCTTGTGGTATTTTCCGACGCCCATCGGAAAATCACCGCCCCTGTCGGGAGCCGCCTGGTTTCCCGGAGCACGCAACCATTCCGACGCCCGTCGGTGGATGTGGCAGGGCCGTCAGAAATGTCCTTGTGTCAGTAGGATTCTTCCGACGCTCGCCCCCATACACCGACGCCCGTCGGTCGTGTTTGGCTATATAAGGTCCGGATTTTCATTTGAAAAGGGTTGGAAAATTTTTCAGAAGAGGAAACTCTGCCAAAATTCAAGCACGTTTTCTCTCTCTTCCAAAAACACTTTTTTCTAAAGAATTTTATTGAATTAAGGATCAAATCAATCAAAGGAACTAAAAGCTAATTAGTTTTCTTTAGATTTTGACTCCAAAATCGATTTTCTGAAGGATTGAAGGTAAAATATCTCATTTTCTCTCTCTAATCTTTCATTGTTGTTTCTCGTGGAACGCGCGGGGATCTAACCGACACCAGAATCTCACCTGAAGTGATTATCTGAGGGTAAATATTCCGGATTCTCTTTCCATTTTCATCTCATATTTAATTTTTTATTTATTTATTTATTCATTCTGTGAAATTTTTGAATACCTGTCATTACTTTCCTTCATTTTGACTCCCTCATCTCCTTCTTGGATAAAACTTGCTTTTTGACCTCGAAAGGCTTCTTTTTTCCTTTCTGTTTTCCGGAGACAGAGGTGACTGACGGGTCATCTTCATGACCGACGCCCGTTGGTCACCCACCTACAGACGCCCTTTTTGAGTGACAAACGGGCATATCGAGTAACCAAACCGACGCCCGTCGGTCAACCAGGAAAGGCCGTCAGTGGGTTCTGTCTCCATTTTTTAATAATTTTTCATCTCTATCCTGTCTCTTTGATTTCTTATGTGTTAATTTTATGTATATTTACATCTCTTAACTTTCTGTGAGTGTATATTGGTCCTCCTGGATTATCCTGAGCTTGAGCGGCTATCTACCACGTTTGGAGGATCTCGTCCTGTTTAGTTTCCTAATCCTCTTGTTTCATTTCTTTTATTGATTATCTTATGTACATGGATGCACTCCTTTTATATCCCGTTGATGCATAAAAATGACTCAATGGTTTTATATTTAATAAAATGAAGGTTTACACAAAACTGGACCAAAGTCCTCAGAATAAGCAAATGCCCCGATTTTAATAACGACGCATGCGAGGACCAAAGTCCTCAGAATAAGCAAATGCCCCGATTTATGCATGATCCGCACATTTACGAAAAGGGAGTTGTATTTCGCTCCTTGTATTTATTGTAATCTATTGCTTTCATTATCTAATTGATCATTTATCGCTTTCAAGATGTGAATAAATGCGCCTTTTAATCAATTGCATAGTGTGGAGAGAGAGCGAATTAGTGACATTAAAATTTGATCATAAACTAATTGAGGTAGAAATAGATGAGAAATCCCGGACCCAGCTCTGGTCTTTGGGCTCGAGAGGTTAGAGGTTATCCTCCAAAATACTTCTTGGGTCAGGAGGCTTTAGCGCTAATCCTAGGCTCTTTAGGGTGAGAAGTTCACCTTCCATGATCCCTCTAGCTGGCCCAAAATGGATACCAAGCGCAGTCTTAGGCTCTCCGAGGCGAGAGAAACTTTCCCAATGTTCTATTGGGTGGCGACTCCATGATACCTCCTTGTTGCCCAACATAGACGCACTTGCGATTTATTGCAAGATGCCAACGAACCCGCAAATGCCCCGGTCGCCCACGTGCGGGCGGTCAAACGGGCGGCCGCATCGGGATCCGGCGCGCGTCACATTAAGTTGAACCATTATTTTATTTTTTAATTCTATTAGACCAAAATACTGTTACTATTTCTAATCTCTTCATCAAGTATTCCTTGTAAAAAGTGTAACAAATTATACCTTTACTTTTTATTTTATTTATACATACCACGCATGCAAAACTTTTCCTAAATCTTAACATTTCCAGGATTAACTCCAGTTATCTTTAACTTCTAATTCACATACTTACATTTTTATAAATTATTCCCATGCTCCTATAATTTAACTACTACTTTCTTAAAAAAATCAATCAATATTCATTAGTTAAATCCAACAGACTAATTAACTCTAAACATGCTATAATATTCATTAAGCAATATTATACGTCTCACTGTAAATCTAATTTCATTGATTGTTAAACTTCACCAAATCCATTTATAAACTTGGCCATCATCCTCATTCACAACTAGCCATTTAATTGTCTCAATGGAATAATTAAAAGAGTAAAACTTACTGCAGGAATCTCATTAAAACCGTAACAACGTTATAAACAATTCAATAAACATCCAATCCATACCAGCATATCATCTTGAGACACACACAAAGCAATGACATCATAATAAAAAGAGAATTTCATACATCATACTTGAGTTCAGTTTTATCACGTAATAAACTAAACTTTTCTTCAACACAGCCAAAATTCATCGATTAATTCTTTAATTTAATATTTATTTAATATAGGCAACTACGGTGATTAATAATGCTATAAATTTTAGATTCATTAACAATACGATTTATTCCAACAAACAACACAAGAAAATCAACTTTTAACTTAATTTCATATTCTGAAACTTGTAAAAACAGTCTCTAGAATTATAGATTTATAAGAAATCATGTAGATAAATAATTTTGGTAGTCACATACCTATTTTCTGAATTTTTTTTCTTGGTCCATTCCCTGTCACCGAAGATTTGCCGGAGTCTCGCCGGAGCTCCACCGGAGGCACTGAGACAATAAAAAGAAAGCTCGCCACGTCGGGATTGCCGTTCCGGTTGTCATGCGCTGAGACCGCCCTCCGTTTCGCTGAAATCGTCATCGGCAGTTTAGTTTCTCTTCTCCTCCCATCTGTTCGTCACCGGGGAGTGACGAAGATCCATGGCCACCGGAAGCTTCGTTTGGCCACCAGGAATCTCACGGTGCTACTCGTGTCATCGTCCGCCGTTGGAGCTCATTGGAAAACGCTGAGGAAGCTTCAGTTCCTCTCTCGCTCTCCTGGAATGGCGTCACGACGAGGGGGAAGGAAGCACCGAGGTTGGCGACGACGTCTCTTCCCTTTGCTCACCGTCGACCGTCGCCTCACCTCGCTGCCCCCGCCGTGCTCCGCCGTCACCCTGTCTCTCTCTCTCTCGGTCTCTTCTTCGTTTTTTTCTGATTTCCCCTCCCATTTCATGTCTTTAATTAATATTTTCTAACCTAATTACATGTAAACATACCTATATGTTGATACATATATTTGTCCAATAATTTATTTGAATAATTAAATTGAATAGCTTTAAGGAAATTTCCACCTCTTATACGCCAAAATAAAAATTTCGTTGAATTTTTAACGCGTCAAAATATTAAATAAAAACACTAAAATTTTCGGGGCGTTACAATTCTCCCCCCTTAAAAGAAATTTCGTCCTCGAAATTTCTCTGGACTTGTACAATAATTCACGATTCATCCTTTCTATCAACTTGCATTTCCAATGCAAGTTTGCAAACAATTCAATTGTATTCGTCCATCTCATGGAAGTCATTATCTCTTTATAATTAATAATGCTTCATGTGTCATTTGTGGAGACAGTAGAGGAAGGAAAATGTCGTTGACCAAAGTGACCAAATGCCTAATTCTCGCTTTTTTCTTTGCAGCACAAGAAAAATATTTTACAATCAACAACTTTCAACTCCACTTTAATAAAAATCCAAGATTTAGTACTCCAAACTCCATTAGGAGCAGGTACTACATTCTCATAATAGATATAAAATGGCCCAATAACAGTCTCTAAAAGTGTTCTTTTTGTTACAAACTCTGAAACAATGGGGACTCCAAGTCCAATCATTTTATTTGGGAGGCATAGCCTATCATCATCTCTAGACAACAGATTCTATTCCAATCTCAATTACTTTTTCCTTCCCACCTATTATATTCATAAAAACTCCTCTTTTTGTGTTTAGGGTAATCGACATCAAACTTCTTGATCTTTGGCTCTGCCATTGGAGCAGCACAAATGAAACCTATAAGCTCTACAATTGTGACATGCGGTCCACATCCACTTAGAGCTATCGATGCCTCATCCTTACATACCTCATCTTCACCAAAAATAGCAAAACGTTCCCCTTATCATCAGGCTCAAATTTAACAATTTTCCTCATTTTCAGAACTCTCTATCAAAAAAATCATTGAGAAGGCTCCCATCTAAATCTGAAGAACAGAAATCAGAATCAACATTCAGCTCTTCTTTATGTGATTTTTTTTTGGTCACCGAGTATCCAAGGGGAGTCCCTAAAATTGAATCTGTAATTCCTTTCCCGTTTTCCCTAAATTACTTTGGACACCGTTTCTACATCAAACCCCATTTCAATAAAATGATCAATTAACTTGGAGCCAGAAGAGCTAGAAAATGATCTTGCTGAACGTTTAAGAAGTGTTGTAAGTGCCAAGACTGCACTTTCTTCCTTTAAATCTTACATACTAATTAGACCCAAGTTGTATCATACTTAAGCCAATAACATATCCATTCTAGAGATCATATCATTTCTTTATTTTCCATCTTTGGCATGTACACTATATCCAAAAACCAATTGCATACACATCTTATTACTTACTTACCTTAATCCTTACTTAAGTCCTTTCTCCTAAAACACATTGTCTTTTTTTTTTTATACAGAATCGCTGACATATTCAATAAACTCTTTCCTTGATCAAAATAACTATAACATTTCCTTCTTAGTTTACCAGCATCACTAGTCACAATTTGTCTATTACTTCTGAAACATTACATATATCTTACAATACTTATTACTTAACCATCTTGTACAAAAGTTCACAGTTTTATTCACTCTTATAAGCCAATTCAAGCTATAATCAATTAGTCAATCTAATCAGATACAATTCCATTCCAAAATATGTTGAAATCTCATCACATTCTATGCCTTAATTCACTAACAAGAAGGATCAAACCCACAAATTACACAGATACAAATCTCTTACTCATACACATTTAATGATCCTTCACCCCTTTCTTTTTCAATTCCAAGATTAAATCTCTAAATCCTTATTTTGCTTACTCAACTTTATTACACTCCTCATTACCTCCAATCTGCTACTATCTTTCTATAGGTACATCAACCTCACTTCTATACACTTACTATATTCCATGCCGGTTTCCTTTCAATTGGGGCATATGCATAAAACTTGATGTTTTTCATGAATGATCATGTGATGCCGATACAATGAATGTATGATGTTTCATGTATGCAGTATGATGCAAATGTGCATATCATGTAAGAACAGTGCATAGTAACCCTGCCCATGCATAAAATATTAAATGATTACCCCCCTATCAAGGATAACTGACAGGTACCTAAAATACCATAACCTTCTTCCACGTTCATATACTTTAAATCTCATAATTTTTTAACATCTCAATTTCTTACCTCTGATTTTCTATTCAACTCCTTCCAAAATATCTATACTTAGGACTAAACAGAGATGCCCATATTAAACAACACACATTCATTTCTCATAAAAAATGTCATATATTCTCCAAATATCTTATTAGCCAGAACCGCCTAAACCTTTGCTCTGATACCACTAACTGTAACACCCTTTTTTTGTACATAATAATTTAATTGTCTTAAGCTATTCTTAAAATCATTATGAAAATCCGGGTAAATTTTTTTTTTAACTATTACACCTTATTATTCACACAATCATTCTCAAATAGGCTACTTAAATTCTACAGAAATTTCAGCAGAGTCTCCTCTATAATATTGCCTATCCCCCTATAAACAGAAAGTCTTTACACTTCTATAATCACACACATATTCAACCATCCTACTCCAATTCAAACTCCAACACAATTTTGCCCATCCTCCAATTTAGGTCCAATCACATACTCATATAATAATTCATAATATCATCCACTCACTATTTACATCAATTATACAAAACATGTGGATATAATATCAATACATCAGAGTAATCAGCTATGAATAATTGTTCAATACAACTCTTTGATACAATAGTATCCTAGTTATCTATGTAGTGTACATGCCAAATCACAACCAGGATCAAATTATCAATTCTCAAAAATTTCATTCCCATCACCTGCTTGTCAGGCTTACCATTCAACATTCCTCCTTTAGAACGGTGCTGATATTCACTTGATTTCTGTCTTATACCTGCGCGAGGATAAACCACGCTGTGACGCGCGCCGGATCCCGAACGCCGCCCTTTCGGACCGCCCGCACGTGGGCGACCGGGGCATTTGCGGGTCCGTTGGCATCTTGCGATAAATCGCAAGTGCGTCTATGTTGGGCAACAAGGAGGTATCATGGAGTCGCCACCCAATAAAACATTGGAAAAGTTACTCTCGCCTCGGAGAGCCTAAGACTGCGCTTGGTATCCATTTTGGGCCAGCCAGAGGGGTCTTGGAAGGTAAACCTCTCGCCCTAAGGAGCCTAGGATTAGCGCTAAAGTCTCGTGGCACAAAAAGGTATCTTGGAGGGTAGACCTCTAGCCTTTTTGAGCCCAAAGACCAGAGCTGGGTCCGGGATTTCTCATCTATTTCTACCTCAATTAGTTTATGATCAAATTTTAATACCATTGATTCGCTCTCTCTCCACACGATGCAATTAATTGAAGGCACATTCATTCATATCAAAAGCTGTAAATGGGCAAATAAATATCAAGAGCAATAAATTACAATAATACAAGGAGCGGAATACAACTCCTGTTTGTAAATGTGCTATACATGCATAAAACGGGTTATTCATTAATAGTGAGAACATTGGTCCTCGCATGCATATTTATTATAAAACGGTTTTGATGTGATGATTTATTTGGGTATGAAAAACTAGGACATTGGTCCCCCTTTATTTAGAAAAAAAATGTCAAGTTAATTAATAAAAATGTTTTTGTGATTTTCTTTTTAAAGAGCCTAAATAAATAATTTTACAAGAAAATTATATGGAAAAATTAAATAAAATAGTACAAATAAAGAAAATAAATATATGAACCAAATGAGCCTTTTTGGACCTCCCGATGTGCTCGCAAAAATGCCCAAGCGAAAAATGAGTTTAGACATAAAAACAAAATACAAATAAAATAATGTTAGTAATTAAATCAATTAAACATACAAAATAATGAATAACAAATTAAAATAAAATAAATGATATGAAAAGAATGATAATGGAATCAAAAATATTAACAAACCAAAATAAATGAGAAACATGCATTATGTATGACAAATGATTAAATGATGTGATAAAAATAAAATATGACATGTTAATTAATTAGTACATAAAAAAAATATGCACATGATAACAATGATGATGAAGATAAATGAATCAAAGAATATATAAAATAATAAAGAAAAGAATAATAAATGAAAACAATTAAAGAATGATGAAAACAATTAAATGAACAATATGATTAATTAAATATGTTCACAAATGATATAAACCATTTACATGGCAAAAAGATTAATTTAAAATGAATTTATTAATTACATGTTAGGAATTGAAAGAAAACAATATTCACATGAACAAAAATAAAATCATATATAAACAATTAAATGGAACAAATATAACATCAATACAACAAATGAATAGATGAAAACAATAAATAAATCAATAAAAACCATAAAATAGATATGAATAAATAAAATAAAATAAAATAAAATAGAAATGGGGCCAAGAATATTTACCCTCAGAATATTGGATTTGATGAAGGAAAAGTGATGATTTTCCGGAAAATTTGCTTGAAAGAATAACTTAGCAATAAAATTAATTCTCTTTGTTTATGGAGAAAAACAAAGGAATTGATTTGTATGCTTAAGATTAAAAAGAAATTGATGTCAAAACGATGATTAATTTCTTGTGTTTATGGAGGAAAACAAAGAAATTAATTTGGAATAATTAATAATTGAAAATTGATCTTTCAATTTCAATTAAACCTTCTTAATTAAAAAGAGAAATCTGAAATTTTGAAGAGAAAATAGAAGAAGAATTCTGGAAAATTAGGTCTAAAAAAAAGTGTGGAGGCCTCCTTTGATTTTTCATCATAAAGTATTTAAAGAATAGAAAATGTTGCCCTAATTTAATTAAGGAAAACAAATCTAATTTTATTCAAATTCCTTTATTTTTGGGGATAAAATCAAGTTTTATTAATTAATAATCTATAAAAAATATTTTGGAATTTTATTTGAAGTCAAAAACCCTTCATTTTGGGATAAAAACGGATTTTTGGGTGAAAAAATCGGAAAAAAAGCTGAAAAAATGGAAAATAGGGTAACAGACCCTGTACCGACGGCCAGGGAGCCGTCGCTAGAGGGACGCCGCCCGTCGCTATAGAGCGACGGGGACTCACGCGGCGACCAGGCGGGATTCCGCGCGGAGCTCAGGCGGGAATCGCGCGCAGAGGCGAGCGGTGCGGTGCGCAACGCTGCGCGTCGCTGTTTAGCGACGCGCTGCGCGTCGCCAAATCGCGCCCAGCGCGCTGGGCGCCTGGGCGTCTGCGTGCTGGGCGCCTGGCGTGTAACACCCCCTAACCACCTGTAGAGATTTACTAAGGTGACTATGGAGTGTTACAACACAAACACATGCGCATCAAATAGTTTTTCAAACAAAGTTCAGGATTAATAAAATTTCTTTAACATACAATACTAGATTACGTTTCGAAAATCCAAACATTAAATTTCATATCATTCATAGTCTTATATCAGTTGTGACTTTACAAAATACAACATCTTTATTACAAACACTTCAGTTCTTATGCACATATCAATTATATTTACACATCTTATAATATTACAAAATAGCCTACTATTGCAGCGGTTCCTAACGTGTTGGCCGTTGGCAATGCTGGACTGTCTTCCAAATACTATCTTCAAATACCTACATGGACAAAACGTCCATGCTAAGCGATAATCGCTTAGTGGGGAACGACAAAAGATGGATAAACACTCATAGTGATTACTAATATTAATCACATACCCTAGCAATATACACATATACATATAGTTCATTTTAACACCATCAATAGTACACCCATCAGGAATTACTCATAAGTAACCATCCAAGTTCCCACACAAATATTTGTTTGCTTAATATGGTATTTACTCAGTTGTTCATTTGGGATTCTATAAGTCTTAATATTACTAGAATCGCATACTTATATACAGCTTTATAATTACGTATGAGTATACATATAAATATGAACATATGTACATCAAATAGCCATTAGCACTCACCAATGTGAGAACACCTTCAGCATGTTACAAATACAAACTCAAACAATGCATACCTTTATTCAATTTCCAATAGTACCACATATACATATACATATACATTAATTAATGTAAAGCTTACCGTTATTTACTTGTGATTCGACATAGCATTCAAGATATAACATATTATGCTCATAATGCATTAACTCACATTATACAATATCAATTATCAACACCAACACCCATTTAATACAAATCCGCATCAATTATAATCACAAACTATATAGTACATGACATTTATAGCAGGTTAAGGTACATAACAACTTGCATGCAGATTATTCATGTACTCTTATGTCAATAAGCATATTGCATTGCTTAAATCAATGGGCATGCACTTAATCATATTTTGGCATTCTCTTAATGTTATTTCAGCAATTTATAGCTTTATTTATACAAATATTCATGCTCATACACATATATTCTTCCTACTGAGTCATACCCATACAACTGTATCGCATGACAATTATAACATATCACATTCACATTCTCACTAACATAATACTCAGTTCGTGGTCACAATATCATTATTATTGTTATTATTATAAGCTTCGCCTGCAACTCAAGACGCGGATAACAGGTATCGCATCGGTACCTCCTAGGTACCCAGAATCTCATCGAGATCACTTTTACACATTAGTACCTTCTGGAACTTTTCATCATTCCACATATAACAGAATCCAGTAAGGATATTCGCATTCTGAATCATTCCTCATATAACAGAATCCAGTAAGGATATTCGCATTCTGAATTATTCCACATATAACAGAATCCAGTAAGGATATTCGCATTCTGATTCCCATGGAATCAGACACATTTAACGCATGGGGCTGCAGCACTTAACCCTATAGGCATGCCTAACTATCCACTACTTGACTCGCAGGCTTAAGTTGTTAAACAAATTATTCATTTCACTTTGATCACTTTTCACATCACATACGTAGATAGGCCATGTCACATATGTTGTTGGCCAACATCACATTCGCTTTAGCACATAGCTATTCACTTCACTTGCATACTCATTGTGTTTCCAAACTCATTCTTTCATAGTTGATAATCACATGTTTAATCACATTCGAGAATCATCATGTTTGTATGCGAATATACATCACTTAATACACACATAATACACAGGGTAGGTCACTTCATAATTCACTATCATGGTTAACATATTCGCATGGTATAACTCATTCATATAGTCATATGAAATAGCTCATAATGCATAATAGCTCACACATGTTTGTAAGCGTACAATCATGTTCACATTCCTCTCCAAAGTACACATTCATGTAATTCATAATCACCTCATAAGCTGAAAGCATTTAATCACATTCATCATTATCATAATATACAATCACTCATTTATCCGCATGAACCAATATAACTTCCTTAAATATCTTGCATAATAATTCATTCTAATGGCAGTGTACATTCTCATAACAAGACTCCTTCTCACGTTAAAATCCAAGCACATATGTTATTTATCGCATATGTAATTATTTTACTTTATGATGCAATCAAGCATAGTTAGGCTAATCATGCATATCTAATTCACATAGTCGCATGCTCGCATGATGATGAATTCAAGCTTAGTTAGGCTATCATGCATCTCTATTTCGCATAGTAACATATTCGCATGATCATCTCAATTATATGCTTATATACTTCATTTATCATATTCGAACCCATGGTTTTTCATCCTTAATTATCCCCTTTCACATGCTTAGTTCATCACCCTTAGAACACTTAAAGCTCATACATACTTATATACATTAGCATTCATAGTTCATCAAGCTTAAGATACTCATTTATAATGATAAACATGGATTGGACAAGCTATGGGAACTCGTAGTGAAGTTCGGGTGCATTTCGGAAAGAAAAACACCCTAAATAGACAAAACAGAGAGGGGTCACGGTGGCAATGAATTGGTTGTGACCGTGAGGTCCATAAATAGTCATTCTGCCCTCTATAAACATATGTCACGGTGGCAATGAATTTCATTGTGACCGTGACATACCAAAATAAGCAAAACAGAAGCTAAACTTCAGGACTGCTACGCACCACAGTTTTGTACAGCCCAAACGGATGTCTTAAACTCAGTTTTAGGCAAGAGTGTCTTCTTAACATTTATTCATATATGTCTTATCTTTCAAATGGGACAAGCTTAAGGTAAATTGGATTTGTAAAAGATCAGTTAGGAATTAAACAATACAGACTGTTCCAGTGAGCCTACTAAGGTAGAGACACGTCTGTTTTTGCAATTTTTAGGTTTCTTAGAGCCAGAATTAGCTCATAGTCATTTTTGTCACTTTTGTAGTTTTGGAAGTCATGGTTAAAATGGCGCAACAATAACATAATTTGGAGTTCTAAAACTCTAGTTATGACCAAAACACTACACGGAGGTCTGGTGACATATAAACAGAATTTTTCCCTAACTAGGGTTTATACTTTAATTAAGCACACAGCAATTCAATCATCAGTTCCAACACAAATCAACCATATATTCCAACTATATCATCTTTCAATTGTCACATGATAAACTAATTTACACATATATAACAAAGGTTAGTTCCCAAACCTCTCTATCCTTAGCTCCTCTTAAGCTCACATGGCACTTTTATCATCAATCCTCTTCTTTTCGTTTTTCCTTTCTCGTGACCACCAATACCCATATTTCCAGAAATAGAGAACAAGGATCAGAATCTCATTCTCAAGCAAAAAGCAAGAAAGATGAGGATAGGTGATTTTCAGGTAGAATATAACTCACCTTCTAAGATGCAGAAACACACACACACGCATGCACTCCTCTAGACCTTTTTAATACAGCAGAACTTCCACCCAATACACCAAGAGGACAATGGAGAAAGGAGTAGTAGAAGAACACATAAATCTTTGAGAGAAAACTGAAAGGAAACGTATGAGAGAGATAGCAAGCAGAAAATGAAAGAGAGAGGAATATGGAAATAAAAGCTGCCGCCCCTTGCAACCAATCCATGCCAATCCACCTCTTTTCCCTCCAATGCATGCCATTCCCACTTGGCACATTCTCTCTCCCTCATGCATAATCCTAGGTGGAATTTACAGCAATGGATCATGGGCTCTACTACAAATCTGTCCCACTAATGGACTTTAAGCCTTAAGCCCAAAAACCCATCTAATTTAGATTAAGCCCACAGCCTCCTTAGTCCAAATTGAGCCCATTCATAAATCTGATTTCTCAAGTCCATTACATTAGTCACTTAAATAATTTTATTTATGCAATTGGGTCCTCAATTCTTAATTACTCTTAAATCCAAATTAGCAAACTCACTATTAAATTCACGTGATTACCCTCATCATCCAACATATTACTAGGGTAGTTTTCGGGGCGTTACAACTCTCCCCTCCTTAAAAGAATTTCGTCCGCGAATTTCAAACTCAATCTAACAATTAAGGTCACCTTTCTCTTTATTTTTTTTTTTGCACCACTAAGGCAACCCTTAACACACATCAGAAACCCAAACACATATACTTCTTCAATAAACACTTTTAATTTCACATTCTTATTACCAAATTCCTTAACACATCAATTTATGAGATACTCCAATTACTACTCTCACTCCTGTTATTCTTCCTTCATCTAAACCTTATTCACAGTCACTTGTTTAAACTTTATAATTGACTTCTTCTTCTTAATTTTAATTATTCACACTTCAAACTTTCATAACAAACACATCGCTTTTCCTAAAAAATCCTGTTCCAACACTACACATTGTAGGTACATCCTGTCAGCTTTCTCTTCAAATGAGTCACATACACTTTTTTTTTTACACACATGGTCAAGGAATGCGAATGATTATATGATGTTATATGTATGCAAAATGATGCAATAATGCAGTTAATGCAATATTAATGCACTTTTCCCATCCCCATGTTTTTACATGCTCATGTTTAGATGATTTCATCGAGATAGCTGACAGGCGTACAAAATATCACCAGTTTATCTTATTCTCCACATCATTCTAGATTCCAAAATTATCCATACCCAGAATTAATTCAAATTCATGGGATAGCACTTTAATCAAATTATCAGATAACTCTTTACATTACATCGCTTAATAACAGTTACCAGATGCATACTGACATCTACACCATGTCCCAAAGGACCAATCACATACGCATCACAATTAAGATAATCGATACACACTTTAACACATGAATCTCGAGAACTATCTCTTCCAGAAATCTCTTTCATCACTTCAGGAGAAGAATCTTTCGACATTCGAAAGAAATGAAGACATCTGCATCCAGCCAACACAAACTATACGCATTTCTATACTACTCTAGCCCAGAAAAGACTAAACCTATGCTCTGATACCACTAACTGTAACACCCCCTAACCAACTGTAGAGATTTACTAAGGTGACTATGGAGTGTTACAACACAAACACATGCGCATCAAATAGTTTTTCAAACAAAGTTCAGGATTAATAAAATTTCTTTAACATACAATACTAGATTACGTTTCGAAAATCCAAACATTAAATTTCATATCATTCATAGTCTTGTATCAGTTGTGACTTTACAAAATACAACATCTTTATTACAAACACTTCAGTTCTTATGCACATATCAATTATATTTACACATCTTATAATATTACAAAATAGCCTACTATTGCAGCGGTTCCTAACGTGTTGGCCGTTGGCAATGCTGGACTGTCTTCCAAATACTATCTTCAAATACCTACATGGACAAAACATCCATGCTAAGCGATAATCGCTTAGTGGGGAACGACAAAAGATGGATAAACACTCATAGTGATTACTAATATTAATCACATACCCTAGCAATATACACATATACATATAGTTCATTTTAACACCATCAATAGTACACCCATCAGGAATTACTCATAAGTAACCATCCAAGTTCCCACACAAATATTTGTTTGCTTAATATGGTATTTACTCAGTTGTTCATTTGGGATTCTATAAGTCTTAATATTACTAGAATTGCATACTTATATACAGCTTTATAATTACGTATGAGTATACATATAAATATGAACATATGTACATCAAATAGCCATTAGCACTCACCAATGTGAGAACACCTTCAGCATGTTACAAATACAAACTCAAACAATGCATACCTTTATTCAATTTCCAATAGTACCACATATACATATACATATACATTAATTAATGTAAAGCTTACCGTTATTTACTTGTGATTCGACATAGCATTCAAGATATAACATATTATGCTCATAATGCATTAACTTACATTATACAATAACAATTATCAACACCAACACCCATTTAATACAAATCCGCATCAATTATAATCACAAACTATATAGTACATGACATTTATAGCAGGTTAAGGTACATAACAACTTGCATGCAGATTATTCATGTACTCTTATGTCAATAAGCATATTGCATTGCTTAAATCAATGGGTATGCACTTAATCATATTTTGGCATTCTCTTAATGTTATTTCAGCAATTTATAGCTTTATTTATACAAATATTCATGCTCATACACATATATTCTTCCTACTGAGTCATACCCATATAACTGTATCGCATGACAATTATAACATATCACATTCACATTCTCACTAACATAATACTCAGCTCATGGTCACAATATCATTATTATTGTTATTATTATAAGCTTCGCCTGCAACTCAAGACGCGGATAACGGGTATCGCATCGGTACCTCCTAGGTACCCAGAATCTCATCGAGATCACTTTTACACATTAGTACCTTCTGGTACTTTTCATCATTCCACATATAACAGAATCCAGTAAGGATATTCGCATTCTGAATCATTCCACATATAACAGAATCCAGTAAGGATATTCGCATTCTGATTCCCATGGAATCAGACACATTTAACGCATGGGGCTGCAGCACTTAACCCTATAGGCATGCCTAACTATCCACTACTTGACTCGCAGGCTTAAGTTGTTAAACAAATTATTCATTTCACTTTGATCACTTTTCACATCACATACGTAGATAGGCCATGTCACATATGTTGTTGGCCAACATCACATTCGCTTTAGCACATAGCTATTCACTTCACTGGCATACTCATTGTGTTTCCAAACTCATTCTTTCATAGTTGATAATCACATGTTTAATCACATTCGAGAATCATCATGTTTGTATGCGAATATACATCACTTAATACACACATAATACACAGGGTAGGTCACTTCATAATTCACTATCATGGTTAACATATTCGCATGGTATAACTCATTCATATAGTCATATGAAATAGCTCATAACGCATAATAGCTCACACATGTTTGTAAGCATACAATCATGTTCACATTCCTCTCCAAAGTACACATTCATGTAATTCATAATCACCTCATAAGCTGAAAGCATTTAATCACATTCATCATTATCATAATATACAATCACTCATTTATCCGCATGAACCAATATAACTTCCTTAAATATCTTGCATAATAATTCATTCTAATGGCAGTGTACATTCTCATAACAAGACTCCTTCTCACGTTAAAATCCAAGCACATAGGTTATTTATCGCATATGTAATTATTTTACTTTATGATGCAATCAAGCATAGTTAGGCTAATCATGCATATCTAATTCACATAGTCGCATGTTCGCATGATGATGCATTCAAGCTTAGTTAGGCTATCATGCATCTCTATTTCGCATAGTAACATATTCGTATGATCATCTCAATTATATGCTTATATACTTCATTTATCATATTCGAACCCATGGTTTTTCATCCTTAATTATCCCCTTTCACATACTTAGTTCATCACCCTTAGAACACTTAAAGCTCATACATACTTATATACATTAGCATTCATAGTTCATCATGCTGAAGATACTCATTTTATAATGATAAACATGGATTGGACAAGCTATGAGAACTCGTAGTGAAGTTCGGGTGCATTTCGGAAATAAAAACACCCTAAATAGACAAAACAGAGAGGGGTCACGGTGGCAATGAATTGGTTGTGACTGTGAGGTCCATAAATAGTCATTCTGCCCTCTATAAACATATGTCACGGTGGCAATGAATTTCATTGTGACCGTGACATACCAAAATAAGCAAAACAGAAGCTAAACTTCAGGACTGCTTCGCACCATAGTTTTGTACAGCCCAAACGGATGTCTTAAACTCAGTTTTAGGCAAGAGTCTCTTCTTAACATTTATTCATATATGTCTTATCTTTCAAATGGGACAAGTTTAAGTTAAATTGGATTTGTAAAAGATCAGTTATGAATTAAACAATACAGACTGTTCTAGTGAGCCTACCAAGGTAGAGACACGTCTGTTTTTGCAATTTTTAGGTTTCTTAGAGCCAGAATTAGCTCATAGTCATTTGTGTCACTTTGTAGTTTTGGAAGTCATAGTTAAAATGGCGTAGCAATAACATAATTTGGAGTTCTAAAACTCTAGTTATGACCAAAACACTACACGGAGGTCTGGTGACATATAAACAGAATTTTTTCCTAACTAGGGTTTATACTTTAATTAAGCACACAACAATTCAATCATCAGTTCCAACACAAATCAACCATATATTCCAACTATATCATCTTTCAATTGTCACATGATAAACTAATTTACACATATATAACAAAGGTTAGTTCCCAAACCTCTCTATCCTTAGCTCCTCTTAAGCTCACATGGCACTTTTATCATCAATCCTCTTCTTTTCGTTTTTCCTTTCTCGTGACCACCAATACCCATATTTCCAGAAATAGAGAACAAGGATCAGAATCTCATTCTCAAGCAAAAAGCAAGAAAGATGAGGATAGGTGATTTTCAGGTAGAATATAACTCACCTTCTAAGATGCAGAAACACACACACACGCATGCACTCCTCTAGACCTTTTTAATACAGCAGAACTTCCACCCAATACACCAAGAGGACAATGGAGAAAGGAGTAGTAGAAGAACACAGAAATCTTTGAGAGAAAACTGAAAGGAAACGTATGAGAGAGATAGCAAGCAGAAAATGAAAGAGAGAGGAATATGGAAATAAAAGCTGCCGCCCCTTGCAACCAATGCATGCCAATCCACCTCTTTTCCCTCCAATGCATGCCATTCCCACTTGTCACATTCTCTCTCCCTCATGCATAATCCTAGGTGGAATTTACAGCAATGGATCATGGGCTCTACTACAAATCTGTCCCACTAATGGACTTTAAGCCTTAAGCCCAAAAACCCATCTAATTTAGATTAAGCCCACAGCCTCCTTAGTCCAAATTGAGCCCATTCATAAATCTGATTTCTCAAGTCCATTACTTTAGTCACTTAAATAATTTTATTTATGCAATTGGGTCCTCAATTCTTAATTACTCTTAAATCCAAATTAGCAAACTCACTATTAAATTCATGTGATTACCCTCATCAGCCAAAATATTACTAGGGTAGTTTTCGGGGCGTTACATGGCGCCTGGCGCTTGCGAGCTGGGCGCTAGCGCGCCTGCGCGCTGCCGTAGGCACGCTGCCGCGCCCGACACTCGCGGTCCGAAATTTTTTTTTTATTTTTTATTTTTTTTCCTATTTTTTTTAATTTTAATTTGACTAAAAACATCATAATTTTAAGCCCCCATTTTTCAAAATTAATTTTTTAAATATTTTTTATTATTTTCTAATTTTTCACTCTAAAATGCAAATTTGACGAGAAAACCATCACTTTTAACCTTTTAAGCCTGTAAAGGCAATTATCATCATAGGGTAACTTCGATCTAGGCTGACTCAGGACCCGGTGTCTACACACGTGCTAAGCTTTATGCTTAGTGGTGACTACCAATTTTACTTATCTAAGGCATAAACAAAATATATACACATAATTGATCATTCATACATTAATATCATAATTACTTTTCCTTTCATAATCAATATAATATTTTATAATTAATATACCAATAGCTATTTAACTCCAAATTATATATGAATGATTTGTAAGGTAAAATCATTTTTATGCAATACATTCAATATTCTTTTAAAATACTGACTTTTCTTAAACTTGTACATTCAAGTTTCAAAATCAATAACTAAATTTCCCTATCAATTTGATAAAGTGCATAATATGTTAATCATGCATCACTAACATAATTTCATAGATTGTTAAACAGTCAATATGTTCATAACGTAGCAACTACTATCTCGTTTCTATCTTAACAATTATTCTAACTTTCATCTAATACAATAATACCCACTACAATATATATATATATACTTACAGTACACATTGATGAATAATAAGTTCATATAAATACACAAAGCCACTTCATCATATCGCCACTTCATAAGATCATTTATCAATACCCTTTTAGTTAATTAAACTTTCTAGCAATATATATATATATATATTAAACTTTAAGTTCTTCATTATTACCTTTTATTTGCCATTTTATTCTTAATTTTGCTACTTTAACACTTTACTTATCATTAAATTACTTCATATTTTCTTAATCCACATTTTCTCCATACTTACCATTTGACTTCTCAAATTATACATTTAATATGGATTACAAAATTTATTATTTAAACCCACCAATTTACCTTGCTTCATTTACTCCTTATTAAATTCCTTGATTCACATTTATTTCACATTCATCAATTCACTTTGATATTTATTATTTTTCCCAAAGTACAATGCTGGTAGACTCTAAGCACAGGATAAACGGGGTGTGAATCTCTAAGAGTTCACAATAACCTGAAGAGACCTCAGAGGATCACTCCAGTACATTCCAAACCTGAAGAACCCCGAAGGATTACTCCAGTACATTCCAAACCTGAAGAAACCCAAAGGATTATTCCAGTACATTCCAATACAGATACTTTTAAGAATACAGAATAGGTCCATTAATGACCTATAAAAATAGTGAGACATCATGCTCACTCCCGCGGCTTTATGTCCCTATGGCTAGCCACTATATCCTGAACTAGACTTGACTCCCAGCTGATCGAATAGGGCCAAATTAATAAATGTTATTTAAACAAATCCAAACTATGATCTTTACATAAAATAAGATCAATATACATTTCAATCCAAAAAAAAATGTGAGAATTAAATCTCAGTATCATCCATCATCTTTTTCTCATAACATTCCATTTATTCATCATATTCCATTGATTTAGCTTCACAGCAACTATTAATCATGTTTATATAGTTAAAATGCATTAACAGTTATAACATATCTCAAATATGCGAGTATATGTTCAGCCACCACCCTTTCTTTCCACTCTCATTATCCTCCATTTATTTCATCAATTTAAGTTTATCTCATATAGAACCCATAATACATTACTATTATATAGGTAATCAATGTTTTTCACACATTTTATTAAACTTCTTATAGTTCTTCCATTTACAAATACTGTTCTAGTTTCCCAATTACAGACAATTTTCCAATTCTTTTCATTCAACCCGAAATTCTATAAGTCTTAATTTAATCTCAAATTAACTATGCCAAAACTCATCACAATACAGTCAACAAATCAAATAAAACCAGCAACTTATTCTTCACATACTAACTTACTAGTTCATGCAAACATTTTAGTATCCGAATATAGACATACGTGTGTGTGTGTGTGTGTGTGTGTATATATATATATATATATATATATATATATATATATACACATTCAGCCACCACTCTTTCTTCCGATATCCATTCACCTTAACCATATAATTTCATCATACTGTTAAGTTATTAGTCGCCACTCATAGTGTATGATACGTACTAATAAGTTTCAATTTGTCTTATCTATTTGGCTTGGTCTTTCACCTAACTTTAATTTCTCTCATACTATAAGTCGTGTATGTATTTATCATAATTCATTTAATTAAGTTGAACTATTATTTTATTATTTAATTCTATTAGACCAAAATACTGTTACTATTTCTAATCTCTTCATCAAGTGTTCCTTGTAAAAAGTGTAACAAATTATACCTTTGCTTTTTATTTTATTTATACATACCACGCATGCAAAACTTTTCCTAAATCTTAACATTTCAAGGATTAAATCCAGTTATCTTTAATTTCTAATTCATATACTTTCATTTTTACAAATTATTCCCATGCTCCTATAATTTAACTACTACTATCTTAAAAAAATCAATCAATATTCATTAGTTAAATCCAACAGACTAATTAACTCTAAACATGCTACAATATTCATTAACCAATATTATACGTCTCACTGTAAATCTAATTTCATTGATTGTTAAACTTCACCAAATCCATTTATAAACTTGGCCATCATCCTCATTCACAACTAGCCATTTAATTGTCTCAATGGTATAATTAAAAGAGTAAAACTTACTGTAGGAATCTCATTAAAACCATAACAACGTTATAAACAATTCAATAAACATCCTATCCTTACCAGCATATCATCTTGAGACACACACAAAGCAATGACATCATAACAAAAAGAGAATTTTATACATCATACTTGAGTTCAGTTTTATCACATAATAAACTAAACTTTTCTTCAACACAACCAAAATTCATCGATTAATTCTTTAATTTAATATTTATTTAGAAAAATATAGGCAACTATGGTGATTAATAATGCTATAAATTTTAGATTCATTAACAATACGATTTATTCCACCAAATAACACAAGAAAATCAACTTTTAACTTAATTTCATATTCTGAAACTTGTAAAAACAGTCTCTAGAATTTTAGATTTATAAGAAATCATGTAGATAAATAATTTTTATAGTCACATACCTATTTTCTGAATTTTTTTTTCTTGGTCCTTTCCCTTTCACCGGAGATTCGCCGGAGTCTCGCAGGAGCTCCACCGGAGGCATTAAGACCAACAGAAGAAAGCTCGCCACGTCAGGATTGCCATTCCGGTTGTCACGCGTTGAGACCGCCCCCTGTTTCGTCGGAATCGTCGTCGGCAGGTTAGTTTCTCTTCTCCTCCAATCTGTTCGTCACCGGCGAGTGAGGAAGATCCATGGCCATCAGAAGCTTCGTCTGGCCACCAGGAATCTCACGGTGCTGCTTGTGTCGTCGTCCGCCGTTGGAGCTCGCCGAAAAATGCTGAGGAAGCTTCGGTTCCTCTCTCACTCTCCTGGAACGGCATCGCGATGAGGGGGAAGGAAGCACCGAGATCATCGACGACGTCTCTTCCCGTTGCTCACCGTCGACCGTCGCCTCACCTCGCTACCCCCGCAGTACTCCGTCGTCACCCTGTCTCTCTCTCTCTCTCGGTCTCTTCTTCGTTTCTTTCCAATTTCCCCTCCCATTTTATGTCTTTAATTAATATTTTCGAACCTAATTACATGTAAACATACCTATATGCTGATACATATATTTGTCCAATAATTTATTTGAATAATTAAATTGAATAGCTTTAATGAAATTTCCACCTCTTATACGCCAAAATAAAAATTTCGATGAATTTTTAACGCGTCAAAATATTAAATAAAAACACTAAAATTTTTTGGGCGTTACAGGTTATGTGTGGGGGAATTTGATAAGTGCCTAATTGATGCATTATTTAGTATATATTTTGTGTGAGTTGAAGAAGTTAAGTATCTAAATATATGTATTTTTCATGTTATTTGTTTAGTTTACTTGTTTTTGTGTTTTGTAGGGTGATTTGAGTGAAAAGGAGGAAAAGATACACGAATGAAGCAGAGGAATTTTAAATGGACGTGCACAAGTCATGATAGTGGAACACGACTCGTGAAGGGAAGAGTGACTTTGCACATTAAAGGAAGAGAAGGAGAATAAAAGAGCACGAGTCATGAAAGTGGGACAAGACTCGTGCAACGTGAATATGCACTAAAAAAGGAAGAGTGTTCGAATAAAGGAGTAGGGTCACGAGTCATGAAAGGAGATCACGACTCGTGATGATGCGGAGAGAAGCGAAAAGGAGCAGCAAGGAAAGAAAGAGTGAGAGAAGGAAGGGCGGAAGTCATGAGACGTGACCCAAACTCACGACTCACACAAGTGGGTCACGACTTGTGAAAGGAGATAACGAGTCATGACTTACCAGAGAGAGACCAGAGAAGGAAGAGAAAAGAAGAAAGAAAGAAAAAGAAGAAAAATCAATCCGTGTTCTGTCGCAAGCGCGACAGAACTATCTGTTGGGGCTGTTTTCTACGAAAAGTCATTTGAAGAGGCATATTTATTCACCAATATTTGCAACTTTTGAAGGAAGGAACACAACTTTTGTAACAACCCAAGTTGGGCCTAGTCGGAATTTGCATGCTAAGTCGAGATATTAAGGGTAATTTGGTAATTTCTGCATGAGGAATTTGGATATTAAGGACTTAATTGTAAAATTTATTTAAGAATGTTAAGTGAGGAAATTATGTAGTGGATTAAATGTATGGCACAAGGATTGTGGGGATATTATAAGAGTTGATCTAGTATGTGTGTGGTGTTTGGTAACAAAGATGTAGATATTTAATAAGAAGTTATCATATGTGTGTTGGGTGTGGTGCCTTGGGTCAAGAAAGTCAAAGAGTTGGAATATTTGGTCCAATAGCAGCATGCCATATAGGAATTGGTGGGTGAGAGCATTAATGAGGAGTGAAGGGAGGAGGGAGGGAAACATGAAAGCAGAAATTCTGCTTCCTCTCTACATTTCACGTTTTCCCTCTTTTCCTCTTCTTCTATTTTCTTTCATTTTTCTGCCCTAAAGTTTGAGTTGGAATTTCTGAGTTCTGAGTTGGTTATTCAAGAGGTAAGCTTAAGTTTTGTCTTGGGTTCTTCTCCTTCATCTTCTTCTTCTCTGTGTTTTCTGGGTTTTGAAAATGATATTGCATGGTTTGATTTATGTGTTGTTTTGGCTAGGTCTTTATGCAAGAATCAGAGGAACGTAGTAAGAGTAAAGGGAAAGAGAAAGTAGGCTCTTAAAGGAAAGATTGAAACTGCAAATTCCAGGTTTGGGAGTGACTTTTTTATTATGTTCAGTTGGAAGTCTATTGTAACAACCAAAAACGGGCATAGTCGGAATTGGCATGCTAATCAGGATTTCAAGGATAATTCGGTAATTTGTGCATGTGGAAATTTGAGTATTGAGGACCCAATTGAAAAGATAATTTAAGTTGATAAGGAAATAATCTTCTTTAGTGAGTGAAGTGTAATTGACAAGGGTTTAATTTGAGTTTGCCAAGACCAAGTGTGATATAAGAAAAGATATTTTCATTTGAGACCAATAGGATTATGTCATGTGGACTTGGTTGGTGTGTGCAATTATGTGGGAAAAGAAGAAAAGGAAAAAGGAAGAGAGAGAGAAGGGCAGAAACTAGTTTCCCGTTCCTGCTCTCTCTTCTCCTCTCTTTGCTCTTCTTTCTTTCTTTTCCCGTTTTTTGCTCTTCATTCCCTGGTTGTGTGTGTGAGCTGGAGCCATTTAGGTGGAGTTAGGGGTAGCTTGAAGAGGTAAGTGTTTGGGGTTAGGGTTTCCTCTATTTTGGGTTTCACCATCTTCTAGTTTTGCTTGTTATTGAGAAAAGGTTTTGGATGAGTAATTTCTAGGTTTTGTTTGTGCAAGTGATTGGTGTCAAGAAGAAAGATAGAGGAAAAGGGAAGGTTCAAGCTTGAAGAAAATAGCTGGGTTGTGCTTCAAAGAGGTTTGGGTGCTTTATTTTTGTTATGCTTGGTTTGGAAGTTTGGCAGTTTGCTTCTGCCTTCTTTCTCTTTTCGGATCAAGTCAGTGTGTGTGTTGATATCTGAAATTTTGAGTGACTTGGTATGTGTATATGCATGAATTAATTTGGGAAAATGTTGTGTTTGATAAATTTCTGGAAATTGTATGATGTTTGGAGTTTAAAATGGTTTAAGTGACATGAGGTTTGAGTTAGTGGAGTTAAGAATTTATATTGTGAATTTAAGATTGTGAATTTGTGAATTTTGCATATGTGATAGTTGTTGGATTATGGATGTTCAATGGCTGGTTGATTGAATGATGTACCATGTTTATTGCATGTTGTATGTGAGTTTTAAGTTTGAAAAGTGATTTTTGAGTTGGGTTTTTAATGGCTTGCTTGTGTGATTTTGAAGTGTGTTTGTTTTGGGGTAAAACTTGGATTGATTTTCTGCAAAAATCTAGAATTTCGGCGAGTCACACGGCGGTATGGAGGGCCTTACCACCGTGTGAATTGTGAGTGTGCTTCAGGGTTTTTTCTGGGCATTTTACACGGCGGTATGGACTTGTCATAACGCTGTGTGAAACGTTACTGCCCAGCGTATTGGCCATATTACACAGCGGTATGGACTAGGCCATACCCCCGTGTAAAGTGCCTTACAAGGCAATATGGATTTGTCATACCGCCGTGTTAAGCGCTACTGTCCCCCAGATTTTGATGTTTTCAATTCTTTCCATTTTCGTCCCGTTTTTACTATTTTAAGTTTTAAATATTATTTAGTGTCATTTAAGTTTCCTCACATTATTTAATGGTATATTTTGTTGTGCTATATTATTGAATGTTTGTTTGGATTCGGAATGTGTTATGCATGAGTTTGGGAACTTTCTTGAGTTGATGTTCATATGTGGGTTTTCAGATATTAATTTGTGAACTGATGATTTATTTGGAATTAATTGTGGAAATATGTTGTTTTATGTTGGTTATGGTGTTTGGAAGGCCTATTTTGAGGCAAGTGGGAGTTTAAGTTTGAGTTCGGTGAAAATGGTTTTGATTTGAATTTTTCTGGGCTTCCTGCATTTTTGTTGAGAAATGGAAATCCCGATGCTGTCGCGAGCGCGACATTCTTGCTAGCATGACATAACGGAATTTCCAGCTCTCGTGTCTGTAGGCTGAGAACTTGTGAGCATCGTGAGCCATGCTCACGAGATAAGAGAGACGTGAGCAATGCTCACAACACGTCCCTGGCCATTTTGTCGCGATCGCGACAGTGACTCCAGTATGCCCTATTTCTCTCTCGTGCTCTATTTTTCTAAAATGGGTTTTAAATGTCTTTTCTTTGCTTTTCACTGCTGTATGCTATATTATTTTGCTTATATGTGTAATATCATGATTTCTTAATGATAAATAACATGTTATCCATGATAAAATATATGTTGTGTTTTGAATATAAATATTACTGAGATTTAAATTTAGTAAATGGATTTTATGCATGATTAATTTGATAAACTATACGTTTAGGAACCAACGAATGATTTATGAGCAATTTGGTGAATATTATGAAATAAGTTCGATGTATTGTGCAAGCCTTAGATTTGTGAGTCTTGCTATGAATAATGTGTTATGCTTAAATGTGATTGGTGTTTTTGCTCTAGCAAATTATTGAATGCTAGTTGAATCCGGAATGGGTTACTTATTACCTTAAGTTATGAACTCAATATGTGAATTTCTTTATGCATGACCTGCAAGAGTCAGTCTAGTGGATAGTTAGGCATGCCTAATAGAGTCTCTTTAGCTGCAACACCTTTGGATGTTTGGACCCCGATCAGGTGCCCCGTTTGGTTCCTCGCGAACCCTTTTTAATGTGTTCGGATCCTTGCGATCCTCTTCAACGTATTTTGATCTTGTTTAAGATCCCATCAGTAAAATTTTTTTTAATGTGATAAAAATTAAGTGGTTTTTCAATTCGTACCCATAAGGTACTATCTGTATTCGATTTCTACCCGTAAGGTACTGTCTGTATACTCGTTATCCACTATTATGAGTCGGCAGGTGTTCTGTTTGCTTTGGGTTGCTTCGATATGATTATCAGAATGTGATATCCTAATGAGCATGATAATGATTTGAGAAATCAGTTAATATGGATATGAATATGGATATGAGCTTTTAAATGTATGTCTTTATTCTACAAGCATAATTATATGTCTGACATGATTATCCGCATATGTCATATCGTATGTGTGATTCGTGACAATTGTGAATGGCCGTCCACTTTTTTTGTTGTGTTTCCCCCGCTAATCATTTATCGCTTTGTACGATGCTTTATCCATTCAGATGCTTTGTTGTTATAAATATAAGAATGCGAACGTTATGCTTATAAATTGTGAATTCGTTCGGTTATGACTAGAGGTATGTGAATATGATTGTGATCTTGAACTCTCGAATGATATGAATGTAGTGTCATGTTATATTTTTCTCGGGCTTCTGTTGTTATAGTGATTTCGGCATGTTGGCATGTGTTTGCATTTTAATGTATGCTAATATATGTATTAGTATCGTGATGTGGGAGTGCTATGCATTTGATCTTGTGCATCAGTTTCAGCTAATGTATGTGCATTTTGTACCATAGCTGCATGTTGTATAATTATTGATTATGTTATGATATCTCTTTGATGACTTGGGTATGCCATGCATGATATCTTGCGGATTGCCTCGGTAAGCATTTCTGCATGTGTATGCACCTATATTTGGATGACTTGTTGAATTTTTGTAATGTGTTATGGTTCCTTTTAACCTTGTGTGTCGGTTTGCGGTTAGTGTTTCGATATTACCATATTATCACTGCTTGTTTAAATATCTTAGTGTTTGCGCATTTTGCATCCTTTGATTCTGACATTTTAGTGAACCTAGTATATGCATGCAATTTATATGTATTGTGCATGAGTATAGTCGTATATAGCATAGTGTCCTTTTGTTAGTTCCTCCCCACTAAGCGTTATCGCTTAGCATGGGTTCTTTTCCCATGTAGGTGGCAGGTTTTTGGTTTCCGCTCGAGTTGCGCATCTGCAGGGTCGGCCACGTAGGAGTTTCAAGTGTTTTGTTATATTTTTATTTTCAGCTCCTATATTTTGAATTCTGTATTTCTATATCTATTTGTATATGTATTTATATGTAAGATCGGAGGGTAGTATTTGGTGATGTAATTATTTTTTTTGCAGTTGTGATCAGGCTATTCTCGTAATGAATGTTGTTATATAAATGCATAATGAAGATGTTTCTTTAAAGTTTTCATTTTCACTATAATTTATGTATGTATGGTTATGTATGAGTGTACCCTTTGTATTGTATCCGTGTGGCGACACCCTGAATCATACGGCATCTCACTCTAATTCGGATGGGATCGCCTATGTATGGGTAGGGGGTGTTACGTCTATTGCCCTAGTTCTCATTTTTGATTTAATGTGTATGTGTTTGTGTCTTGTAAATTCTGGAAATTTTATGTGATTTGTTTGAGTAAATGCATGTGTGATGATGATGTTAAATGGGTTGTCATATAGTTGAGATGATAAGGTATGATTTTTGCAATTCTGTTCAGTTTTCATCTGACATTTGTGTATTGTTTTAATCATAAGTAGAGTTTTAGACCTCTAAATTGAGTGATTCTTATGCCATTATAACCGTGACTTCCATTCCTATAAAAGTTCATAAATGACCTTGGGCAAATTCTTGTTTTATGATCCTAAAAATTTGCCAAAACCGTAGTGTCTCTGTTTGGATCGGGTTACTTGAACAGTATAGGTTGTTTAGCTCATATCTAAAGTTACAGAAGTCCAAATGACCTAAAATTTGTCCCATTTGATTCTTAACATCCTAAAGATAAATGTTTGAGAAGGCTATTTTGCCTAAAAATTAGGTTTAGGGGTTGGTTTAGCCGATACAAAGTCGAGTTGAGAAACTGTCCTGGTAGTCTGCCATTCGTAGAGCTTGTAAGGGAGGCTTATTTCGCGAGCACAACCCACGTCATGAGCATGATAGAACCTAGTTGTTAAAGGTGTTTTATCTTATTTTTAACCCCATGCTTGGCTTGAACACTTGCCCTTCTTTACCCTCCTTTAGGTTGTGTATTTTGGTATATTTTCCCTTTCAAAATGCATCCGATCTTCATTGGAATTGTCTTTAACTTATTCACCACTTGTTTAGAATTTGGAGATGAATAAATAAATGATTAACAATTGAAAGTTATGGGTAATTGATGCTTTGCCATAAGAGTTTAATAATGGAATTAAGTGCGTACATGCTTTTTATTTGTTGAATGTGACATGTTATGTGATATTAGTTATTTGTGATTGAATCATGATAAAATGCTTGGGTAATTGCATTGTGTATGATATAGTGTATAGAGTTTTTATGTTAAGCCTGAAGAGTCATAGTAGTAGATAGATAAGCATGCTTATAAAAGGGATAGTGAGTGCAGCTGCCTATGTTAGCCCCGTTTAGGCCTTAGCGATGACCCCGCTTATAGGGTCTTAGTGATACTGTTGGGACTTCAGTCTCCGATTTTGATTAGTGATGCTGTTGAGGCTTCGGTCTCCAGTAGTTTAGTGTTCCCGTATCCACCACAAGTAAAGTTCAGGCTATTGTGTAGTGTTCTAATTTATCTTAATGAAGTATAGTATTATGTTTATTATTTGAGATAATTGTATTGTCTTAGTGAATCGGTTTTTGGTTAGTGCATTTATGCCATGTATGCTAGTTGAATGGATGTAGTGAATATATATATAATGCATTTCTGATTTCCTGCTTTTATAGTGAACTCGGTAAGTGTATGCTTAATTCATTTTATGCATGCTATTACTTGTACTTGTTTAGCATTCTTTTGTTTTTGTTCCTCCCCACTTAGCATTATCGCTTAGCACGGGTTCTTTTCCCGTGTAGGTGGTAGGATTTTGGGTTTCCTTTCGAGTCACGCATCTGCAGGCTGGCCACATAGGAGTAGAGTTATTTATTTTTATCTCCTCCTGTAGTTCTTTTTGTATATTTGTTATTTTCGTATAGTGGCATATGTAATTTTGTGAAGGATTTAAGATGTAATATTTTGGATATTATATATAACTATATTTTGATTATATATAATACCTGATTTTCTATTTTTATTATTAGTGAATGCTTCCACTTAGTGCACGTATGTATTATTATGCATGTATGTGTGCCGTGACGTGAGTGAGTGTCGGTAGCGCACCCGGTATCCTTCTAACGAGGGTGTCGAGGGTGTTATTAGTTGTGGTATCAGAGCGCGGTTTAGCCGGTTCTAGTTGTTTGGTTATTTGAGTTCGAGACTTTGTATGCGAGTCGGTTTTGTGTCATAGCCTAATGCAGATGTGTCTTGTCTTGTGTAGTGTCTAGATGGAGTCTGATCCAAGTGAGAACGTAGGTGAGACAATGGGTAGTGTTAGTGCAGTTAGGGGTGATCAACCCGCTCCTCAGCGATAGCAAGAAGAGATTCCTAGTATGGCTTTTGGTCATGAGAATTCAGTCTTAGTACAAGGTTTGCTTCAGGTAGTAGAGAGGTTGACTGCTCCTAAGGCTCCGACTAAATTGTTAAGAAAGATAGGAGCTGAAGATTTTCATGGAATTGCATTGGACCAATCGGATGTGGTTGAGTTTTGGATTCAAAGGGTAGGCCGGATTTTGCAAGGGAATAATTGTCCCGCAAATCAGAGGGTACCTTGTGCAGCATCGTTGCTTTAAGATTCAGCATTTAATTGGTGGGAGCTTCTGCTTTATAACCCTTAACGACCAGCTGAGTTGACCTGGGAATTCTTCAAACAAGAGTTTGAATAGAAGTATGTGATGAAGGCATACCGAGAAGCCAAGTGGAGAGAGTTTATCAGTCTGAAGCAGAGGCTTATGATAGTGAGTGAGTATGAGAAAGAGTTTAGCTGATTGAGCAAGTATATGCCCGAGCCATTGCTGATGGAAGAGTTTAGATGTTGGCACTTTCAGGAGGGATTGCGAGAGGTGATTAGGGGACCGTTATCGCCTATGTCGGTTATGCAATAGGTCAACTACTTTCAGCTAGTGGTGGGAGCGATCTAGTTGGAAGAATCTGAGTTGATTAAGTAAAAGAGTGAGCAGAAGAGGAAAGCCCTGGATAGTGGTATGGGGAATGGTAAGAAAGCAAGAGGAGTTCTGAGTAGCAAAGGTGTGAAGAGCTCGGTTCTGGCGCATTTCGAGGTTGGGAGTGTAGCGCCACGCTCCAGTAAGGGAAGTGTGATCTCGGAGTGCAAGCACTGTCAGAAGCGTGATTGGGGCGAGTGTAAAGGATTTCTGGAGCATGCTTCAAGTGTGGGAGTAAGGAGCACTTCCTAGCCAATTGTCCGAAAAGACAAGAAGTTAAAGATCAGCCTGAGAGTAGAGTAAGCAGGGGTAGATCAAGAGGAAACCGTAGTGGTTGAGGTAGTGGAAGACCTTCGCAAGCGTCATCAGAATCTGTACGAAAGATTCCAGCTGAAGGAGAGTATGTACGTCCGTGAGTGTATGCAATGATCGCAGAAGATGCGGCTGAACCAACAAGGCCTTCCGATAAGTCATTTTGATAAGTTATATTTATTTTTAGTTTGGGTTGTTTGGATGTAATTGATAAGCGAGGAAATTTCGAGGACGAAATTTCTTAAAGAGGAGTGATTGTAACAACCCAAGTTGGGCCTAGTCGGAATTTGCATGCTAAGTCGAGAAATTAAGGGTAATTTTGTAATTTCTGCATGAGGAATTTGGATATTAAGGGCTTAATTCTAAAATTTATTGAAGAATGTTAAGTGAGGAAATTATGTAGTTGATTATGTGTATGGTACAAGGATTGTGGGGATATTATAAGAGTTGATCTAGTGTGTGTGTGGTGTTTAGTAACAAGGATGTAGATATTTAATAAGAAGTTATCATGTGTGTGTTGGGTGTGGTGCCTTGGATCAAGAAAGTCAAAGAGTTGGAATTTTTTGTCCAATAGGAGCATGCCACATAGGACTTGGTGGGTGAGAGCATTAATGAGGAGTGAGGGGAGGAGAGAGGGAAACATGAAAGCATAAATTCTACTTCCTCTCTACATTTCACGTTTTCCCACTTTCTCTCTTCTTCTCTTTTCTTTCAATTTTCTAATCTCCCTTGTTGCCCTAACGTGAATCTTCAAAGTTTGAGTCGGAATTTCTGAGTTCTGAGTTGGTTATTCAAGAGGCAAGCTTGAGTTTTGTCTTGGGTTCTTCTCCTTCATCTTCTTCTCGTCTGAGTTTACTGGGTTTTGAAAAGGATATTGCATGGTGTGATTTATGTGTTGTTTTGGCTGGGTCTTTCTGCAATAATGGGAGGAATGTAGGAAGAGTAAAGGGAAAGAGAAAGTGGGCTCTTAAAGGAAAGATTGAAACTGCAAATTCCAGGTTTGGGAGTGATTCTTTTATTATGTTCAGTTGGAAGTCTATTGCCCTAGTTCTCATTTTGGATTTAATGTGTATGTGTTTGTGTCTTGTAAATTCTAGAAATTTTAAGTGATTTTTTTGAGTAAATGCATGTGTGATGATGATGTTAGATGGGTTGTCATATAGTTGAGATGATAAGGTATGATTTTGGCAATTCTGTTTAGTTTTCATCTGACATCTGTGTAATGTTTTTGTCATAAGTAGAGTTTTAGACCTCTAAATTGAGTGATTCTTACGCCATTAGAACCTTGACTTCCATGCCTATAAAATTATCATCAATTACCTTGGGCAAATTCTTGCTCTATATGTAACACCCCAAAATGGCCCTAGAAGAATTACAGAGTTATTGGTTCGAAAAGGGTAAATTTTATGTGTGAGAGTTCTGTCGCGAGCGCGACAGAGCCCCCAGCGGTTTTCGAACTTCAGCTGGTTAGAGTGGATGTGAGCGTTTTGTCGCGAGCGCGACAGAACACCCTCGCGTGATGTGTGTAGAAGTGGGACTAAGAGACTTGGAGTTGTAGGGAGTTGACACATGGTGTCATAGAAGAGTGACAAGTGTCACCATAGAAGAGTAAGAAGTGGCGGCATATGAGTGTGACAAGTGGCATTGTAGGAGAGTGACACGTGGCGGCATAGGAGTTTGACAAGTGGCATCATAGGGTGTTGACACATGGCAACTTGAGAGGGTGACACTTGGCTTGGCTTAGCTTGGCTTGGCTTGGCTTGGCTTGGCTTGGCTTGGCTTGGCTTGGCTTGGCTTAGCTTGGCTTGGCTTGGCTTGGCTTAGGATAGGGATGAATTAAAGGAAGTGGTTGGCTTTTAATGTGGTTAGTGGGTAATTAATTTGTTAATTCCTTTAGTTGACCGGCCACTTTCCCTACTCCCATTTCAATTCCTTCATTTGGCCTTTCAATTCTGCTTTTTGTTTTCTTTGCTCTTATTGTCGTGCTCCACTTTCCTTTCTTTTCTTCTATTTTCCATTTGCTCCTAAAGAGACTCATTTAGGTTGGGATGAAGAGAGTAGATTTTTGAGAAGAGGTAAGTAGTACTATTATTTAGTCTTCTTCTACTACTTGGTTTCTATTTTGATTCAATGTAAAAAAAAGAGTAACCCCAAGTGTTTTGTGTGTGGTTTTGGTGCAAGTTGGAGGCAAGAGATGTGATAAAGGAAAAAAAGAGAAGATCGGAACGAGTTGAGAACTGTGATCGAGTTCCTAGAGGTAGGGATCGAGTGTGGTCTTGTTAATTTTGCATTTGTTTAGATGAAAAATGTTTGAATAGAGACATGTTGAAATAAAGAGATGCTTGATGAGCTTTAATTAGCTCAAGATGTTCATTTTGATTGCTTACAGTGCTCATGACAAGTGTATATATGTTTAAAGTATGTAACCTGATCATTTGAGTGTTTGTGTTGATAATAGAGTTTGATGTTGCTAAATTCTGCTTATTTGTCATTAGACCCCTGTGTATAGTATTTGTTATAAGTAGAGCTATAGAATTTCAATTGGGTTAATTCCAATTGCAAATGAAAGCTAAGATCCGTATCTAAAAATGTCTAAGCGGCTGATTGAGCTAATTCTGGCCATAGGTATCCCAAAAAGTAATTAAAACGTAGGTGACCCTGTTCTGGCGGGTTCACTAGAACAGTATAGGTTGTTTAGATCATATATTTTTTTATAGATGTCCAAACGACCTGAAAATTGTCCCATTTGAAAGCTAACATCCTAGAGAACAATTGTTAAGAAGAACGTTTTGCCTAAAAAGTACGTTTAGAAGTTCATTTGGACGATAAAATTTTAGGGTAAAAAGCAATCTTGTGAGGCACCAAAGCGGAGCCTCTGTCGCGAGCGCGACACAGGTCGCGACCTCGCGACAGAACAACCTATATTAAGCTCTTTTTTCTCCATTTTGAGCCCATGGTTGGCATGGGTAAACCCCTTGCCTTTCCCCTTAACGTTTTATACATGATTAGGGCTCCTAAATGATTACAAACTAGTTGTTAATGGAAAAATACATGAAAGTATAATTAAAGATGGTAATTTAACTAATAAAGTAACAATGTATAGTTGTGTAAAGTATAGTAAATGACATGATAAATATGTATGAACTTAGGAATTGTTATACAATGCATTTGGTATAGAGTATAGAGCCTTTTTGTAATCTATTTTCTGTCGCGAGCGCGACCTCTTATCGCGATCGCGACAATGAACTTGGCTTCTGTCGCGAGCGCGACAGTGAACCTCTTCGCGTCCTGTTTTACTTGTTTTAGAGAGTGTTTCCTTTTGTCTTGCTTTGCATGATTTATATGTTTATGTAATGAATTTAAATGTTACACGCTTTTTAGTTGTTGAATATGATTATTAAAGATTGTACATGAATTAAATGTCTCTGAATTTGATAAATGTACTTGAATTTTAGTTGATGAGCTGATGTTATGTCTGTGTATAGTGTGTGAGTTGGTATTGAGCCTGATTACCGTTATAGTGGATAGATAAGCATGCTTATAAAGGGATTAGAGAGTGCAGCTGCCTATGTTCCGCCCCGTTTGGGCGAAGCGGGTCGACCTCTGAGAACGGTCATTAATAGAGATAGATGAAAATGTTTTGTGACTTCGGTCCATCGAAAATGTTTTTTTTATAGAGCGTCCCATATCCACCATGAGAGGAACTCAGGCTTGTTTTGTTAAATGTTGTGCAGTGAACTTGAGATGATTATAGTGTTGCTTCGAGTGAAGCCATAGTACATGAGAGTATTGTTTAATTACATGACAGCTTTGTATACCAGTGTATAATTACATGAGCGTGTTTATATGTATATGGACACATGATAGCGTACATTTGAATACATGATATGTACAAGTTATAGTGTATATAAAAAGTAAATGAATACATGTTATATGCACGTGAGTTTATAGTACTTGATAATTGAGCATGCTACCTATACATGTATAAGAGCTATATGCATGTGATATTTAATTTTATCATATGAAATGTGTGCTTTATGTGTGACTTCGTAAAGAAGTCCTTTGCATTATTTTATCCCCACTAAGCGTTATCGCTTAGCACGGATGTTTATTTCCGTGTAGGTATACAGGTTCGAATCAGTGAGCGGACATCTGCAGGTCAAGGCCACTAGGACTTTTGTTATGACTTTTTTTATAAGTTAAAGATAGATATAGAAACTTTTGAGTAAAATCATTTGTAGATGTATATGTAAATGACTACAGTAGATATGTACAGAAATGAATATGTAATATAATAAAGATAACAGTTTTGTAACTTGTATATATGTAGTTAATGCGAATCACATGTTGGGCCCTAGTGTAGTATTATTTCATTATTCTTAGATGAATGTGTTTATGCTATCGCTTCTGCTAATGCACGTACATGTATACGTAAGCATCCGCGTAGCGCCCCGATATCCCTTACCGGGGGTATGGGGGTTGTTACACTATAATCCTGAAAATTTGCCAAAATTGTAGTGTCTCTATTTGGGTCGGGTTACTTGAACAGTATAGGCTTTTTAGCTCATATCTAAAGTTATAGATGTCCAAATGACCTAAAATTTCTCTTATTTGATTCTTAACATACTAAGGATATATTTTTAATAAGGAAGTTTTTCCTAAAAATAAATTTTAGGGGTTGGTTTAGCCAATGCAAATTCGGAGTGAGAAACTGTCCTAATGGTCTGCCTTTCGTGGAGCTTGTGAGGGAGGCTTCTGTCGCGAGTGCGACCCATGTCACGAGCATGATAGAACCTAATTGTTCAAGGTGTTTTCTCAAATTTTGAAACCCATGGTTTGCTTGAATACTTGCCCTTCTTTACCCTCCTTTAGGTTGTGTATTTTGGAATGTTTTCCCTTCCGAAATGCATCCGAACTTCATTGGAATTGTCTTGAACTTACTCACCACTTGTTTAGAGTTTTGAGATTAATAAATAAATGATTAACAATTGAAAGTTATGGGTAATTGATGCTTTTCCATAAGAGCTTGATAATGGAATTAAGCTTGCACATGCTTTTTATTTGTTGAATGTGACACGTTATGTGATATTTGTTATTTGTCATTGAATCATGATGAAATGCTTGGGTAATTAAAATGTGTATGATATAGTGTATAGAGTTTTTATGTTAAGCCTGAAGAGACATAGTAGTGGATAGATAAGCATGCTTATAAAAGGGATAGTGAGTGTAGCTGCCTATGTTAGCCCCGTTTGGGCCTTAGCGATGACCCTGCTTATAGGATCTTAGTGATACTGTTGGGACTTCAGTCTCCGGTTTTGATTAGTGATGCTATTGTGGCTTCGGTCTCCATTAGTGTAGTGTTCCTATATCCACCACAAGTGAAGTTCAGGCTATTGTGTAGTGTTCTAATTTATCTTAATGAAGTATAGTGTTATGCTTATTATTTGAGATAATTGTATTGTCTTAGTGAATCAGTTTTCAGTTAGTACATTTATGCCATATATGCTAGTTGAATGGATTTAGTGAATATATATATAATGTATTTCTGATTTCCTGCTTTTATAGTGAACTCTGTAAGTGTATGCTTAATTCATTTTATGCATGCTATTACTTATACTTGTTTAGCGTTCTTTTATTTTTTTTCCTCCCCACTAAGCATTATCGCTTAGCACGGGTTCTTTTCCCGTGTAGGTGGCAGGATTTTGGGTTCCCCTTCGAGTCGCGCATCTGCAGGATGGCCACATAGGAGTAGAGTTATTTATTTTTGTCTCCTCCTATAGTTCTTTTTGTATATGTATTATTTTCGTATAGTGGCATATTTAAGATTTAATCTTTTTGATATTGTATATAACTATATTTGGATTATATATGATACATGATTTTCTATTATTATTGTTAGTGAATGCTTCCGCTTAGTGCACGTATGTATTATTATGCATGTATGTTTACCGTGTCGTGAGTGAGTGTCGGTAGCGTACCCAGCATCCTTCCAACGGGGGTGTCGGGGGTGTTACAACTTTTGGAATTCTATAAATTTCTATCTCAACTATAATTTAGAGAGGATGTAATAGAGAGGATTATTTTTATTACAAGTTAAATTTTATTTATTTTCTGTATGCACTGTAGTTAAAAGTTCTTAGTTTGTTTTCATGTTTTGAAGAAGAAGACCAAGGAGGAGAAGAATTTTTACAAGGGTTTGAGAAAAGGGTAGAAAGATTTCTTTCTCATTACTCTTATCTATTATTTCTTCTCTATCATTAAATGAATTTTATTTAATGGAGCTTGAATCATATTTATGTCATTTTCTATTTCCATCTATGCTAGTAGTCTTTTAATGTAGAATTTTCTTTTACTATTTTATGCATGATCATTATATGTATGAGTTTAATTGAAAGATGAATTCTTACTTACATCTAATAGAAATTCATCATTGAAGCATTATTTAAGGAATCGTAATGTTAGATGGTTGTTATAGATTGGTTGTTACTCCTGAAATTTACATATATAACACATTAATTCATTAATTAAAATTGTGAGTTAGAATTATAAAAGTATGTTTTAGGCACTCTAATTTACGTCGAGAGAGTAAATTGGAACTATATTCCAACTTGGCTTGCTTAAGAGATTAAAATTATAATTAAATGATGGAATCAAGTTTTATAATTATTAATTCTTCATTAAATATTTTGTCTTCTTTGTTTAACATGAACTAGGTTTAATTAGTTTATATAATAAAGTAGTTTAGATTTAACTCACAAATTAATGATCATTGTAAACAAGATTAAAATTGAGTACTAATAGTGTGTAATAATTATCACATTCCTCGTGGGATTGACATCTTTTGTCTGTTTCAAGGAAAATGGATAAAAGTTGTGAGATTTCATTCTCGATTTTTACGAGGATTGAGGATTTTTTCTTGTCACACCCCAAAATAGCCCTGGTCAAAATGTGTATGGTAAGTCGGGAATGCAAGGGTGTTGCAGTAATTTGTGTATGAGAATTTGGATAATAAGGACTTAATGGCAAATAATTAATTAAGTATGTTAAGAAGAGAAATGTTAGAGTGTGCATGTGGTATACGGTTGTAGGGTGTTTTGGTTGTGGCATTTATCCAGTGAAGTGTGAGTTTGGTACCTAGGCATGAGATATTTATTCAATAAAGGATTGGGTACATGTGAGAGTATGGTGCCATGGTTTGAAAGTCTAAGTGGGTTTTCTGGTCCAATTGGGAGCTGCCAAGTGGGCTTGGTGGTTGGGCATTGAATGAAGAAAAAGAAGAAGTAAGAGGAAGAGAGAGGGAACACAGATTTTTGGCTTTCCTGTCCCCTCCTCTCACGCCTCCTCTCCTTCTTCTCTTCTCCTTTCTCTGCCTTTCCTTTCTTTTTCTTTTAGCTTGGAGTTGTGCTTTGCTTGAAGAGGTAAGTTGGGGTTTAGGGTTCCTGCATGCTGTTCTTCTTCTTCTTCTACTGGTTTTACTTCAGTTAGGGTTTGGACTAAGGATTTTGTGGGTTTCTTGTTTGTGCAAGCTTTGGGTTGCAAGAAGAAGTTTAAGGACAAGTAGAGGATTGAGGATTGAAGCTTGAAGTGTGATTTTGGATCTTCAATTCCAGGTTTGGGAGCTTTGATTCCTGCATTTGAACTTCTGAGTTGTTTTTGCCCTAATTTTCACTTAGGTTGTTGTAAATGTGTCTGTATTGTTTAATTTCTGGAACTTTGTGTGTTTTGGCATGTGTATATGCATGATTTATGTGGGTAGATGTGTTAGTAATGCATGATAAGGATTGAATTGAAGGTACCTGAGTTTGGGATTTGAACTTAGTGTAGTTTTTAGGTTGAATTTGTTTGTGCATGATTTTGGTTGTTTTGATTGTTAATTAAGTTGGTGTTTCATCATTTTTGATGTATGCAAGATCTTTTGGAAGGTAAGATGAGATTGGTAGTGTTTTGAATCAAATTGAAATTGATTTTTGTCGAGTTCTTAGAATTCTGGGCATACTGTGAATGGAAAATCGCGATTCTGGTGGAATTTTCGTTTCTAGTTCGTGTGTGTTGTGACTGCCCTGAGTGAGGCAAGTCACGAGTCGTGACTCCCAGTCACGACACGTGACTCTGTCTTCCAGTCACGACGCGTGACTTTTCGGCGGGCTGGAAGCAATCGCGGGGCGTGACTCACCATTCACGATGCGTGACTGCCCTGTGAGAGGCAAGTCACGAGTCGTGACTTAGAGTCACGACTCGTGACTCCCTTGTGAGGCATGTCACGAGGCGTGACATAGAGTCACGACTCGTGACCCTCCTTTGAGGCCAGTGACGAGTCGTGACATGGCTCGTGACCGACCCCCTTCAGCCCCATTTTTCTGAATTAGCCCAGTTTCAACAAAAATGAATTTCCTATCTCTTCTGTATGTACTTATATTGCTGTATGATTCATGTCATACTTTTATATGCTCTTATATGGCCTTTTCTGTTTTGCCTTGTTCCCCAAGTGACTAGCTTTCTTATAAAATGACTTTCAAAAGCTTTTATGGCTTTTTCCCCCTACTGTGTGCTATATTACCTTGCTTATATGAAAGGTTATCCTAATTTATTTGTGATTAACAATATGTTATGCATATCCTTGATCAGATCCTTCTCTAAGAATAACCTGCCATACTTAAGAGTATATATGTATCATTCCACGGCTAAGATTATGCGTTATTAATCATTGGCATGGTAGTGCTTCCATACCTGATTCTTGATATGCTTTCGAACATTGTATAATGTTAAAGTGTGTTGACTGTATTATGTTTTGCAATAGGAATTGTATGATATATGATCGACTTTATGAGCATATTTATATGTCTATCGTACTCTGGTTTATGCATGATGTATAAATATATATATATATGTGTTATGCGATTCGAAACGTGAATTGTTTTATGCATGACCTGCGAGAGTCAGTCTAGTAGATAGTTAGGCATGCCTAATAGAGTCTCTTTAGCTGCAGCCCTGAGGACGTTTAGACCCTGATCAGGTCCCCCATTTGGTTCCTCGCGAACCCTTTATGTGTGTGGATCCTCGCAATCCTTTTTAATGTGTTTGGATCTTGCTTCAAATCCCCTTCAGTGAAATGTTTTAATTGTGACAAAATAAAATGATTTTCGATTCGTACCCGTAAGGTACCCTTTGGCCGATTTGTACCCGTAAGGTACTATTTGTGCACTCGTTATCCACTATTGTGAGTCAGCAGGTGCTTTGTTGGTTTATTTTACTTTGAAATAACTGTAAGAATGTGACACCCGTATGAGCATAGTAACGATTTGAGGAATCAGTTTTTATGTATATGAACGTAGATTTGAGCTTCGGAATGTATGTCTTTTTATGGTAAGCATGATTGGATACCTAACACCATTATCCGCACTTGTCATGTGTGGTGTTAAAAGTTTTAGAATGCTTTGAATGTGATTCGACTAATGTATTTATGTATGTGACTCAAGCATGGTTTTGTTATATATAAGCATGTGAACCGAAGCAGTTGTGGCTGTAAGTATGTAAGATTTAACTGTACTTTCTGCATGGTGTGATGGAATATGTCATGGTATGTGTATGATGATCACGCAGCGGAAAACAAAAAATTTGATCATACATGCCAAACAATTCCATGACAAGAATCGGAAACATGCAATTTTAGGGTTTTAATAACTTACAACTTTAGATGCCTTTCAAATTGAATTTGATGATGACCAGCAATTTAGATGATCTTGTCCACCTTAGATGTTCACCACCAATGCCAAGGAACAGCCTTTTTCGCCACTCCTCTCTATTCTCACACACACACTCGCAAAGACGGCTCAAAACCGAAAGTACTAGCTTACTAAATATGTATTGTGTAATGGAATTAGTTTGAAGCCACAAGACTTGATCTTGTCCTTCTACTATGTGTAATCAATGCTCAAAGTCACAAGCAAGCAAGGAAGAATCCTTCTCCTTGTGTATTTCGGCCAAGAAGAAAAAAAAATGAGAGAGAGAGAGATGTTTCACGCAAAACCTAGCCACCACTCTTTTCCTTCTCTATTAGGGTTTTATTCTTATCTAATATATACCCCTCCTTATGGCAAGTCTTTAATCCGAATTTTTCTACCTTGAGATAGTTAATTCAACCTTAAACACTTCCTAAAGATCAGTAGTAAATATTAGCTCAATCCCTTTTGAATTTAAAATTCAAATTGATTTGAAATAAAACCTTAAGATGTATTAATCAAACTAATCACTTACCATTTAACATGTGCTGAAATTCCCATGGTATATATCCTTTGGAATTTCGGCTAGGTCATCCCATTATTAAGTGATTTAGTTTGACTTAAATATCTTAGGATTTAATACTCAATTAAATTAATTAATACAACATAATTAATTAATTGAAATTAAACCTATGTGGGCCGAATTTCCTCTCTCATGGACCAAGGTCCATTAGCAATTAAATACCCATTACATATACATTAATTTGACTTAAATTAAAAGCCTAAATTAATGCTCAATACTTTATTCAAGTATTTTAAGCCCAATGCTTTGTGTGCGATCCTATAGGTCCATTTAATATTGGCAATGAATTAAAAATTAATTCAAAGGCTATATATATTCTCTAGCAAGATATTATAGCATTCCAAATTAAATGAAAATGCAATTGGCATTTAGTGACCTAATGCAATTTTATATATTCCCTTACCCATAAATATCAGAATTAACATAAGGCATGGAACAAGTCATCCTCATGTGTAAGTTAATTCCTTTCTTGATATTCCAGTGACACTGAACTTCTCAGATAAATAATGATTGCACATTATTACATCTCGGTATGGCCATACACTTCTCAGTTCACTGATCAAGTGGCCGATGATATTTTCTCTCTTATAGAGAGGGGTAATCCCTTCACTTCTCTCATGCTCTCTAACATGAATCAATGCATACCCAAGCATACCCATACTTGTCACTCAGTTACGAGCACGTTAGGTGTATGTCAAAGTACACAGTAATTCATAAAGAGTTTCATAGAGATTTTAGGTCTAAGAACTCCGATACAAAACTTGCATATGAGGAACACTTATGACTTGTACCATGTAGTGTTCTCATGTGTGGATCGTATCCAAATACCATGTTACAAACATGTATCTATGATCTCTGATTGACACTTTTGTCCTTATGATCCGTAAGACAGAACTCAACTAATCAGAGAGAGCATACTAGTCTTAATTCATTTGTTATTCCCATAACAATGACTGACTAGGGATATTTAGAATGAAGTCTCATTTGTTTCAAGGTCTTACAACCATGTGCCTCACACATGATAACTTAAACTGAAACAACATTCTTGGATAGTTCTATCAATTGACATGCACAGGAATACAATGGATAAAACAAATGCCTCATTTATTAACTAAAGTGTTTTATTACAATGTATTGGGGCTAGGGCTTACACTAACAATCTCCCACTAGCACTAGTCCCAATTGGGCATAGCCCTAAGACCGAATGATCTCAAATGAGCTTTGTGCAGATTTGGGCGCAACTGTTTCGTCAAAGGATCTGCTACATTGTCTTCACTTGCTATCTTGCTGACCTTGACGTCCCCACGATCAATGATTTCTCTGATCAGGTGGTACCTCCTGAGTATGTGTTTGGATTTCTGATGTGACCGGGGCTCCTTGGCCTGTGCAATGGCCCCGTTGTTGTCACAAAAAATTTCTAATGGATCTAGGATGCTTGGGACCACTCCTAATCCAGAAATGAAATTTCTAATCCAAACAGCCTCTTTTGCAGCCTCACTTGCTGCAATATACTCAGATTTTGTAGTTGAGTCGGCAACGGTCTCTTGCTTTGAGCTTCTCCAGCTGACAGCAGCACCGTTTAAAACAAAAACGAATCCAGATTGCGATCTTGAGTCCTGAGTGCTGGTTTGAAAAGCAGCATCGGCATAGCCTTGTATGACGAGCTCTTCCTGACCACCATACACCAAGAAGTGATCCTTAGTCCTTCGTAGGTACTTAAGAATCCCTTTTACAGCAGACCAGTGCTTTTCACCAGGGTCTTGCTGAAACCTACTGGTTATACTCAGTGCATGAGCAACATCCAACCTAGTACATAACATAGCGTACATGATAGATCCAATAGCAGATGCATATGGGATTCTACTCATGTTGTCCCTTTCCTCTTTGGTTTTAGGGCACTGTTCTTTAGTTAAAGGAACTCCCAAAGCCAAAGGTATGTACCCTTTCTTTGAGTCTCCCATACTAAAACGCTTTAGTACCTTGTCTATGTACTTTTCTTGACTTAGTCCCAATAGCCGATTCGATCTATCTCTGTAGATCCGAATGCCAAGTATTGTCTCAGCTTCACCTAAGTCTTTCATTGAGAAACATTTCCCCAACCATTGCTTAACCTTTTGCAATGTTGGAATGTCATTCCCAATGAGAAGGATGTCGTCCACATATAGGACCAGAAATACTACTATGCTCCCACTAACCTTCTTGTATACACAAGGCTCATCTTCGTTCTTGACGAAGTCAAATTCTTTGACTGCCTCATCAAAACGAAGATTCCAACTTCGGGATGCTTGCTTTAATCCATAAATGGATTTCTGAAGCTTGCAAACCTTCTTAGGATGCTTGGGATTGACAAAACCTTCAGGCTGTGTCATAAACACCTCCTTTAGTAAATTTCCATTGAGGAAAGCAGTTTTGACATCCATTTGCCATATCTCATAATCATGATATGCAGCTATGGCAAGCAAGATCCTAATGGACTTGAGCATGACTACAGGCAAAAAGGTTTCATCATAGTCTACACCATGTGTTTGTCGAAAACCTTTCGCTACTAGTCTACCTTTGTAGGTTTTATCAGCTTTGAGTTTAAATAGCCACTTGCATTCAATTACTTTAGCACCTTGTGGTGGATCAACCAAGGTCCAAACCTGGTTATCGTACATTGATTGCATCTCGGATTTCATGGCTTCAAGCCAATTTTTCGAGTCTGGGCTTTCAATAGCTTCTCGGTAGGTAGTAGGATCCTCACGATCTACTAACTCAATAGTGTCACTGTCAGTGATTAGAAAACCATATCTCTCAATCTCCTGACGTACCCTACCGGACCTTCTAGGTACTTGTGCAATGGGTTCTTGTTCCACAATTGGTTGTGAACTTGATCCCATTTCCAACTCATCCTGTATAGGAGTTTGTGGCGTTTGAATTTCTCCAAGTTCTACTTTACTCCCACTGTCTTTCTTGAGAAGGAACTCCTTTTCCAAGAAAACAGCCTTGCGAGTAACAAATACTTTGTTCTCGGTTTGTGAGTAAAAGTAGTATCCCTTTGTTTCTTTGGGATAACCCACAAATAAGCAGACAGTGGATTTGGACTCTAGTTTGTCAGATGTTAATTTCTTAACATGTGATTCACAACCCCAAATCCTGAGAAATGACATATTGGGTTCTTTCCCAGTCCATACCTTGTATGGTGTCTTTTCAACTGCTTTAGTTGGAATACGGTTTAGTAGAAACGCAGCAGTTTCTAATGCATAGCCCCAAAAAGAGACAGGAAGATTTGCTTGACTCATCATAGATCGAACCATGTCCAATAGAGTTCGATTTCTCCTTTCGGACACACCATTCCATTGTGGTGTTCCAGGAGGAGTGAGCTGTGATATAATACCACACTCCTTTAGATGACAGTCAAACTCTTGGCTTAAATATTCGCCACCTCGATCTGACCGAATGGCTTTTATACTTTTGCCAAGTTGGTTTTCTACTTCGTTTTTAAACACTTTGAATTTCTCAAAAGTTTCAGATTTATGCTTCATTAGATAGACATAGCCATATCTACTGAAGTCATCTGTGAATGTCACGAAGTAGCTAAAACCACCTCTGGCTTGTGTACTTAATGGTCCAGATACATCGGTATGTATTAGCTCCAATAAGCCATTAGTCCTCTCACCTTTCTTATTAAAAGGACTTTTTGTCATTTTTCCATGCAAACATGGCTCGCATGTATCATAAGACTCTAAGTCGAATGACCCAAGTACTCCAGTTTTGTGGAGTCTTGAAATGCGTTTTTCGTTTGCATGTCCTAAACGACAATGCCAGAAGTAAGTAGGGTTTAACTCATTTGATTTAACCCTCTTTGTATTAATGTTGTATATGGACTCTTTGTTTGATAGATCAAGGATATAAAGGCCATTTTGCAACATGGCATTGCCATATGAAATGCCTTGGCGACGAATATGAGCATTGCCATTTTTAATAACAAAATCAAATTCATCCAAATCCAATAATGAAACTGAAATAATGTTTCTGCTCATAGCAGGCACATAATAACAATTTTTCAAAATTAAACAAAGTCCTGAAGGTAAAGTGAGTTGATAGTCGCCTATCTCCATGGCAGCAACTCGTGCTCCATTCCCCACACGGAGGTCCACTTCATTCTTCCCAAGTAATCTCCTATTTCTTAGCCCCTGCACATTTGAACAAATGTGAGAACCACAACCGGTATCTAGTACCCAAGTGGTAGAAATAGAAAGGTTAATTTCAACAACAAAAATACCTGAACTGGACGCCTTGGCTCCATTCTTTTTTTGTTCTTCCTTGAAGAGAGCGCAATTCTTCTTCCAATGCCCTATTTTGTTGCAATGGAAGCAAGTGCTCTCACTCTCCTTGGGCTTTTGTGCCTTGGGCTTGGATTGGGCCTGAGGTGCGCTCCCATTTGACTTGAACCGAGCCAGGTCATTCTTGGGTTTTGCCTTTCCCTTTCCTTTTCCCTTAGCCGGTCCCTTCTTAATGCCCCCTTGAACCATCAGTATGGGATTAGTCTTTCGAATGTTTTCTTCAACATTCTTAAGCATCCCATGAAGCTCAGTAACTGACTTGTTCATCGCATGCATGTTATAATTCATTACAAATGGATCATAATCATCAGCCAATGATCCTAAAATCAAGTCAGTAGCCAATTCCTTTGGTACTTGTACCTCAAGCTTCTCAAGAGTATCAAGATACCCTTTCATCTTGAGTACATGTGTACTAACAGGAGTACCTGCAGCCATCTTACAGGAAATTAAGGCCTTAGTTGTCACAAACCTCTCGTGACAAGCTTGCTCTTGGAACATTTCCTTTAAGTGCACCATGATCGCATACGCCTCTTGGTCCATAAATTGCTTTTGCAAGTCAGGCACCATAGTGGCTAGCATCAAACAGGTCACATCATTGGAGTCGCTCTTCTTGGTCTCAAAAGTTTCCCTTTGAACCGCAGAGGCGTTCCTTGCAGGTTCTTGAGGCAAGGGTGCATCCAAAACATACGACTTTTTCTCTTGCTTAAGAACTATCCTTAAGTTTCGAGACCAGTCTATGAAATTGGTGCCATTCAATTTGTCCTTTTTAAGGACCGATCGCAATGAGAAATTGTTGTTTGAAGATGCCATTTTTCAATCTACAATAAAATTTAGCAAGATTAAATGAGGTCTTATTAATAATCCCACAAACCGAATTAATATCCCTTTAAATAATTCGCGTTAGTGATTTAATGTGGGCCAAGATCCACTTTTCACAACAACCTTATTAGTCAAGCTGAGCTTGTACACCTAACAAGTTAAGTTACTTAGGTAGGATAACTCCAATCATGATTCGTACATGACTCTTGGATCAAATGGGCTAACATCTTAAGATGTTATAGCACAAACCCATTTATTAGTTGCCTAGGTCCGGGCATCCCTTTCCATGTTAAGTCCAACCTACATTCACAACTCATGCCTCACAAAGATAATCGGGCGCATCTAGGACTCCTAGTCTACGTTACCGATGATCGATGCCTTGACATGTTTCGAATTAGGAAGGCAACTTTATGACTTACTATTTTAGGGATTCATTTTATTACGGCTTACATGGCATACGCTTTGTCATCCATTCATAGCATGCATATATAAATAATTGCATAAAGTAAAGCGTGACAAACATGGGCCCATAAAACCTACAACTAAGATTCTATACTATTACACAAGAATCTTCTTAGTTGGGCTTCATCTTGATTTACAAAGTCTTCAAGTAAATTCTATTCTAAGAAATAAATGAAACTTTTACAATAATACATAATGGCTCGCAGGCCATAATTAATTACAAAAACCCAGGGCCCATGAATGCACCATGCATATCCATTTATCACACCAAACAAGCAAATTAATATACATAACATTCATGGATCAAACAAAGTCCAATTTTAATTAAATTAGCCAAGCCCATTAATGGAAATTGTGTACTTGAACCTTTAAGAGATGACCCTATGATGGGCCTGGGCCGAGGCCCAATGGACTAAATCCTCTTATTGAATAAGTTCTCTTAAAAGCCCAAAACACAAACTAGTTAGATTTGTGCTATAAATCAACTCTAGTATAATTTCCAATTTTGCCATTTTAATAATATGTCATACTGCCCATAAACATTAAAAATTCATATAATATGTACCGACATGAATTAAAAATAAAATTATGAAGAACATATATATAAAACATGGCATGCATATAAAAACAAACAAACAACAAAAACTAGTTGTTTAATGCTTATGTGATGCCAAAAATGCACAAACACTTAAATCAATTTTATGAGTCATTTAATAATCTAAATAAGGTCATAAATATTGATTTAACATTCTGTACCAATCTGATCTAAATGTGTTTTTACCATTTTAATCAAATCAAAACAAAACAATGTTGATTAAACATGTAACAAACACAAACTAGTCATGTTTTAAGTGATTTTAAAATTAATCAATTAATTTGTCATGGACCAGAATTAAAAACATATTTAAATAATGTCCAGACCTGATATTTAATATTTTAAAAACACTTACAAACATGCCAAAACCAATTTTACATTTAATATATAAAACTAGTTGTTAAAATTTCAATTAACATGCCATAATGCACCTAGTTTTAACATTAACATGTACCATCAGGTATACATAATTAAATCTGACCATTAACAGCCCCTAAACAACCTAAGGACAGTATATTAACATGTCATATTAATTATAATACCTATCTAATCAATTAAAATCGTTTTTACACCAAAACAATGCAAAAAACTCAAAACAGAAAATTTCAGCATTGCATGTATTAAAAGTAACGATTTTTAATTAATTATTTCATGCACCTAAAGCACTAAAATAAGCATGTTTAGGCTCTGATACCACTGATGGAATATGTCATGGTATGTGTATGATGATCACGCAGCGGAAAACAAAAAATTTGATCATACATGCCAAACAATTCCATGACAAGAATCGGAAACATGCAATTTTAGGGTTTTAATAACTTACAACTTTAGATGCCTTTCAAATTGAATTTGATGATGACCAGCAATTTAGATGATCTTGTCCACCTTAGATGTTCACCACCAATGCCAAGGAACAGCCTTTTTCGCCACTCCTCTCTATTCTCACACACACACTCGCAAAGACGGCTCAAAACCGAAAGTGCTAGCTTACTAAATATGTATTGTGTAATGGAATTAGTTTGAAGCCACAAGACTTGATCTTGTCCTTCTACTATGTGTAATCAATGCTCAAAGTCACAAGCAAGCAAGGAAGAATCCTTCTCCTTGTGTATTTCGGCCAAGAAGAAAAAAAAATGAGAGAGAGAGAGATGTTTCACGCAAAACCTAGCCACCACTCTTTTCCTTCTCTATTAGGGTTTTATTCTTATCTAATATATACCCCTCCTTATGGCAAGTCTTTAATCCGAATTTTTCTACCTTGAGATAGTTAATTCAACCTTAAACACTTCCTAAAGATCAGTAGTAAATATTAGCTCAATCCCTTTTGAATTTAAAATTCAAATTGATTTGAAATAAAACCTTAAGATGTATTAATCAAACTAATCACTTACCATTTAACATGTGCTGAAATTCCCATGGTATATATCCTTTGGAATTTCGGCTAGGTCATCCCATTATTAAGTGATTTAGTTTGACTTAAATATCTTAGGATTTAATACTCAATTAAATTAATTAATACAACATAATTAATTAATTGAAATTAAACCTATGTGGGCCGAATTTCCTCTCTCATGGACCAAGGTCCATTAGCAATTAAATACCCATTACATATACATTAATTTGACTTAAATTAAAAGCCTAAATTAATGCTCAATACTTTATTCAAGTATTTTAAGCCCAATGCTTTGTGTGCGATCCTATAGGTCCATTTAATATTGGCAATGAATTAAAAATTAATTCAAAGGCTATATATATTCTCTAGCAAGATATTATAGCATTCCAAATTAAATGAAAATGCAATTGGCATTTAGTGACCTAATGCAATTTTATATATTCCCTTACCCATAAATATCAGAATTAACATAAGGCATGGAACAAGTCATCCTCATGTGTAAGTTAATTCCTTTCTTGATATTCCAGTGACACTGAACTTCTCAGATAAATAATGATTGCACATTATTACATCTCGGTATGGCCATACACTTCTCAGTTCACTGATCAAGTGGCCGATGATATTTTCTCTCTTATAGAGAGGGGTAATCCCTTCACTTCTCTCATGCTCTCTAACATGAATCAATGCATACCCAAGCATACCCATACTTGTCACTCAGTTACGAGCACGTTAGGTGTATGTCAAAGTACACAGTAATTCATAAAGAGTTTCATAGAGATTTTAGGTCTAAGAACTCCGATACAAAACTTGCATATGAGGAACACTTATGACTTGTACCATGTAGTGTTCTCATGTGTGGATCGTATCCAAATACCATGTTACAAACATGTATCTATGATCTCTGATTGACACTTTTGTCCTTATGATCCGTAAGACAGAACTCAACTAATCAGAGAGAGCATACTAGTCTTAATTCATTTGTTATTCCCATAACAATGACTGACTAGGGATATTTAGAATGAAGTCTCATTTGTTTCAAGGTCTTACAACCATGTGCCTCACACATGATAACTTAAACTGAAACAACATTCTTGGATAGTTCTATCAATTGACATGCACAGGAATACAATGGATAAAACAAATGCCTCATTTATTAACTAAAGTGTTTTATTACAATGTATTGGGGCTAGGGCTTACACTAACATGGTGATGATATGAATGTGATGTTAGGTGAATATGTCTTCGGTATCCGCTATTAGAGTGTTTTCGGCTTGATATTTTATATATTAGAGTTGCGCAGCGGTAATGTGGTGCTTTGGATGTCATCCCCTGGATTTTGGCTAGTGTGTGTATGGCATGTCAAAGTATGTTAGACAGCTAGTATTCTTAACATGATAGTTGGGTGCGTTATCATATGGTAATTGTGTCGCATTTGATTGGGTTGCCAGTTCATACATGGGTACTTGGTTATGACAATGTAAATCTCATGTGACTTCGCACGGTAAGGTACTGATATTTGATACCATTGTAGGTTTGTACATGTGATTTTGTATGTAGTTCTGCATGATGATACTTGTATCGGGTATTGTATTATGTCTATTTTGACCTATTCTCAACGTAAGTATATGGTTATGGTTGTGAGTTTTCGAATTAATGCCTGACTATGCAAGCCTGATTATATATGTGTTATAAATGTTCGCATTAGCCATTGTGAGTGTGATATGCCTTGTTGACCATTGTGAATGGCCGCTCATACTCTTGTGTGTTCTCCCCACTAAGCGTTTATCGCTTAGCACGGATTCCTTCCCGTGCAGGTGGCAGGTTTGGTTCTGTTCGAGTCGCACATCTGCAAGGTCGGCCACGTAGGAGTTAGAAGTTTTATATTTTGTTCAGCTTCTGTACTTCATTTCTTGTATTTCTATATCATTGTATATATGTAATTTTATGTAAGAATCGTGAGATTGCTTTTGGGAAATGTAAATGTTAGTATGTTTTTATGTTAAGTTATTCCTTTGTTTTATCATTTGCTTTATGCTTCCGCTTAGTGTCTGCGTGCGTCTGAGTTATTGCATGATCAGTTTGTGCCCGCAAGTTAAGTCAAGTTTATAATTAACTCGTATTTTCGTATGTATGTTATGTATGAATGTATGCTTCCGCGTTGTGCATGTGCTTATCTGTGTGAGTGAGCGTCGGGTAGCGCGCCCGTCGGCGTCCTTCCAACGGGGGCGACGGTGGGGGTGTTACATTTCTTGATGATAGGGGTCTTTTTGGAATCAGGAACAGTTCCTCTTTTGAGAAATCTGGATTTTGTTCCACCGAGGGGCATGCCATCGGTCAGAGGGACGCCCGTCATTTGTTCCCAAAGACGGCCCAGTCTCGCGCTAGCGGTGTCCGTCTCTTGCGGGACCGATGCCCATCGCTTGCTTGAGAGGCCCATACCTCATGATGAATGCCAACCATTGCTCGCTGCGGAGGTCGTCTCATGCATTTAGCGATGCCCTTCGCTCGCGCGAGAGACTCCTTCCTCTTGCGAGCTATGGCTATCTCTCAGTCTCTATCTCTCATGGGTGGCCCATCGCCAAAAGACCAACGGTACCCCCGTCACCAACAGTCGTCGGTCCTCCACTGACACCCATCGGTCGCTGATCTACCGTTTGTTTGGCCAGGATTCCCCAAATTTTTCATATCTTATTAAATATATTTCAAGATTTCCAAATATTTCCTAAATCCTTTCAAATATATTTTCAAGATTTCCAAATATTTCCTAAATCTTTTCAAATATTTTCAAATTTTGGATTTGATTTTGAGAATATTATGTGAATCATTTAGTTTTGATTTCAATTTCGAAAATTGTTTTCAAATTTAAATTCTAAATTTGAATTTATTTGAATGATTTTCCTAAACCTATAAATAGGTGAGGGAGGCTCATTAATCAAGAGCAATTTTTTACAAAAAAGATTAACGACCCTTTATTTTTCGTCACATTTTTATCAAATATTTTTCAAATTAAGGCAAATTTGAGAGAACGAGGCCACTTCATTTCTATCCGATGTAGCCCTTTTTAGCATCCACAATTGCTACCAAAACGTCGAGAAAGAAAAACATAATTTTCTTTTCTTGATTTGTTTTTGAAAAAACGATTTTTGCAGCCAAAAATTTCCTAAAACTACACATTATTGATCGATCCTTGTAGAACTCGAGGAACAAAAATCACGCGACATTCACCTTCAGAGGTAATATTTTGAGGGTAAACATTCTGGACCAATCTCCATTACATTTAATCATCTTATATTGATTTTACCCACAAAATCTCATTTTATATAGAATAAAAGGTTCCTTTTCATTTGATTTTCTTCACTACAAAAAAATGTGAAAATAACAACGGAAAAATAGCAATGAAAACTCATTTCCGTTGCTAAATAGCAACAAAAAAGAGTTTTCGTTCCTAAAATTGGTTAAACTTTGCAGATCTAGCAACAAAAATTTATTTGGTGATATTTCGTCGTTAAAAGTGGAGGGAATTTTTAGCGCTAAAATTTAGCAATGGAAATTAGCAACAGAATTACTCTGCCATTGCTAAATAATGCGCCAACAAATGGGGAAAAATTTTTGGAATGAAAAATAGCAACAAAAATTATTTTTCGTTGCTAAAATAGCAACGAAAATTATTTTTTTCGCTAAAATAGCAACGGAATATAACTTCCGTTGCTAATTTAGCAACGGAAGAGAAATTATGTTGCTATTTTTAGCAACGGAATATAATTTATATTGCTATCCATTGCTAAATAATTAGGCTCAAATTATTGGGTCCTAAAATAGCAACGGAAAAATTATTCCGTTGCTATTTTTAGCAAAGAAATTACTATACTGTTGCTCAATAATGCGCCAATAAATGGGAAAAAAATTTTGGAATGAAAAATATCAACGAAAATTATTTTTCGGGAATATAATTTCCATTGCTAATTTAGCGACGGAGAGAATAGTAACGGAATATAATTTCCATTGCTATCCAATACTAAATAATTAGGCTTAAAATATTGAGTTCTAAAATAGTAACGAAAAAATTATTCAGTTGCTATTTTTAGCAACAGAATTACTAAACTGTTGCTAAATAATGTGCCAACAAATAGAGAAAAATTTTTGGAATTAAAAATAGCAACAAAAATGATTTTCCAATTTTCGTTGCTAATTTAGCGACGGAGAGAAATTCCGTTACTATTTTTAGCAACGAAATATAATTTCCATTGCTATCCATTGCTAAGTAATCAGGCTCAAAATATTGGGTTCTAAAATAGCAATGAAAAATTATTCCGTTGCTATTTTTTTGCCCTAAGCATAAATACTCCCTTTTAATTCTCTCCCTACCTCACCCTTTCTCCCTCTGCCTCACCCTCTCCCTCTGTCTCAGCTCCGAGTGTTTGAATTGAAGAGTAAGTATGATTGCAATAACTACCTCAAAATGCACAGTGATGCCGAAGAGTCGCTTAAGAAGAGGCAGAAGAAGAATCCCCTCTCTAGTGGATGCAATGCAATTTCGATTAAAAATAGAATTTTTGATTCTTAATAACTCAATTATAATTTTAAATTAAGTCACTTCCGAACAAATTTCGATCATCCCTAGCAGAGTCGCCACTGTGACGCGCGCCGAACCTAGCAAAGGCCCTCACTAGCGAGACCCACTTTTAGGCCTCGAGGGATTGGTTTGCGTTTTTTTGATCTTGGGCATCCTGAGACATTTTGGATGCCTCCTTCCCTATAAAACATTGGAAAGGATCATCTAGCCTCACAACATCTTTAGGCGCCTTTTAGGTATTTTGGAATCACCACCTAATTTATAAGAAATTGGGAAATGTCTCTAATCTCGGGGGTCTTAAACCAAAGAAGGTATTTGGAACTTTACTTTTATTAATGACTTAAGTTAAGTTTATAAATGAGTTTTAAGAAATTGAAATTCCACCTCTCATCTCACACGATTATGCATTGAATTTAAAGCGCATTTCAGTCACATTGGAAAGCATTAAATAAAGCGACAAAGAAATAAATAAATTACAAGAATAAAATTTGCTCCAAAAATTAATTACAAGGGCTCAAAATGAGTAAGTAAATAAATACTTCAAAAAAGAGTAAAATATGCCATACATAAATCGGGTCATGTCATTTATTAAATTTTTGGGAACATTAGTTCCTTTTTAATAACTTAAAAATAATTGGAGAACTATTTTTGGTTGTTGATTGAGAAAACCGGGACGAGTAATCCTATTTTATGAAAATTAGTTCCCCATTGGAAAGTGAGATTTTATTTGGTTGAAATAGGACTTTGGTCCATTTTATTAGGAAAAATTCCAATTTTAATTATTGTAAAAAATACGGCTTTCTATGATACGGACAAATTTAAAATACATTTTTACATTCAACACATAAAAATAATATAACAAAGAAAAAAACAATAATTAGAAATGCAAACCCAAATACGAAGGTCTTAGTTTCTCGATCCTCTGCCCCGCTCGGAGATATCACTCAAGGTGAAATAAGCACGTTTTGGGGCAATTAAAAAGAATAAAATGAAATGTTAGTGAATTGAATCAAATAAATAATATAGTATAAACGAGTGATTAATTAAATGAATTAATCAAATGAATAATTATTTAAATAATAATACAACCAATTAAACAATTATTTAAATTATATAACAACCAATTAAATTAAATAGACATATACAATCAATTAAGTCAATTAAATGTAAATAATCAATTAAATCAATTTATGAGTTTATAAATCATATTTATGCATCATGCAAATAAATTATTCTAAGTTGATGTTATTTATGACAAACACATTAATATACATACAAATGAAATAATAATAATACACAAATTAATTACAACCTACAAATAATTACTGATTTAATAGCTATATTACCTACTGCATTATTTATTAATAATAAATCTTAATATACCAGTAACTAATAATCAATATCGCAATATCCAAGAACAATAATAGAATAATGATAGACAACAAATGCTAATGATAAAGACTAAATAACAACTTAACAATGTAAAATGTAAAATATAGGAACAATATGCAGGTGACAAACGGATAAAGAAAAAAGAATATGGAATGTAAGAAAGTTTAGGATTCACAATGAATAAATGATAATCATAAACGGATTATTAACAAATGTTAAGAATAAACAACAAACATGTTAATAATACAACAATAAAAATATACAATAGCATGTTTAAGAATAAATAATAACAAATATACATGAACAGATTAATAATAAGCAAGATTAATAATAAGTAACAATGAATAATTAATAAACAAACGAAAAATGATAAATGAACAACAATAGATAAACAAACAACAACAATAATATACAGTATATAAAAATATATGGATTAAATTAAGGATGCAAAACAAGAAAGAAGAGAGAAGGGACTGATTTAGCTCAAGTATTTACCCTCAGATATGATTTGATATTTGCAGCAAATGAAGAAAACCTTGATTTCCCTATCAATTTGCTTGAGATGAAAATGAAAAGTTTGGATTAAAGCTTTTGAATAAACTGAAGAACGAAAATTAAAAATCAAACCTCAAGAATAAATTTCTTGGGTTCAAGAATGATTTTTGGATTGATGTTGCTCTCAAGAGTGTTTTTTTCTTTCTCTCTCAAAGTTCTGGGTTTTTTCTAATGTCCGAAAACTTTCTTAAATCTATTGTAATTTTCTTTTTATATCCCGTGAAAAAGCTAGGTTTCTCTAAGTGTTTTTTTTTTAAAAAAAAATCCCTTAATTGCCCTTCAAACCAGACATTTTTCCTTCAAAATCAGATGTGCAGCCTGAAATTTACCAGAAAATCCCGAAAAAATAAAAAATGGTGCACTGGCGAGGAAGAAGATGCAACAGTGCAGGGTTGCGTGTCGTGCAGCGTGACATGCGGCTCACAAGGGAATGCCCGCATGCCGCGCAGCGCGACATGCGGCACTGCTGGTGCAAGTCGCGCGAGGCAACGTACGCTAAAGAGTGCGCATGTCGCCCTCGGTGACGTGCCCCCCCCCCCCCCCCCCCCCCCCCGCAGGCGCGCGTCGCCCCTGGCAACATGTGCCCATGCGGGCGCACGTCTCCTGCCGGCGCAAACTATGCCCGCGCGAGCATACCCCTCTCGTGTGCCACCACGACCGGCAAGCGCAGCTTGCGAACCGCACTACAACAGGGCACCGAAAATCCGAGAATAAAACCCAAAATAAAAATAATAAAATTAAAAATAAAAATAAAAATAAAAATAAAAATGAAAATAAAAAAGTATTCGACAAGGAAATCGCCGTTTTTGAACATTTTACCCATAAAGATGTGTCATTTTCATCATTAGGTAACTTTGATTTAAGCTGCATCAGGTCCCGGTGTCTACACATGTCTTGTATTATACATGGCCTACAAGGGTCAAGTTAGTTGATAGTTAAGCATGCCTAAAGAGTTCTGTTAGCTACAGCCCCAATGTGTTCTGGACCCTAATCAGGTCACTGTTTGGGTCCTCGCAATCCTTAATGTGTTCGAATATTGTTTAAGATCCTCAATGTGAAAATGTTTTTGGGATGAAAATAAAGAAATTGCTTCTGATGGTACCCACAGGTACTAATGTGTTCACTCATTATCTGCTACTAAGAGTTTGTAGGCATTTATGTGATCTTGTTATATTAACGAGTAGATGTTATGGAACTTTTAATGCAGTGCGTGATATAAAGTTATTATGCTTTTATAGTATTTTGATATTCTTGTGGCATATGCATGTTTTTCCTTAACGGCCATTTTGAATGGTTGTTCATCTTTTGTTTCCCCAATAAGCATTATCGCTTAGTACGGGTGTTCTATCCGTGCAGGTGCGAAAGCTATGCAGATTTTGGAAGGTCAGCAGCAGTCTAGGCTAACACAGTAGGAGAGCTTTTTAAGATATTTATGTTTTGTTTATTTTATCTTTTTTTTTTGCATAATCTCTGTAGCTCCTTTTTGTTGTTGTAATCCTCCTGCTGTATATTTTTGTAAGGTTGTAAAGAAAGATTTTGTACTTCTATAAATTTTTGTATTGAATATTCAGTTATATCAATGAAGGAGATTTGAGGATTTTGGCTAGAAGTTTTGAGCCTTTTCTTTCAGATGTAAAATGTTTTAATTTATTCTGTTTATTTCATTATTTATATGCATGTTTGTGGTTCATTTTGGTGACATCCTTATCAATGCGGGGTCTCACTCTCCGTTGTGGGTGAGTTCCCTTACGTATACGTAGGGGGTATTACACTTATACTCTGAATATATGTTATGTATGCATGTGTTTTGGATCAATAACCACTGTGAGTGGCTGTTTATTATTATTGTTTTTCCCCACTAAGCCTTTACACTTAGCACGGGTGTTTGTCCGTGCAGGTTAAGGTGATAGAAGTTCCGTTCGGGTACTCTGCAGCAGTTTTGGCCAACGAGTCTATAGAAATTGTTGCATAATATTATTATAAAATTTTTGTAATGTAATTAAGTTATGGTCCATAATAATTTTTGGATTGTAATATGTGTCACACCCCGTTTGCCCCCTAGTTGAATGAGCCATGTATGTATGTGTGTGCATTTGCATAAGTCTAGTATAATAAGGGCATTTTAATAATATTGTATGATTTGGGGTTTTTCTGGTGCGTGTGTGCATGTGTAGCACTATGGTGTGAATTAGTTGGGACATATTTGTGTATGTGTTAGTGCACCATAGTAGGGTATGCACTAGTGGGTTATTGTTGTGTGTGGGCATGCATACATTTGTAGGGTGTTTTATTTGGAGAAATCATTGGGTGTGTGTTGCTCATACATATGTAGGGTGCATTATTAGTGTGTTCCATTGTGTGCGTGCGAGGTATGTTTGTTGGGTGTGAGTGATTGAATTCCAACATTAGGATGGGGACACTTGGCAAGAGAGGGAAAAAGTAAAGATTAAGAAGGGGAAAGAGAATAGGAAAGCAGAATTTTGCTCCCTTAATCCCGTTCTCTCTTCTTTTCCTAACTACTCTTTCTCTTCTCCTTCATTGTGGTGCCCTAGTTGGGATTCAAGCCTCTAGTGGTGGAAATTAATCATCTCCTTGTTTTTCCTTAGTAAGTTTTATGCATTTTCCATCTTCTTCTTCCTCTTTATTATCTTTCTTCTCCATATTTTCTGGATTTGGGTTTTAATCTAAAGTTGCTTTATTGTGGGTTTTGTTGGGTTGTGCTTAGTTGAGCCTCCTTGCGAGCCAAAGGGCAAGGAGAAGGTTGGAACTAGCGAATCCAAGCAATAGGAGGTTGATACTATTATGGTTGTTGATAATATTGGATGACTGGGTTTGAGGCAAGAGGCTCATGGTTGAATTTTGTGTGTGGATGGGTGATTTTGGAGGAGGAAAATCTGCAGAATTCTGCAGATTTTTAAAATCCCAACGCTGTCGCTATCGTGACATCTGTTGCGAGCGCGACAGAGAGAGGTGATTGGAGCTTCGCTATCGCGAGCACGCAATCCCATTGCGAGCCCGCGGCAGCCGAGGTGTTGAGCATCCTCTGTCGCGAGCACGACAACTGTCGCGATCGCGACAGAGCGCGATGCTGGCAAAGTGCTATCGCCAGCCCGCGACAGCCACATTTGTTCTCTGTCGTGAGCGCGACAGAGCCTAGCCCTTCCGTCCTCCTCGCTGTCTTGAAATTCGTCGCGCGCGCGCAGCGAAGAAACTTCGGTCTCTGTCGCGAGCGCGATAGACGTCATGAGCACGACAGTCCCCTATATGCTGAATGTGTTTTACTTTCGTTGCGTGTGGTTTTTGAACTACAGTTTGCTTCAGTGCTTTTGAGATTCATGCTTGATATCTTATGAATAACATGAATGCGGATCCATGATAAGACTACGTACATGTATGATAATGGTTTTTGGAACCTTATGAAGTGAATCGGATGGTTGATGTCTGACCTGCTAGAGTCTAGTAAGTGGATAGTTAGGCATGCCTAATAGAGTCTCTGCTGCAGCCCCAGTTCCGTTCGGACCCCGATCAGGTCCCCGTTTGGTTCCTCGTGAACCCCCTATAATGTGTTTGGATCTTGTTTAAGGTCCCTTAGAAAAATGTTTGTGAATGAAAATTTAAAATGGTTTTCGATTTGTACCCGTAAGGTACTATCTGTAATCGGTTAGTACCCGTAAAGTACTCTCTGTTCACTCGTTATCCACTACCTTGAGTCAGCAGGTGTTTCAGTGCTTAAAATGCTTTGAATGAACTGTAATATGAGAAATGTATGAGATATATGTATGGATTCGATGGTGAAAAGTATAATCTGTTATGAGGATATGATTATTGTTATAAGCTCTCTGATGAATGGGTTTATGTATGTGAGCATGTGTATATGCAATTGTTATGCTATGTTTATTGTATATATATGTGTACGTGCTACGCATGTGTATTGCCTTGATGACTGTTGTGATTGGTTGTCCTTATGCTATATGTGTGTTTCCCCACTAAGCGTTTATCGCTTAGCACAGTGTTTTTACCCGTGCAGGTGCGGAATGAGTTGCTTTGGGAGAGTCGTCACCTTCGAAGCCAACACAGCAGGGTCTTAGTGTAGGGCTTTATTTTTTTATTTTTAGGATTCTGTTTGTATAGAACTCTCTGATATTGATTTTGTAATAGCTTCCATTTTTGTACATGTATTTTTGAATTTGTAATTATCTGATGTATTTCTTAGTTGATCAGAACAGTAATGTAATGCTTCTGTTATATTAATGCATGATCAGCTTATTTCATGAATGGTCTTGTAAAGTTTTAAATTACCCAGTATTTCGGTATGTATGCTTATGTGTGAATGTATGTATATTCTGTATCTGTGTGGTGGCACCTTTACTCATACGGCATCTCACTCCTTACCGGATGGGATCGCCTAAGTACGGGTAAGGGGTGTTACAAGTTGTGGTATTAGAGCCTGGTTTAGGCATTTCTGGGTGATTGTCTGTGTGATGCTATGTGTGGATATGTCTATGTCTAGGGCTGTGTTGGCTGATGTGGCTATCCTCTTGTTTGTTAGATGGATTCTGATTCTGCTCGCGGTGCGCTCGAGGAATCCGCCGAAAGTGTGAATCCTCCAGCTGTAGATCTATCTGTTTCTGTTTCAGTGTCGGCTCAACGTGCTAGGGTCTAGCCCGAGGCCTCTGCCATGCCTTTTGAGGCAATGTTTAGATTGCATCAGGACATGGCTCGGGTTTTGGAAAGGGTGACTGCCCCGAAGGCTCCGATAGAGAGTTTGAGAAGAGCTGGTGTTGAGGATTTTTATGGAACCGGATTAGATGAGTCAGAGATAGCTGAGAAGTGGTTGGATAAAGTAAAGAGAGCTTTAAGTGAAGTCAGATGTCCTCCCGATCAGCAAGCTGAGAGTGATGTGGCATTGCTCCAATGGTCGGCTTTCGAATGGTGGGAGTTAGTGAGTAGGCAACCTCAGATGCCTGATCCTTTGAACTGGGACTTCTTCAATGAGGAGTTCACTAAGAAGTATGTGACTCAAGCGTATAAGGATGCGAAGTGGGCACAGTTTCTGAGTTTGAGGCAGAGGGCTTTGTCAGTTGCGAATTATGAGAAAGAGTTTAACCGGTTGTCTCGTTATGCTCCGTGTGGGGTTATGACCGATGATTTCAGATGCAAGCATTTTGAAGCCGGGTTGAACGACTCTTTTAAGATTGCTTTGATCTCTTTGATGGTTACACCGGGAGTAAGTTATTATCAAATTGCAGAGGCTGCCATGAGGGCGGAGAAGACGAAATCTTTGATTAGGGAGAGAACTCAGCGAAGGAATTCTGCTCGAGGTGGTTTTTCTTCATCTTCGGGTAAGAGATCTAGGAACCCGCAAGATGAACCATCTTCTAGTTCGGCTACCAGAGGGAGAAGGCAAGGTTCAGCTGCAGTATCTGGTTCTGGTAGAGGTGGTAGGTCTGATACGATACCTGTTTGTTCGCACTGCAGTAAAGCTCACTGGGGTGAGTGTAGGTGGCTTACTGGTGCGTGTTTTAGATGTGGTAGCACCGAGCACTTTCTGGCTAAGTGTCCACAATTGAATGATGATCTGGAATCTCAGAGAGGGGCTAGAGGAGTGGGGTCGAATGCCACTCAGGCTACTCGTAGTAGAGGGCGAGGTAGAGGTCGGGGTGGTCGACCTAGAGATGGAGCTATTTCTGAGACAGTTGAGCGTCCTCCACCGGTAGCAGCTAGAGCTTATGCAGTTAGAGCCAGAGAGGAGCATGATGCCCCTGATATGATTGCTGGTAAGTTCCTACTCCATGACACTGAATTATATGCTCTAATAGATCCTGGTTCCACACACTCATATTTGTTCACGGATAAGATTATTGATAAGTTGCATATGGTAGATCAGTTAGATTATGAGATATGTGTGACCAATCCATTAGGGCATAGTGTCAGTGTGAGTAGAGTTTATAGGAATTGTCCTCTGTTTGTGGAAGGTGTAGAGTTCCCAGTGGATTTGATAGAGTTGCCCTTCAGAGAGTATGATTTGATTTTGGGTATGGATTGGTTGGGTGAACACCAGGCAATGGTTGATTGCCATAGGAAGACCTTTACGCTTCGGGATAGGAACCGAGATCTAATGTTTGTTAGAGGTTTTGGTGCGAGTTCGGTGAACAACGTGATTTCTGCGATTCAAGCTAAGAGGTTTATGAGAAAGGGTTGTGAGGCTTTTCTGGCAGTAGTTTTGGATTCCAAGAGGGAGCAAGTTAGGATTGAGGACATCCCTGTGTTTCGAGAGTTTAGTGACGTCTTTCCAAGTGATTTGCCGGGATTTCCTCCAGAGAGGGAAGTTGAGCTAGCCATAAAGATTATGCCGGGTACCACACCTGTATCGAAGGCACCTTATCAAATGGCTCCAGTAGAGTTGAGGGAATTAAAAACTCAACTACAAGAGCTTTTGGATAAGGGGTTTATTCGACCCAGCATATCTCCTTGGGGAGCTCCAGTTCTGTTTGTTAAGAAGAAAGATGGATCCTTGAGGATGTGTATCGACTACAGGCAGATCAATAAGGTTGCAGTGAAGAACAAGTATCCTTTGCTTAGAGTTGAAGATTTGTTTGATCAGCTTCGAGGTGCATGAGTCTTTTCCAAGATAGATCTCCGGTCTGGGTATTATCAGCTTCGTGTTAAGGATGAAGATGTGGTTAAGACTACATTTTGGACTAGGTATGGCCACTATGAGTTCCTTATTATGTTATTTGGTTTGACTAATGCTCCAGCGGCATTCATGGATTTGATGAACAGAGTGTTTAGGCCATACTTAGACCGGTTTGTGGTGGTGTTTATAGATGATATCCTGGTGTATTCCAAGGATGAGGCCGAGTAAGAGGAGCATCTTCGGTTTATTTTGCAAGTGTTGAGGGAACATCAATTGTTTGCCAAGTTGAGTAAGTGTGATTTTTGGCTTCGGGAAGTGTCATTTTTGGGCCACATAGTTTCAGCTAAGGGTATTCAGGTAGATCCAGCTAAAATTGAGGCAATAGTTGAGTGGAAAGCGCCTAGGAATGTTTAGGAAGTGCGGAGTTTCCTTGGTTTGGTGGGTTACTACCGTCGGTTTGTTATAGGTTTCTCTTTGATTGCCGCTCCGATGACTAGGTTGTTGAGGAAGGGAGTTAAGTTTGAGTGGTCAGATAAGTGTCAAGCTTGTTTTGAGAGGTTGAAGCAATTGTTAGTCGAAGCTCCTATACTTACTCAACCCATTTCGGGTAAGGAGTTTGTTATGTATAGTGACGCTTTGGGTGTTGGTTTGGGATGTGTTCTGATGCAGGAAGGTAAGGTGGTGGCTTATGCTTCTCGACAGTTGAAGCCACACGAGAGGAATTATCCGACGCATGATCTTGAGTTAGAAGCGGTTGTTTTTGCTTTGAAAATTTGGCGTCATTATCTATATGGAGAGAAGTGCAGGATTTTTACGGACCACAAGAGTTTGAAGTACTTACTGACTCAGAAGGAACTGAATATGACGTAACGTCGGTGGCTTGAGTTGTTTAAGGACTACGACTGTATTGTGGATTACCATCCGAGTAAAGCCAATGTAGTCGCAGATGCTTTGAGTCGGAAGTCAGTTTTTGCCTTATTTTTGAGACGGTTCAGATGGAAGTTTGGTTCAAATGGGGCTTTGATAGCTCAGTTGAGGGTCAAGCCTACCTTGAGACAGCGGATAGTGGATGCTCAGAAGGTTGATGAGAAGCTTCAGCGGTTTGTGCAAGAAGTCAGTTTAGGCAAGCAGTCAGAGTTTTCGGTTCAGGATGGGGTTCTTCTGTTTAGAAACTATTTGTGTGTTCCGAATAATAAAGAGTTAAGAAGATAGCTTTTGGCTGAGGCACATAGTATAGTTTTCACCATGCATCCCGGGAGTAGCAAGATGTATCGGGATATGAAGCAATATTATTGGTGGTCTGGTATGAAGAGGGACATAGTGGACTTTGTATCCAAGTGCTTGAGTTGTCAGCAGGTTAACGCTGAGCACCAAGTTCCTTCTGGATTGCTCACGCCTTTGTCCGTTCCCGAGTGGAAGTGGGATGACATTGCCATGGATTTTGTTTCCGGGTTGCCTTTGCCTCAGAAAAAGCATGATTCTATTTGGGTTATTGTGGATCAACTCACGAAGTCTGCTCACTTCTTACCGATTAGGATGGATTACCAGATGGATAGATTGGCCAGTACCTATGTGGATGAGATAGTTCGGTTGCATAGAGTGCCTTTGTCTATAGTTTCAGACCGGGATCCAAGGTTTACATCTAAGTTCTGGAAAGAGTTGCAGCGAGCCTTGGGTACCAAGTTGAATTTCAGTACGGCGTTTCATCCTCAGACAGATGGTCAGTCCGAGCGAGTGATTCAGATCTTAGAGGATATGTTAAGGGCTTGTGTTTTGGATTTTCCAGGTAGTTGGGACAAGTATGTGTCGCTGATGGAGTTTGCCTACAACAACAGTTTTCAGTCAAGTATTGGTATGTCACCATATGAGGCTTTGTATAGACGACAGTGTAGGACTCCAGTTTGTTGGACAGCGTTATCCAAGAGGTCAGTGATTGGGCCAGATCTAGTTAGAGATACAGAAGAGAAGATCAGAGTTGTGCAACAGAATTTGAAAGCAGCTAAGGATCGACAGAAGTCTTATGCCAACCTGAAGAGGAAAGACGTCTAGTTTGACGTTGGGGATAAAGTCTTTCTTAAAGTTTCTCCTTGGAGAAAAGTGCTTCAGTTTGGGAAGAAAGGAAAGCTTAGTCCTCGCTTTATTGGTCCGTATGAGGTATTGGCAAGAGTTGGTCCAGTAGCTTACAGATTGGCTTTTCCGATGGAATTATCAAAGCTTCATGATGTCTTTCACGTTTTGATGCTCCGTCGGTATAGATCGGATCCTTCTCATGTATTGTCGGTTGAAGAGGTTCAAGTATAGTCATATTTTTCCTACGACGAGGAGCCTAGAGCTATCTTAGCTCGGGAAGTAAGGCAGTTGAGGAATAAGCATATTCCTTTGGTCAAGGTTTTGTGGAATCACCATGGGATCGAGGAAGCAACTTGGGAACCAGAGGAGTCAATGAGGGCTCAGTACCCGCAATTATTCAGTTCAGGTGAGAATTTCGAGGGCGAAATTCTTGTTAGTAGGGGAGAGTTGTCACACCCCGTTTGCCCCCTAGTTGAATGAGCCATACATGTATTGTGTTCTAAGTCTAGTATAATAAGGGCATTTTGGTAATATTGTATGATTTGGGGTTTTTCTGGTGCGTGTGTGTATGTGTAGCACTATGGTGTGAATTAGTTGGGACATATTTGTGTATGTGTTAGTGCACCATAGTAGGGTATACACTAGTGGGTTATTGTTGTGTGTGGGCATGCATACATTTGTAGGGTGTTTTATTTGGAGAAATCATTGGGTGTGTGTTGCTCATACATATGTAGGGTGCATTATTAGGGTGTTCCATTGTGTGCGTGTGAGGTATGTTTGTTGGGTGTGAGCGATTGAATTCCAACATTAGGATGGGGACACTTGGCAATAGAGGGAAAAAGTAAAGATTAAGAAGAGGGAAGAGAATAGGAAAGCAGAATTTTGCTCCCTTAATCCCGTTCTCTCTTCTCTTCCTAACTACTCTTTCTCTTCTCCTTCATTGTGGTGCCCTAGTTGGGATTCAAGCCTCTAGTGGTGGAAATTAATATTCTCCTTGTTTTTCCTTAGTAAGTTTTCTGCATTTTCCATCTTCTTCTTCCTCTTCTTCATCTTTCTTCTCCATATTTTCTGGATTTGGGTTTTAATCTAGAGTTGCTTTGTTGTGGGTTTTGTTGGGTTGTGCTTAGTTGAGCCTCCTCGCAAGCCAAAGGGCAAGGAGAAGGTTGGAACTAGTGGATCCAAGCAATAGGAGCTAAGGATTTTGAGGTTTGGGAATTTCTTGCTTTTGCATGTAAATATGTTCAAGTATGTGTTCTTGATGATTTGTGGAAATTGGGTTGTGATATGCCTTTGCTATGGTATATATGATTTGGGTTATTTTTTTGGAATGTGGATCTTGCAAGAGCATGAGTTAATTTTGGTAATTTGGGAATTGATGTGGTTTTGGGCATAAATTGGGTTTTTGGTTGAATCTTAAAATTAGAGGTTTAAATTAATGTATTATATGAAATTTCTTGTTACTAAATGTTATATTATGGTTGTTGATGCTATTGGATGACTGGTTTTGAGGTAAGAGGCTCATGGTTGAATTTTGTGTGTGGATGGGTGATTTTGGAGGAGGAAAATCTGCAGAATTCTGCAGATTTTTGAAATCCCGATGCTGTCGCGAGCGCGATAGAGAGAGGTGATTGGAGCTTTGCTATCGCGAGCACGCGATGCCGTCGCGAGCCCACGACAGCCGATGTGTTGAGCATCCTCTGTCGTGAGCGCGACAACTTTTGCGATCGCGACAGAGCGCGATACTGGCCAAGTGCTACCGTGAGCATGCGATTCATCGCGAGCCCGCGACAGCCACATTTGTTCTCTGTCACGATCGCGACACGCGTCAGGAGCACGACAGAGCCTGGCCTTTCTGTCCTCCTCGCGGTCTCGAAATTCGTCGCCCCGCGCAGCGAAGAGACTTCGGTCTCTGTCGCGAGCGCGACAGTCCCCTGTATGCTGAATGTGTTTTACTTTCGTTGCGTGTGGTTTTTGAACTACAGTTTGCTTCAGTGCTTTTGAGATTCATGCTTGATATCTGATGAATAACATGAATGCGGATCCATGATAAGACTACGTACATGTATGATAATGGTTTTTGGAACCTTATGAAGTGAATTGAATGGTTGATGTCTGACCTGCTAGAGTCTAGTAAGTGGATAGTTAGGCATGCCTAATAGAGTCTCTGCTGCAGCCCCAGTTCCGTTCGGACCCCGATCAGGTCCCCGTTTGGTTCCTCGTGAACCCCCTGTAATGTGTTTGGATCTTGTTTAAGGTCCCTCAGAAAAATGTTTGTGAATGAAAATTTAAAATGGTTTTCGATTTGTACCCGTAAGGTACTATCTGTAATCGGTTAGTACCCGTAAAGTACTCTTTGTTCACTCGTTATCCACTACCTTGAGTCAGCAGTTGTTTCAGTGCTTAAAATGCTTTGAATGAACTGTAATATGAGAAACGTATGAGATATATGTATGGATTCGATGGTGAAAAGTATAATTTGTTATGAGGATATGATTATTGTTATAAGCTCTCTGATGAATGGCTTTATGTATGAGAGCATGTGTATATGCAATTGTTATGCTATGTTTATTGTATATATATGTGTACGTGCTAAGCATGTGTATTGCCTTGACGACCGTTGTGATTGGTTGTCCTTATGCTATATGTGTGTTTCCCCACTAAGCGTTTATCGCTTATCACGGTGTTTTTACCCGTGTAGGTGCGGAAGGAGTTGCTTTGGGAGAGTCGTCGCCTTCGAAGCCAACACAGCAGGGTCTTAGTGTAGGGCTTTATTTTTGTATTTTAAGGATTCTGTTTGTATAGAACTCTCTGATATTGATTTTGTAATAGCTTCCGTTTTTGTACATGTATTTTGGAATTTGTAATTATCTGATGTATTTCTTAGTTGATCAGAACAGTAATGTAACGCTTCCGTTATATTAATGCATGATCATCTTATTTCATGAATGGTCTTGTAAAGTTTTAAATTACCCAGTATTTCGGTATGTATGTTTATGTGTGAATGTATGTATATTATGTGTCTGTGTGGTGGCACCTTTACTCATACGGCATCTCACTCCTTACCGGATGGGATCGCCTAAGTACAGGTAAGGGATGTTACAATATGTTTAATGAATATAGGGTGTTAGAGATGCGTGTGTCGATAAGGTTTGTTGTTAGAAATTTCATTATTCTGTTTCTTTAATTGCTTTGTTTGTGTCTCCATCTGGTAACATCCTTTACTCTCTGTCACACCCTACCTTTGTTATCATACAGTGTGCAACGTACGGGTTTCGGGTGTTATAAAAATTGTCATGCTGAGTTGAGGACTCTAAGGTCTTCAAAATGGCTAATAAGTATAGCTAAATCTTGTAGGAGGGCTTTTAGAGCAAGTGGTGTTCCATTAGCCATAACTCCTTAATTTTAAGTCTAATTATTATTAGGTTGTGCCATTGTAGAGTTAACATGTAAGTGAATATAGGTTTAGAAGGCCATTATGGCTGAAAATGATATTATGTTGGCCTTTAGAAGATATGTAGGTGGATATTTTATAGGTGCTTCAAAAGAGGTATGTGGAGTGGAGCTTTGAACATGAAGTTTAGGCTCTATTGCGAGCGCGGCAGTGGTCGCGGGTGCGATATAGTGCTCTGACGGGCAATAATGCCAGGTTGTGTTCTCTCGCGAGCGCTAGCATTGCCGCGAGAGGGACAAAAGTCACTGGTTGGTTCTGTCGCGTGCTCGACTTGTGCTTTGAGCAAATAAATGTAACACCCTTATACTATACATATGCACTGCTTAACTATATCGTATGATTACCATGATTGAAAAATACTATCTTAAAATCTTAATGCAAATTTCGTGTAAAATGTTTTTTTTACACTTAACCTTGAAACCACTTATCCATTTATTACTTATTATTCCATCTTGCCGATTGACCTATAACTGTCTAATATTGCTATTCATTTGGTAAAAATTTCAGCAGTATAACGGCTTGTAATTTTAACTACCCAAACCTGCAAATTTATCCAATCCACAGCCCATGCAGGGGTACAATAGCAATATCACAATCATCATCACTAACCATCCAAAAGAACTATCCATCACAATGTTATACATTTGTCATACATACACATGCATAATCTTTCCAAACTTCATATATATATATATATGCCAAATAATACATACAAAATAAACTTCCACAATTCTTCTCCGATAGCGCTCCCAAAATTAATGAAGTATGCTTGCTTCGATCTTAAGGCGTACCTACACGTAGTCAACAAACACTACATGTTGAGAATTAAATATGCTCAGTGGTGGTTACAAATCTAAGAATTTCCACTACCTAGATAACATATTATTAAAGACAACATTTTTTATTCTATTATATTTATTATTTATAATTATTCACTAAATTCATCAATTAACTCACTTAGTCACTATATAAACACATTATTAACTATTTACACTTTAGTCCCTAAATTTGCCTTACAAAATTAAAAATTACAGTTAGGTCCTCATCATTTTCAAAAATTACAATTGTGTACCTTATTTTCTCTTACTTATCAAAATGCCCTTATATACACTCATTTTTCATCTTAATTACTAAATAATCTATAAAATTACATTTTTGTCCCTAATTTACTACTTTCATGCCAAATTATTGATTTAGTCCATATACTTTATTTCTTCGCACTATTATCATTTTAATTGCACTTTTCACCTAATTTCTTTCATTTTTAACTATTAAGTTAAAAATTACCGTTTTACCCCTAAACATTCGATTTCTTTCAATTTAGTCCCATATTTACTTATTTTCTTATTTATGACTATTTTAATCAATTTTAATGCATTTTATCATAATGCCCCTAGTATACACCCGGTAGAAATCTTCAAACCGGATAGGCGGGACGTCGATCCCATAGATCCACTTCATTATAGACTGATCCCAAAGGAACCATTCAACACTAGCGCTGCACTAGACTGAACACTTTAAACACTTTACATTGAGATAAACTGTCATTGACCTATCCATAGCGAATCGTCATGACTCGGACAGCTGTGTAGAATCCCTATGGGTAGCCAATTATATCCTAAACTAGATTTTACTACCAAACTATTACTAAGGACAAATAATTTGAAATTTTTACTTATATCACTTAAAATATCAAAATGTCATATTCGGCCATATCATTATTTTTAATTACAATTTTTCATACACACTCATTTATCATCATATGTGATAATACATAAAAATACACAACATTATTCCATTAATACCCATTCGGCCAAACCAACATTAATTCATTAAGTTCACTTTTCTTTCACTTACGTACTTAATTAATTAATCACGTGATATACACATCACATACATCATTTACATGCCTTAAACACTAAAGTACATTGAAAATTTCACTAAAGATCAATTCGGCCTAGGTTAGGGTTTTCACTCCATGTTTTATCCTTTCATTTTAAACACACATATAAGCCATGCAATATAATTTGCAATAAATATCATTTGACAAAGTCAAAATACCATTTTATCTCATTTGCTAATTAATAATACACTAAATAAGAGTATGGAACCCAAAAGAAGTGAAATAGGAACAATTGAAATTTTATGCAAAATGGGGATAAAAGCGGTTTACACGGCTATATGGTTTACCCATATTGTCGTGTAAAATGGAGGAGCACGACTTGTGCTGAGGCCTCCACAAGGAGCACAAGTCGTGCTCCTAGAGCACGACTTATGCTCCACCTCCAGCAGGGAGCACGTCTCGTGTTCCTAGAGCACGAATCGTGCTCTCCCACTCTCTCTCTCTCTGCTGTTTCTTTTTCATCGCACACCCTTTCCCAAATGCGTGAAGAGCAACACTACTCGTGCTCTCTCCTCTGACTCGAATAGGCATCCCAAGCAACACACACACAACGCGAAAGACTCCATGGAAAACAGAATAGATTCACACAGGGGTATGCCCAACCCATACCGCCGTGTGAATTGCATAAAACCAAGAAAAATACACCCTCTATTTTCTCAAAACCATCAAAAATTTTAGAATTCACAACCACTCAAAAATCACAGGTCAAACATGAAATCCACTACAAAACCCCTTGCTTGTGCCTATTATCACCACCAAATCACGCAATCAAACACATTCAGAATTCCAAATTCAGTAAACTAAAAAAATTCTTCAAGAATATTCATACTCATACATATTTTCATTCAATCCACCTCAATTGGGCATCACAACTCATCATAAGCAATATACTCATAATTCATATACACAAACATATAACATAACTCAAGATTCACAACAGTTACACTTATATCACCATAATTCACACACAAATGCTCAAAGAAGAGAATTTTCTTAAACCTAGAATTAATGAGCTTCCAATCAAGGGGCTTCACTCCCGCTCGCTACTTCCTTGCCCTTGGATTCTCTAGGAGGATTCTCTGAACCACAAAACCCAACAACACCAAACAAGTTCAAACCCTAACTCACAATTACAAAAACTCATCTAAAGAAAAAGGAAAAAGAATTATTACTTATCACTTACCACACCAGTTTAGGCTACCCAAAACTCACTAGAATTTGCAGTAAAAGGAAGGATTCAAGAAGAAATAAAGAAGAAAGGAAGAGAAGGAGGAAGGTAATGGGAAAGAGGAAGGAGAAGAAGAAGCGTGAAGAAGAAAGGAAACTAGCTGAAATCACACTTTCTTTCCCCAATACTTATCCTCTCACTTGCCATATGGCACTCCCTCATAGGTGAGCTAACTAACACACACCCAAAAACCATTCTCTTACACATACCAAATCCTAACCTCAATAAATACATCCTACTCCCATACATTCACTCACACCCAACTATAACCCACAGCACACACATAATAACTTAACACAACACACACATAAGAACTTAATTCAATTAACATAGCACACACACACACACACTTACACACACATACGCACTTTTAAGGCTCACTCTACTAGGGTGGTTATGGGGTGTTACAATACTTCTCTCCTTAATAGAATTTCGTCCTCGAAATTCTCACCTGATCCAAATAGTTGAGGATACTGAATTCTCATAGCCTCTTCCGGTTCCCAAGTCGCTTCCTCGATAACTTGATGGCACCAAAGCACTTTAACCAATGGTGTCTGTTTATTTCGAAGCTGCCTGACTTCTCTAGCCAAAATCTCTTTCGGTTCCTCGTCATATGAAAAGTCTGATTGAACCCAGATATCTTGCACTGCCAAAACATGGGAAGGATCTGATCGGTAACGACGGAGTATGGACACATGAAAGACATCGTGTAGTTTGGCTAATTCCGTCGGAAGGGCTAACCGGTAAGCCACCGGACCAATCTTTTCAAAAATCTCATAGGGTCCAATAAACCGGGGACTCAACTTTCCTTTCATTCCAAAGCGAAGAAATTTTTGCCACAGCGAAACTTTCAAAAAGACTTTATCACCAACTTCATACCGAATATCCCTGTGCTTCAAATTAGCATATGATCGCTGTCTGTGTTTGGCTACTTTCAGGTTCTGTTGCACAACTCTAACTTTCTCTTCAGTGTCTCTCACTATCTCCGAACCTATCATAGCTCTTTCTGATAACTCTGTCCAGCACACTGGTGTGCTACATCTCCGCCCATACAACACTTCATAAGGTGCCATTCTGATGCTTGCCTGATGACTATTATTATATGCAAATTCCATCAAAGGCACATATCTATCCCAATTTCCTTAAAATTCTAATGCACAACATCGAAGCATGTCTTCAAGAATTTGAGTGACTCTCTCAGACTGACCATCGGTCTGCAAATGGAATGCGGTGCTAAAGTTTAACCGATTACCCAAAGCTGACTGCAACTCTTTCCAGAACTTGGAGGTAAATCTGGGATCCCGATCAGACATAATAGACAAAGGAACTCCATGGAGCCTGACTATCTCTCTCACATGTATCTCCGCCAACTTATCCATAGAATAGTCTAACCGAATAGGCAAGAAGTGCGCTGACTTTGACAACCTGTTGACTATGACCCATATTGAATCATGCTTACGCTGCGTCAACGACAAGCCAGACACAAAATCCATTGTAACATCATCCCATTTCCACTGAGGAATGGGTAAGGGGTTCAATAAACCCGATGGAACTTGCTGTACGGCTTTCACTTGCTGAAACACTAAACACTTCGAGACAAATTCCACTATGTCCTTCTTCATACCTTGCCACAAATAATGCTGCTTGAGATCTCGATAAATCTTATCTCCACCCAGATGCATGGTGAAAACCGATGAAAGTGCCTCTTGCAAAAGCTCCTTCTTTACCTCACTCACATCTGGTACACATAATCAATTACCATGCCTGAGTATTCCTTCACTGTCCACTAAAAATTCGCTCCGCTTACCATCTTTCACTGCTTGACAAGCACGCTGCAAAATAGGGTCACTCAACTGTGCATCCATTATCACTTGACTAAAACTCGGTCTAGCCCTTAATTGAGCAATCAATGTGCCTTTTGAATCAAATCTCCATCTTCCTCTACTATACGACAATGCCGACATTGACTTTCTACTAAGGGCATCTGCCACCACGTTTGCCTTGCCCGGATGGTAGTCAATAATACAGTCATAGTCCTTGAACAGTTCTAACCACCTTCATTGTCTCAAATTCAACTCTTTCTGAGTCAGCAGATACTTCAAACTCTTGTGATCGGTGAAGATTATGCACTTTTCTCCATACAAATAATGCCGCCATACCTTAAGTGCAAACACTACCACAGCTAACTCTAAATCATGCGTCGGATAGTGTTACTCATGAGGCTTCAATTGCCTAGAAGCATAGGCAACTACTTTACCATCTTGCATCAGAACACAACCCAAGCCCACTCTTGAAGCATCACTATACATGGTGAATTCCTTACTCGACACAGGCTGCATAAGTACAGGAGCCTTAATCAACATCTCTTTCAACTCATCAAAACTGGTTTGACACTTTTCAGACCAAACAAACTTGACTTCCTTTCGGAGCAACCTAGTCAAAGGTGAAGCCAACAACGAAAATCCTTTAACAAAACGCCGATAGTACCCAGCAAAACCAAGAAAACTTCTTACCTCTGCCACATTCTTAGGCGATAACCAACTCACAATCACTTCCACCTTGGACGGATCTACCTGAATACCTTATGTAGAAACCACATGTCCAAGGAAGGTCACTTCTTTTAGCCAAAACTCGCACTTACTGAGTTTAGCATAAAGTTGATAATCTCTCAACATTTATAACACCAAACAGAGATGTTCTTCTTGTTCTTTCTCATTCCTCGAATAAACAAAAATGTCGTCAATAAACACTACCACAAAACGATCAAGATACTGTCTACCTATTCATCAAATCTATAAAGGTTGCGGGCGTGTTGGTCAAACCAAATTGCATCACAAAGAATTCATAGTGACTATAGCGCATCCGAAAAGCCGTCTTTGCCACATCGGCATCTTTCACCCTCAATTGGTAATAACCCGATCTCAAATCTATCTTGGAGAACTCTCCGGCTCCCCTCAACTGATCAAAAAGATCTTCTATCCGAGGTAATAGAAACTTGTTCTTTATCGCAACCATATTAATCTGCCTGTAATCTATACACATCCGCAATGTTCCGTCTTTCATCACAGAGACACAATGGGCCGGATAAATCCTTTATCCAAGAGTTCTTGCAACTGACTCTTTAGTTCTTTCAATTCCACCGGAGCCATCCGATACGGAGCCTTAGAAATCAAAGATACCCCCAGTACAATCTCCACTGACAACTCAACCTCCCTCTTTGGAGGTAACCCCGATAACTCTTCCGAAAAAACATCCTCAAATTCCCTCACAATCGGAATATCTTGTATCTTAACTCGCTCACTCCGTGAATCCAGAACTAGTGCCAAATGCGCTTCACATCCTTTTCTTATAAACCGTTTTACCTTCATCTCTGAAATGACATTATGCAATGAACTACTTCCCTCACCTTTCACATTCACTGGTAACTGATCTTTATCTTTGAGAACCAAAACTTTCCTATGACAATCTACTATAGCTTGGTGCTTGGGTAATCAATCCATTCCCAAAATAATATCAAATTCATGAAATGGCAACCGAATCAAATCAACTGCAAATTCCATGCCTTAAACCATCAAAGGACAATTCCGACATACCCGATTCACAATAACACTCCGACCCAATGGACTAGACACACAAATCTCATAATCCAACCTTTCCTCACTCCCCAAGCTATCACCCAACTTACTATAACGCAGGTAAGAATGAGTAGAACCTGGATTTATCAAAGCATACACTTCAGAATCAAACAATAAAAACTTACCGGCAATTACTTCCAATGCGTTCTGCTCATCCCTAGCTTTCATGGAGTAGGCTCTACCACCTGTCAGAACGGGGTGATCCACAGACTCAGATAACTCTCTCTCTCGAGGCCGTCCACCATGACCCTAGCCACTACCTCTACCACAACTTCCTTGAGGAGCATTAGATCCTGCTCGACTCGCCTCTTGCTGACCTGAAACATTCTCATGCAAATTTGGGCAGCTAGCCAAAAGATGGTCGGTACTACCACACCTGAAACACCCTCCTGTCAGCCATCGATATTCGTCCCAATGGCGCTTACTGCAATGGGAGCACTGAAGCATAGCATTGCCTCTTCCACCTGAACCTCCTCTACTCGTGCTTGATCCTCCAGAAGAGTCCTGTCTCCTCCCTCTAGTAGCAGGACTAGCAAGAGAGTCACCAGTAGGATTTCCTTGAGATTCTCTTGATATTTTCCCTGAAGAGGAACTGCCTCTGGAGGTCTTTCTCCTCAAAGCTTTCTCTCTTAAAACATTCTCCGATTGCTCCGCTCTCAAGGCCTCCTGAACCAGCTAATAATAACTAACATTCGGGGCAGACATCAAAGAAACTAGCATTGCCTTCAAAGATTCATTCAAACCCGCCTCAAAGTGTTGACATCGGAACTTGTCAGTAAGAATTCTTGGCAGTGCATACTTGCTAAGTCTATTAAACTCATTCTCATAATCTGCCACTGACATTACCCTCTGCCTGAGACTCAAGAACTGCGCCCATCTGGCATCTTTAAATGCCTTAGTCACATACTTATTCTGAAACTCCTTTTCAAAGAACTCCCATGTCAAAGGCTCGGGAAGCTGGGGATTACTAAGCACTAACCTCCACCAATCATAAGTTGATCCTTGCAAGCACATTCCACTTCTCTATCTAGAGGAGACCGAATCTCCCTTAACACCCGCTTTACTTTCTCAATCTAAATCTTGGCTTTATCTGATTCATATAAGCTAGTACCGAAGAAATCCTCTGCTCCAAACTTTCTCATATTCTCTATAGGTGCCCGAGGTGCAGTTACTCTCTCTAGCACCCTAGCCATATCCTGAGATATCTTGAGCATCATTTCAAAGGGAACCGCAGGGGCCTCAGGTTGTACCCTAGGAGGTTGAGCCGGACCCAAAACTGATGGATCTTGCTCTTGGGGATTCGCACTCTCGGCTGACCCCTCAATCGACCCACGAGCAGACTCCATAACTACAAAACATAACAACAATCCACATCAGGCCAACACAACTCTAAACAGACTTTCTATCCTACTCTAGCCCAGAAACATCTAAAGCTACTGCTCTGATACACAAATATGTAACGTCCCTTACCTATACGTAGAGAGCTTCACCCTATGAAGAGGATGAAGGTCCTTAATAGATGAGGGTTGCCACCCACAGATGCGCAAACTGAACCAATCATTGCACGCCAATAATATTGACAAATGAATAAATTAAAATTTCATAATTCTTCAAAGAATAGGCCATAGAGCAAAGTATTATATTTCATTAATATAATAAAGGTGACTTTACATATTCCGAAAAGATACAAAAGTGCCTCAGCACAACTGAATAGTTACACATAACTAGTATCAAAAACAATTTACAAAATATTCTTTACATTGATCAAAAGTACATGACTATAACATATACAAAAAGAATACACGGCCTAAAACTATAAAATCTCTATCCTCTAGTTGTTTTTGCCCTGCTAATACGAATCACGCAGCTTGCTATCTCCAAAAACTTCCACAACTGCACGGATAAAACACCCGTGCTAAGCGAAACTGCTTAGTGGGGAAAGCAAAGATGCACAACGACAACTCATAGTAGCATCAACAAATAATCACACACTAATGGCATAGTCATGAAATGAGTTCTCATAAATTAAGTCAATGCATGGAAGCACAATAATCACAATATTCATATGCTCACGCACTGTATAAAATTCATCACAATATACAATATTTCAAAATTTCATATACAATAACAATGTTGCACCTGCTTTAACCAAAACAGTGGATAACGAGTACTCATAGATACCCAAAGGTATCAACACTATTCTCATAACATATAGATACCCGAAGGTATCAAAAAAATCTTTTAATTTTGTACCAAAAACATTTTAACATAGATTTAGTACACAGGGATCACAAAGATCCAGTCGAGAGACCTGATCAGGGTCGAAATCGTACACTAGCTGCAGCAACACTAACTCTATTAGGCATGCTTAACTATCCACTTATTGACTCTAGCAGGTCATGCATCATGTAAGTCATGTTCAGAGTATAACATACAACTATCCATCTCTTTTTTTTTCAAAGAATCATCAAATAAAACATATCTTATCCAATTCCTTTTACTAAAATAAGCCATGCAATATAATTTACAATAATTATCATTTGACTAAGTCAAAATGTCATTTTATCTCATTTGCTAATTAATAATACACTAAATAAGAGTAAGGAACTCAAAATAAAGGAAAAGAAGTGAAAAAGGAACAATTGAAATTTTATGCAAAATTGGGGTAGAAGCGATTTACACTTCGGTATGGTTTATGCATACTGCCGTGTAAAATGGAGGAGCACGACTCGTGCTGAGGCCTCCACAAGGAGCACCAGTCGTGCTCCTAGTGCACGACTTGTGCTCCACCTCCAGCAGGGAACACGTCTCGTGTTCCTAGAGCACGAGTTGTGCTCTCCCACTCTCTCTCTCTCTGTTGTTTCTTCTACATGGCACACCCTTTCCCAGACGCGTGAAGAGCAGCACTACTCGTGCTCTCTCCTCCGACTTGGATAGGCATCCCAAGCAACACACATGCGACGCGAAACACTCCCTAGAAAAGAAAATAGATTCACACGGGGGTATGCCCAACCCATACCGCCGTGTGAATCGCATAAAACCAAGAAAAATACACCCTCTATTTTCTCAAAACCATCCAAAATTTCAGAATTCACAACCACCCAAAAATCATAGCTCAAACATGAAATCCACTACAAAACCCCTTGCTTGAGCCTATTATCACCACTAAATCATGCAATCAAACACATTCAGATTTCCAAATTCAGTAAACTAAAAAAATTCTTCAAGAATATTCATACTCATACATATTTTCATTCAATTCACCTCAATTCGGCATCACAACTCATCATAAGCAATATACTCATAATTCATATACACAAACATACAACATAACTCAACATTCACAACAGTTACACTTATATCACCATAATTCACACACAAATGCTCAAAGAAGAGAATTTTCCAAAACCTGGAATTAATGAACGTCCAATCAAGGGGCTCCACTCCCGCTCGCTACTTCCTTGCCCTTGGATTCTCTGAATGACAAAAACCAATAACAGCAAACAAGTTCAAACCCTAACTCACAATTACAAAAACTCATCTAACGAAAAAGGAAGAAGAATTATTACTTATCACTTACCACACCAGCTTAGGCTTCCCAAAACTCACTAGAATTTATAGTAAAAGGAAGGATTCAAGAAGAAATAAAGAAGAAAGGAAGAGAAGGAGCAAGGTAACGGGAAAGAGGAAGAAGAAAGAGAAGCGTGAAGAAGAAAGGAAACTAGCTGAAATTAAACTTTCTTTCCCCAATACTTATCCTCTCACTTGCCACCTGGCACTCCCTCATAGGTGAGCTAACTAACACACATCCAAAAACTATTCTCTTACACATACCCAATCCTATCCTCAATAAATACATCCTACGGCAATACACTCACTCACACCCAACTATAAACCACAACACACACATAATAACTTAATTCAATTAACATAGCGCACACACATACACACTCCTAAGGCTCACTCTACTATGGTGGTTACGGGGTGTTACATAGTGAGGTCTTTGGGAGTCGTTCCGGTGGTTGAGACTTTTACTGCCACAGTATTGCCCTCATCATCACTGCTGCTTCCCTTGTTCTTGCCTAAGGCTAAATTTACAGATCTAGCCATTTTATCCAAATGCTCAGCCTCAGCTTCAATGGCTATGTCCTTAAGTGACTCCCAGTCTTTGAGTCCCTTCATTTTGAGCCCTTCTTTGGAATATGGACTAGAATTCCTGATAAATAACCTGATCTAATATGAGGTATCAGGCTTCCTCTTCATCTCCATTACCCGATTCCTCCATCGGGTCAGGTACTCATGGAATAATTCCCCTGACTTCTGCTGCAGCAGTTCTAGATCTTTTAGGGTCACCTCGATTCTCGTGCTATAATCATATTGTTTGAGAAATTCCTCTGCCAGTAAGTCCCAGTCCTCCTTTGTCCTTTGATCTAGCCCATGATACCAATCCACTACTGGGCCAGTTAAGCTCAGACATAAGTATTCAATTTTCTGTCTCCTGATTAAACTAGTACCCTTCATCACCAGCGAGTACTGCTTTATGTGTGCAGTGGAATCGAAAGTGTCATCAAATTTAGGGACGTCCGATATCTTAAAGTTCATTGGCATCAAATCTTCTCCCTCCAGCTCCTTATCTTCGGGGTTCATCCCTTGCCCCCTAGTCAGCATTTAGAACATGATAATAATAATAATAATAATAATAATAATGAAAATGAAAATAAACAAATAAATGAATAAACAATAAATATATAACAATAGCAATGAAAAAGAATGATTAAAATAATGAATAAAAGAATGATGAAAATAATTAAATAAATGACATGATTAATTAATGTTATCACAATTAACATAAAACATTTATATGGCAAAAAGATCAACCAAAATGAATTAATTAATTACATGTTAAAAATAATGAGGAACCAAAGCAAAATAAATTAATTATATGTTAGAAATAATAAGAAATCAATATTTACATAAACAAAAATAATATATATAAACACATTAAATGAGACAAATATAAAACAATAGAATAAATGAAAATAATAAGAATATATATGTTAATTAATTAAATATGAACAAAATAATAAAAAATAAAAGGTCAAGCCCAGAATGTTTACCCTCAGAGTTTCGGATTCGATGAAAGTAAAAATGATAATTGATTTCCTTCCTTTATTTTGCAAAATTAGAATTAAAGATTGGAAAAAATTGGAATTTTATTCCAAAAGAGAAAATTTGATTAAAAATGATAAAAGAAACTAAAATTCTCAAGAACAAAGAATTATTCTCTTTGTCTAAAGAATGATTTTTATTGATTAAAAATGAAAATGTTTTCAAGAACAAACAATGATTTTTGGTTGTCTTAAGAAAAAAATTATGTTATGAAAAAACTTATTTTTTAGAAAATCAAATGAAAAATATAGATTTCAAGAACAAACAATTATTTTGTTTGCCCCAAAATCCATTTTCCATCTAAAACACTCAATATCAAAATCTTTAAAAAAACTTAATTAAAAAAATATGTAATAAAAAAAATAAGAAAATTGAATTTTGAGAACAAATAATCACTTTATTTTGTCTCAAAATTAATTTTTCAACAACAAAACTCCTTCTAAAAAATGTTTTAGAAGAAATTCCATTGAAAAAAGTAGAAGAAGAATTGGGATCCTGAACTTTTTGAAATTTTCAATTTTTACCTTTTTGTGGGGAAAACCTAAAAAACATAGAGAAAAAATTAAGAAGGAGAAGGAGAGAAAAGTTAAAAAAAACCCTAAAAAATGATTTCCCCCCTTTTTCTTTCCATATCTTTCTATTTATATGAAGAAAAAGTAAAAACCTAACCAAAAAATGAAAAAATATTAATCAAACAAGATATTTTTATTTTAAATTTAAAAAATGGAAAAAATCATTAAAAACCATAAAAAATGGGATAGAAAATAAAAATCAGGTGAAAAAAACTGAAAAAACATGATTTTGGGCGAAAAAGGGCAATTTCGGCGGAACGGGGCGACCGACGCCAGTCGGTCGTGCGCCTAGCGCGCTGACGCACGCTGGCGCTCCGCACGGGGTGGCGAGCAGCGCGCTACCGCACATCGACAGTCGCGGATTTTTTTTTAATTTTTAAATTTAACTAAAAAATACAATAATTTCTAAACCCCATTTTTCAAATCTAATTTTCAAAATAGTTTTTATTATTTTTTATTTTGTACTCTAAAATGCAAATTTGATCAGAAAATCATCACTTTTAACCTTTTTGCCTGTGAGTAGGTATCTTATCATCATTGAGTAATTCTGATCTGGGTTGCCTCAGGTCCCGGTGTCTACACTATGTATTCGTCGTTAAACCAATTAAGGTCACGATAGCAGCTGCACGGTAACCCTCTATAAGCATGCTTATCTATCCACTACTATGACACTTCAGGCTCAACTCACTCACTTGACACATAACACTAGGTAGAATTAAGACCAAGAGTTATAACACTGAAATAGCAACAATCACTTACACAAGACATTTAAGTTGACAGTACCAAAATCACAAGATTAAATATCCGCACTAAACTCTAACAATGATATTATCAAGGTAAAGCAAAGCATAAACCATGCACTAGGGAGAATACATGCTAAAAGAGACCAGGAGAAATCATTTTGGGAAGTAGAGCGAGGCAGAGAAGAGGGTTACTGTCACGATCACGACAGGAGCCAAATTCGCTCTGCAGGAAAAGGAAGATGTACGTCTCGTGCTCATGCGCACGACTCATGACTCGTGCATCTTGCTCACGATTTGGGCACAGTAACACATCTTTCTCTAATTCATGCCAGCCAATCTTCATGACTCGTGAAGGACTTCATGACTCGTGAAGGACTTCACGATTCGTGAAGATCTTCACGACTCGTGAAGAGGTTCACGTGTTATGCAAAATGCCAAACAACTCACCGAAAAGAATGGAAGGCCTGATTCTGTCACGCTCACAACAGAATCATGATTCCCAATTCTCAAGAAAAATGCAGAAAAATAGAGCTTTCCAAAAGCGAACCAAACTTACCCAAAACCACTCAAACATGTAAAAACGTGGAAAACCATACCTCCAATGTACTCAAAACGTTAATCATCAACAAACACTAATTTTTTTTTTACTATTTGACTAGAATCTTAACATGCTTACTCATTTAAACACTGCAAGCAATCAAAATGGATACATAACAATCATAAAACTAAAAAAAAACTAATGAACTAATTAAAGCTCATCATGCATCACTACTTATACATCTCCCTAATTAAGCATATAATGCTCAAACACATGTAGAAATAACTGAAATCACACATGATCCCAACCTCTAGGTAGCTTGATCACTTCTCTCTCCAATCAGTTCTAATCTTCTCCTTGCCTTTGTTCAACTTCTTGATCACAGCTTCAACAAAATCATTCAAATAATACTTGAATCAATCCTCTTATACTTTAAATCAAATACACAAAACCAAGTAGAAGAAGAAGATCCATACATGGAAATCTACTACTTACCTCTTCACAATAATCAACTCAACCCCCACAATACTCTCTTCATACCAATCCAAGTAACCCACTTAAGGAGCAAACAAAAAGAGAAGAAGAAGCTCGGCAGAAACAAAGGACAAAGGAAAAAAAGAAAGATGAAAGGAAAAAGAAGAGGCCAAGTGCAGAAAATGAAGAGAGACACAAGGGAGTGGCCGGTCAAACCCCATCAAAGGCCAACAACTCACATTAAAAGCCACCTAAAAGCCTTTAATGCCACTTAAACCCAATTAATACCAAACCACTTCATTTAATACATCTCATCTCACTAAATTCTTCACTAGACACATGTATAAAATACAGGTGTCCAATTTGCAAGCTGCCATGTGTTAAAATCCCAATACGCACTCCCTCAAACACAACTTTAATTTGGAATTCACTGGAGTGTTCTGTCGCACTCGTGACAGAACTCTCACTCACAATAATCACTCTTATTCTCAAACCACACATGCACCCTCAAAACTTTATACCCTAAAACACTGACAAATTCATACAATCACATCTTATTCCACCTTTAAACTTAACTTATCTCGACAAAATATTACCAAAACTACTAGGGTCCAAAACGGGTTGTTACAGGCTATTTCTCCTTTTTGGTAGCTAACCTTCATGGCTTATAAAGCCATAAAGTCTCTTCCAAAATCTAGAATGGATAGATGTCCATGCATGATTAGTTCTATAACACCCTTATCACACTACACTCTACGAATGAAAATCGGACCAACTTAGGTTCAACGATTATAATGGTTGATTGACTTCATCAAATATTAGTCAATGTAAAAAATGGGTTAATTTTGTTTTTTTTGCCATTCACTATTTCCTATGTTGCACATATACATGCCAAAGACATAAAAAAAATACTCTTTGCTCAATAATTCACTTACCATGCTTCCAAAACTAATCAGCTTGATGGCTCCACTCCAAACCCGATCTATACCTATGCACAGTCGAACACAAACTATGCACTGAGCATTAGAAATGCCCAATGGCAGATATAAATCCATAATATTCCACTAATTTACTGTGACACGCGCTGAACCTCGGATGCCCAGGAAACCCGCTTTTAAGTTATTTTGGAGAGATTTATAAGACTTGTAAGAGATTACAAAGGCGTCGATTTTGGGCAACAAGAGGTATTTTGGAGTTGCCACCCAATAAAACATTGGAAAAGTTCATCTAGCCTCGCTGAGCCTAAGACAAAAGATATTTTGGAATTCCCATTTCGATAAAACATTGAAAATGGTTCATCTAATCTTGTAAAGCCTAAGACGATGCATATTTAGTCTATTTTGGGCAATAGAAGATATTTTGGAATTCTCATTCCATTAAAACATCGAAAAGGTTCATCTAACCTTGTGAAGCCTAAGACCAGAGAGAGTTTAGGACTCCACTCTTATTCATACCTTGGTTGAAGTTACAATTCAGTTTTGCAATTAAGATTTCATTCCTTTTCTCATAGATTCAAATTTAGTAATTAAGGCACAAATTAATCACATAGTTAAAGCTGTAAATAAAGTAAACTCAAAATAAAGGAGATAAAAGAATAATTTTCTTACAATAAAACTAGGGGCGGAATATAACCCCTGGTGTAAATGAAATGTAATACATAAAACATGATATTTATTAGGGATGAAGACATTGGTACTCGCATACACGCATAAAAGAATAATGTTAATGTGATAATTTTGCTTCGGGAGAAAATTAGGACATTGGTCCGATTTTATTTAATGAAAACCTTATTCATTTGTAGAAATCTCTTGCCACTTTTATATTAATGAGTGTGGGAATAACATTTACAATGAATAGGAATTGAGAAGAATAAAATAATGGAAAAAATAGGGTATCAGAAATGAACCATTTGTCATCCCTGAATCATCCTAATTAGTTCCTTTTTTTCGTCACCCGATATTTAACAAAATAAGAAACTCACAAAAATACAAATAGCCTGTTAGTGGAATAAAATAAAATAAAGTAAAATAATTAAAGGAAATATCAGAGGTAAAATAAATAAATAAAATAATAAAAAAGAGGAAAGGATTTACCTAAAATGAATGGGAATAAGGATTAAAAGAAATGAATGAAAGAATAACAAAGAGAGGAAGGAAAGAGGCCCAGGGATAGCCAGATTGCCCGAGTGATGACCGTTCCTGGGGGTGACCGATGGGCAGAAGGAATTCCCTGCAATGGCCCATTGCTCGCTTGAACGATGGTTGTCGGTGAGGCCTTTAGCTCGTTGGTCACTCATGACCTAAAAAAAAATGAAAAAACAATTAAAAACCAAGATTTTCACTTTTTAATTCCCTTTTCATGCAATATATTATTAATAAATCAGATAAAGCAATAAAACGGACTAATTAAGATAAATTACTTCATATTTAGTCCATAATGTTTACCCTCGGAATGTTGATTTTCGAAAGGTGAATGTCGCATGATTCTCCCTTGAAATCTACAACGATATGCTGACCAATGAAAATTGTGAAAGATAATTTCTCATACAAAAAACTATTCTTTTCAAATGATTTGGAATTTTAAGAAAGTAAATCAAGAGAAAAGAATTTATTTCTTTTTCTCGATTTTGAATCTGAGAAGGATAGATTGAGGAAATAAAATTGTTTTCACTTTCTCGAGTTTTCCATAATTTTTTTTTCTACGAGTTAAAAAAATCGATATGAATAGAAATTGTGACGTGCGCCGAACCCCAGGTGGCCCTAAAGACCCGCTTTTAGGGTGTTCGAGAGAGGTTCATAGAACTTGTAAGACAATACAAGGGTGTCTATTTTGGGCAACAAGGAGGTGTTTTGGAGTCGCCACTCAATAAAAAATTGAAAAGGTCGTCAAGTGACGCGACCTCAGCAAGTGTACTGAATCGGCAAGTAATACAGTGGGGTAAATTTAGGACCCCGAATTATCGTACCCCAAGGATTGGGTGTGCAAGTAACAAAAATCAAATGTATGCTAAAGAATTCCCAATTGTTTGAATTTATTGTTATCTAATGATTAAAAATAAAGAAATTAAATAACTAAAATAATCAAGCAGAAATAATCAAATTAAATTGACGTCAAAAATTTATAAAAATAAAATGATGAAAAAAATTAACAAGCTAAGAATTCAAAATAGAAGAACGTTGCTCGGGTTCACTCATCCACCCCATACCCAAATGTGAATAAAATTAATCCAAGAACCAAATATGAAAGAAATCGGGATAACCCTCTTAACCAAGGCTTCCCTACCCGGAGCCAGCCACTCTAATTACCTTACATCCCAATCCGGAGCCAACCATATAACTAGCATATGCGCGGGTTTAAAATCCTATGTTCGGTTTATTTTCCCAATACAAAGTCAAACAACCCAGAACTTAATTATCTCACTCGCCACTCTAGTCTTAAATCATAAAATTCTGCACTTCTAGATTTCCAATCGGAGTCGTCCAAAAGATACAACAAGAATGATAAAAACTTAATATAAATAATCGTGGCATCTAATCCATACAACACAATAACCAACAAAGATACATGAAATAAATCATTCATCAAAACTGGAAATTAACTTGAGAAAATAAATCCCATGAATTAACGATAAGAATCAGCGAAATAAACCATTCAATCATATATTTAATTTCAAAAGATGTTCAGAATTCACATCATGGGTAGGGGATTCAAAGATCCCCTAAACAACTAAAAGACTACTCATGATTCATTAAAAAATCAAAATGAAAAAGGAAATAATAAACCCATAAATTCATTAAGGAGGAAATCCCGGTTAAATCCCACGTTCTTCGATCTCCTTCTTCGAATCTTTGACAGATAAAAATTCTGGAAATCTAGATGTAAAAACTGTGTATTGAAATTAAACTATGTGTTTCAAATGTAAAACTCTTGATTTGTAAATTAATTCTAAAGATAAAGTTGAAAACTTAAATTAAAAACAATAGAAAAGCTTGTAAAAATTCTAGATCTAAAACCCTAATATAAAAATAGGTTGAAAATCCGAACTCACCTTTGCCAAGCAGAAAACTTGTCTTTAAATATCCCGAGGGGTCATGGTGGCAACCAAATGGTTGTCACCGTGAGGTTATCGAGGATGTGATTCAGCCTTGCGCGCAGGATAGGGGTCACGATGGCAGCCAAATTTGTTGCCACCGTGAGATGGTCAACTTTTGCTTCTATCTAGGAATTCCTTATGTCACGGTGACAATGGATTCCCTTGCCACCGTAAGGTACCTTCTCAAATGATTCTGCCTTGGTGAATTTTAAGTCACAGTGACAACCAGATAGATTGCCACCATGAGGTGCTTATTGCCTGCATTCTGCCCAATGAAGAAATATGTCACGGTCACAACAACATTGGTTGTGACCGTGACATTCAAAGGATTCAAAAACAGTAGCTGGATTCAGAAACAGTAGCTGGGTATGCTATGGGTCACGGTCACAACCAATGTTGTTGTGACCGTGAGGTACCTAGAAAAATGCTGCAAACACAATTCAAACTCAATCAAAATGCTAACTAAAATGCATAAAAAATCTAATTTCACAAAGATTAACAAAATTAATCTAAAGTAAGCATGACAAGACAATAAACACCACTAAACACCCATAAATCATACAAAAATACTATCAAAACTAAATACTAAATTTAAGTTATCAAAATACCCCACACTTAGACTTTGCTCGTCCTCGAGTAAATGAATTATCCACATTCCTGAAATTTCAAACTCTAACTCGGAATAAGAAAACTTAACAACAATCATAACATTAAGTAGAATAGTCTTAACCACAAATTCTCAACTTAGCTTATATCAAGAAATTTCATGTCTGTGTGTGCTAGGCTAGAAACAAATTGTCTCTTTTCAAAACAAAACAAATAGCGCATTTTTGTAATTTAGCAAAAGAAATGAATAAGCAATTAAATTGCATATTGGTTACGCACTTGCAACTCAGGGTAATCATAAGCCTCTCCTTTAGCACCCGAACCACAAGAGTCATCTCCACTAAACAACTCAAGTTAAGAGCAGGATCACTAGGACTTATTCCTAAATGTTAGGTTAGGGTATTGGCTAACAAGAAAAGTTAAGGAAATTGAACAAAGAGTCGGCCACTCTACCTACTCTTACCACTACCCAATCTCAACAAAACTTTGCCATGACCTACTTTCAATTCACCCACAGTTGTCAAAACTCTTCTAAACTTCCCAAAATGAAAAACATTAAACCATCAGAAAATGAGGAGATGAAATTCCCTAATGAAATTTGTTTCCTCAAACCTAATCATCTACGAATGTGAAGAAATATTCTTCTAATTGAGGGTACCCCACACTTGAATTTTTCTACATCTGACTAACTCAAAAATTAAAACAATGATCAACCTTTTCATCAAATTCTTTTTTTCTTGTCTTTCTTCTTTTTTTGCTTTTTTTTAAAAAATGAGATACCCAAAACCTCTATTTTCTTAAAATAATTTTGACTCCATTAAGGGAAATTTAAAAAATATACTAGACAACACCCCAAAGTTTGACAATTTTTCTCACACCTACACTATTTTAACAATAAATACCCTTATTCAACTTTCAATGATATCCCACCCCAATTCTAGAGTGGCCAATTCTTAGAAAGGATAGGCAAAAGCATTTAGGTTAAATGATAAAATAAGAGTGTAACAAAGAAAAATGCATAGTACGTTTTTAGCATACCAAATCAGCTCAACGGGGCTAGCAGCGAAAATTACGCATATAGATAGGTAAAAAGTCATTTAAAGTGGTTATCAAAGAAATATTAGTCTAGATCATGTCCTAAACTTGCTTTAGTTGTTATAACATTTCGAAGGGTGATGAGAAAGGTTCTAACTATCCTCAAATTCCTTTACTCAAAAACTCTCACACACTGGAATTTTTCAAGTTTTTCACAAGCAAGCCTATAGTGCACAAAAGATAGGAAATTAAATGATATATGACTAATTGAGATTAATTTGCTACTAAAACTAACAACTACTCTCTTGCTAGGATCAATTATTAAGATAATTCATTCTCAAATTAAAGTTCATAGCATTGACAACAAGAATAACTAGAGGCCAACTAAGCTAAGATAGGAAAATTCAGACAAACATAATTAAATACACAAGAACTAAAACAAAATAAAACATGCGAATACAATTAAATAAGTAAAACAGATGCAAATAAAATACATAAAACCTAATAGCTGTTATTTACATATTAAGATGTTTGGAGTTACTCCTCCTACTCCACACTTAACACCTTGCTGCCCTCAGCAAGTCAAATAATTACAAAACACAGTTGCAGCTGCCTTGCTTCAGGATCATCATCTTGCTCATGTGGTAAGCCTCCCAAGCCACGCTCCACCCGCTGCAAATATTCCTCTCGAGTAGTAAGTCTATACCCATTTGCAGCTGCCTCGTCATCCACTTCGACCTTCATATTCTTCAGCATCTTCTTATCAATTGCTGCAATGGAGGATAGCAGTTTGGGTTTCCTCAATGGGTGATGTACACCCTTAGCAATTACCGTCACCAAACCACCCAATGCAATCTTCTTAACCTGCTTTGGGTTCCATTGCATTTCCTCCAGTTTATGCCACAAATGAGGAGCCCCATTAATCCTCACCCCCCTTACCATACATGCTAAAAATAATGCCTCTGGTAGGTTTACCTTCCCAGCTGAGTCCACATGACTCAAAAAAGATAGTGAGAAAAAACGATGAATGATCTGTAGGGCATGGCTATCGAGATGGTGCGCCTTCATCTTGCCCGACACATACGTCGTGGCTGTCACCGTATCTCTAATTATCGCCCAATCATTATCTTTGTCATAGCCATCAAAGCAATCTGGGGCTAGGGAAGGGAAGCTGAGCAGTTATGCGAATCTCACAAAAGTCATCTCATATTCCGTACTCTCAAGAAAAAATGATACTATTCAAGGATCTCTAGAAGGGTTGCGGCTGATCCGACATGTCACAGTTGCCACAAAATCTCTCGTCAACCCTAGATAAACCTTCTCATTAATAGCAAAAAATCGCTCCCACCCAATATTGGAAATCAGGCGCTGTACTTCCTTCCGAATCTCCAATTTTGTCAACAGGTCAAAATCCAAATAACTGGTTGGAATGTATGAGCATTTGGAGAGTAAAGCATAAGCAGTCTTCTTATTACTCGAAACCCAGGTCGGCATGTTGGAAATATCTACTGAAGGTTGGCTGGATGGTTGCCTTATAGAACTAGAGGCAATAGCAAAACTTTTTCTCTTAGGGGCCACTACACGAAAAGGAAAAATCAATTTGAACATCATCATAAAAGCACAAATCATCAATGGCCCTAACTACCATCAGCACTATTGAAGTTCAATCTAACCAAGAATAAACATTTGCACATGCTCATTAGAATGTTAGGAGTGAGCATATTAGGAGAGTTGCATTGATTGACAAAGCAGTTAAAAAGGATCAATGAGAACAAATAATTCAATTTGAACACAAAGGCAAATGAATCTCCGCACTCAAAATTGTCAAGAAATGCCAAAATCAAGAAAACCATTTATTGAGACATTTCATCAAATACTTGGTATGCAGCAATTTAACTCACTATAATTGGAAACCATAGATATTAACAATAACCCAAATCTAAAATTAGATCAATTAAAATGTAGAGCAAGCAGTTAAAGCCCAGTAATTTCCAATTTCAACCAAGAATTTGAATAAAATTAACAACCCAATTCACGCACAGACTAAGCCCTAACTTGCTACTTCCTAAATGTTTAGGTTAATTACAGAGTCGTAAATGTAGAAGGAAGAAGGAATTGATAGGACTCACCATAAGAAATCAGAGCAATAAGAGAAAACAAAATGAAATATTCATAAAATTCAAGCTTGAAAAACATAACAATGGAGAAGAAGCATGAACAGGGAACAAAACGCAGAAAGAAACATAAAGAAAATAAAGAAAAAGAAAGAGAAAAATTACTTACTTGTTGTAGATTCCCAAAAATTGTAGCCTAGAGGAGAGAAATGAAACACAAAATAACAGAAGATAATGAAAAGTGCAAGCCTTGAGAGAGGAATGAGTGGTAGAGTGAGAGACAAAACACAAAAAACTGGGATTTTAAAATAGATTTTCGTGGGGGTCACGGTGGTAGCAAAATTGTTGCCACCGTGACATACCCAAGATTTTCAATCTAGATTTGAACCGCCACATGGTCACGGTGACAACTAAATCGGTTGCCACCGTGACATACCACAATATCAAAACAGAATTGAAACTTCAACATGCCACGGCCACAATGGATTTCATTGCCACCGTGACATGTGCAAACTTAAAAACAGAATACAACCCACCTTGGGTCATGGTGACAACCAAAACAATCACCACCGTGACATGAGCACACATCACAATAGAATGCTACTTACCAGCTGGTCACGGTGACAACAAAAGTCATTGTCATCGTGACGTACTGGTCACGGTGACAACCAGATACCTTGCCACCGTGACATGTGCACAATCTAGAATTCAGAATGCATTTTCATCTGGTCACGGTGACAACTAGAGCTCTTGCCACCATGACCACCTGCAAACTTGAAAAACTTCATAAATCACTCTAAACTTCAAGCTACTAAAACTTTTGAAATTCTCCAAGTAAAAAAATAATTTCATTATGACTACAAACCACACAAATTGAACAAAAATAAACAAGACTAACTACCTAAAGGAAATATCAATAGACACAAAATAACAAAGTTTGAGAAAAAGTTCTGCATTTAAGAAGTCCGCAGCTGGACTTTTAAATACCGTTAAGGATCCGTAAGGTTGACGATCGCTAAAGCCCCATCATATGTTGATTCAAAATAAGGCTTCACACGATGTCCATGTACCTTGAACTCATTTTCACCCATCGGGTGCTTCAATGTTACCACTCCAAATTGATCAGCTCCCACAACTTCATAAGGTCCCTTCCACCGTGATTTTAGCTTTCCTGAAAATAAACGCAACCTGCTATCATATAAAAGATCTTTCATCCCTGGAATGAATTCTTTCCTGACCAATTTCTTGTCGTGCCATTTCTTTGTGTTTTCCTTATACTTCTCTACTTGTTGATACGACCAATAGCATATCTCTTCCAGTTCATTCATCTTGAGAAGTCTCTTCTCACTTGCACTCTTGATATCAAAATTTAGAAACTTGGTTGCCCAATAAGCTTTGTGTTCTAGTTTGACAGGGAGATGACATGATTTACCATAAACAAGCTTAAATGGGGATAATCCTATAAATGTTTTGAATGCAGTTCTGTAAGGCCACAAAGCTTCATCAAACTTTAAATACCAATCCTTTCTAGATGAATTTACAATCTTCTCTAGGATGGCCTCAAGTTCCCTGTTGGACACTTCAACCTGCCGATTAGCTTGAGCATGATAAGGGGTGGTGACCTTATGCCTAACTCCAAATTTTTTCAATAAAGCCTTGAATTGGTGGTTAACAAAATATTTACCACCATCACTAATAATTGCTCTAGGGGCTCCATATCGGGTGAATATATTCTTCCTCAAGAAATCTAGTACAACTTTGGCATCACATGTTCTAGTGGCTATGGGTTCTACCAATTTATTCACATAGTCAATTGCCACTAAAATATACTCATACCCATAGGAAACCGGAAAAGGCCCCATAAAGTCTATCCACCACAAATCGAACAGTTCTACGTTAAGCAAATTGGTTAAGGGCATCTCATCTCTCCTAGAAATGTTACCTACCCTTTGGCATCTATCATAGGTTTTCACAAAAAAATTACACATCTTTAAACATAGTAGGCCCATAAAAACCAGAGGATAGAATTTTTGATACCGTTCTATTTGGCCCATGGTGTCCACCAGCTTCCCCACTGTGACAAGCCATGATGATCTCACACTTCTCCTCATCTGAGATACACCTCCTTAGCACTTGATCAGCACACAGGTGAAACAAATAAGGGTCATCCCAAATGTAGTGTTTGGCATCTGCTTTTAGCTTCTTCCTTTGTTGCCATGTGAATTCCTTTGGCATAAATCCTCCTGCAAGAAAATTAGCCAAATTAGCAAACCAAGGAACATAAATTTCACTTGCAAATAAAGCACAAATATGTTCATCAGGGAATAAATCTAAAATTTCCCCTTTTTCAATGTGATCATTATCCAATCTTAACAAATGATCCACCATAAAATTTTTCGCCCCCTTCTTATCTTTGATTTCCACATCAAACTCTTGTAAGAGGAGCACCCATCGAATCAGTCTTAGCTTCGACTCCTTCTTAACAAACAGATGCCTTAAGGCTGCATAGTCAGACCACACCACAATTTTTGTACCCAGCAAGTACTGAACTTCTCAAAAGCATAAACAATTGCAAGAAGATCCTTCTTAGTTGTGGTGTAATTAACCTGCGCCCCTGTCAGAGTATGACTTGCATAATAAACTGCACAAAATACCTTCTCCCACCTTTGTCCAAGCACTGCTGTAGACACCGGGTCCCGAGGCGGTCCAAGATCAGGATTACCCGATGATGAAATAGAAGACCGATTTTCGGCAAGAAAGGTGAGAATCGATCGTTCCTTGTCAAGAGATGTGTTTTTTCGGAAAATAATTAAAATATATATTTTTGGGGAAATTAAAATTAAGATGGAGTAAAAAAATATAAATTTTGTGTCAAAATTTAATAATAAAAAAAAAGGTCGCGGAGGCCGCCTGCGGCAGCGCGGGCCTGCCTGCGCGGCAGGCCGCCCCAGCGCGCAGGGGCGCCTGCGCGCGAGGCAGGGGCCGCCGCGCGCCCCCCCTTCGCACGAGGCAGGGGGCCTCGCGCGCAGCCCCTGCGCGCGAGGCGGGGGGCACTGCGGGCCCCCCTTCGCGCGAGGCAGGGGGCCTCGCGCGCAGCCCCTACGAGCGAGGCGGGGGACGCCGCGCGCCCCCCAGCCCGCGAGGCAGGCTGCCTGCCGCGCGCGGTGCGGGGGCACCACGCGCGCAGCAGGCTGCCTGCCGCGCGCCCTTGCCCTCTCCGCGCGACCTGGTCTTCGCCTGTCCGTTTTTTTCGCTGTTTTCAGTCTGAATTTTTTTAGTCTGACTTTTTCCATTGTTTCACCATTTTGTGATATTTTGGATTAACTAAAAATAAAAGATTTTTTGTGTTTTGCCATTTTTGGCCAAGACAAGCTTAAATGAGAATTTTTCCCTCATTTTCAAGGGGGCAACGATTTTTTCCAAGTCTTTTTCTTTCAATTCTTTTTCTCTCCAGCAGAGTTCTTGACCTCCTTTTTTTTCTTCTTTCTCAAGCTTTAATCTTGGATTGCTCTTCAAAAATACATAATATATTTTCTTGAGTGATTTGGGCTTGGAAAAATTAATTTCTTTTTGCTCAAATCATCTACCAAAAATATGTTATCCAAAGTATTTTCTTGATTTTAATTCAAAATATTTGATTCTACATTTTCTTCAAATATTTATCATTAAAATCCGACAAGGAAAATCGATCAGGACACCGTTTCCCTAATCTAAAAATTCTGAGGGTAAATATTCTTGAACTCATCCTCATTTATTTTTTGGTAAGGTATTTATTGTTGTTAATATTTTTTTTTTTTGCTACTATCATATTTATTCATGGTTAATAGTTTCTATTTTTGCTACTGTTGACATCCCTAGCCTTGCTTTTGGTTCAATTTCTCTATGTGGATTTGATTTGATTTTATAGTTTAATTTTTACTTGTTTTGCCGTTGGTCACCAATCCCCATTTATATTATCATTACCCTTGTTATTTGATATTACCCTCATGTAGCAATATTGCCATTATCACTATTACCATCACTATTTGGGCCATCCATTGTTTTTTATTATTATTACCATTACTATTATTATAGGTTGCTGCCATGTAGTTCATTAATATTATTATTATTATTATTATTATTATTATTATTATTATTATTATTATCATTATCATATGGTTTTATTATGATTATTATATCTACTATTCATCCTATTTATTGTTGCATTGTTATTTACTGTTGATAATTTGATTTATTTTGTTGCATTGCTATTATTGTTATTATTATTATATTTATTATTTGTTTGATTAATTCACTTTGAATATTTACTAATATTTTGATGTTAATTTTTGTATGAGTTTTAATTTGAGTCGGGCCTTGTGAGCGCCCCGCGACTCCCCGGGTGGGTCGCGACGCGTGGACGGACACTCCATTTTGGTGAGATTTTTTCAATTCCCCATCCTTTTGTGTGTTTATTTGTGAATAATTATTTTATTTGTGTACGCGTGCGATAAAAAATCACAAAAATTTTTCTATAATTAAATTAGAATTTTCAATAATAAAATTGGGACCAATGTCCCTTATTTTAGCCCAACCATAAAAACATCATAACTAAAACGAAGAGTCAATTTTCAATAAAATGGGATCACTCATCCCGGTTTTCTCCAAACAAACCAAAACGACTTTTCAAACCCTCTTCAAATTAATACGAAGGAACCAATGTTCCTAAATTTCGAACAAGTGCGAAGGAACCAATGTTCCTAAAACAATGTCCCGATTTATGCATGTCTTTTTATTTCGACCTTATGTGAGTGCTTTAAATTCAAGTTAATTTCTATTTGGGCCCTTGTAATTAATTTTGGGGCAACTTTATTTATCTTTTGGGGATTGTATTCCGTCCCACTTACATCTTTAACCTCCTTTTATTGGGGTTGTATTCTGCCCCTATTTCTATTGTAATTGCGTGCTTGCGTGTTTACCGCTTTCATTTATCGCTTTCTCTATCTATTGCTTTATCGCTTTTATTTACTTCCTTTACGTGCTTGAAATGCGCTTTTACTTTTAATGCATCGCTCGTGTGAGATGAGAGATATAATTTTAAGAATTTAAAAACCCATTTATAATTAACCAAAGCATAAATAAGAGGGATGTTCCGGACACCATATCTCTGGTTTAGACCTCAAAGGTGCCTTTAGGCGTTAATAGGCTAGGTTATTCTCCCCAATGTTCTATTGGGAGGGGTACACCGATGATGTCTCATGGCGCCCATGATCAAAAGACGCGAACCTTCATACATCGAATCCTAAAGCGGATTCAAAGCGAGGGCCCTTGCTGGGTTGTTCGGGTTCGGCGCGCGTCACAACTGCCCCTACTGCAAAGTCACTAGCATCACACATTAATTCAAAAGGCAAATTCCAATCCGGAGATATAATCACCGGGGTGAAAATAAGCCTCTGTTTCAAACTTTCAAAAGCTAGCATGCATTCACTATCAAAATCAAAAGCAGCATCTTTCATGGGCTTGGACAAGGGTTTAGCAAGTTTTTAAATATCTTTGATAAAGCTGCGGTAAAACCCTGCATGCCCTAAAAAACTCCTAGTGCCTTTGACACTAGTTGGGGGTGGCAATTTTTCTATCACTTCTATCTTGGCATTATCGACCTCTATCCCTTTCTCAGAAATTTTGTGCCCAAGCACAATTCCTTCTCTCACTATAAAGTGGCATTTTTCCCAATTCAAAACTAGGTTGGTCTTTCATACCTCCCTAGCACTAAATTGAGATGCTCTAAATAGCTCTCAAAATCTACCCCATAAACAGTGAAATCGTCCATGAATACCTCCATAAATTTCTCTATGAAGTCATGAAAAATAGCCATCATAAACCACTGAAACGTAGCCGGTGCATTACATAATCCAAAAGGCATTCTCCTATAGGCGAATGTGCCATAAGGGTAGGGAAAGGTCAATTTCTCTTGATCTTCAGGGGCTATGGAAATTTGTAAATACCCCGACTACCCATCTAAAAAACAGTAAAACCTATTCCCTGCTAGCCTCTCTAACATCTGGTCAATAAATGGTAAAGGGAAATGATCTTTTCTTGTGGCATTATTTAATCTTCTAAAATCAATACAGACTCTCCAACCCGTAACTGTACAAGTTGGAATCAATTCATTTAGCTCATTCTTAGCCACTGTCATCCCCTCTTCTTAGGCACACACTGCACTAGACTAACCCATTTACTATCAGAAATAGGATAGTTTATACCTGAGACAAGGAGTTTAAGTACCTCCTTCTTTACCACTTCTTGCATTGCCGGATTCAGTCTGCTTTAGGGCTGAGCTACTGGCTTACATTCTTCCTCCATCGGGATTTGGTTCGTACAATAGCTTGGGTCAATCCCCTTTAAATACGACGTCTCCCATCCAATTGCATCTTTGTGCTTTTTCAACACATAAAGCAGCTTTTTCTCCTCAGGACCTATTAACAAAGAGGAGATAATTACCGGTTTTTTCTCATTCTCTAAAAACACATATTTTAAATGAGAAGGAAGGGGTTTAAGTTCAGGAATTGAATCCCCCTTTTTCGGATTAATCTCTTCTTGCTGTGATTCCTCTTCTTCACCTTCTTTCTCCACAGCTACTATCACTTCTCCCCCTATCTCTTTTTCTAACTCTTCACCCTCCACTGAATGTATTAAACTCACATTCACTGGGTCAGCTCCCAAAACCTTTTCTTGAACTTCCTCTAGACACTCCTCTACCGTATCTACAAAATAAATAGACTCCTCCAGATCACTCGATGGATAATTTTGAGCCTTATTCATGTCCACCACTAGCTCTTCATCATTGAACCATAGGGTGGCCGTTTGACCATGTACATCGATCAAAGCATTTGCTATATTCAAAAATGACCTCCCCACAATGAGCGGTACCTTTCGATCTTCTTCCATTTCCATTACTACAAAGTCCACTCGAAAAATGAATTTTTCCACTTTTACTAGCAAATCCTCGATTATCCCCTTTGGTCTCCGTACCGACCTATCCGCAAGTTGGAGTCTCATTCCCATTTCCTTGAGCTCTCCAAGATTAATTTTCCTGCAAATAGAATACGACATTAAATTTATGCTAGCACCTAAATCACACAAAGAACTCCCATAAAAGTTCTCACCAATTTCACAGGGTAACATGAAACTACCTGGGTCCTCCAATTTTTCAGGGATCTTGTTCATTATTATACCATTGTAATTTTTTGTGAGCTGCACAGTCCCATGCCCTTCTAATTTATTTTTATTAGAACATAATTCTTTCATGAATTTCGCATAATTGGGCATGTGAGCTAAGACTTCAGCAAATGGTAAATTAATATGCAATTTCTTAAACATCTCAAGAAACCTAGCCAATTACTCATTTTTCTTTTCTTTTTTAGCCACAACAGGAAATGACAATCTATTAATAACAAGATCCTCTACTTTAAGAGTAACTAGACTCTTACCCTTGTCGCGCACAACAGTATTTTCATTAACTTCCACACTAGAGTTAGAGTTACTTACCTTCCGTGTTGGCTCCCCCATATCTGATGATGGTGAAGAAATTTTACCTTGGTCCTCTTCTGCACTATCTCCTTGCCGCTTCTCAATGTGATTGCTTTAGCTTCTTCCTTAGGATTTCGGTCCACATTTGAAGGAAAAGTCCCCGATTAATTTTGAGATATAAAAGTTGCAAGCTGACCCAACTAAGTCTCTAAATTTCTCTTCGAAGCATCTTGATTTCGATTCCATTGTTCTTGAAATTTCCACCTCGCTTCTTGGTTAGCCATGAACTGTTGTTGGCTAGTCACAAATTATTATTGACTATTCATGAAGCTAGCTAACATATCTTCAAGGTTTGGCTTCTTTTCTTACACTGGTGGCCTCGATTGATATCCCGGCGGGTGGTAAGATTGAGGTTGTGATTGATTTGAACCCTGCCCTTGGTTGTTGTTTCGTGGATATGGTGTTTGGTAATGAGTGGATGGTTGAGGTTGGTATGACTGATTGTGGTTTTGATGAATGTTTTGGTTGAAGGGAGCTCACACTTGTGGTTGAGAAGATGGATGCTTTCTGATTTCCATCCATCCAAGAGACATTTGGGTGATTCCTCCAACCTGGATTGTACGTGTTCCTATAGGGGTCATTTCTTCGGTAATCTCCCAAAGAATTTACATCTACCATTGTTCCACCCTCTTGTACATACTGCCCACCTTCAAACAACCCACTCTCTTCAGAAATGGAGGCTACATTTTGAATTTTCAATCCACTCATCTCTTTCCTCATTGACTTAATCTGTGCCTTCAGCATCGACACTTCATCCACATTATGTATCCCTTGCCTTTTCGGAACTGCTCTGGGAGCAGCCCATTGAGCATCATTTGCTACCATCTCATCCAGTAGATGGAAAGCTTCTTCTGGAAACCTATTTAAAAATGAACCTCCCGATGATGCATCCAAAAGGGACCTTGTCTATGGTGTAACACCAGCATAGAATTTTGTCATCAAATGGTAGACCGCTATCTCATGATGTGGACAACTCCACAATAACCTCCTAAACCTTTCCCAAGCCTCATGAAAAGGCTCCTCATTCATTTGGTGAAAACCCAAAATACTGTTGCGGATATTTTGCAGTCTTTGTAAGAGTGAAAAATCTCATCAAAAACTTATCTTGCAACTGATCCCATGATCTGATTGACTGGCTTGATAACATTTGCAGCCATTCCCTCGCTTTTCCGATCAAAGTGAAAGGAAATAATTTTAATCTTACCGCATCAGATGCCACCCCTGGAATCTGGACTGTGTCGCTGATGTCCATAAATATATCCAAGTATTGTGCAGGATCTTCCAATTCTGAAACCGAAAACTTGTTCCTCTGTACCATATTGATGGTTGCTGGTTTAAGGTCAAACTACACTCCCCTAGGTAGCACAATCGTCCTATGATCCTCATTCCATCTCAGCATAGCATAGTCCCTTATTGTCCTCTGCCTAGGGACCTCTTCTCTAAAATTACCCGGCATCTCTTCTTATGCCCGCGACACTTGTTCGTTCTCGGGAGGAAATTCATCAATGCGAGGATTATTTTTCATATTGTTTTCCAAAGTAGCTCTCCTTCATTGATGTAAAGTCCTCTCGATTTTAGGGTCGTAGGGTGCAATTTGTCCTAGTCTCAATCGGCTCATGCACCACAACTACCTGAAAAGAATACACAAAAATAAAATAAGTAAAAGAAAAACACATACAAATAACAATCAAAACTCACAAACAACGCCAATCCCCCGCAACGGCGCCAAAAACTTTACGCGACCTCAGCAATCTTACTGAATCGGCAAGTAATACAATGGGGTAAATTTAGGACCCCAAATTATTATACCCAAAGGATTGTGTGTGCAAGTAATGAAAATTAAATGTATGCTAAAGAATTCCCAATTGTTTGAATTGATTGAGTTATCTATTGATTAAAAATAAAGAAATTAAATAATTAAAATAAGCAAGCAGAAATAATCAAATTAAATTGACGTAAAAATTTAATAAAAATAAAATGATGGAAAAAATTAACAAGCTAAGAATTCAAAATGATGGAACTTTGCTCGGGTCCACCCATGCATCCCATACCCAAATGTGAATAAAATTAATCCAAGAACCAAATATGAAAAAAATTGTGATAACCCTCTTAACCCAGGCTTCCCTACTCGGAGCCAGCCACTCTAATTACATGACATCCCAATCTAGAGCTAACAATATAAGTAGCATATGCACGGGTCTAAAATCCTAGGTTCAATTTATTTTCACAATACGGAGTCAAACAACCCAGAACTTAATTATCTCACTTGCCACTCTAGTCTTAAATCATAAAATTCTGCACTTCTAGATTCCCAATCGGAGCCATCCAAAAGATACAACAAGAATGATAAAAACTGAATATAAATAATCATGGCATCCAATCCATACAACTCAATAACCAACAAAGATACATGAAATAAATCATTCACTTGAGAAAATAAATCCCATGAATTAACGATAAGAATCAGCGAAATAAACCATTCAATCATATATTTTATTTCAAAAGATGTTCAGAATTCACATCATGGGTAGGGGATTCAAAGATCCCACAAACAATTAAAAGACTACTCACAATTCATTAAAAAATCAAAAGGAAAAAGGAAAGAATAAACCCAAAAATTCATTAAGGAGGAAATCCCGGTTGAATCCCACATTCTTCGATCTCCTTGTTCGAATCTTTGACGGAGAAAAATTCAAAATATGTGTTTCAAATGTAAAACTCTTGATTTGTAAATTAATTCTAAAGACAAAGCTGAAAATCTAAATTAAGAACAATAGAAAATCTTGTAAAAATTCTAGATTTAAAACTCTAATATGAAAATAGGTTGAAAATCCGAACTCCCCTTTGCCAAACAGAAAACTTGTCTTTAAATATCCCGAGTGATCACGGTGGCAACCAAATGTGTAACACCCCCATACCCCCGGTAAGGAATATCGGGGTGCTACGCGGACACTTACGTATACATGTACATGCATTAGCGGAAGCGATAACATAAACACATCCATTTAAAAGTAACTAAATACTACACTAGGGCCCACTTGCATTTCATATTAACTACATATACATTTACATGTTCATATTACATCTATTTTCATTTAGCTTTGCATATACATTTACATGTACCCTTACTTGTGATTTTTCTACTTATATTACATAATGATGTTACTCAAAATGTAAAACTCTATTTCTAACTTGTAAAAAGATATGACAAAACTCCTAGTGGCCTTGACCCGCAGATGTCCGCTCACTGCTCCGAACCTGTAACCTACACGGAAATAAACATCCGTGCTAAGCGATAACGCTTAGTGGGGATGAAAATACTACAAAGGACTTCTTTACGAAGTCACAGATAAATCACACAATCATATATCTCATGCATATAACTCTTATATGTCTATAGGTTGCATGCTTAAATATCAAATACTCTGAACTCACGTATAAGTAACATCTACTCTTTCACTAATTCCTGTACACTACATCTTGTACATTTTATTTATTCAATTATACATTATCATGTAACCACATTCATGTCAATACACTCATGTAATCATGTACTTGTATACAGAACTATAATGTACTTAAACATTACTTTCATGTACTATAGCTTTATTCGAAGCAACACTATAATCATCACAAGTTCACTGCACAACATTTAACAAAACAAGCCTGAGTTCCTCTCATGGTGGATACGGGACGCTCTATATAAAAAAAACATTTTCGGTAGACCGAAGTTACAAAACTTTTTCATATATCTCTATTAATGACAATTCTCAGAGGTCGACCCACTTCGCCCAAACGGGGCGGAACATGGGCAGCTGCACTCGGTAATCCCTTTATAAGCATGCTTATCTATCCACTATAATGGTAATCAGGCTCAATACCAACTCACACACTATACACAGGCATCAACTCATCAACTAAAATTCAAGTGCATTTATCAAATTCAGAGGCATGTAATTCATATACAATCTTGTTCAACAACTAAAAGCATGTAACACTTAAATTCATTACATAAACATATAAATCATGCAAAGCAAGACAGAAGAAAACACTCTCTTCAAAACAAATAAAACAAAATGCGAAGAGGTTCACTGTCACGATCGTGATAAGAAGTCGCGTTCGCGATAGAAGCCAAGTTCATTGTCGCGATCGCGATAAGAGGTCGCGCTCGCGACAGAAGATAGATTACAAAAAGGCTCTATACTCTATACCAAATGCATGATGTAACAATTCCTAAGTTCATACATATTTATCATGTCATTTACTATACTTCCTACGGCTATACATTGTTACTTTATTTGTTAAATTACCATCTTTAATCATACTCATATGTATTTTTCCATTAACAACTAATTTGTAATCATATAGGAGCCCTAATCATGTATAAAACGTTAAGGGGAAAGGCAAGGGGTTGACCCATACCAACCATGGGCTCAAAATGAAGAAAAAAGAGCTTAATATAGTGTGTTCTGTCGCGAGGTCACGACCTGTGTCGCGCTCGCGACAGAGGCTCCGCTTTGGTGCCTCACGAGACTGCTTTTTACCCTAAACTTGTATCGTCTAAATGAAACTCTAAACGTTATTTTTAGGCAAAATATTCTTCTTAATAATTTTTCTCTAAGATGCTATCTTTCAAATGGGACAATATTTAGGTCATTTGGACATCTATAACAAAAGATATGATCTAAACAATCCATTCTGTTCCAGGGAACCCGCTAGAACAGGATAACCTACGTTATAATTACTTTTTGGGATACTTAGGGCCTGAATTCGATCAATAACCCTCTTATACATTTTTAGATACGGATCGTATCTTTCATATGCAATTTGAATCAACACAATTGGAGTCCTATAGCTCTATTTATAAAAAATACTATACACCAGGGTCTAATGACAAATAACCAGAATTTCGCAAAATTAAGCTCTATCATCAACGCAAACACTCAAATGATCAAGTTACACTAAAAGAGCAATTGAGCTAGTTAAAGCTCATCATATACATCTACATCCAGTCATGGTTCCTTTTAACCACATATCATTCAATCACATGCCAGGAAAACAAAATCGCACTCGATCCCTACCTTAGGTGGCTTAACCGCTTCTCTCTAATCGATTCAGAGCTTCTCCCTTTCCCTTCACTAGCCTCTTGTCCACATCTTTCACAAATCACATAGAAAACACTTGGGTTACTTTTCTTTTTACTTTAAATCAAAAACGAAGAGAAAAAGGAGGTCAGATCTGAAAATAAATCCAACTTACCTTTAGAAGAGACCTAATCAAGTCCTACTATGCTCTCTTTAAGCCACTTCAAGTAATTCTCTTGAAAAGCAAACCAAAAGAACAAAAAGAAAGAATAAGAGAGGGAGAACGGCTGAAGGCCTAAGAAAAGAGAAAGAAATGGAGAACAAATGGCCAATAACAATCCAACGTGAGAAAAAGAAGGAAAAAGGCAAATGGTCAAACTCTATCCAACATTTACTATTCAATTTAATGCCACTTACCAAATTAATTACATGCTTATCTCTTTACATAACATAAGCTTAACTCATGCCATGTGTCCAAACCCTACGATGCCACTTGTCAACCTCCTACGCCACCATGTGTCACTCTCCTACAATGACACTTGGCACACTCTTACAATGCCACTTGTCAAACTCTTATGCCGCCACTTGTCACTCTTCGACGATGCCACGTGTCAACTCCCTACAACTCCAAGTCTCTTAGTTCCACTTATGCACACATCTCGCGAGGGGGTTCTGTCGTGCTCGCGACAGAATACTCACGCCCGCACCAACCAGCTGAAGTTCGAAAACCGTTTGAGGGCTCTGTCACGCTCGCGACAGAACTCTCGCACATAAACTTACCTTTTTCAAACAAAACTCTATAATTCTTCTAGGGCCACTTTGGGGTGTGACAAAATGGTTGTCACCGTGAGGTTGTCGAGGATGTGATTCAGCCTTGTGCACAGGATAGGGGTCACGGTGGCAACCAGATTTGTTGCCACCGTGAGATGCTCAACTTTCGCTTCTGTCCAGGAATTCCTTATGTCTCAGTGACAATGGATTCCTTTGCCACCGTGAGGTACTTCTCAAATGATTCTGCCTTGGTGAATTTTAAATCACGGTGACAACTAGATAGGTTGCCACTGTGAGGTGCTTCTTGCTTGCATTCTGCCCAATGAAGAAATATGTCACGGTCACAACAACATTGGTTGTGACCGTGACCCATAGCATGCCCAGCTACTGTTTTTGAATCCTTTTAATGTCACGGTCACAACCAATGTTGTTATGACCATGAGGTACCTAGAAAAATGCTGCAAACACAATTCAAACTCAATCAAAATGCTAACTAAAATGAATAAAAAATCTAATTTCACTAAGATTAACAAAATTAATCTAAAGTAAGCATGACAAGACTATAAACACCGCTAAACACCCATAAATCATACGAAAATACTATCAAAACTAACTACTAAATTGAAGTTATCATCTAGCCTCACTGAGATTAAGACAGCGAAGGTGTGTCTATTTTAGGCAATCAGAGACATTTTGGAATCCTCCTTCCAGTAGAACATTGGTAAGATTCATCTAATCTCCTGAAGCCTAAGATGATATATTTGTGTCTGTTTTGGGCAAGCCAGAGGTATTTTGGAGTCTCCACCCCAATAGAACATTGGGATGGCTCTTTTAACCTCATGGAGCCAACAACAATGCAATATGGGTATATTTTGGGCAGCAAGATATATTTCAAAATTTCCTTTCCAATGAAACATTGGAAAGCTTCATCTAACGTCGTTAAGCCTAAGACCAGAGGTGGTTTGAGACTTCCCATTTATTCATAACATGATTAAATTATAATTGTGTTTTGAATCTAGAATTTCATCCCTTTTCTCATTTGTCTCAATGCAATAATTAAAGCGCAAGTCAATCATGTAATGAAAGCGGTAAATAAAAGCAAGATTAAAATAAAGTAAATAAAAAATACAATAGTTTACAAAAAAAATTAGGCGCGGAATACAACCCCCATTGTAAATGAGTAAAGAAAGGGAACATACACGAAGCGGGATATTCAATTAAGTATGAAGACATTGGCCATCGCATGTATATTTAGAGAGAAATAATATTAAAATATCTATTTTATTTGGACAGAAAATCAAGACATTGGTCCTATTTTATTTAAGAAAATCCCATTTATTTGTAGAAATCTTTAGCCATTTTTACATTAGCGGGTTCAAAATAATATTTATAATAAATTAAAAACAAAAATAAACTTAAGGGAAATAAAAAATAATCCAAATTGGTGTCCCCGGATCATCCTATTGGGCACTCTTTCTCAGTGCCCCATATTCAGTAGAAATAAATAAAATAATGAGTGGGACAACGAAATAAAATAATGAAATTAAAAGGAAATATCAGAGATAAAATAAATATCTAAACAATAGATATAAATATTTACATGTTGATAAAATGATTGTGAATAAATAAAATAAAATAAAATAAAAGAAAAGTAGGATTGAACCCAAAAAATTTACCCTCATAACTCGAATTCAATGGAGGGAAATAGCTGATTGATTTCCTTGCCTTGATCCGTAAAATTAAAATCGAAAATAATAAAAATTGGAGTTTTATTCCAAGAAATAAAGCTTGCTTAAAAGATAATGGAAGAAAATAAATATTCCCAAGACAAACAATTATTTTACTTATCTCATGAATGACTTTTTTTATCAAGAATTTATTTTACAAACCTTAAAAAATTTATTTAAATAAGAAAACTAAAAGAAATAAAATGTAGAAAGAATTCTTTTTTGGAAGAAGACGAGAAAAAATCCGAATCCTTTTCTCAATACTCAGCCTACTATTTATAAGCTAACTGAGGATAACGATAAAAAATTCGTTGGCCTCTAACTAAAGCACAAGTGGGTACTCTAGCTTCCCAAGGATCTGGTTTTCTGTAGCTTTGTGTGATTATAGATTGCCCTCAGCATAGTGCGCCCGGGTAGGCTTGTTTTTCTTGATGTTCCCTCCTCTGTGCAGTCCCATATGATTTTATGCTGATGACAATGTTGAGCTGAATCCATCTCTTGGATCACCTTTGCGCATAAGGTCTATTCGAACCTTTCCCTCAGAGCTACATATACAACAATGTATACAAAAGATCGTGTGTGTGTATGTGAAATATATACACAAAACTACATACAGGAAACACATGCAAAGGATTAATGTACAAAAATTATGTGCGCGCAACTATACGTGTAAAGGATTAAATGCATGTGATATGTGTCATGCACGCTGAATCCCGTGGTGCCCCGAACAACCCGCTTTTAGGGCATTTGGGAGAGGTTCATGATAATTTGTAAGAGATTTTACAAGTGCGTCTATTTTGGGCAACAAGGAGGTGTTTTGGAGTCGCCACGCAATAGAACATTGGGAAAGGCCATCTAGCATCACTGAGCCTAAGACAGCGCATGTGTGTCTATTTTGGGCAATCGAAGATATTTTGGACACCTCCTTCCAATAGGACATTGGAAGGATCATTTAATCTCGTAAAGCCTAAGACAATGCATATACATCTATTTTGGACGAGCCAGAGATATTTTTGACACCTCTTTCCAATAAAACACTGGAAAGATCATCTAATCTCATAGAGCCTAAGAGAATGTAAATTGGGCCTATTTTGCGCAACAAGAGATATTTCTGAGAACCCACCTCAATAGAACATTGAGATGGTCCTCTAACCTCGTTGAGCCTAAGACCAGAGAAGGTTCAGGACTTCCCAGTTATTCATACCTTGGTTAAAGTATAATTGAGTTCTGAATTCAATGTTTTATCCCATTTCACCTTCAATTTAATGTAGTTAATTAAGGCGCAAATTGATCATATAAGGAAAGTGATAAATAGGAGAAAAATTAAAATAAGATAAATGAAAGCCCAATAAATTACAACAAAACTAGGGGCGGAATACAACCCCCATTTTAAATGAGCAGAAAAGGGAAACATACACGAGGCTGGGTATCTATTAAGGATTAAGACATTGGTCCTCGCATGCTATTTACAAAAAGGTTTTGAAGTATGAGCTTGTTTGATGAAAGAATTAGGACATTGGTCCTCAATTTATAAGTGAAAATCCCGGTTCAATAACTATAAATATTTAGCCATTTTCAAGCGTTATCGGAATAAAACAATATTTACAATAATGATATATAAAATAAAAAGGGTAAGGGTAAAAAAAAAAATCCTAGTGAGGATTCTCAGATCACCACGGTGTCCTCCACTTTAATAGCCCAAATCCACCAAAAAAAGTAAATAAAACTCACAAAAGCAAAGATCATGTTAGTGCCACAATTAAAATAAAATAAACATGAAAAGCAAGCAAGGAAATGAAATCTACGAAAAATTGTTCATGAAAATAAAGCAAGGAAGTGGAAATGCATGAATAGTAAAAGAATGAAGAAAATATAGGGGAAACGCCGAGGGACGGCCCATGGCGCATGAGCGACGGGCGTCCCTTGGGTCGACAGACGAGTGGAGGCAAAAACCCTCGACGGCCCGTCGCTCGCATGAGTGACGGCCGTCGGTTGAACCTCTGCCCGTTGGTCATCCCAGACCCAGGAAAACGCTGGAAATCAAATAGAATTTCTATTGATTTTTAATAAAATGGGATTTTATATGTAAAAATTAGAATGAAATGATTAAATGCAAAAGATATTGACCTAGAATGTTTACCCTCGAAATATTACCTTTGAAGGTGAATGTCGTGCGATCCTGGTCCCTTGAGTTCTATAAGGATTGATGCGTGTTGTGTGACTTTAGGGGATTTTTAGTTGCAAAAATCATATTTTTGAAAACGAATCGAGAAAAGAAAATTCTATTTTTCTTTCTTGACGTTTTGGTAGCAGTTACGAATGGTAAAACGGCTTGATCAGATACAAATGAATTAATGTCGTTCCCTTGGATTCACCTTATTTTGGAGAGTATTTGATGAAAATTTCTCAAAAATAAAAGCAAGAAAACTTTTGTAGGAAAATTTTCTGTAGAAATTGCTAATATTTTTTTTGTAAAAACTGCTAACCCTGAATAATGAATATCCACCTTCTATTTATAGGTTTAGGAAATTAGTTCAAATAAATTCAAATTTAGAATTTAAATTTGAAAAAGATTTCTGAAATCAAAATCAAATCCGAATGATTTATAAAATATTCTAAAAATTAAATCCAAGATTTCAAAATATTTGAAAAGATTTAAGAGATTAAGGAAATCTTATTTAAAAAGATATAAGAAAATCTGGAAAATCTTGAAAGATATTTAAAAAGATATAGGAAAATCTGGAAAATCTCACCCAAATAACAACAGATCAATGATAGACGGACATCGGTGGTGTATCGACAGGCATCGCTGACTGTGGCATCCACGGTCTTTTGGGCAGCCGATCAGCCATGAGACACGGCAGTTGTCACTCGTGAGAGATAGGTGTCTCTGACACGAGTGAAGGGCATTGCTTAAAGTAAGAGATGGGCCCGCTCGACGCTTATCGCGAGTGACGGGCATCACTCCCGTGAGAGACGGAAGCTGCCTCGCGTAAGCGACTGGTGCGCTCAGGAGAGAGGAGGGCCATCCTAAGAAACGAGCAATGGGAGTCCCCTGACCGATGGCATACACGTCTGTGGGGAAAAATCAAGTTTTTCAAAATTGGAACTCCCCCTGATGTCAAGAAACCTCCTATTACTAAGAAAAATCCTCAATCCTTGTAAAATCGGAGAACAAAAACTCACAACTTTCATCCATTTACTTGAAAATAGTCATTGATCTCTTCATCGGGTAGCTCTGATCTGGAGTGCCTCAGAACCCAGTGTCTACAGTTGCCCCTAATTTTGGGGAAACTAGTACACTGGTGTCTAGATAAGCCAAAATTGAGAGGAGAAAGGAAGAAATGCGTACTTGATGTAGTCCGTACCTTTCTGCTGTTTTGTTTAGGTTGGTGACCTCTTGCTGCAGAGTAGTAGCATATTATGCCACGATTCCTTGACAACCTGTTTGACAACCTTCCTCCGGTTGGCCTCATCTCGGCCTGCCCGGTGTCTGAGCATCATGAGAGGCAGTATTATCTAACTGCAAGCCACTTGCAATTTTATCTATTGCACGTGTACCGCTAGCCTTGTCTTAACTTGCATGATGTCTGAATGTTGAGAGGTAGTGTTATCCCTACAACCCTATTGCGATATGTTCTATTGCATGTGTCTCGCTGGCCTTGTCCCGGCTTGCATGGCGTCTAAATGTTGAGAGGTAGTTTTATCCAACTACAATCCTGTTGCAATCTGTTCTATCATGTGTGTCCCGCTGGCCTCATCTCGGCTTGAGCGATATCCTTACTGTGATAGGTAGTGTTATCTTACTACAACCCTTTTGCGATCTATTCTATCGTGTGTGTCTCGCTGGGCTCATCTCGGCTTGCGCGGTATCCTTGCTAACCCCCATCAGATCTGCAAAGCGTATGATTGAGTGTTCTGTCCTGCTAGCCTCTTGCGGGCCTACAAGGTATGGTTTTTGATTTGCTGACTCCTATCTGATCTGCAAAGTATGACTTTTGATTTGCTAACCACCATCCGATTAGTAGAGTATGACTGTCGACCATCCTTGGATCAGCGTGACATCATGTTCCTGTGGTTATAAAAGATTTTCATGAATTCATTGTGAGTCAATTTAATTTGTAATCTTATAAATGATTTTTTATGTTGTCATTTATTTCCTTTTTCTTATTTATTCGTGTTATCAAACGTTCGGAAAATGTAAGTAAGATGTTAGTCACAATGTAAATATACAAATAAAATATAAATTTAACTAAATGTAAATGTAAGTTTTCATTAACAAAAATACAAATTTTGTACAATGCATATAAAAATACAATCAAGTAGACTCCCTGAACATGCTAGACAGGGAAGTAATCTGAGGGCTCCTCTGGGTCGTCCTCGTCATCTAACACGTGCACTGGCTGACTGCGAGAGAAAGATGTAGATGGCCCGGCTCTGGAAGTGGAAGGCTTGCTGAGGGTGCTGAGGGTCTAACCTCTAGCTGAAAACGCGAAGGGACGACAACTGGTGCAGACAAGGGCTGTCCCCTCGCAGGGTCAACCTACTGGAACTGTACCTGGGCGTACCCATCCAGGAAAGGCTGAGCACAAATTCCCATGAACTTCAGTGTCTCCCTGACTATTCTCTTCCTTTGATTTTTGGTCTTTAGCCATGGTACCTCTTGAGTCTATCAATGTTGATCGGCTCCTTGAACTCATTGCCGTCGCCCCTTTTGACAATAGCTTTTTGAGGATAAAAGGGCCTTCCCACGTCGGTCTGAATTTTCCCCTTATATCTAGCTCACCCAATCTGATTTGCTTGAATACCAAATCCCCTTCCTTTAATGGGTGTTTCTTGACTTTCTTCCCGAATGACATAGCAAGCCTCTTCTGATAAATCTAATTGTGATAGTAGGCCCTTAACCTGCTTTTATCTAGCATGTTCAGATGTTGCAACCGTTATTGTGCCCATTCAGCCTCCGAAACTTGGGCCTCCATGACCACCCTCGATGATTTGAGTTCTATCTCAACTAGCAGTATTGCTTCTGTCCCATAGACTAAGGAATATGGCATGGCCCCTATGGAAGTCCTGACGGTCGTTCTATAACCCAAGAGTGAAAAAGGCAACTTTTCTGCCTAATCTTTATAGCTTTGAACCATTTTTGTCAGGATTCTCTTGACATTCTTGTTGGCAGCTTCTACTGCCCTATTGGCTTGAGGATGGTATGGAGAAGACTTATGATGCTCGATGCCTTATCTCTGAAGTAACTTCTTCGTTTCAGCCATGAACTGGACCCCATTGTCGGATACAACGTGAAGTGGGAGACCATATCTGCATATCAGGTTCTTTTCAATGAATTTGACCATATCCCGAGCATCGACCTTTTTAAAGGATTTAGCGTCTACCCATTTGGTAAAATAGTCGATGGCGACTACGATGAATCTATGTCTATTGGAGGCCGTGAGGCATATTTCTCTAATAATGTTTATCCCCCAAGTTGCGAACGGCCAGTGTGACGTCAAACTTTGCAGTTCCGAAATCGGCAAGTGCCTCAAATCTGCATAATGCTGACATAACTTACATTACTTTACATACTTTAAGCAATCCGTATCCATGCTGAGCCAGTAAAACCCTTGTCTCATGATCTTCATGGCCAGCATTCAATAATTCATGTGGGCCCCGCAAATACCAGCATGGGTTTCCTCCATTACCTTTTCAGCCTTTTTCTCATCCAGGCACCTTAATTGGATACCATCGACTTGCAGTTTATACAATACCCCATCTATGCAAATGAATTGAGTAGATAACCTATGAATCAACCTTTGGTCTTTCTCGGTAGCCTCTTCTTGGAATACCGTGTTCTCTAAGTAGTTTTTGATATCGTGGTACCATGGCTTTCCATTCGCTACTTCTATTTCCATGGCTGGTTTATACTCAAAGCTAGGCTTCTCAAAACTAAAAATTAGTAAAGGCTTCATAACCACCTGTAGACACTGGGTCCTGAGGTAGTCCAGATCAGAGTTACCCGATGAAGAAACTAACATTAGTTTACGGATAAGGGATAAAAGTTGTGGGTGTTCATTCTCCAGTTTTATAAGGATCGGAGATTTTCTAGGTAAACGGGAGATTTCAGAGAGTCGAAGAGAGTTCTAACTTTGAGAATTGGGATTTGGGATTTGGTTCCATAGATGGGCAGCCCATCGGTGGTGGGAGAGCCTGTTGCTCGCACGAAAGTCCTGTCTCTCACGACGAGCCTCGACTGTCGCTCGGGAAGGCAGCCATTCGCTCGGGAATGGAGCCCATCGCTCGGCTGAGCGGTGCCCGTCACTTAATTGAGCGATGCCCGCTCCTCGCGAGAGATGGTCATCTCTCATCTCCGTGCCACATGTAGGACCCGTCAGTGAAATGACCGCTGGTACCCCGCAACCAATGCCCCTCGGTCATACACGGGCAGCCCGTTGATTGGCGATGTGGTCATTTAAAATGCCGGATTCTCTAACTTTTGAAAGATTTATAAAATATCTTTTAAATCTTTTAAAATCTCCAAAATCTTTTCAAATATTTTTAAATATTATATTTGATTTTGGGAATATTCTGAAGATCATATGGTTTTGATTTGATTTCGAAAAATCCTCTTCAAATTTAAATTTAAAATTTAAATTTATTTGAAATATCTTCCAAAACCTATAAATAGGGGAAGGAAGTTCCTTATTCGGGGTGGGAAGATTTCAGGTTAGAAAATTTCGGGTTGGAAAATTTGGATCAAAAAAGTTATTTCAAAAGTTTTCTCACGAGATTTCAACTTTCTCCAAAAATGTTTTTGTCAAACATTTTCTGAATCAAAGCTGAATCGAGGAAACGACATTCATTCATTTTTTGTTGATTTAGCTGCTTTCAACACTCAAAGTGCTATAATACCGAGAAAGAGAATGTAAATTTCTTCTCTTGGTTTACCTTTTTTTCTTTCCCAATATGAATTTTGCGATCAAAGAATTTTTAAAATTAGGCAATCGCGGACCGATCCTTGTAGAACTCGAGGAACAGAAATTGCACGGCGTTCACCTTCACGAGGTAAAAATTCGAGGGTAAATATTCTGGATCTATTATTTTAAATTTAATTACTTTGCAGTGATTTATTGCATAAAAATCCGATTTTATTCAAATCAAAACAACAAAATAGTTTGAGTTTTCTTTTCTTTTTAAACAGGGGTGACCGACGGGCTCGAGCAACCACCGACGGCTGTCGCGCAAGCGAGCAACGGGCCGTCGATGGAAGTCATCCTATCCCGCCGGTCAGCCCAGGAGCATAAGGGACCGATGGCCAGAAGCAACCACCGACAGCTTGAGCGACGGGCCGTCGATCAATGTTATTTTAGCCCGCCAGTCAGCCTAGGGATGCCCCTCGCTCATCCCCTTTGGGCTGTCCCTGGGCCTCCTCTCTCATTTGTTTCCCTTTTCCTTACCATTTCTTTTCCATTGAATTTTCTTGTAATTTCTCGCATTTTTTTACTATTATTCAATCTCTTGTTAATTTTGCTCCTAATTTTGCACTAACATGGCTTTTATTTTTTGAGTTTTATTTGACTTGCTTAGTGAATCTGGAGCTGTTTATAATAGAAGCCGCTGCAATGGCCTAAGGATCCTCACCTGGGTTTATTCTCTGGACTTTATCTTTTTTTAATTTATGTTGTTATTGTAAATATCATTTTTTTAGTCCGCTAATATAAATATGGTTAAATATTTTTATTCATTAAGATGGGATTTTTTGCCAACTAAATGAGGACCGATGTCCTATTTTTTCAGCAAATAAAATTGATGCCTCAAAATTCGTTTTGTAATAAATATGAATGCGAGGACCAATGTCCTCATCCTTAATGTCTATCCCGATTTACGTATGAATCATGAGCAATTTACAATGGGGGTTGTATTCCACCCCTAGTTTTGTTGTAAGTTATTTTCATATGCTTTATTTTAATTATGGTCCATTTATTGCTTTTCTTGGATGGACAACCTACGCTTTAATTAAATTGCACCAGATTGAATGAGAAATGGGATAAAACGCTAAATTTAAAACTTAATTATAAACTTAACCAAGGTATGAATAAATGGGAAGTCACGAACCTTCTCTGGTCTTTGGGCTCAATGAGGCGAGAGGGCCACCTGAATGATGGGGCCTCCAAGATACTTCTTGTGTCCCGAAAAATGGCTCAACTTGCATAGTCCTAGGCTCCACGAGGCGAGAGGACCATCCTAATGTTCTATTAGGATGGGGCCTCCAAGACACCTCTAGCATGCCTAAGGCAAGGTAAGAGGGTCATCCTAATGTTCTACTAGGGTGGGGCCTCTAAGACACCTCCGGCCTGGCAAAAATAGATATAACAGCACTGTCTTAGGCTCACTGAGACTAGACGACATTTCCCAATGTTCTATTGGGTGGCGACTCCGTGACACCTCCTTGTTGCTAAAACTGGACGTACTTGTAATTTCTTACAAGTTTTTATGAACCTCCTCCCGAAAAGCCCTAAAAGAGGGTAATTTGGGGCGACGCGGGGTTCGACGCGCGTTACAATGGCAACTCCGCTGGGGACATATATTTGTGACTTCGATTCGAAAGCACCTTAGTTAAAGTTTAAAATTGAGTTTTAATTTAAAAATTTCATCCTTTTTCAAAAACTGCATTGCATCTCATTAGAGCCTTAGATCTATGCTAGTTTGGTCCCTCTTTTAACCCCAATGCATTCCCGAAGCACAGCCTTACGTTCACTCAATGTAGGGAAGTGTTAAGGATAATCACCAGCCCAAGCCTCGTACCATCATGGTATATTAGATGTTGACCCAATCGGTCATTATGCTCATGATGTGCTAGACCTATTGGCAAGGACCATGCTTGGTGTGACGCGCGCCGAAACCCAGCAAGGGCCCTTGCGTGAATTCGCTTTTAGGATTCGAGGGACTGGTTCGCGTCTTTTTTTATCTTGGGTGCCATGAGACATCTTGGATGCCTCTTTCCCAATAGAATATTAGAAAGGATCATCTAGCCTCACCGTACCTTTTAGGTATTTTGGAGTCGCTACCCAATTTACAAGAAATTGGGAAAGGTCTCTAACCTCTTATTGGTCTAGACAAGAGATTGGTGTTCGGAACTTCACTCTTATTTATCCTTTGGTTAATTATAAATGAGTTTTTAACTTCCTAAAATTCTTATCTCTTATCTCACACGATTTATGCATTTAAATAAAGACACATCACAAGCATTCAAAAAGCAGTAAAGGAAAGTTATAAAGAAAAGCTATAAATAAAGCGATAAAGGAAAGTGACTAAACACGCAAGCACACAATTACAAAAGAAGTCGGGGCGAAATGTAACCCTATTTGAAAGAAGATTAGAAATATAAATGGGGATGAAATACAATCACCAAAATTAAATAATGTTGCCCCAAAATTAATAACAAGGGCCCAAGAAGAAATGAATATAAATTTGAAATGACCAAACAAAATCAAACATGGGAAAAACATACTTAAATCGGGACATTCGTTTGGGGTTGGAACATTGGTTCCTTCGTACTTGTTTTTAGGAATATTGGCTCCTTCGCAATTACTTAAAGGGGGTTCGAAGTGCAATACCCCAATACCCCCGTTGGAAGGATACCGGAGCGCTACCCAATGCTCACTTAGAAACATTCATACATATCAGCGGAAGCAGCAATAAAATAATAAAATATACACCACTTATAAAATTTCATACCGATCCTTGATTACATTTACTTAATACTTATACAAAATACAAAATGCTATACAGCCTTAAACCACGACTACAGGAACTGAACAGAATAAAACTCCAACTCCTAGTGGCCGACCCTGTAGATGCGCAATACGAACCGAACAAAGCTGCCACCTACACGGGAATACAGCCCGTGCTAAGCGATAACTCTTAGTGGGGAGGAACAAAGCAGTCATAAACTAGTACACTAAACATGAATACAATAAGCCATGCATAAACTAATACGTACACATACCGAAATACTTACCGTGGCAACACGCGAGATATCACATGCACGACATACTAAAAATCATACCAGAATATGCCACTATCAAGTTACTCATTACTTAGAACACTGCACTAAACTATTATGACACTATACAGAACACTATACCATAATGTCTTGCATTAGTATCTAAATGCAAACATGCATCACACTACAGAGTTCCCTCAATAAACGAGGATAGAGATATATGTCAAGAATCACTATATGAAATCAAAATTGAAAGAGAAAGCATGAAGCAATAATCATAATCAGAATCACGCAATAATTAGAACACTTCACTAAACCAATACCAGTCACTTCACACAATAGCCTGAAATCAATGGCGGAGGATAAGGGCACACGGCGCGGGAGACCAAAGTCTCAAAAAGAGTTTTAATACCCGAAGGTTACGCAGGAGACCGGAGTCTCAAAACATTTTATCGCTACACGAAAGATGACCATCTCGGAGGTCGACCGCTTCGCCCATACGGGGCGGACATGGGCAGCTGCACTCTCTAACCCTTCTTAAGCATGCTTAATTATCCACTACCTTGACACTTCAGGCTCGACAACTTATTATCTAACACGATAATACAAAATCAAAGCAAGGTTCGACACAAGACTCTAACATCAATTAAATTAATAACTAAGAAAATAGTACAATGATATCACGGGTCATAGGCAAAAACATATTCCATGCAATAGTGAGAAACCGTGCAAAGTGGAACAAAAGAAACACATTCAGAAAATAGGGCAAGCAGGAAGGGCCTCTGTCGCGATCGCGACAGAGCACGAGGTGCCTCCTCGCGAGTTTGCGCCAGAAGGCCTACTCGCAACGAAGCACTCTAGGCAGATTCACGCAACCGAGCTCTATCGCGCCCGCGACAGAGACCAGTTCCTTCCTCCTCACGAGCACGCTCGGCAGCATGCTCGCGCGGAGGACTCGGCTACTGAGCTCTCTGTCGTGCTCGCAATAACATCGCGGTTTTGACAGAGGGCTCTCCAGCCACGAGGGACCAATCCACATTTTGTCGCGCTCGCGATAACGTCGCGATCGCGATAGAACCCAGATTTGCCCAATTCTGCATTTTCCCGCACTGTTCATAATTCAACTTTCAAAATCACTCATTCAATCATGCATAGACACTTACCTTACGAGTCAAAAGCAATCCAAAACATGTTAAGCATCAATATACACTCAAATCACACTAATTTGCACAAGAATTCACAATTAAATCACTAAAGCACACAAATCATGTTCTTCACTAACACTTGAAATTTCACTACTAACTTCGCATGCAAATCACTATAACTTAAAAATCATACCAAACCAACACTCTAGCTTAATCACACACATGCATTTACATATAACTCTACACTCAAAATTATCAAGAATGAAAGCATAACAAAGAACGATCAAGGAAAAGAACAACGGCAAAATACTCCCAAACACAATCAAATCAAGCTCCCAAACCTGAAATTGCAGCTTCAAAACCAAGTCCCTCACGATCCCAATTTCTCTTTCCCTTTCTCTTACTTCTCTCTTTTGATTCTCGCACAAAACTCAGCCACAACACACTTAAATCAAATCATAAACTCACTTCAAAACCAGAAATTAAAGAACAAAAAGGAGATAAAGGAACCTCAATTCAAACTTAAGTACTTACCCTTCACAAACCAAGCTCAAACTTCAATAAATCCCACCACAACACTCAAGGAAACACAAGAGAGAGGGAGATGAGATCAGAAAATAGAAGCAAGAGAGAGAGGAGGGACGGGAAAATGAAAATCAAGGCAAGAGGGGCAGCTTCCATTGGAAGTTTCCTCAAAACAGCCCTCCCTTGTCTCTCTCCTCCTTTTCCATTAAATGTTCTCACCCACCAAGCCAAATGTCAAGCTCCTATAGGTCCTAACAACCAGCCACTTGACTTATTCCTTCAATGCACCATGCACAACACAGACACAATCACTTCCTACATAAAATATCTTCAATGCACCAAACTTGGTTCACACCATATAATTTTTTATATACTACTATTCATCCAAGGCACCATGAACCAAAAACCACTCAATAAAACCTCTTAGTCCACTTATATCCTAATACCATACACTACACGCACATCATAATATTTCCTTCTCTCAACTTATTACTTAATTAATTAATTTCTTAACAAATAATTCCTTATTATCCAAATTTTCCTCTTACATAAATTACGATAATACCCTTAATTACCGACTTACCACACAGATTCTGACTAGATCCTTTTGGGTTGTTACACGAAGAGTCATTTGATTGTTGAGTTGGAAAACCGGGATGAGTGATCCCATTTTTGGAGAAAACTAACTCTTCGTTTTATTGTGATATCTTTAATTTCTTGGCTAAAATATGTGACATTGGTCCCAATTTTATTAGTAAAAACCAAATTTAATTATAGAAATATTTTTGTGATTTTTTATCACACGCATGCATAAATAAAATTAATATTTACAAACAAGCACAACAAAAAGAGAGGGCATAGAAAGATCTCACCAAACCGATGTATTCGTCTACGCGTCGTGACCCATCCGGGGGGTCACGGGGATGCCCACATAATGCGACTCAAATAAATCTCGGACAGGAAAAAATAATATTAAGGATATTAGTAATAATTCTCAGAACATTAATCAAGTAAAGGCTAAATAAATATTGGGCACAATAATAAATAATGGTAATGACAATATGAACATAAAATAATGATGCAACACAACAAAATAATAATAATAATAATAATAATAATAATAATAATAATAATAATAATAATAATAATAATAATAATGGGCAATGATAATAAACAATAATGAATATAACATAAATAAACATGATAATAATAATGAATATAATGATAATAATAATAATAATAATAATAATAATAATAATAATAATAATAATAATAATAATAATAATAATAATAACAACAACAACAACAACAACAATATAAATCTAAAATACTATGGACAACTAATAGGATAACAACAACAACAACAACAATAATAATAATAATAATAAATGCATACCATAATAATAATAATAATAATAATAATAATAATAATAATAATAATAATAATAATAAGAAAAATAATAATAATAATAATAATAATAATAATAATAATAATAATAATAATAATAATAATAATGGTGACAGTAACATAAAGCAATAATAACAATGATAATAAACAAACAATGGTAGTAATAATAATACTAATAGCATGAAATGAATAAACATAGTATAATAACACTAATGATAAATAAATCAAATAATGATAATAATAGTAGTAATAGTAGTAGTAAGGAAGAAGAGGAGCTGGCGTCAACAAGCCAAAATAAAACCCACAAAAATCAAACTATTTGCTAAATGAAGATTTTGACAGTGTGCAAACCATGAAGGAAATATTAGATGATGAACATTAATGGCAGAACAAAAAAATGTTAATAACCATGAATATTATACAGGAAAGAAAATAAAGAAATAAGAGTGGTTCCTAGTGTTTACCCTCAGAATTTTATAGATTAAAGAAAACGGTGTCTTGATCCATTCTCCTTGTCGAATTTATGGTGATAAATACCGAAAGAAAATATATAAATCTATGTTTATAAATAAATTAGCTCAAGAAGATATTTTTTTTGGGATGAGTAAGCAAAGAAAATTAATTTTTCTTGCTCAAATCAAATCCAAGATTAAATATTTTTAGAGAGGAAAAATGTCACACCCCAAAATGGCCCTAGTCGGATTGTGCATGCTAAGTCGAGATCGGAAGAGTATTTCAGTAATTTGTGCTTGAGAAATTTGGAGTGTTAAGGACCTAATTGAAAAGATAATTAAATTGGTAAGGAAAGAAATGTGTAAGGGAGTGAAGTGTTATTTGTTTAAGGACTTAAGAGCATTTTTGGTTTGGAAAAGTTGAGTGGATTGTGTGGTCCTATTGGGAGCTGCCGTGTGTGGGTGTTAGGTGGGCATTGAATGGGGAAAAGAAGAAAAGAAAGAGCAAGAGGGAGGGAACACAGAGATTGCATTCTCGTTCGTCCCCTCCTCTCACGTTTCTTCTTCTTCTCTTCTCCCTTCTCTGCTTTTCCTTTCGTTTTCCCTTGGCTTGGAGTTGTGTTTGGCTTGGTTGAGTTTTGGGTTAACTTTGAAGAGGTAAGTTGGAGTTAATGTACTGTTCTTCTTCTTCTTCTTTTTCCTGGTTTTGGTTAAGTTAGGGTTTGGCTAAGGATTGTGTGGTTTCTTATTTGTGCAAGCATCGGATTGTAAGGAAGAGCAAAGTAAAGGCAAGGATAGGATTGAGGACTGATTTTGAAGCAGATTTTGGATCTTCGATCCCAGGTTTGGGAGCATTTTGGATTGCATGCAATGTTTGGAAGCTCTGTTTACCGCATTTGAAGTTCTTAGTGTTTTTGCCCTACTTCTCACTTAGGATGTATATGTGGTTGCATTTCTGGAATTTGGTATGTTTGGCATGTGTTTATGCATGATCTATGTGATTAGATGTGTTAATAAGGCATGCGTAAGATTGAATTAAAAGTGCTGAGTTTAACTTGCTGTGATTTTAGGGTTTCTGTTCTTGAAAGAATTTGGAATATGATTACGCTTGCTTTTGATTGTTTTGATTAAATTCTGGAATGTTGAGTTTAAATTGATCTTGAGTATGTTGTGTTATGTATTTATGTGATAAAGAATGAGTTTATGCATGATTGAATGAATTCTGAAGGGTTTTAGAATGGATTTCTGGAAACGATGGAGAATGTGCAGATTTGCGATTTCGGGAAGAAGAAGAGGGCAAGAGAAGTAGCTCACGTGACGTGAGCTAGGCTCACGCTACGTGAGCATATTGCTCACGCGACGTGAGCAACGCTCACGTTACGTGAGCAATGCTCACGCAACGTGAGCAATGCTCACGCGACGTGAGCAACCCTCACGTGACGTGAGGTCTCCCCGATCTTCTGTTTTGCTTCTGTTTTTCTTTCCCAAGCGACCAGTTTTTATAAAATGATTTCCAAATGCTTTTTAATGGTACTTTTCTTCTGCTGTGTGCTATATTATCTTACTCTATTGTATTATGTGATTGATTATTCCAATTTATTTGGTACTAATATTATGTTATCTATAATAAGTTATTCTGGTATTTTGAAATAAGTTTTGGATTATAATGACCCTGTTAATGACTGTGGGATTCCAACTGTATGATTTGGTGTGAGATATGCTTATTATTGTGATTTTTATTACATGTCTTATTTCGAATGCAAAGGAGTTGTGGAGGCTAACGTTCTGATTGTTAGTCTCAAACATGTTCTAGTTTAATGTAAATTATGTTGCCATATCTCTAGTCTGTTTCTTCTCCAAAGATATCATGCCATGCTTAAAGGTATATTGTATTATTTTCATGATTTAGATAATGTGTTTTTAATCATTGGCATAGTATGATTTCCCCATGTGTTCCTGTCATACTTCAATATATTGAGTAGTGATAGAATGTTATTGATTGGATTATTGCATGCTTCAGAATATGAGTTGTATAAGGTATGATTGATGTTATGCTATGCTAAACTTACGCGAATAATATGGATGATGTCTGAATACATTGTTATGCTTTAACCTTTGAATTCAATGTGATATGTTAAATGTAATTTGAACTGTGCACAATTTATATTTAGTTATCGTCGCCTGATGCATGATTAGGTTTTGTATTGACAATGTTTGGCATGTTAAAGCTTTTATACCTGATTATACATATATATATATATATATATATATATATATATATATATATATATATATATATATATATATATATGTATATATATATATATATATATATATATTTATGCGTTGTGCGATTCGAAACGTGAATTATTTTATACATAACCTGCTAGAGTTAAGTAAGTGGATAGTTAGGCATGCCTAATAGAGTCTTCTGTAGCTGCAGCGCCCTTTGATTGATTTGGACCCTGATCAGGTCCCCGTTTGGTTCCTCGCGAACCCTTTTCTGTATTGGATCTTGTTTAAGGTCCCTTGTGAAAATATCTGTGAAAGTTAAAGTATAATGGTTTAATCGGTTCGTACCCGTAATGTACTGTCTGTAATCGGCTCGTACCCAGAAAGTACTGTCTGTACACTCGTTATCCACTACCTAGAGTTAGCAGGTGTTCTTTGAATGTTTATTTGAACTGCTCTGATCTGTTTTGGCTATAAATGGATTATCTGAAGGAGTATATCGATGTAATGTATATCGGATTATTTCTGAATGAATATGATTATGAAAGATTGATTGTATGGGCCTCAGAATGTATGTCTGTATTGAGTAAGCATGACTTTATATCTAACATGATTATCCATACTTGTCACGTGATTTGTTATAAGTTTCTGAATGCTTTGAAATGATTCGATTGATGTATTTAAGTTTATGACTTAAGCATAGTTTTGTTATATCTATTAGCTTGTGAACCGAAGCAGGTTTGATGGTAAGTATGTGATGATTACTGTACTCTCTGCATGTTGTTGATATGAATTTAATATATGTGATTATGCCTTCAGTATCCGCTATCAGAGTGTTTTTACATGATATTTTATATAGTAGAGTTGCGCAGCGGTATTGTGATGCTCTAAATGTTATCCTTTGGATATTTGACTAGTGTATGTTTGGTATGTTTAAGTATGTTGGTTAGCTAGCATTCTTAACATGATGATTGGGTTGTCAGTTCCTGCATAGGTACTTAGTTATGTCAATTGTTTGTGTATAGCTCTTGTGGCGCCGCACGGTAAGATGTTATTAATTGATACCCATGTAGTTTTATGCATGTGATATAGTATTTAGTTCAGCATGATGATACTTGTAACGTGTATTATATTATGTCTGTTTTGGTTTATCCTGGACATGAGTTTATGGTCTGTTAGTGAGTTATCGATTGAATGCCTTTTTATGCAGCCTGATTATTGATCTGCTAGGAATATCCGCATTTGCCATTTGAATGTGTTATGCCTTGGCGACCATTGTGAATGGCCGTCCATATTCTTGTGTGTTCTCCCCACTAAGCGTTATCGCTTAGCACGGATTTCCTTTCCGTGCAGGTGGCAGGTTTGGTTCTGTTCGAGTCGCGCTTCTGCAAGGTCGGCCACGTAGGAGTTAGAAGTTCTGTATTTTGTTCAGCTTCTGTATTTCAGCTTTTGTAATTCTGTAGTATTGTATATGTAATTAATTAGGTTTTGATCTTGAGTTTTCTTTTGAGATTGTAATAGTTAGTATGTCCTTATGTTTAGTTATTCCTTTGTTTTATTATTTCGATTATGTTTTCGTTGAATGGTTATATGGATGCTTCTGTGTATGCTTTTGCTTAGTGTCTGTGTGTGCATAAGTTATTGCATGTTTAGTCTGTACCGCAAGGTAAGTCAAGGTAAGTTTTTAATTAATCCGTATTTCTGTATGCCTGTTATGTATGAAAGTATGCTTCCGCATTGTGCATGTGTATATCTGTTTATGTGAACGTCGTGTAGCGCGTCCGTCGGCGTCCTTCCAACGGGGACGGCGATGGGGGTGTTACAGTTAGTGGTATCAGAGCCCAGGTTTGATGGTTCTGGGTGTGTTGTTTGTTAGGTGTTGAGTCTTTGCATAAGAGTCGGTCTTGTGTCGTAGCCTAATGCAGATGCGTCTTGTTTTGTGTCATGTTTAGATGGAGTCTGATCCTAGTGAGAATGTGGGCGAGACAACAGAAAGTGTGAACCAAGTTAGTGCTGATCAGGATGTTTCAGAGCATCTTGCAGTTGAAGATTCTGGTCGGGTTTCTGAGGATAGAGCATTAGTACAAGGATTGATTCGGATTTTGGATAGATTAACTGCTCCTCGTGTTTCTCAAGATTTTGTTCAGCATGTTCCACAGAAGAGAAAAGGATTGGTTAGTGAAGTGTCAGCAGGGAAAAGGGTTCGAGAAACTTTGACGTGTCAACAATTTCGGAAGCAACATGGGAACAAGTGTAAGAAGTGGGTACCGTCAGTATGTCAGTATTGTCAGAAGCGACATCGTGGTCCATGTCGGAAGCTTTCAGGTGCTTGTTTCAGGTGTGGCAGTATGGAACACCGGATTGCCGGTTGTCCTAAGAAGATGAATGAGAGTCTAGCGGGGCAAGCTAGAAAGGAAGTGGAGGATTTGCTCAGATCTTCTCGAGTGTCTTCAGAGTTTGTAGCATCTAGCAAGGATTCGAAGGAGACCGCAGGTTCTTCTGGTAAGTTACTTTGCAAGCTTTTGTCTAAGTAAGTTTTGTTTGTTTGGGTTGTGTGGATGTAAGTGTTTCGCTGTGAATTTCGAGGACGAAATTCTTTTAGGAGGGAAGAGTTGTCACACCCCAAAATGGCCCTAGTCGGATTGTGCATGCTAAATCGAGATCGGAAGAGTATTTCAGTAATTTGTGCTTGAGAAATTTGGAGTGTTAAGGACCTAATTGAAAAGATAATTAAATTGGTAAGGAAAGAAATGTGTAAGGGAGTGAAGTGTTATTTGTTTTAGGACTTAAGAGCATTTTTGGTTTGGAAAAGTTGAGTGGATTGTGTGGTCCTATTGGGAGCTGCCGTGTGTGGGTGTTAGGTGGGCATTGAATGGGGAAAAGAAGAAAAGAAAGAGGAAGAGGGAGGGAACACAGAGATTGCATTCTCGTTCGTCCCCTCCTCTCACGTTTCTTCTTCTTCTCTTCTCCCTTCTCTGCTTTTCCTTTCGTTTTCCCTTGGCTTGGAGTTGTGTTTGGCTTGGTTGAGTTTTGGGTTAACTTTGAAGAGGTAAGTTGGAGTTAACGTACTGTTCTTCTTCTTCTTCTTTTTCCTGGTTTTGGTTAAGTTAGGGTTTGGCTAAGGATTGTGTGGTTTCTTATTTGTGCAAGCATCGGATTGTAAGGAAGAGCAAAGTAAAGGCAAGGATAGGATTGCGGACTGATTTTGAAGCTGATTTTGGATCTTCGATCCCAGGTTTGGGAGCATTTTGGATTGCATGCAATGTTTGGAAGCTCTGTTTACCGCATTTGAAGTTCTTAGTGTTTTTGCCCTACTTCTCACTTAAGATGTATATGTGGTTGCATTTCTGGAATTTGGTATGTTTGGCATGTGTTTATGCATGATCTATGTGATTAGATGTGTTAATAAGGCATGCGTAAGATTGAATTAAAAGTGCTGAGTTTAACTTGCTGTGATTTTAGGGTTTCTATTCTTGAAAGAATTTGGAATATGATTACGCTTGCTTTTGATTGTTTTGATTAAATTCTGGAATGTTGAGTTTAAATTGATCTTGAGTATGTTGTGTTATGTATTTATGTGATAAAGAATGAGTTTATGCATGATTGAATGAATTCTGAAGGGTTTTAGAATGGATTTCTGGAAACGATGGAGAATGTGCAGATTTGCGATTTCGGGAAGAAGAAGAGGGCAAGAGAAGTAGCTCACGTGATGTGAGCTAGGCTCACGCTACGTGAGCATATTGCTCACGCGACGTGAGCAACGCTCACGTTACGTGAGCAATGCTCACGAGGCGTGAGCTATGCTCACGCGACGTGAGCAACCCTCACTTGACGTGAGGTCTCCCCGATCTTCTGTTTTGCTTCTGTTTTTCTTTCCCAAGTGACCAGTTTTTATAAAATGATTTCCAAATGCTTTTTAATGGTACTTTTCTTCTGCTGTGTGCTATATTATCTTACTCTACTGTATTATGTGATTGATTATTCCAATTTATTTGGTACTAATATTATGTTATCTATAATAAGTTATTCTGGTATTTTGAAATAAGTTTTGGATTATAATGACCCTGTTAATGACTGTGGGATTCCAACTGTATGATTTGGTGTGAGATATGCTTATTATTGTGATTTTTATTACATGTCTTATTTCGAATGCAAAGGTGTTGTGGAGGCTAACGTTCTGATTGTTAGTCTCAAACATGTTCTAGTTTAATGTAAATTATGTTGCCATATCTCTAGTATGTTTCTTCTCCAAAGATATCATGCCATGCTTAAAGGTATATTGTATTATTTTCATGATTTAGATAATGTGTTTTTAATCATTGGCATAGTATGATTTCCCCATGTGTTCCTGTCATACTTCAATATATTGAGTAGTGATAGAATGTTATTGATTGGATTATTGCATGCTTCAGAATATGAGTTGTATAAGGTATGATTGATGTTATGCTATGCTAAACTTACGCGAATAATATGGATGATGTCTGAATACATTGTTATGCTTTAACCTTTGAATTCAATGTGATATGTTAAATGTAATTTGAACTGTGCACAATTTATATTTAGTTATCGTCGCCTGATGCATGATTAGGTTTTGTATTGACAATGTTTGGCATGTTAAAGCTTTTATACCTGATTCTTGACATGCTTTAGAATATTGTTTAATGTTAAAGTGTATGGACTGTAATATGATTTGCAATGGGAATTGTATGAGTTATGACCGACTTTATGAGCATATCTATATGTCTATCGTACTCTGATTTATGCATGATGAATATATATATATATATATATATATATATATATATATATATATATATATATATATTTATGCGTTGTGCGATTCGAAACGTGAATTATTTTATACATAACCTGCTAGAGTTAAGTAAGTGGATAGTTAGGCATGCCTAATAGAGTCTTCTGTAGCTGCAGCGCCCTTTGATTGATTTGGACCCTGATCAGGTCCCCGTTTGGTTCCTCGCGAACCCTTTTCTGTATTGGATCTTGTTTAAGGTCCCTTGTGAAAATATCTGTGAAAGTTAAAGTATAATGGTTTAATCGGTTCATACCCGTAACGTACTGTCTGTAATCGGCTCGTACCCGGAAAGTACTGTCTGTACACTCGTTATCCACTACCTAGAGTTAGCAGGTGTTCTTTGAATGTTTATTTGAACTGCTCTGATCTGTTTTGGCTATAAATGGATTATCTGAAGGAGTATATCGATGTAATGTATATCGGATTATTTCTGAATGAATATGATTATGAAAGACTGATTGTATGGGCCTCAGAATGTATGTCTGTATTGAGTAAGCATGACTTTATATCTAACATGATTATCCATACTTGTCACGTGATTTGTTATAAGTTTCTGAATGCTTTGAAATGATTCGATTGATGTATTTAAGTTTATGACTTAAGCATAGTTTTGTTATATCTATTAGCTTGTGAACCGAAGCAGGTTTGATGGTAAGTATGTGATGATTACTGTACTCTCTGCATGTTGTTGATATGAATTTAATATATGTGATTATGCCTTCAGTATCCGCTATCAGAGTGTTTTTACATGATATTTTATATAGTAGAGTTGCGCAGCGGTATTGTGATGCTCTAAATGTTATCCTTTGGATATTTGACTAGTGTGTGTTTGGTATGTTTAAGTATGTTGGTTAGCTAGCATTCTTAACATGATGATTGGGTTGTCAGTTCCTGCATAGGTACTTAGTTATGTCAATTGTTTGTGTATAGCTCTTGTGGCGCCGCACGGTAAGATGTTATTAATTGATACCCATGTAGGTTTATGCATGTGATATAGTATTTAGTTCAGCATGATGATACTTGTAACGTGTATTATATTATGTCTATTTTGGTTTATCCTGGACATTAGTTTATGGTCTGTTAGTGAGTTATCGATTGAATGCCTTTTTATGCAGCCTGATTATTGATCTGCTAGGAATATCCGCATTTGCCATTTGAATGTGTTATGCCTTGGCGACCATTGTGAATGGCCGTCCATATTCTTGTGTGTTCTCCCCACTAAGCGTTATCGCTTAGCACGGATTTCCTTTCCGTGCAGGTGGCAGGTTTGGTTCTGTTTGAGTCGCGCTTCTGCAAGGTCGGCCACGTAGGAGTTAGAAGTTCTGTATTTTGTTCAGCTTCTGTATTTTAGCTTTTGTAATTCTGTAGTATGGTATATGTAATTAATTAGGTTTTGATCTTGAGTTTTCTTTTGAGATTGTAATAGTTAGTATGTCCTTATGTTTAGTTATTCCTTTGTTTTATTATTTCGATTATGCTTCCGTTGAATGGTTATATGGATGCTTTTGTGTATGCTTTTGCTTAGTGTCTGTGTGTGCATAAGTTATTGCATGTTTAGTCTGTACCGCAAGGTAAGTCAAGGTAAGTTTTTAATTAATCCGTATTTCTGTATGCCTGTTATGTATGAAAGTATGCCTCCGCATTGTGCATGTGTATATCTGTTTATGTGAACGTTGTGTAGCGCGTCCGTCGGCGTCCTTCCAACGGGGACGGCGATGGGGGTGTTACAAAAAAGATTAAAGCTAGAGAATAAAACTTAAGAATTTTTTGATGAATTTTGATGAAGAAACAAGTTTTTGCTGGAGAGAAAAAAAACTAGAGAGAAAATTAAAACTCTTTTTCTTGAATCAAAATTGCCGTCCTCTTTTTTCCAAGGGAAACTCCAATTTGTTTCCCTGTCTTTGTCCCTGTCTACCCACACGCAGCCTCCGGGACGAGCACGGCCCATACACGTGGCACTCGAAACGAAAAAAAATAAAAAAAAAAATAAAAAAAATAAAAAAAAATACAATAAAATAAAAAATGAAATAAATACAAATAGTAAAAAAGAATAATAGAGAACAAAAGAAGCAAATTTTCGCATTGAAATTTTTGGTGGAATAAAGGGAATTTTCGACAACCATGACATCATTTTTGACACCTTTACTGGCAAGTATCATTTTTATCATCGCGTAATTCTCATCTTGGACCGCCTCAGGACCCGGTGTCTGCACTTTGGTAGATCTAAAGTATCATTACCTTGGCTAAAGCTCATGTAATGGAAATAGTTACTTCCCCTAAGTGGTATGAACCTTAATATTGTGCTTGCTGTATGGATTATTTTGTATTGGACAAATCCAGATAATTTGATTGGTCACCTAATCAAAGGCTTTCATTCCCCGATAGGCCCACGTCAACTCATTCGGACTTCCGAAATACGCAATGGTCACAACTCATATGTCTGTGCATTAGTTAGGAAAGGTTATGCTGCCGGTTTTCCACCATGCACCATACGCGTCCATCGGGTTCCCTGTTAACCCATGGGCCAATCCCACCTAAGAAAGGGACTATGATCTCGTGTGCGGTAGTAACATGGTTGGAAGGACCTATGTGCTTGCATGTGATTTGTGGATGTTGCATAAGCACGATCATGCTTTATATGTCATTCATGCATCATCTTAACGGGTATGTTTTGCAGCCATCATAGATCGGCCCAGGTGGTCAAGAGGTCCTCAAGGGAGACTACGCAGAAATTCATTCTTTGAGCTACCAGAAAGGGTAGAGTTCTCTGATGTAGTCTCAGAAAGCAGCCACGCTACATCCTCTCAAATCTCTATAGACTCTAAAATGCCCAACTCACCAAGGGGAATAAATGCTATAAGGGCCTTGATAGCTGAAGAGGTGGGCCGCAGGTTGGAGGAATTTGAGAATCGAATGATTGTTATGATGGCCACAATGGCTCAGCAAGCCGCACCACATAACCCACCTCCTCCTCCAATGAGGTAAAATGAACGGGAGGAGGTCAAAGAGGATCCATCAGAGGAGATACATCCACCACCCGTGGACTTAAGGGCTACCACATCAGGGGCCTAGAGGAGAAGGCTAGCCTAGAGGTTGGAAGATGACCTAGAAGAGGATGAATACGAAGAAACAGTGTCAGAAAGAGGGAAGGCACCTCAGACTGAAGAAGCCATCTGCAAGAAGATGGAAGAGAAATTCAAAGTGATGACCAGGATGCTGACGAGGGGTTGAGGGATGTACCCCGAAGACAAGGAGATAGAAGGGGAAGATCTAGTCCCGATGAACTTTAAGATGCCGGACGTCCCCAAATTTAATGGCACTTCCGATCCCACTGTGCATATAAAGCAGTACTCACTGGTGATGAAGGGTACTACTTTGACAATGAGGCAAAAGATTGAGTACTTATGCCTAAGCTTGGCCGGTCTAGCGGTGGATTGGTATCATGGGCTTGATCGCAAAATGAATTAGGACTAGGATTTGTTGACATAAGAGTTTCTGAGGCAGTAGGACTGCAGTACGAGAATAGAGGTGACTCTAAAGGACTTGGAATTGTTGCAGCAGAAGGAAGGCGAGTCTTTCCACGAGTATCTGACCCGATGGAGGAACCGAGTGATGGAAATTAAAAGAAAGCAGATACTGAAGATCAGACACGGCTCTTATTAAAAAATGCGAGCCCGTATCTGAGAGATGGACTAAAAATGAAGGGATTGAGAGATTTGGAGTCTCTGAAAGACATCGCTATCAAAGCGGAAGGAGAGTACCTCTCTAGGAGAGCAAGCAATGAGAGTTATGCCAAGAAGGGCAGCAATAGTCAGGGGCAGGTAGGTTAGCAGGCTCCGGTAGTGGCGCAAGGAAGACAGCTGAAGTTTCAGCCACCAACATGGCCCCGATGCATTTGTCCAATCTAGGAAAGTCTCTGTCATGGGTACTTCGGAGGCTAATGAAGGAGGGTAAGTTGCAGCCTTTGCCACCGCAAGCAGCAAGGACTGAAGGTCCATCGGGACATAAGGACAATGAATATTGTGCATATCATCAGCACATAGGGCATACGACTGATGAGTGCAAGGCAATGCGGCATGGAATTCAAGACTTGATTGATTCAAAGAAAATCACAGACCCAGAGAAGAGAGGGAATAAAAAGAAGGCTAGGTATAACAATGTGCCCCCACCAGTATTCATAATCGTGTCTAGTCTGCCCGAATGGTTTGTATTGAGGGAGTTTTACGGCATCGATGCCAACACTACTGTCACGAGCCTCCATGAGGTAAGTGAAGAAGGGCTTCCCGCTGTAGTGATCGATTGCTGGTCTACTGATGAATGTGGAAATAAAGACAATGTTGTTGAGAATGAAGTAGTTCCCGACCCATGGGGTTCGGAGGAGGAAGGAGGAGAAAGGAAGGAGAAGAAGAAAAAAGTAGGAGCGGTGACCTAGAGTGGAAGGGTAGCTCAAGAAGTAGAGAGACCACAAGATCCCACAGTAGGCCAAAAAGAAAGGGAGCCGAAAGATGACCCGATATTGAAGCAGCTGAAAAAGACGTCGGCTCAGATTTTAATATGGGATATTTTTAGGCAATCTCCATCCCATAGGAAAAAGTTAGTGGAGGAATTATGTGAGACAACTGTGGCCACGACCATCCCGCCCGCAGAATTGCTGGATGTGGTAAAAGGAGGAGCTAGGGAAAATGTGTTGCTCACAAGTGCTGACTTGCCAACAGTGGGCCGCAACCATAACCGCCCCTTGAATATTTGTGCACATGTCAATTAGAAGCACACGACTTGTGTTATGGTGGATGATGGTTCATCAATCAATGTGTGCCCTCATGTAGCAATGGCAGCTTTTGGGGTGACTGAAGATATGCTGGCTAAGTTTGATTTAATTATCACAGCTTATGATAACTCACGGAGCCATGCCTCTGGGACGTTCAAAACTGTGGTCAAGATGGGACTAGTGGAGATGGAGGTGGAGTTCGTAGTCCTGCCTATCCCCGCCAACTTTTTAGCACTTTTAGGGAGGCCATGGTTCCATAAGCTGGGAGGCATCCCCTCTACACTACACCAGATGGTCAATATTCCTCATGAGGGGCAAGTTATGACCATAAGGGCTGCCAGGGAGAACCAGGTTTCAATATTGGAGATTGCAAGGCATCCTTTCAATGGGTTCCACATTGCTATGATAGACTGGGAAAAGAAGATGGATGGAAGCACCCAAGTGTTGAACATGATGAAGAGGATGTCATTCCTCCCCGGGGCAGGACTAGGCAAGAATTTGCAGGGGTTGCCAACTGTTATCGCTACTAGAGGCTAGAAGGATAAGAAGGGCCTTGGATATAAAGGTGCAGTGAACAGGGGGAAAAAGCCAATGAAGGAAATCCCTCACATCAGAGAGAGTTTTGTACCAGCCACAGTAGTGTGTGCCTACATGGGAGAAGCTGAGCCTCAGTGGGTTGACGGAAGGATTGTATCGGGGTTTGAGGTCTTTAATGATATCTTCAATTGGGACATTGGATTGATCAAGCCAATAGAGGGCTTTTGGGATGAAGAAATCATGACCAGGGAGACAGTTTGGGACCGCAAGACACCCGAAGAAGTTATTACCTAGAAGTTGGTGGCTACCCAGTTGAAGGGGAAGTCTAAGATATAAGAAGCCGTACAGGGGTTGCTGCATAGCCTCCAAAATGCCAGATCGATGATGTAGACATCGAGTCCTGAGGTAGTCCAGATCAGAGTTACCCGATGAAAAACTTATGTCGGTTTTTGGACGAGGGATGGAAGTTGTGGATGTTCGTCCGCCAGTTTTGTAAGGATCGGAGGAGTTCTGGGTAAAAGGGGATTTTGGTCAATCGAAAAGAGTTCAACTTTGAGAATTGGCATTTGAGCCCATAGACGGGCAGCCCGTCTGTGGAGAATGGCCCATTGCTCACGCGAGAGGCCCGTCTCTCATTTTGAGTGCCGGCAGTCGGTCGGGGAAGGGAGCCCGTCGCTCAAATGAGAGATGCCCGTCTCTCGGGAATGGGGCCGTCGCTCGATTGAGCGGAGCCTGTCGATCATTTGAATGACGCCCATCTCTCGACTGAGTGATGCCCGCCCCTCTGATCTAATGAATTACTAATGAAGAATCTCCGAAGACTTCTGCGGTCTTTGCCCCCAGAGCCAGCAATGCCATGGCACTTGTTCACCGAGCTCAGCTTATGGCAATAACTCATAACCAAGTGGAGCCAGTCACGATCAAGAAGGCTCATATAGCGACAGTTATAGTACCTCCATTTCCTTTTGACACCAGAGGCAAGGGGCCATTTGAGTCACCAGTTAAGCAAGGAGAAAATAAGGGGCCTACTCTAGAATATAGTATTGTGCCTGAAGAGGATGGGGACCCCATAATCACACATATTCTAAAAGGTGAAAGCTCAGGAAGCCATAACATCAGTGAGGCAAATGTTAAGGTCACAGCAGTCTCAGCCACTAGAGCAGCTTGGTCCCACCTCAATTTCTCGGGTAGGCCATTATCTTGGCACTTCACCCATCTCATTAAGAAAGGGAAGTTACAACCCTTACCAGCCGGGCCCGCCCCAAGTCAAGGACACCCTAGACATAGAGCAAATTGGTACTGAGCGTATAACCAGTATTCGGGGCATAGAACAGATTACTGTCGTCCTCTGAGAGATGGCATTCAAGAACTGATGCCAAACCCAGAAAAGGAAAAGATTATAGAAGCGCCAACCACGGAGATGAAGTAAAGGCATATTTCTAATTTGGGCAGATCATTGTCTTGGGTCCTTAAGATGCTAATAAAGGAGGGGATGTTACAGCCATTGCCAGCTAGGCCAGCTAGAAGCCAGGGGCAGCTCGATCATAAAGGGGATCAGTATTGCGCCTTCTACCAGCACATTAGGCATACCACAGACGATTGCAAGACCTTAAGACATGCCATTAAAGATTTGATTGATTCCAAGAAGATCTCCGACCTAGAAAAGTGAGAGGGAAAGAATAAGATGGACTAAGTGCCTAAGTGGAAAGGCAGGACGATTCTTAGGGATGATGATGGACCATCGACTGCAACAGCTGTGTTGGCATGAATGGAAAATGATTAGCTATTCAGAATGTTCTTTTTATTTTTTGAACTGTTTAATAATGACATTTTGGTTTCATTAATAAGATGAATGTCTTTGCTTACTTGTGTTATATCTCTAATGATTTTGCTATGCATAATCATGAGCATGACTCATTCATATTTGACATTAATTAAATTGATGCTACTCCATTTAATCTCAAAACTTTTGGGAAACCTAAAGAAAATCTTGATAGCATCTAATACAACTCTTGAAGCGAGATCAAAATTTGAGAGAATTAAAACAAAATACGAAAAAGTCTTTGCTTAGACGTATGAAGACATGCTAAGAGTTTATCGCAGAATCACTGAGCATGCCATTCCAAATAGCCAAGTCATGGACCAGTCATGCAGAAGCTCAGAAGATTTAAGCCAAAAGGGGGCGAAAAAGATCAAAAGGAGGAGTCAACAAGGAGAAATGAAGCCAAAATTTTTTATCCCGACTTAGTTGGTCAGTGTGGTCCCACATCGAGAAGAGGAGGAGTGCGTGTATGCATAGACTATCAGGATTTGAACAAAGCTTATCCAAAGAAAAAAAAGAACATGAAAAAAAGAAAGAAAATAAAAAATATATAATGAAAAAAAAAGGAGAAGGAAGGAAAAGAATCAATATGTAGATTGAAAAACCATCATGGGGGGCAAGCTTTGTTCAAATCCGGCTGATCTACAGGTGCCCGTACTTTGCCATTTTTCTTGACTTCCAAAAGGGACCACAAGAATTACATCGACTTGCAATTGATATAGGTTGTTCGAGCTTGGAAATAGACATCATAGGGGAGGTGCGCCCTACAGTCCTAATGGAAAGGGTCATGTCAAGATGGTCTCCCGCACCATGCAGGGTTCAAGGACGGAAGGGAGATTTATGGCTAAAAAGTCACTCCAAAGGTATGGCACTAAAGACCACGAGTCCTCTTTGTATTGCCATCAAACCAATGGGATAGAAGAGGCCGCTAATAAGAAGATCTTGGTTAAGATGGTTTAAAAATGCAAGGTTTCGGCAGAGAAATGGCCTTTTGCACCTTGAGGATGGAGAACAACCATCAAAACCTCTACAAGAGTCACCTCCCTGTTCTCAATACATAGGGCAGAAACAGTGTGGCCAATCAAAATAGAGCTTAAATCTTTAAGAACGGTCATGAAAGCCCAAATTTTTGAAGGGACAGGGCACAACAACGGCAACAGCTATTGAACAAGTCAGACAAGGATAGATCATGGGATTATCACCATGATCAGATCTATCAGAAAACATTCTACTTGATCATTTGGAAAGACATCTAGAAAGCATTCGATGAAAGAGCGAGATTTAATTGTAAAACAAATGAGAATAGGTGTTCCGGACATACGAGATAGGTTTAGACTAACGTGAGAGGACCCCTTGTTCTTCAAAGATTGTATCTAAGACAGCAGCAATAGGCAGCGATCAAGATGGCTTAAAGAACCAATCAACATTGATGAACTCAAGAGGGTCCATGGCTAAAAGACTTAAAAATAAAAAGAATAGAATAAAAGCCCCGCGGGTCAAAAATCGAAAAAAGGCGGCCTTACTAAATATGGGCGCTTTGTCAGGGTGAAAATCGAAAAAAGGCACCCTGGGCAAAAATTAAGAAAATGTCCAATCAAAAAAACTCGAGAGCGCTGATTGGAGATAGGAGTTTGATGCTTATAAGATATACTCTAAGATTAAATGTAGTTTTGCATTTTGAATCGATGTTAGATAATGATCATGTATAGAGAAATCATACCGAAATGTACATAATCTTTGCAAATACACGTGTTCATTTTTTTCTAGTTCATTTATAAAAAGAGAAATGTTGTTCATTACTGAATGCATGAAATCTAAATGACTACGCTATGCTACTACTCTCACCGTCCAGATGTCTAAGTCGATGAGTTCTATTATCAACTGCAAGACTAATCACCTACCTTTTCAATGCATTAGTGGGAGTAAAGGAACAATCCTCGATAGATGGTATAACAGTATGGAGGTCAAAACCGAAGATAAAGGTCCATCTTGGAAAGATAGGGATGCCTCGCTATATCATTAATCCCTCTGAACTATTGAGCACAATGGGTGGTAATGTAAAAAGTAGCCATATAAAGCCGTAAGGAACCTAATCCTTATCCGCCACCTCACCCAATCTAATGTCACATTCAAAGGAATGCAATTGATGCCGAGAGAGAAATACTGCAGAGAATAACTGCCGATTACTCTAGAAGGGGGCTCTGATAGTAGCTTCAACTTTTCTTGCAGTCATACCCTCTTAAAAAAAAGAAGCCGTTAGAGATTAAAACCGTAATTAGCGCTCTAAGCAAAAGTTAGGCTAAAGGGCAGGGTGAAAACCTGGGAACAGGCAGTCTGTCCTTCAAAAAAATTAAAATGAATAAAAGCTGATGGAGTGGGTTGGGTCCATTCCAGGCAAAAATTAGGAACAGGGTCTTGTGAAAATCTCCAAAGGGACGTATTTCCCGTTAAGAAAAGCTAGTGTGAAAATCCACAAGGGACGCACTACCTTTAAAACAATGACTTTTGAAGCCTGGAGTGATAAGGTGGCATTACCTCAAATAAATTTCCTTTAGGCAGGTGGTGCATAATGTAGGATTTGATTCAGAGTCCTGGGAGGCAAGATGCTCATTGATCGGAGGGCAAAGATGTGCATGAGTCAGTTCTCTTTTAAAAGATTATGGGTCAGAGTCTGTAAAGCCAAGACAATGTTTTGCTAGATCCTTGGGCGCATCAGACAATGTGGCAGCCGAGCAGTACCCTCAACGAATCCCTTAACCACCTGGGATGTGGTCTATTCATTTTTGTATATCACATGCATGTCACGTGCATTCAGTCTTTTACACGTATAGATATGCACACACAATTCTTGTACATTAATCCTTATCTTGTGTTTCATGTATATAGCTTTATGCATATATTTCAAACACATAGTTCCATACACACACACAATCTTTTGTATATATTGTTGTGCACATGACTCAGAAGGAAAGGTCCGAATAGACCTCATGAGCAAGGATGATCCAAGGGATGGGTTCAGCTCAATATGATCGGCCATTGTATCCGGCATAAAATCAAGTGAATAGGTGCAGAGGTGGAACGCCCAGAAGAACAAGCCTTTTCGGGCACACAATGCTATGGGCATTCTGGAATCACATAAATCTACAGAAAAGAAGATCCTTTGAGAATCCAGACTATGCACATATACTTTAGTCAGAGGCAATCAGATGTGAAAGTAGGCCGAGGTATAGTTTCAGCTCTATATCGGCGCTCATCCATGCCGAAAAATCAGATCAAGATGAAGTCCTAACGAAAATAGAATCTCGCGGACCCGCTCCCAAGAAGATATTTAAAAGAGTAAGCCTATTCATGCACACCATGCCGGGGGCAATCAGGATTCAATGCTGCCGCACTTAGACCCAATAGGCATGCCTATCTATCCACTGCTCGACTTGCAGGCTAAATTATTAATTCCAGTTGACATTCATTCATTTGCATTCTATGATATCCACAGAATCACTTCGAACAATATCATAGCATATGATATCTTGCACACACACAAATGGATTTTCAATCATGCTCACACTCTATCAAATAAATTTACATTTCATTATACACATTCGCATTATAGATCCAATTAAATGTTGCTAAACTTAATTGAATTCTAATTCATACACTTATATAACATTAGGTACTGTTTTAAAGAAAATTGAAGAAAGTTCAAGTACCTCACAGTGACAACCAAATGGTTGTGACCATGACATAAGCACAACTCAAAACATAATGCAAATCGGAGGTACCTCACGATGACAACCTAATGGCTGTGACCGTGACATATAAGTGTAGGCATCGGGTCCCGAGGGGGTCCAAGATCAGAATTACCTGATGATGAAAATGATATCGGCTTACATGTGGAGGTGTCGAAAATGATATTTTCCTTCTTGAGACCCTCGTTATTTTTAAATAAACAAATAAACAAATAAATATAAAAAAAAGTTATTATTATAAAAAAAAAATAAATTAAAAAAAATAATATAATAAATATTAGGAAGTGCTATTTTTACTTACATCAAAATTTTTTATTAAAAAATATATATATATTTTAAAAAGCGAATTAAATTAATCAGTTAATTTAATTAAGAAATATATACTTTTTTTTTATAAAAAGAATTAAAAAAAAGAGAGAATTTGAAAAAAAAAATATAAAAGTGGCCATCATGCGGCCACTTATAAATTGGCTATTACGTGGCCACTTTATAAGTGGCCATCGTCTTCTCGCAGGCGCGCGAGCCAATCCACACGCGGGCATATTTGCCCGCCTAGCCCCTTTTGCCTGATTTTCATATGTTTTCTCAGTTTGATTCTTTTCCGTTTCTTTCACGTTTTTATGCTAATTTTGATAAACTAAAAATGAAAACATGGTTTGTCTTTCCCTTTTTTAGAGGAGGCAGAAATTAAAAGGGTTTTCTGGATTCAAAATTGAGGACGGCAATTTTTTTCAAGGAAGGGGGTTTTGAGTTTTCTCTCTAGTTTTTTTTTCCTTTTTTTTTTTCTCTCCAGGAAACCTTTTGTTCTTCAAAAAATTCTTAAGCTTTTTTTCTCAAGTTTTACTCTTTTCTTCTCTAAAAACATTTAATCTTGGGTTTAATTTGAGCAAGAAGAATTAATTTTCTTTGCTTATTCATCCCACCAAGAATATTTTCTTGAGCTAATTTATTTAAAAGCATAGATTCTTACATTTTTCGGGTGTTTATCACCGTAAATTCGACAAGGGGAACGGATTAAGACATCCTATTTCCGATCTATAAATTATGAGGGTAAACACTTTGGACCCGTTCTAATCTCTCTATTTATCATTTTTAGTTATTAATTTTGTTATTCTTGCGATATATATTTCCTAGTCTTTTTGGTGTTTTGCTACTGTTGACATCCTGAGTTTAGTTTAGGATTTGCCATTAGCCTCCATTTCTTTTCATCATTATTATTATTACTATTATTATTTGTCTTTACTATTATGTTGAAGCATTATTATGATTGTTGTTAATACTACTAATATTTATTATTTCATTATACTACAATTATTATTGTTTTAAGGTATTAGTATTATTGGCTTTACTATCATTATTATTATTATTATTTGATTTATTTATCATTAGTATCATTGTGTTATATTTGTCATTAATTTATTGATAGTACTGTTATTATCATTTTATTTATTTACTATTATCATGTTATATTTATTTATTTTATACTATTAGTATTATCATTATTGCTATATTACTATTATTCTTATTATTATTATTATTATTATTATTATTATTATTATTATTTTATATTTATTTTATATTATAATTATTATTGATATTAGGATATTATTATTGTCATTATATTTGCGAGTGTATAATTATTATCATTGTTATTATTTTGTTCATGTTACTATTATTATATTGTTACTATTATCATTTCATTTTGCCATCATTTTTTGTCTTTTTCTTTGGCTTGATTTATTTTAATCCTATTTTGTATGTAGATTGTTTGTTCATTAAATTAATTTGCCCAATATTTATTTCGTATTTACTTGATTAATTTTAGAATCATTACTAATATCCTTGATATTTTTTTCTGTTTGAAATTTAAATTTGAGTCGCATTATGTGAACATCCCCGCGACTCCCCGGATGTTTCGCAACACGTGGACGAACACTTCAGTTCGGTGAGATCTTTTCAACCCCCTTTTATGTGTTTGTGTTTATATGTAAATAATTATTTTATTTATGCACGCGTGAGATGAAAAGTCACAAAAACATTTCTATAATTAAATTGGGTTTTCACTAATAAATTGGGACTAATGTCCCTTGTTTTAGCCAAAGAATGAAAAATATCACAATAAAACGAAGAGTTAGTTTTCTCCAAAAAAGGGGTCACTCATCCCGGTTTTCACCCAATAATCAAAACGACTCTTCAAAACCTCTTTAAATAAACACGAAGGAACCAATATTCCTAAACCTATAAACAAGCGTGAGGGAACTAATGTTTCTAAAACAAACGAATGCCCCGATTTATGTATGGTATACCCATGTGTGATTTTGTTTGTTTTAAGGTTTAAGTTCATTTCTTTTTGGGCCCTTGTAATTAATTTTGGGGCAATATTATTTAACTTTGGGGGATTGTATTCCGTCCCCATTTATATTCTTAATCTTCTTTCAATGGGGTTGTATTCCGCCCCAACTTTTCTTGTAATTGTGTGCTTGCGTGTTTACCGCTTTCCTTAGTTACTTCATTTACCGCTTTCTTTATCGCTTTCCTTTATTTTCTTTACGTGTTTTTAATGCACCTTTAATTTAAATGCATTGATCGTGTGAGATGAGAGATGGAATTTTAGGAAGTTAAAAACTCATTTATAATTAAATAAAGCATAAATAAGAGTGAAGTTTCGAACACCAATCTCAGGTCTAGACCAATAAGAGGTTAGAGACTTTTTCCAATTTCTCGTAAATTGGGTGGCGACTCCATGATACCTTAAAGGTGCCTAAAGGCGCCGTGGGGCTAGATGCTCCTTTCCAATGTTCTATTAGGAAGGAAGTGTCCAAAATGTCTCATGGCGCCCATGATCAAAAAGACGCAAACCAGTCCCTCGAATCCTAAAAGCGGATTCAGTCGAGGGCCCTTGCTGGGTTCGGGCGTGCGTCACAATAAGCATTCCAAAATAAAATGTAAATCAGAAGTATCTCATGGTGACAACTAATTGATTGTGACTATGACATGCAAACGATCCAAAATAGAATAGAAAATAAGCATACCTCACGGTGATAACAATTTGATTGTGACCGTGACATACGCAAATTTGAGGCAGAATAGGCAATCAAAGGCACTTAACTTACTCCTTTCAAACCCTATTTCCTATCTCAAAATACATGACTATTGAAACTCGTCAAAATGCCATTTTCAACTAATATAACCTTCTAATGAAATGTTCATATACATGTTAACTTTTAAAAGGCATAACTCTCACTACAATTGAACTTAAAATTAAGGAGTTATGGCCAAAGGAACACAACTTATTCCAAAAGCCCTCCTATAGAATTTTTACTACAATGGAAGGCACTTTTGAAGACCTTTGAGTCCTCAAAATAGCAAAGCTATTTCTATAACATTTTAAGTTATATATAATGTGATTTCAATCCAATTAGTCTCATTTATGCTAGACTTATAAAACTCATTCCGAGTAGGTCAAAACAGAACTTAAACCAATTCAACACATCTAAATTCAATAAGCTTCAAACCAATAAATTTGGCATCACTTTTTCATCCAACTTAAATCACACTCCCTACCCACACAGATGTACACTATGGTAGACTTAATCTTACATTAATTATCCATTCATTCAAGATACACAGCACATTCTCAAATTATCTCAAACTAGGGTTACATGCTTATAAGTTATGAAGTTACTAAGCAATCAATTCAATAATTCTCACCCATAATTTCAATTCCACATACAACACAATAAGACAATCCAAATCATTGAAATTATCAATTAACACATGCAATTTAGAGAGTTTTACAAACTTGTTTTCCTTAGCTCCAATTGTGTTTACTTAGTGCTAGGCTCACCCACCTTCTCTTTTCCCTTGTTTTTCCTTATTTTAACCACTACAACTAATATCCCATTTCCGAATTGGAAATGAAAGATCAATTTTTATAACAATTCAAAATCAAAATAAGGAGTAAAAGAAGATGAAGAACCAGATACAACAACTTACCTTAATCCAAAAACTCAACTATACTCATGAATTAATTAATCATTTAGTAAAAATCATGAAATCAAAGGCTAAAGATGATGGGTCACAAAAGAAATGAAGAAGAAGAAGAAGAAGAAGAAGAAGAAGAAGAAGAAGAAGAAGAAGAAGAAGAAGAAGACTTGAAGAGAGGATAGCCGAAGAACACATACAGTAAATGAAAGTTTTCTCTCTCTTCTAAAACTTATATTGCATGCACTTAGGTGAGGTGGCCAGACCAATATGTGACACCCGAATTTCCACTATCAAACCTTAACCTTGATTAGCTTAATTAATCCCCATTATCACTTAATTAATCCAACTTCTAATTAATCATGCACATCTACATAATGGCCATTTAACTAATTTATTTTATGCGATCACGTCCACATTTCCAATTACTCTTTGATCCAAAATTAGAAAACTCAAATCAAACTTACCCAATTACCCTAATTTGATCAAATTACTACTAGGGTAGATTTCAAGTTATTACACTTATGGATGGTTTACTTGTAGACACCGGGTCCCGAGGCGGTCCAAGATCAGGATTACCCAATGATGAAAATAAGGGCCGATCTGTTGGTAATAAATTGAGAATCGATCATTCCCCTTATCAAGTTCTTATATCTATACCAAAATACTTTTAAATTTTATTTACTTATATTTATTTTGATTTTGATTTTTACATTTTTTTTTTTAGCAGGAACAAATTTTTTTTGGGCTTCGCCTGCGGTGCGAGGCTGCCCCGTGGCCGCAACATCCGAACATGCACCAGCACCTAGGCATGCCTAACGGGCATCGCTCGTGCCTGAGCATGTGAGGAGTGCCTAACGGGTGATGCTTGCGCTTGGGCGTGCGAGGTGTGGCCACTCTCTCGAGGGCAGCCTCCCTCCTGTCCCTTTCCCACATGCAAAAATCTAATTTTTGAAAGATTTTGGGACTGTCAAAAGGGGTTTTCTTTCATATTTTAGGGGTTTTTAGGGAGAGAGGATTAGAAAAGGCTTTTGTCCTTTCCCTTTTTGAGAGGAAGAATAAAAAATAAAGGGGGACAATAGAAAGAGAAAAGCGGGGAAGAGCTTAAAAAAAAAGAAACGAGAGAGTGTTCTTGAAAAAAAAAACTTTCTGAAGGTGAAGTTTCTTCCTTTGATCTTCTTGAACCCAGAAAAACCTTTTTAAGTTTGAGCTTAGCTTGAGATAGAGAAATCAATTCCCTTACCTTAGGTTTATTATCAAACAAAAATAAAAAATCATTTGTTTTCATTTTAATGTTTTTTTTGAGTCTTTCAGTTATTTCAAATCTGTTTTAAACCTTGACAAGGGGAGTTGGATTCAAATATCTTGCTTCCGTATCATCAAATCTGAGGGTAAAGATTCTTGGACCCTTTCGTTTATCCAATTTTATTTTGTTCGCTTTATCTCAATTTTTCTTACACTAATGAATATGTGAATAACGGCTTGATAAATGTGGATTTTTATGAGGTTTATCCTTTTAGCGTGATTTTTCAATCTCCATTTTGCTTTTGGTATGACCATGGTTAAATACATAAGATTAGGGCCCGAAAAATCAAGTTTATTATTTTCTTGGCATAACTTTTTGCCATAGTCTTCTTTTACGTTTAATACATTGCTACTTTTTGTTGCATGCTTACTTAACCCTTTCCATTCATTTTTCTCATTTAGTTAATACATTGCTACTTTTTGTTATATGCTTACTTAACCCTTTCCATTCATTTTGCTCATTTAGTTAACTTTATTATTATTATTATTATTATTATTATTATTATTATTATTATTATTATTATTATTATTATTATTATTATTATTATTATTATTATTATTCCTATTACTATTGTTATTGTTATTTTTATTATTGTTACTGTTATTGTTAATGTTATTATTAATGTTATTATTATTATTATTATTATCATTGTTAGTGATATTATTATTGTATTTTTGCATGACTAGTTTTTAATCCCATTTGCATGTGAGTTGTTTGTGTGTTAAATAAATATGCTTAATTCGGCCCATTTTACTTTCTAAATGTGTGCTGATATTATTTTATATTTCCCTCATTTCCACATTTATTTGGTTTATTTTAGAATTGTTACTAATTTTTCTACTTTTATTTTTTTTATATGGGTAAAATGTGATGTGGCTCGTTTGAGTATCGTTGTGACTGAACGAAGGGGTCACGGCTCGTAAGAGATTATATCATTTGGGTGAGAACCAGATTTTAAGGCAGTTAAGGAAAACGCTGGCTTAGATATCGGTATGGGACCTATTAAGGCAGTCTCTGAGTCACAGGCAAAAGTTAGTGGAAGCCTTATGCGAATCAACAGTTGCTACCACCATTTCACCTACCGAGTTGTTGGATATGATAAAAGTTAGTAGAAGCCTTATGCAAAATAACATGATGTATGATAATGTTTATGGCATGTTCATGGTGTGTACATGGTATTTGGCATGCGAATTAACTAATGGCATGTGTTAGAACATGAAAAAGTTGCATGATGTATGACGTACATGTGAACGAATGGGTTATGTATGTAAAGGTATGATTTTGATGTGTTTTAATGTGAATTAATGGCATAGCTATGTTATTTAACATGTGAATAGCGTAAATAAATGTTAAAGTTGATAAAAAGAATTAATAGTGAAAAGTTAGTATGTTGGCCGAATGTGTGCATGTATGTATACATGCATACCATGATGGAATAATGAGCTTTTATGACATGTGATGGTATGATGATGATAATCACATGAATAACGATTGAATTGTATAAAAAAGAATGGAATAATATGATGAAATTCCATAAAATGTATGAATGGTAACTTAAAGATGTGAAAGATGGATTATTGATGCCCTTTGTAGTATTCTGGTAGTCAAGTCTAGTTCAAGATATGATGGCTAGCAATAGGGACATAAGACTACGGGTGTGAGCATGACGTCTCACTTATTATAAGCCAATGACGGTCCTATTCTGTATATTATTTTGTCTTAATACATCATTGATCTGTATTTCTGTTGTCTGTATTATAGAGGTGGTCCCTCGGGGTCCCTCTATTTTGTATTGAACCTATAGGATTCACGTCTCGTTTATCCTGATTATAGATGTTTATCAATATTATACAGGGGACAATTTGGTAAAAAAAAGTTTAAAATGTTTAAATTGTGATTAAAATGATAATTGTGTGAAAAATGGACTTAATTGGAATAAATAAAATATTTTGAGGGCATAATGGTAATATTGACCATATAAAGATAAACATAAAGAAAAGATAAAGATAAAGAAAATATCAGGATAAAAGAAAGGATTAGGATAAAAATAAAGATAAGGTTAAGGGAAAAATGGTAATTTTGTCTATATATATATATGTAAATAAATCTAAATAAGGGTAAAAATATAATTAAATGGCTAAATATGGAAATTGATAACTATTTAAGGACTAAAATATAATTTGGCATGAAATTGGTAATTAGAAGGTATAATTGTAATTTGTATGTCAATTCATGGTTAATTAGTTAATATAAATGAACTAATGGCATAATTGAAATTTTTGGTGAAATAAAATGAACTAAGGGCATTTTCATAATTATGGAAAGGTTTAAGGGCATAAATGTAATTTTGCCATAAATTAAGGGTAAAATGCTAAATATGGTTCTTTTTGCGTATTAATTGTGTAATTGCCCTAATTATGTAATTTAAAGCTACGAAAATGTAATAATGCATGCATAATTGATAAATAAATAAATAATGTTTAATTATGATTATTTTATCATATTTATAATATTTATTATGAATGATGACATAGTTAGTGAAAATAACGTAATTTGTATGTTGAGTGATGTAAAATGGTAAAAGAAACCGAATTAATGGCATTGTGGTAATTATAGTAAATATGCAATTAAATTTATTAGAAATAATGATAAATGAGAAAATAAGTGAAAATGGGACTAAATTGGAAGAAATAGAAAGTTTAGGGGTAAAATAGTAATTTTACACCTAATGGATAAGAATGGAGTAAGTTAGGTAAAAAGTGTAACTTAAGGGTTAATTATGTAAATAAATAAAAATATAGGGTTAAAATGGTAAATTGGCATGAAAGTGGTTAAGTAGGGATTTAATTGTAATTTGGTAAAATGTTAAAGGTTAAAGATGGAAACAAAGTTTATATAAAGGGTAAAAAGGTAATTAATAGCAATTAAAGGGTAATTAAGTAAAATCAGGGACTTAGATGGAATTATGGTAAAAGTTAGGGACGTAATTGGAATTATTGGAAAAGATGAAGACCTAAATGCAAAGATGAAATTTTATGTGTACTATATGTTTACTTCCTAAATTGAGTGATTTAATTGATATTAAATGTATTATTTATATTCATGAGCCATGCATGTGAATTTAGTTATGTGGATAGTTTGTAATGGCCCAAATACTGGTCTAGAAGTGTCAGAGTGTAATTCTAGTATTATCATGATAATCGCAGTGTCGAACTGTGTAGGGAATGAGTTTGCCAGTGTGAAAGTCTAGTGTTAAGTGTGTTAACATTATAGTGATTCCGGTTCAGGTAACACCGGGGTGGCTGTACAGTGGACCCGGCTGTCCGGCGTCCGAAAAATTTTAATTTCGCAAAAATGATCTGTGGGCCGTAAGGATTCTAGTGGTGAAATCGGAACAAAAAACGGAGTTATATTGAACTCCGAAAGTCAGTTTGAAGTTGGCCTTCGGTTCGGTTCAATTTGAACCGAGGTTTGACCAACGGGTTATAAGTGGTTAATGAGGCCTAATAGATGCTAAGTGAGTAAAATAATGTAATGTGAGTGATTTCTGTGAATTTTGACAGCTTTAGAGCTGTATTTTACGGCAGAAGAAAAATTGATCGAATCAAACCAGTTTAAGTGAATCGAGCCGCAAATGGACTCCAATTGAGGTAAAAATTTGCAAGGAGCCTATTTTTGATGTTTTATGATCAATAGAATTGGTTAGAAGTGAAAATAATTAGAGGAACATATAGATGCTATGGAAAAGTGTAATTGAACCGAAAAACCAAATTTTTGGTTTAAATCGGTTGGACCACCTTGGTTGGACCGGTTCGGTTCATTTATGGCCTATATAAGGAGAGAGGAGGCCAGATTTCTCTAGAGAAATCCATCCAAAATCGACCTCCTTCTTAACTCTAAAAACGAATGGGTTTTCTTCATTTCTCCATGGGTTTTCTTCATTTCGCCACCATTTTTCTTCATCTTTCTTCCAATATTTCTCCAAAACTCAACCTCCTAGACAAAGTTCAGCTCCTCTACAATTATATAGAAGTTATTGGAGTCCATTTGGAGCACTGGAAGTTGGGAAAATCAAGTGTGCAAAGTTTATGTCAAGATTTGAGGTATGTGATTTAAGGGTTTTTAATTTAGTTTATTGGTCCCTATGGGGGTTTTTGAGGGTGTAGAATACATTTATGATGTTGGATTTCATATTGGAAGCTCGGTTTTAAAGTTATATGGATTTTTGAATTCGGCCACTATAGGAACTTTTATGGTGAAAGTGGTTTAAAAGGACTATGGCTATTGGAAACGAAGTTTAAGAAGTGGAGAACAAGAATCTAAGGTGAGTGGATACATTATCTTTCCTTTTCCATTGATTTTGTACATGTTTTAGGTTAAGTCCAAGTGTGAACATGAGATTTAGGCATGTTTAATTAAATCTAATGTGATATTCATAATCTATGGACTTAATATAGTGTATAAATATTATTAGATGAAATTAAAATACATTGTTATGAAAAACATAGTGTTGGCCGAATAGTATACTAAAGGAACTATTATGTTTTAGTGAGTTTTAAGGCATGCAAATGATGTTTATAATATGTATAACATGTGTAAACAAGATGGAATAATTAAAAGTATGAAAAAAAATCATAATGAAATGTTAAAGTGTTGGTCGAATGGTATTCTTAGGAAAACTTAAAGTTCTAATGGGTTTTAAGGCATGTAATTGATGATTATAACATGTATAGTAAGTGTAATATATAATTGAGTAAATAAAGAAATTAAAATAAACCATCATGTGTGAGTGAGTGTTTGGCCGAATTGAATATAATGGAAAAATAATGGGATATGTGATGATATATGGTATAATAATGATATATGTGACATGTATAACATGGAATAAGTGAGATTGAGTGGATAAACAAAATTATAGTGCATGGTCTGAAAAATAGTATCCTTGGCCGAATGATATACATAGTGATAATTGCGTATATTTTGATAAGGTATGGAATATAATGTCATATTATGACTATATAATGATAGATGAGTGTGTATGCAAAATTGCAAGTGAGAATAATGTGTATGTGAAATGTGTATGATGATAAAGTGTGATATTTATATGAATGATCATGAAATATTGCCCTTAGTAGTTGTCTGGTAGTGAAATCTAGTCCAGAATATAATTGGCTAGCCATAGGGATTCCACACCGCGGTACGAGTCATGGCAACTCGCTATTGATAGACCAATGACAGTATATCCCAGTGTAGTGTTCAGTGTTTACAGTGTATCCAGTGATTACATTGATCAATGTAGTGCAGTGCAGTAAAAATGGTCATATTGGGATCATTTTATAGTGTAATGGGTCTGTGGGGCCTATGTCCCGCATATCCGGTTAGTAGATTTTCTACCGGGTTTATACTAGGGGCATAACGGTATATAAGTGATAAGAATGATTAAAATAGTGATAAAAGTGAAAATGAGTGAAAACGGGACTAAAATGAAGTAAATAGAAAGTTTAGGGGTAAAACGACAATTTTACAAAAGTTGGTAAAAAGTGAGCAAGTTAGGTAAAAAGTATAAGTGGAAGGGTAAAATTGTAATTTTGACAAAATGTGAGGTTAAAAGAGTAAAATAGTGAAAAAGTGATAAAATAAGGAACTAATTGTAATTTAGTGAAATTATAAGGTTAAAAGTGGTATTTAAGTGTAAAAAGGGTAAAATAGTAATTAAAAAAGTAAATAGGGGTAAAAGTGTAAAATGAAAAGTAAATAAGGTAAGAATGGTAATTATTGAATAAGTGAGGGCAAAATGGTAATTAAGTGAAAAATAAGGACATAAAGGGAATTAGTGAAAAAGAAAGGATATGGATGGTATTATAGTAAAAGATGGGACATAAATGTAATTAATGTAAAAGATGGGACATAGATGTAATTAATGAAAAAGTTAGGAACATATATAGAATTAAGTGACAAGATTAAGGACTTAAGTGTAAATAATTGTAATTGGTGGAGTAATTATGGAATATATGTATAATTAATGTAATTAGAGTGATTTAATAAAAATTATAATTGAAATGAGATTAATTAGTAAATTGGTATAAAAATATGTTAATTGGCAAATTAGTAGTATAGTTAATTAATTAATGAATTTTAGTGGATCATTATATTGAGAAAATAATTGAATAAATTATTGGATTTAATTAATTAAATCGTAGTTAGGGAAAATTTGTGGATAAATGAATAAATGATTTAAATGAGTGGTTTAAGGATTAAAATGGAATTTGTGAGTTAATAGTGAGATTAATTATAACTAGTGGTATGATTGTAATTATAGTGAATTGAAGTGGTAATGTGGAAATTAATGAATATTGTGGGGACTAAAGTGTATTGTGAAAGAAATATTATGGTATTGATTAGATGGAAATTTGTATGCTAAATAATTAAGTGATGTAATAATGAAATTAAGTAATGACAATTTTATAATAACTAAAGACTAAATTGCAAATTGGCATGAAAGAAGGGATTAAAATGAAATTATAAAAAGAGCATAACAATAAGTGTGTGTTTGTAATTAGCAAATAATTAAGAATTTTAGAATTATATTGATCGATTGAATATTAAGTGTACAATGAATATAATTGATTTATAACTTAGCTATAATGTTAGCGGCAATGAAGGGCAACTAAGTAAATTAGTGGCATTATTATAAATAAGTGAAATTTATTGCATTTAATCGGAATTGATCATAGCAAGGCTAATAATAATGTTTAAGTGCAAATTGAGAGAGAAATAGACCACTAAATGAATTGATAAATTGGTTATATACATATATATATATATATATATATATATGAAAATTTAAAAGAGGATATTCGAAAATAAATAATGAGGTAGATAATAATGATAATATTAATCAAGTGAAATGAAAAGATAGTGTTTTAATTGTAAGACATAAAGAGGGATTATTTTGTAGAGTTAATTGTTAAGAGAGACTATAGTGAATTAAGCAACAAAGTAGATTAATTGAATAAAGGTAATAAGAAGGATTAACAAAGTATAGATGAAATAAATTAAATGTTCAAAGTGCCTAATTAAGTATATTGGAAAATAAAGATTTATATAGAAAAGGTGATAAACGATAGAGTGATTAATAAATATTGTTAAGATAAAAGAAAATAGACAGGGTGTTAATGTGAGTAATAATATAAGTGACCAGAATCGATAAAGAAATAACATATTAGAAATGGAAATTTTAGTGACCTATATGTGGACCAAATGAATAGTAAGAATAGGCAGTTATAGGTCAATCGATAGATAAGTGATAAGTGGAAACTGTTAAACAAGATGAGTGTATAAGTGAAATGAAGTGGATAAGTGATATCGTAAAGTAAAATTTTTGATAAGTGTAGAATCGAAATAGTAAGGGAAGAAATAATATAGAGATTAGTGTATAGTGATAACCATATAAGAGTAAACGCAATTGAAATTAATTTAAGTAAATGACTTATTGGAAGATTTAACGTAATAAATGACATTAACTGAAGAGAGTTAGTATAGTGTACATGAGTAAAGGAAATATTAGAAACGCAAAGAAAGTAATAGTATTTGCTCAGTGTTACTAGTAGTGAAATAATGATAAAATTATAAGTAAGTTAATAAATAATTTAGTGTCTGGAATTAAATGGCAATTGAGTATACAAATTAAAGGAAGAATCTAATAGATTATTTACAAAGGTAAAGGTATTAAAAAGGAAGTACATATGAAATTGATCGTAAATGACAAATCAAACAAAGTATTAAGCGACAAGAGTCATTAATGCACATAAGAGTGAAACCAATAGATAAAGTAAAACATCGGAATTAGCAAATAATAGTGGAAATTGATAGCTATAAAGATTAACAGTGTAAATGATAATGGAATCGATAAGTGTAAAGGTTAACAATGTAAGTGATAGTGAAATTGTAAATGGTATGCTAGTGAATAACGAATTGCAGAGTAGTGATAAAGGTAAAGACATTGATTAGTGATAGTAGTGGTAATGACGAAGATAAGGTTAGTGAACACCATTAAAGTATGTTATAAAATGTTTTAAAAGACTTAGAAATAATCGTCTCCATAATCCAAACACAGTAAAATAATTAAGTGAACAAGCATGTAGGATTAGCATGGAAAACTTAGGATAAGTATCCACCACTGAGCATTTTAATGCTCATCGCGTAAATGTTATTGCGCGCAGGTTGTAAAGGTTAGATGTGGCCGAAGACATAAAAGCAATCGAAGATTTAGTGACAGCAAGGACCGAAGAATCTGCATGGCATGTATACGATTGTAGTTGGGTAAAATTGTTGTATAAGTAGGTAAGTTATATGTTAGTGTATTGTTATGCTTATTGTATATGTATTATTATGTATGTTATGGAAAAAAAAATTCAGAGCTTTCAAGTGTATCATCAGTGATTGGCAATGCAGTGCAGTGATGTGACATCCGGTATCCGCATCATTTATGGGTATAAGGGTGTTACATAGTTAATTATATTAAGTGCATGAATGAGTTTAAATAAAGATTATAAAGATTATTCCATGTAAATAATTGAATGAAGTAAAGAATTATTCAAGGGCAAGATTATAATTGTAGTAATGTTTAATGGACCTAAGTGTAAAATAGTAAAAGAATAATGATTTTATAAGGACTAAGTGGCAATTGCATGGTAGATAATAAATAAAGATGATAATAAGTAAATTTAATTGCATTACCGTAAATAAGTGGGAACGATAAGTAATACTGTAAATTAGTGAGAAGTTTAGAGATTTAAATTGCAATTGATGATAGTAATGTAAATTTAGGGATTAAAATGTAATTGATAAGTATTATGAAGGATAACTGTAGAATTGAAAATAAATGAAGAAATTCATGATTTAATAGTAGGAATAATTATAATGATAGTATTAATGTTGATATTAGTTTATGTCAATATTAGATTAATGTAATTGTACATGTATATAGCTATTAATGTTAATAATAATTATGGCAATATTCAAAATAATACTAATTGTAATAATGAGTAATGGCAATGCTAGTAAAAAGATGAAACAGATTAATATATATAAGGTAAATGGATTATCAGAAATAAATAAAAGATAGTGTAAGATAATTAACAAGTAGCACAATTATGAGCTAGTTATGTGAAAATAAAATAAATGGAATTTAAAGTCTTTAGTATATAGTACACATGAAAGTAAAAATGTTAATAGATAATCGAAAGATTATTGGAAGGTTAGGGCAGTAATGAGTCATAAAACCTTATAACTAAAGAAATTTAGGACTGTCAGAAAAATGTTAAAAGCTAATGAAGAAATATTGTTAATTGTTGCAATGATAATATTAATAAAATGGATAATTCAGACGTTGCTGTTAATAAATGGAATGAAAATATTATGGTATAATTACTGAATGATACAAAAGATACAATGATAAGCAACTGAAATAAAGGATTGAATAAGACATTATTGTATGACATAAATTAAGTAAATTTAAAGATTGAAATGTTCATATAGTCTAATTAAAGAAAAAAAAAAATGTTTGTGTGCTCATGCATATTATTTTTAGTCATGAAAAATTTAGGATATGTATCCACCACTGGGCATTTCAATACTCAGCGCGTAGTGTTGTTGCTGCACGCAGGTTGTGAATATAAGAAGTTTTTAAGTGGCCGGAATATCGATGGCGGACGAGTTATGGATCGAATGCAGATTTGTAAGCATAGGTATTGCATGTATACGATTTTCAGTGGACTACTTTATTATTATTTCTACTTTTGCTCATGGGTATATGTAGACACCGGGTCCCGAGTAGTATTGATCAGGATTACCCAATGATGAAATTAAGTGTGCCGATTTATAGGCAAAAAAAATGAAAGTTGGAAGTGATAATTTTCTTGTTGTTTAGATTTGTTAGGAATAAATAAAAATGTATTTTAAAAATATTTTAAAAATTATTTTGGGGTAAAAAAAGTGAGTTTTTAATTTTTTGTGTTTTATAGAAAATTTGAAAAAAATAATCGCGCGAATGCCGAGTGGCGGTAGCGCTGGGCGCCCGCCACAGCGCCCTAGCATGCAGGTGGAATGCACTCGCTCGCGCGTGGAGACTCCCGTCGGGCGTCGCTCGCCCCTGTGCACCCGATTTCGCCCGTTTCAGCCATTTTTTCTGCATTTTTTCATAGATTTTTATTCTAAAACCTTTAAAATTCCAAACCCTTCAAATTCCGCTGTTTTTGTGTTTATTGGAATTAAATAAATTTAATTTCTTAATTAAAAAATTTTGAATTTTGGGGAGGAATAAAAGGAATTTTGGAGAGAGAATTAGGGGGGATTTTCTTTATAAAAATTAATTTTCTTCTTCTTTCTTCTCTCAAACAAATTCTCTCGATTTTCCTAAAAAAATTTTCCAAGTAAATTATCAAGGCAAAAAATAATAATTTTTGTTCTTGATGACTTTCTTCTTTTCAATTAACAATTTTTACTTTAGAACAAATAAATTAATTATTTGTTCTTGGGTAAAAATTCACTTTTGACATTTTATTTTTCTAGTCATATTCTTCAAATCAAGACAAGGAATTGGATCTCCTTACTTTCATTTCATCAAGCTAATCTTGAGGGTAGTTATTCTTGGCTCCAATTTTAATTCAATTTTTAATTCAATTTTTATTTCCAATTAATTGGTTAACATGTAAATTCTTTAGATCTTCTTTTTGGTTTTGTAAATTCTTCTAGACTTTTTATCATGTAAATTCTATTAGTTCTATTAGTTTCTTCTTATTTTTATGTTCTTATTTAATTGTTCATGTCATTATGCATGTTATTATTTTTTATGTCTATTGTCTTCACTTGATTATTAGTTTTTTTGTTGTTGTTATTATTATTATTATTATTATTATTGTTGTTGTTGTTGTTGTTGTTATTGTTGTTGTTGTTGTAGCTATTATTGGCCATGTTTTAACATGTTTTATTAGTTTGTCATATGTTATTTTATTCTTGCATGCTTAACTTGGGTTGCTCATATTCTTTGATTTCATTGTGTTTATTATTGTTATTATTATAGTTGCACTTGCTAGTTTTATTTTTATTATCCTTGTTTATTGCTAATATTTGATACTAGTATCATTATTATTATTAATATTATTATTTATATTTCTTATGCATGCTGATTTTTATTATTACCTTTGGTTTTTATGCATGTTGGGTGTTAATGCTATTATTTTGTGTTTTTATACATGCTGAATTTTATGTTTGTATTTTCTATTCATGTTTTTTGCATGTTGAGTTTTATAATTATTATTTTATGTTTGCTTATGCATATTGACTTTTATCAATATTATTAATATGTTTTATGCATGCTGAATTTTATATGAATTATACTTTTTATGCATGATTGGATATTATTGCTATTATTTTATGATTTTATGCATGTTAAATTTTATTAGCACTATTTTATATTTTTTTGCATGTTGAATTTATTAATTTGTTAAATTGCATATTTTGTTATGTCATTAAATTAATTTGTCATGCATGATGCTTTTTTACTTGCTTTGTTTTTTTTTATCACTTTTATGTTATATGTTTAAATTCATTTCTTATTACTAACATCACTTTTATTCCTGTTTTTGTATTTCAATACTTACTTTTCGTGTGTGAGCTTTTTCATGGCAAATGTGAGCCCATGGAGAATTGAAGACACATTTAGGAATCAACTTATCAATTTATTATTTTCATTATTTTGTTTTCATTTGGGTTTATTTTATTATGTAATTTGTAATAATAAATTTATTTTTATGCACGTTAATTCAAAAGTCACAAAAATATTTCTATTAATTAACTTGGATTTTTCTAAATAAAAATGGGACCAATGTCCTAGTTTTTTCATCCAAAATAGATTGTCAATTTAAAATTATTTTTTTTAAATATGCATGTGAGGACCAATGTCCTCATTCTTAATAAATAGCCCGATTTATGTATGAATTGTATTTTATTTACTAATGAGGGTTGTATTTCGCCTCTAATTTTGTTGTAATTTATTTTCATGCGCTTTTTATTTACTTTATTTATCGCTTTTTTATGTGTTTGACATGCGCTTTAAATAAATTGCATTGAATTGAATGAGAAAAGAGATGAAACGTTAAATTCAAAACTCAATTATAAACTTAATCAAGGTATGAATAAATGGAAAGTCCCGAACCATCTCTGGTCTTTGGGCTCAATGAGGCGAGAGGACCATTTCAATGTTCCATTGGAATGGGACTTCCAAGACACCTCTTGTGTCTCGTAAAAAGGCTTTAACTTGCATAGTCTTAGGCTTCACGAGGCGAGAGGGCCAATCTAATGTTCTATTAGGATGGGATCTCCAAGACCCCTCTAGCTTGCCCAAAATGGACATAGCAGCACCGTCTTAGGCTCACTGAGGCTAGACGACCTTTCCTAATGTTCTATTGGGTGGCGACTCAAAAAAACCTCCTTGTTGCCCAAAATGGACGCACTTGTAATTTCTTACAAGTTTTATGAACCTCTCTCGATCGCCCTAAAGGCGGGCATTTGAGACGACCAGGGTTCGGCGCGCGTCACAGTGGCGACTCCACTGGGGACTCTAAGAGACTTCCCTTCAAAAGTACCCTGGCTAAAATTTACAATTGAATTTTAATTTAAAAATTTCATCTCTTTTTGAAATTGCATAGCATATCATTAGAGCTTTAGATTATGCTAGTTTGGTCCCTTTTTTAACCCCGGTGTATTCCCGAAGCACAACCCTACGTTCACTCAATGTGGGGAAGTGTTAAGGATAATCACCAGCCCAAGCCTTGTATCTTATGGTATATCAAACGGAGACCCAATCGGTCGTTATGCTCGTGATGAGCTAGACCCATTGGCAAGGACCATACTTGGGTAGCCCTAAGTATCACTACCTTCGACCAAAGCTCATGTAATGGAAATAGATACTTCCACTAGGTGAATGTACCATAATACCGTGCTTGCGATGTGGGCCGTTACATATTGAACAAGATCAGTTAAATTAAATTGTCTTTCATCAAAGGCTTTCATGCCCCGGTGGGCCCATCTTGATTTAATTGAGGTGTTTAAATACATTATGGCCAAACACTCATACGTGTGTGCATTAGATAAGAGATGTTATGCTGTTGGTTTTCCATCGTGCACCATATGCGTCCAATGGGTTCCCTGTGAACCCTTGGATAAAGCCCACCTAGGAAAGAGACTACACTACCTCGTGTGTGGGAGAGATAAGGTTGGAAGGATCTATCTGCTTGCATGTGTTTGTCTATGCTGCACTAGCACGACCATGCATTGCACTTCAATCATGCATCATCCTAACGAGGTGTATTTTGCAGCCATCATAGATTCGTCCAGGTGGTCAAGGGGTCCTGATGGTCGGATGAGAAGGATTCCACTCTTGGGATTACCAGAGCTAGTGTCACATCAGAGCTCAGATTCTCTTTCAGAGGGTAGTGAGACTTTCTCCTCAAAATCATCATTAGAGACAAGTATGACTAACCAATCAAGTGGGTCTGATGCAACTCGAGCAATGATTGCCGAATAAGTGGGGAGAAGAATGGAAGAGTTTGAGGCTAGAATGATGGCCATGATGGGCAACCTTGCCACTACCTTAGCTCCGCTTGCGGGGCAGCAAGCTGCTGCTCCTATTAGGGGGCAAGATGAACAAGGGGCTGTGAGAGAGGATCCCCCTGCTATGGCTGACCCACCTGTGGTTGAGCCAAGAGCACCAGTGCCTGTTGAGCGTAAGGAAGGCCCGAAATCTGAGGTTGACCTCTGGGAAGGTGAGCAAGAGGACTCGATGGTAGGAAAGGGAAAGTCATCCAAGCTGGAGGAAGCAATGTGGACGAAGATGGAGGAGAAGTTTGAAGCTATGATAAGGATGATGACGGTAGGAAGGGGAATGAACCCGGAGGATCGTGAGCTGGATGGTGATGATTTGATCCCCCAGAACTTCAAGATGCCTGATATTCCAAAATTTGATGGCACCTCTGACCCTGTTGCACACATCAAGCAATACTCGCTAGTCATGAAGGGAACAACTTTAACAAGAAAGCAAAAGATAGAGTACTTTTGCTTGAGTCTTACAGGGGCTGCCATTGACTGGTACCATGGGCTAGATAGAAGGTCTAAGGAAGACTGGGACTGATTGACTGAGGAGTTCCTAAAGCAATATGATTGTAGTACCCGAATGGAAGTCACGTTGAAAGATTTAGAGCTGCTACAGCAAAAGGCTGGGGAGTCTTTTCAAGAGTACCTTACTCGGTGGAGGAACTGAGTTATGGAGATGAAGTGCAAGCCTGACACTTCTGATCAGATCCGATTATTCATTCGGAATGCTAGCCCATAACTGAGAGATGGACTGAAAATGAAGGGGTTGAAAGATTGGGAGTCCTTGAAGGACATTGCTATAGATGCAGAGGGAGAATATATGGCCAGGAGGGCGAGCAGTGAGGCTTATGCCAAGAAGGGCTACAGTAATCCAGGTGCAACCAAGTCAGCTAGTTCCAGCAGTGGTAACAGAAATGGGAAGACAGCTGAGGTGTTGACAACAGGCATAAATCAGAGGTATTTATCGAATTTGGGTAGGCCATTGTCATGGGTATTGAAGAGGTTGATACAGGAGGGAAAGCTATAACCCTTGCCACCCAGGCCAGCTAGAACCCAAGGGCAGCCGGGGCATAAAGAAAATGAATACCGTGCCTTTCACCAACATACTGTGCATCTGACAGATAATTGCTTTAGGCTGAGTGTAGACACCGGGTTCTGAGGCGGTCCAAGATCAGAATTACTTGATGATGAAAATGATACCGGCTTACAGGTGGAGGTGTCGAAAATGATGTTTTCCTTGTCGAGACTCTCATTGTTTTTAAATAAAAAAATAGACAAATAAATATATCTAAAAAATTATTAGTATTAAAAAAATTATTATTATTAATTAAAAATTATTAGGAAGTGTTTTTATATACATATCAAAATTTTTGATATTTTAAAAAGGAGAATTAAATTAATTAATTAAAAAAGGGGATTTAATATTAAGATAAAGAAAGAATTTGAAAAAGAAAAAAAAAGAAAACTTTAAAAAATAAACAAATAAAAAAACCTTATAAGTGGCCATGGATGGCCACTTTATAAGTGGCCATCACGCGGCCACTTTACCGCAGGCGCGCGTGCCACTTGGGGCGCGCGTCTTCCCTCCTTCACGCGAGCATATTTGCCTGCCCTATCCTGTATTTTCTGCATTTCAGTTCATTTTGACAGCTGATTTTTTCCTTTTCTGTGCAATTTTCGGGAAGAAAAATTAAAAGAATAAATTGTCTTTTTATTTTTTATTTTGGGACAACCCAGTAAATTAAAACAAAAAAACTGGGTTTCATTTTGGGGGGGCTGCAATTTTACAAGGAAAAGAAGAGAAGGGATTTTCTCTCAACCAAGAGCAGCCGAGAGCAATTTTTCAAATAAACAAAAAATCTTTAAACACTTTTCACTTTTCAATCTTTTTTTTAACAAATATTTCATCTTTGGTTTGATTTGAGCTTGAAAAATTAATTTCCTTTGCTCAAATCTCCCACTAAAAACATTTTCATGATGTAAATTTGTTCAAAAATATCAGTTTTTATATTTTCTTCAAATATTCATCACCACAAGTTCGACAAGGAGGACGGATCAAGACACCGCCTTTCTCCAATTTATAAAATTCTAAGGGTAAACACTTGGACCATTCCCACTTATTTATTTTCTCTGTATATTATTTACTTTTAGTAACTTTTTGCCCCTCTCGCCATTGTTGCTCTGTTTATTGTCTAATATCTTCAATGCTTTTGACTACTGTTCTTAGGCTTGCACTTCTTGTGATTTTAATTTAACTTTTGTGATTTTATTTACCTTTTTGCTTTTTTTTTGCCGGCAGTTCTTCTTCTTCATGTTATTATTACTATTATTTGTATGATTATTATTATTATACATAGATTTGCCGACAACTTGGCCACCATTATTATTATTATTATTATTATTATTATTATTATTATTATTATTATTATTATTATTATTATTATCATTATTATTATTATTATTATTATTATTATTATCATTATTATTATTATTATTATTATTATTATTATTATTATTATCATTATTATTATTATTATCATTATTATTATTATTATTATTGCTAAGTTTAGGTTTATTATCATTATTACTAGTATTTATTGTGGTCATTATTAAATATTAATGTTATCTATTATTATTAATATTTTTGCTGCATCATTACTATTATTATAATTATTTTCATTATGCCAACATGCCATGATTTTATCATTATTGTTTGATTTGTCTATCATTAGCATTAATTGATGTCCTTTATATCATTGTTATTATTTTCATTAACTGTCAATATTATTTATATTATTGTTGTTATTATCATCATCCATTATTGTGCCCAATATTTATTCTGTCTTTACTTAATTAATTCTTAGAATTAGTATTAATATTTTAATGTTATTTTTCCTGTCTGAGCTTTATTGTGGCTTGCGTTATGTGAGCACCCCCGTGGTTCCCCGGATGGGTCACGACGCGTGGAGGACACGTCGGTTTGGTGAGACCTTTCTCATTTCCTTCCCTTTTTATTGTGCTTGTTTGCAAGTAATTATTTTATTTATGCACGCGTGCGATAAAAAATCACAAAAATATTTCTATAATTAAATTAAAATTTTCACTAATAAAATTGGGACCAATGTCCCTTGATTTAGCCAAGAAATGAAAAATATCACAAACAAAACGAAGAGTTAGTTTTCTATAAAATGGGATCACTCATCCCTGTTTTTCAACTCAACAATCAAATGACTCTCCGAACCCTCTTCAAATAAATGCGAGGGACCCAATGTTCCTAAACTCTCAAATAAGCGCGTAGGAACCAATATTCCTAAACCAAATGAATGCCTCGATTTATGTATGTTTTTCTCACGTTTGATTTTGTTTGATTGTTTAAATTCATGTTCATTTCCTTTTGGGCTCTTGTAATTAATTTTTGGGGCAACATTATTTAATTTTAGGGATTGTATTCTGTCCCCACTTATATTTTTAATCTCTTTTATTAGGGGTTGTATTCCGCCCCTATTTCTCTTGTAATTGTGTGCTTGCGTGTTTATCGCTTTCTTTATCGTTTTTCTTTATTTTTGTTACGTGCTTTTTGTGCACCTTTAATTTAAATGCATTGATCGTGTGAGAAGAGAAGTAGAATTTTAAGAAATTAAAGACTCATTTATAATTAACCAAAGCATGAATAAGAGGGGAGTTTCGAACACCAATCTCTGGTCTTGACCAATAAGAGGTTAGAGACCTTTCCCAATTCCTTGTGAATTGGGTGGCGACTCCATGATACCTCAAAGGTGCCTATAGGCATCGTGGGGCTAGATGTTCCTTTCTAATGTTCTATTGGGAAGGAAGCATCCAAGATGTCTCATGGTGCCCATGATCAAAAGACGCGAACCAGTCCCTCGAATCCTAAGGTGAATTCACGCGAGGGCCCTTACTGGGTTTGGCGTGGCGGCGATAGACTGTTGGTCCACTAGTGAGAGTGGAGAGGAAGATAAAGAGGAGAAAGATAGACAGTTCACGGATCCATGGGATTCAGAGGAGGAGGAGAGAGTTGGGGCTGTAACAAGAAGTGGGAGAGTAGTCCCAGAAGTTAAGAAGCTGCAGGACTCAGTACAAGCACCTGCAGAAAAGGAGCTGAAAGAGAATACCATAGTAAAGCAGCTGAAAAAGGCCATGACTCAGATATCAATTTGGGACCTTTTAAGACAGTCCCCTTCCCATAGGCAGAAGTTGGTTGAGGCTTTAAGTGAGTCCACCATAGCCACCACAATTTCTCCATCCGAGCTGCTAGATCTTGTTAAAGGGGGATCAGGGGAGAGATTGGTGTTTTTTGATGCAGATTTACTAGTTTAGGGCCGTAATCACAACCGGCCACTTTACATTAAGGCTCAAATTAATAACAACCACACCGCTTGTCTTATGGTTGATGATGGATCATCCATAAATGTGTACCCTTTGGTGGCACTGCAGGCTTTTGGGCTAAATGAAAACATGCTGAGCAAGTCTGATTTAACCATCACAGCCTATGATAATTCTCATAGACAAGCGTTGGGAATATTTAAAGCAATGGTCAGGACTAGGCCTATCGAGATAGAGACAGAATTTATAGTCTTGCCTATCTCAACGAATTTTTTAGCTCTTCTAGGGAGACCGTGGTTCCATAAATTGGGAGGAGTGCCATCTACCTTACACCAGATGTTCAAGATACCTCATGAAGGAGAGGTGGTGACTATTAAAGCAGCAAGAGAAAACCAAGTATCTGCCTTGGGGATTTCTAACCAGCCATTTAGTGGATTTCATATATCAATGATTGGAGAGGAGCAGGGTTCAGCAGATAGCCCTCAAGTGGTAAATATGATGAAGAAGATGCACTTCCTTCTAGGTGCTGGTTTGGGAAAAACTCACAAGAGCTACAGTCTGCTATCACAACACAAGGCCAGAAAGATCGAAAGGGTCTGGGCTACAAAGGAGAGCATGGCAAGAAGAAAGTGCCAAAGAAGATCCCCCACCTTTCAGAGAGTTTTGTGCCTGCCTCCTCGGTCTGTGCTTACACGGGAGAAGAGGAGCCCCAATGGGTAGATGGAAAGATTGTTTTGGGGTTTAAAATCTTTAATGATGTCTTCGACTGGGATGTTGGAGTTGTTAAGTCCGCAGAGAACTTCTGGGATGAGGAGATCATGACTCAGTACAGTGTCTGGGATAGGGATGGGCCTGAGGAGATTGTCACTGATAAGCTGTTAGCTACCAGGTTGAAGGGAAAGGAAAAGATGGTAGAGCCAGAGCTGAAGTTTGAAGATTTGAAGGTTTCACTGGAGGTAGTTGAAAAGCCTCCACCAAGCCAAGAAGTCAAAACACAGTCGGCTGCAATGTCATCGTCGATAGGAGATTAAGACGGTAGTTATTTAGATACTATTTTTATTTCAGAACTTTTTAATGACAATGTTAATGTTTCTAATTACATTAATGAGATGAATAACTTTGCTTACTTGTGTGATGTTTCTGATGATTTCATTCCTCATGATCATAAACATGATGCATTCATTTTTGACATTAACTCAACTAGCACAACTGTATTTAATCTCGAAACTTTAGAGAATCCAAAAGAAATTTTGATAGCATCAGATATAACTCCTGAGGAGAGGCTAAAATTTGAGAGAATATTGAAAAAATATGGAAAAATCTTTTCCTGGACCTACGAGGACATGCCGGGAATTGATCGAGATGTAGTCGAACAGGCCATTCCAACTTACTCAGAGAGTAAACCGGTCAAGCAAAAGCTCAGAAGACTTAGGCCAGAATGGGCTCAAAAGGTGAAAGAGGAGATCCATAAACAGATTGAGGCTAAGTTTCTACTGGAGGTTAAATACCCGACGTGGCTGGCTAATGTAGTTCCTGTGGCTAAAAAGGATGAAAAGGTTCGGGTGTGTGTGGATTATCGGGACCTGAACAAAGCCTGCCCGAAAGATGATTTTCCTCTGCCTCATATTGATGTGCTGGTAGATAGTGCCGCTGCTTGTATGATGTACAGCTTCGTGGACGGGTATGCGGGGTACAATCAAATCCTTAACAAGATAGTGGATCGGATTAAGACAGCCTTCATCACCGAGTGGGGGACATATGCCTATCAGGTCATGCCTTTCAGACTAAAGAATGCAGGAGCGACCTATCAGAGGATGGCCACTAGAGTTCTCAATGATTTGATCCACAAGGAGATGGAGGTGTATGTTGACAACATGATGATCAAGTCAGCTACCAGAGAAGGTCATTTTGAGGCTTTAAAAAAGTTCTTTCAAAGGATCAATAAGTATAATCTGCGCCTTAATCCCAAGAAGTGCATCTTTGGAGTTATCTCGGGTAAGCTGCTAGGCCATGTGGTAAGCCAGAGAGGAATTGAAGTAGATCCTGACAAGGTCAGAGCCATTAGGGAGATGCTAGTGCCCCAGAAAGAGAAGGAAGTTAGAAGTTTCCTAGGAAAGCTTCAGTACATCAGTCGATTTATTGCCAAGCTGGCTTCAGTATGTGAGCCCATCTTCAAGCTTCTCAGGAAGAATCAGCCGGTGGTATGGAAGAATCAGCCGCCAGTCTTAAGACCACCACAACGTGCCAAACCACTAATCTTGTATTTAGCGATAGAAGACAGTTTAATGGGTGCCATGATGGCTCAGGAGGATGAATTTGGAGTGGAGTTTGCTGTTTACTACCTTAGCAAGAAATTCCTGCCATATGAAGCCAAATATGTGGAAGTGGAAAAGATTTGCTTGGCAGTGATTTGGGCTTCTAAGAAGTTGCGGTACTAATTTAATTCCTTCAGTGTACATTACTAAGCATAACCCGCTCAGGTACCTTCAAGAAGTGCCCTCTCTACTAGGAAAAATGGGAAGATGGTTATTACTATTGCAGGAATTTGATAACGAATACATCACCAGAAAAACCATTAAAGGAAGAGCTGTAGCTGAGTTCTTGGCTGAACATCCTATTGAGGGAGACCAGTTCGAGTACAATTTCCTAGATGAAGATGTCATGGCCATAGCAGTACAAGGGTGGCAGATGCTTTTCGATGGGGTAGTTAACAGTAAAGGCATAGGAGCAGGGATTATTCTTACAATCTCGGATGGTGAGAAGCTGCCATTAGCCAAAAAGTTGAGGTACAAGGCAACCAATAATGAAGCGGAATATGAAGCTTACATCTTCGGATTGGAAGCACTGCTTTCTTTGGGGGCAAAGACTGCAGAAGTCTTTGGAGATTCATCCTTAGTAATCCATCAGATCAAAGGGGAATGGTCAATTAAGGAAGAGAGGCTATTGCCTTACGTGAAGTACTTGAGAATGTTGAGTAGCCAGTTCGACACTTGCACCTTTCACTTCATCCCCAGGTATGAAAATCAATTGGCTGATGCTCTCACGACATTAGTGTCCATGTGGGATAATCCAACAGGGGTTGCTATGAGACCCATGCTAATCTCTAGCTCGAAAAAGCCTTATTTTGGAGCTGAGCAGGTGATGGATGTTGGGGCCACCGATGGAAACCCTTGGAACTATGACATTCAAAATTATTTGGAACGGTCAGTTTTTCAGAGGAAGTCACCGATAAAGACTAAAGGATGATTCGAAAGTTATCCACTCAGTTCATCAGTGTAAATGGTACTTTGTATAAAAGGCAAGCCAATGGTATCCAATTAAGGTGTTTGGCGGAGAAAGAAGCAGAAAGAGTTATGGAAGGGGTTTATGCCGGAGTCTGTGGAGCTCACATGAATGGCTTAGCCTAAGCAAAAAAGATCATACGCCAAGGATTCTATTGGCTCACAATGGATATGGATTGTTCAAAATATGTGAAGCAATGCCAGTTATGCCAGCAACACGCGAATTTAAGGCATGTGCCAGTTTCAGAGCTATATAATTTGACATCTCCATGGCCATTTGCAGCTTAGGGAATAGATATCATAGGCGAGATACGTCCTACAGCTTCTAATGGGCACAGGTTCATTATAATCGCCATTGATTACTTCACTAAGTGGGTCGAAGCTGAATCTTTCATGAAGGTTGATGCCCGAGAATGGCTAAGTTCATCGAGCGAAATTTGATATGCAGATATGGCCTCCCACACCACATCGTGTCTGATAATGGGGTGCAATTCTTAGCAGAAACTAAACAGATGCTTCAGAAATATGGAATCCAGCATCACAAGTCTTCTCCTTATCGACCTTAGGACAATGGCATGGTTGAAGCAGCGAACAAGAATGTTAAAAGAATATTGACCAAGATGGTTCAGAGCTATAAAGACTGGGCAGAAAAGCTACCTTTTGCACTTTGGGGTTATAGAACCACAGTTAGAACCTCTATGGGAGCGACCCCATTCTCTTTGGTATATAGAACCGAAGCAGTTCTGCCAGTTGAAATCGAGCTGAAATCTTTGATGGTAGTCATGGAAGCCGAGATTCCAGAGACAGAATGGGTGCAACAGCGATTATTACAGTCGAATCTATTGGATGAAGATAGGTTGTGAGCCTATTATCAGAATCAGGTTTATCAGAAGAGACTAGCTCAGTCCTTTGGCAAGAAGGTACGAAAGCACCCATTGAAAGAAGGGGATTTGGTCTTTAAGATGATGAGGCCGGGAGTGCCAGACATACGGGGAAAATTCAAGCCAACCTAGGAAGGTCCATTCATCTTGAAAAAGTTACTAACGAAAGGGGTAGCGATCTTAGCGGACAGCGTTGGGAATGAATTTAAAGACCCGGTCAATATCGATAGACTAAAAAGGTTCCATGGCTAAAGACAAAAAACAAAACAAAAAAAATTAAAAGAAGAGAATAAATGCCCCGTGGGTCGAAAATCGAAAAAAGGCGGTCTTACTAAAATTGGGCGCCCTGTTAGGGTGAAAACCGAAAAAAGGCATCCTGGGCAAAAATTAAGGGCTGAGAAAAAAATGTTCAATTGAGAAAACCCGAGAGGGCCAATTGATAACAGGAGTTTGATATTTACAAGATTTATTCCGAGATTAGGTGTAGTCTTGTGTTTTTTTGATTCTTGTCAAATGAAGATCATGTATGATGAAATCATACAGAAATGCACATAATTTTGCGATGAATAAAAGAATGCAATTTACATTTTCATTGTTCTTTTAGTTCTGTCTTAAAAAGGAATTTATTACTTATTTATCTAATGACTATTGTCGAATCATTTTGTCAGAAGTTGTCTAAGCAGATGTGTACTGATCACCTTTAGGGGAGGATTTGATAATAGACTTCTCTTGTAGTCTCCTTTTAAAAAAAAGAAAAAGAAAAAAAAAAGGCTGTTAGAGATGAAAACCGTAACTGACTCTCTAAGTAAAACTTAGGCCAAAAGGTAGGGTGAAAACCTGAAAACAGGCAGTCTGCCCTACAAAAAAATGAAAAACTAAAAGCCGCTGGATTGGGTTAAGTCCTTTCCAGGCAAAAATTAGGCAAAGGGTTATGTGAAAATCCCTAAAGGGACGCATTTCCTACAAAGAAAAGCTAGTGTGAAAATTCATAAGGGACACACTACCTTTAAAGCAATGACGTTTGATGCCTGGAGCGATAAAGCGGTATTAATTCGGATGATCATTCTTCAGTTAGGTAATGCATGAGTCAGATCTTGGGCATAAGATCATTGACTGGGGGGCAAAGATGCACACTTGATGTCTCTCTCAGAAAATATTTTGGGGTTAGAGTCCCTAAAGCCAAGATGTCATTCTTTCAGATCCTTGGAGGCGCGACGCAGCAGCCAAGCTATATCCTCAGCAGACCCTTAACCACCTAGGATAGGTCAATCTATTTTTGCAAACATTTACATCTCATATCATACACGCATACAAACATTTACATCTCATATCATATACACTCAAATTTTTGTATATATTTCTGCGCATATAACTTTGCAGGAAATATCTAAATGAAGATCATCGATTTTTGCACTTTTAGTAGTCTTGTCAGTGACTCGGTACAGTCCTCCTCTTGCGCTTTTTGTAGTCTTGTCAGCGACTCCGCGCATCGTCATCTGCGGATGACACCTGTACTTTTAGTAGTCTTGTCAGTGACTCGGTGTAGTCCTCTTCCTGCACTTTTTGTAGTCTTATCAGCGACTCGGCGCTTCGTCATCTGTGGATGACACCTGCACTTTTAGTAGTCTTGTTAGCAACTCGGTGCAGTCCTTCTCCTGCGTTTTGTAGTCTTGTCAGCGACTCGACGCATCGCCATTTGCGGATGGCACCTGCACTTTTAGTAGTCTATAGCAGACTCTGTGTAATCCTTTAAAGAGGATATCTCTTGCATTTTGTAGTCTTGTCAGTGACTCGACGCATCGCCATTTGCAAATGGCTCTTGCACTTTTAGTAGTCTGTAGCAGACTCGGTGCAGTCCTTTGAGGAAAACATTTCTCGCGTTTTGTAAGTTTGTAGCAGACCCGGCGCATCACCGTCTTAGGATGGTTCCCGGCACTTTATAGTCTTGCAGTGACTCAGTGCAACTCACAGTTCAAATTACAACACTGTTCCCGTGGGAGCAGCTGGAAGGAGGCAACCTTAGGTACGCGCTTCTTTCCCTTTCTGAATTTTGGCTCACCTAGGCACCCACACACTAGCCTTCCCAAAATTGAGGGCAACTGTAGACACCGGGTCCCGAGTAGCCTTGATCAGGATTACCCAATGATGAAATTAAGTGTGCCGATTTATAGGCAAAAAAAATGAAAGTTGGAAGTGATAATTTCCTTGTTGTTTTGATTTGTTAGGAATAAATAAAAATGTATTTTAAAAATATTTTAAAAATTATTTTGGGGTAAAAAAATTGAGTTTTTAATTTTTTATGTTTTATAGAAAATTTGAAAAAAAAAATCGCGCGAATGCCTGTCTGCGTCGCTCGCCCCTGTGCGCCCGATTTCTCCCGTTTCAGCCTTTTTGGCCATTTTTTCTACATTTTTTTCATAGATTTTTATTCTAAAACCTTTAAAATTCCAAACCGTTCAAATTCAGCTGTTTTTGTGTTTATTGGAATTAAATAAATTTAATTTCTTAATTAAAAAATTCTGAATTTTGGGGAGGAATAAAAGGAATTTTGGAGAGAGAATTAGGGGGGATTTTCTTTAGAAAAATTATTTTTCTTCTTCTTTCTTCTCTCAAACAAATTCTCTCAATTTTCCTAAAGAATTTTTCCAAGAAAATTAGCAAGGCAAAAAATAATAATTTTTGTTCTTGGTGACTTTCTTTTTTTCAATTAACAATTTTTACTTTAGGACAAATAAATTAATTGTTTGTTCTTGGGTAAAAATTCACTTTTGACATTTTATTTTTCTAGTCATATTCTTCAAATCAAGACAAAGAATTGGATCTCCTTACCTTCATTTCATCAAGCTAATCTTGAGGGTAATTATTTTTGGCTCCAATTTTAATTCAATTTTTAATTCAATTTTTATTTCCAATTAATTGGTTAACATGTAAATTCTTTAGATCTTCTTTTTGGTTTTGTAAATTCTTCTAGACTTTTTATCATGTAAATTCTATTAGTTCTATTAGTTTCTTCTTATTTTTATGTTCTTATTTAATTGTTCATGTCATTATGCATGTTATTATTTTTTATCTCTATTGTCTTCACTTGATTATTAGTTTTTTTGTTATTATTATTATTATTATTATTATTATTATTATTATTATTGTTGTTGTTGTTGTTGTTGTTGTTGTTGCTATTATTTGCCATGTTTTAACATGTTTTATTAGTTTGCCATATGTTATTTTATTTTTGCATGCTTAACTTGGGTTGTTCATATTCTTTGATTTCATTGTTCATATTCTTTGATTTCATTGTATTTATTATTGTTATTATTATATTTGCAATTGCTAGTTTTATTTTTATTATCCTTGTTTATTGCTAATATTTGATACTAGTATCATTATTATTATTAATATTATTATTTATATTTTTTATGCATGCTAATTTTTATTATTACCTTTGGTTTTTATGCATGTTGAGTGTTAATGCTATTATTTTGTGTTTTTATACATGCTGAATTTTATGTTTGTATTTTCTATTCATGTTTTTTGCATTTGAGTTTTATAATTATTATTTTATGTTTGCTTATGCATGTTGGCTTTTATCAATATTATTAATATGTTTTATGCATGCTGAATTTTATATGAATTATACTTTTTATGCATGATTGGATATTATTGCTATTATTTTATGCTTTTATGCATGTTAAATTTTATTAGCACTATTTTATGTTTTTTTGCATGTTGAATTTATTAATTTGTTAAATTGCATATCTTGTTATGTCATTAAATTAATTTGTCATGCATGATGCGTTTTTACTTGCTTTTTTTTTTTATCTCTTTTATATTATATGTTTAAATTCACTTCTTATTACTAACATCACTTTTATTCCTGTTTTTGTATTTCAATACTTACTTTTCGTGTGTGAGCTTTTTCGTGGCAAATGGGAGCCTATGGAGAATTGAAGACACATTTAGGAATCAACTTGTCAATTTATTATTTTCATTAATTTGTTTTCATTTGGGTTTATTTTATTATGTAATTTGTAATAATAAATTTATTTTTATGCACATTAATTCAAAAGTCACAAAAATATTTCTATTAATTAACTTGGATTTTTCTAAATAAAAATGGGACAAATGTCCTAGTTTTTTCATCCAAAATAGATTGTCAATTTAAAATTATTTTCTTAAAATATGCATGTGAGGATCAATGTCCTCATTCTTAATAAATTGCCTGATTTATGTATGAATGATGTGTGCCTAAAATTTCATATTTTGGTCTATTTTTCATCTCTTTATGGCACTTTATTTTTGCTTAAATTAGTACTTTTCACTTGTTTTGTGATTTTTGTTATTGTAAGCAATTGAAGCCAAATAGAGTAAATATGGAACAGCCAAGGAAATTCAAAGAATTTAGAAGCAGAAAACTGATTTTGGGCTTAGCCTTACCCAAGGCTAAGGGGCAAGGGTAAGGAACTGCCTTGCCCAAGGCTAAAGGCTAAGACGCGACAGCAGATGCAGATTTACGGTTTTTAACTTAAAAGTTGACCTAGTCATTGACTTTATTTCATCAAATATTTAGGGATTGTTATGCTGTAATTAAGGGGATATTAGGCAGTATTTTTAGTAGGATAATATTACATTTAATATTTGTAATTAATTTTTAAAGTTTGGATAGGATTTTATCTCCTTCCTAACTTATCTAGGTTTTTACTCCTATTTTAGCTAGAAAAAATGTGAATAGTGATATCTTTTCAATTCCTTTTTCATTTGCATTTTTCTCAAGGCTGCAACAGGGAGTTTAGTTTCTCAATTTAATTTTATTTTGATTTTATTTCAATTATGTGTGGCTAAATACTCTTGCTTCAGTTAAAGATCAATTCGAAGCCAGGTTTTTATTCACTGTGAGATTGTTGCAATAATTTATTATTCTTAATTTCATATAATGTTCATGTTATTTACTGAAGTTTAGAGAAACCATATCTTAATTATTTATTTTATGTTCAATGAGGTGCCATTGTTCATCTAAATAGATAATATATTACTAGTTAAATTTGCTAAATCTGTAATTGTTTAGTAGCGTTAACAACAAGTGGCAATCAGCGTAGCCTCCTCACAAGGGCTGTTATGTTGAGTAGGTGCATGATTGAGTCTAAATCGATCTCGCGTGAGGTTGGTTGGCTTAGGTCAGGTCTTTCTATTTCTTTAATGCTGTCAATAAATTAAATCCTTGCATGTGTTTAGGGTTATTTATTGGTTAGGAATTAATTATAGTCTTAAGATTAGGTCGGGAGCGCGAAGCCGACGGCTATAACTAGCCCTTTATATGATTTTCAGATTTATTCTTTCATTAATGATTGGTTGAATTAATCCTATGCTGCGAATATCTTTAACTGGAATTTATTGCATATTGAATTTTCTTTTAATCAATTTATTACTTATTTATTTATTTCTTCAATTTCAGTGTTTGATCGCTTTTGTTTCATAAAAATCCCCCTTTTATATTTTTATTTTTAAAAATCTGGTTATTAAAAAGTATCTCAGTTCTAGTCTCTGTGGATTCGACCCTTTCTTACCCTATTTATAATTTAATTGAAAGGTTAATTTAGGTATTTATTTTTGGTGGCTTCGATACCCATCAAATTTTGGCGCCGTTGCCGGGGACTAGTCTAACTTGATTTAATTTATTAATGATCAGGTTTAAAATTTTGGGAGAATTTTATTTGATTCGGAGACTGAAAAAATAGCCCAGAGATTGAGAAAAGAAATGAGGTTATGCAAGGAACTTGCTGGAACTTTTTCCCGACAGCAGCAAGAAGAGGAGGAAACTGATTTTACTAACTTTCCAGCGGAAATAGAAGAGGAAAGAATGGCTGAACAGACTTTGAGAGAATTAAATGCTCCCCCTTTGAACCAGCAGCCCCTGTGCATAACTTATCCAGCCTTGAACACTGCTTTTAAACTAAAATCAGGGCTGATTCACTTGTTACCCACTTTTCGTGGCTTAGAGAATGAAGATCCTCACAAACATTTGAAAGAGTTTCATGTAGTTTGTTCAGGTATGAGGCCACAAGGCGTTACTGAAGAGCAAGTGAAATTAAGGGCCTTTCCATTCTCATTGGCTGATTCGGCAAAGGAGTGGTTGTTGAATTTACCATCAGGAATGATCACAACGTGGACTGATATGTTGAGAATGTTCCTGGATAAGTTTTTTCCAGCCTCCAGAGCTACTGTAATTAGGAGAGAAATAAGTGGAATCAGGCAAAAGGATGTAGAGTCACTTCACAACTATTGGCAAAGATTCAAGAAATTATGTGCAAGCTGCCCCCAACATGGAATTACAGATCAGTCCCTTATTTAGTATTTTTATGAAGGTATGTTGAGTATGGAGAGAAGGATGATAGATGCAGCAAGTGGGGGAAGCCTCAACAATAAAACCCCTGCCCAAGCACGTGAGTTAATACAAAATATGGCAGCCACTTCCCAACAGTTTGGAAGATATCAGGACCCCCCAAGAAGAGTACATGAGGTAAGTTCTTCTTCCATTGAAGATAAACTTAATGCTTTAACTGTTATTGTGCAAAATATGGCTTTAAGTATATCTTCACAAGTAAGGGTGTGTGGAATGTGTGCATACGCTGAACATCCCACAGACATGTGCCCAACACTTCAAGATGACTCACAAGAGCAAGTAAATGCAATGGGAGGATATTCTAGACAGCCCTACAGGAAATATGATCCGTATTCCAACATGTATAATCCAGGGTGGAGAGATCATCCCAATTTCAGCTATGGAACTAGGTAACAAAATCCACAGCAACAATTTCAACCTAGACAACCACAACAACTTGCTCAACAAGCTCCTAAATAGGGTATGAGTCTTGAAGACATTGTTCATTCTTTAGCTAATAATGTGCAGGATCTCCAGCAGCATGCAAAGAAATCAGATTCAAGGCTTCAGAATTTGGAGACACAAATGAGCTAAATGGCACAATCCTTGAGTAGAATTGAGTCCCAAGGACGTTTGCCCTCACAAACTATAGAAAATCCGAGGCAAAATGCGAGTGCTATCATTCTAAGGAGTGGAAAAGAGCTAGAACAGCCCCTACCCAAAGGAGAAAGTCAAAAAAAGCAAAAGGGAGTAGAGAAGGAAGCAGAAATTGAGCAAAAAGTGCAGCCCATAGGAGAAAATTCAGAACAGCCCCCTGTTTGAGTTGTGCAGCCCCCATTTCCTGAAAGGTTAGCTAAATCTAAAAAAGAGAAAGAGGAAAAAGACATATTTGAGACATTTCGCAAGGTTGAGGTAAATATTCCTTTGATTGATGCAATTAAACAAATACCAAAATATGCGAAATTTCTTAAAGATCTTTGTACTAACAAGAAAAAATAGGTTGGCTATGAGAAAATTACTGTGAATGAAAATGTTTTAGCTGTTATTCAAAGAAAAATGCCAAAAAAAATGCAAGGATAAAGGTATGTTTGCTATTTCCTATAAAATTGGTGATTTAATTGTTAAAAGAGCTATGTGTGATTTGGGTGCGTCTATAAATGTCATGCCTAAGTCTATTTATACCTCTTTAAATGCTGGACCCTTAGAAGAAACAGGAATAGTTATTCAACTGGCAAACAGGTCAATAGTCTATCCTGAGGGATTGTTAGAAGATGTATTAGTTCACGTGAATGGTCTGATTTTTCCTGCTGATTTTTATGTGATCGACATGGATGATAAAGGCAATTCAGGTGATTCAGCTGATATTTTATTAGGTAGGCCATCTCTTCAAACAGCAAGAACTAAAATTGATGTATACAAACGTACTCTTACAACGGAATTTGATGGTGAGATAGTTTAATTCAATATGTATGATGCTATGAAATATCCATGTGAGATGGCTTCTGTATGTGGAATTGATGTTATTGAACCATTAACTCAAAAAGTGTTTGAAATGAGTGGGACTGACAAGTTGCAGGTTGCTTTAAATGAGAATGTTCATAGGGACAGGTTTGATGCAGTTGAAGAAGAACTGAGTATTGGAGATGAGTTACAGGAAGTAGTGATGGAGTTAGAGGCATTGAAACCGATGGTACGTGATTCTAATCTTTTGAAGTTAACTAGCATTAACAAAACGTTTTTACCATTTGTGTTGCAGGCACCGGAATTGGAACTTGAGGTGTTGCCTGATCATTTGAAGTACGTTTATTTGGGTGAAGAGAAAACACTCCCAGTGATAATTTCTAATAAGCTGCAACCTAAGGAAGAAGAGCTACTGATCAAAGCTTTGAGAGAGCATAAGCAGGCAACTGGATGGACTATTGCTGATATAAAAGGCATAAGTCCCTCAACTTGCATGCATAGGATCCATTTGGAAGAGGACATTAAGCCCAACAGGCAAGCATAAAGAAGATTGAATCCACCAATGATGGAAGTGGTGAAGAAGGAAATACAAAAGATGCTGGATGCAGGAGTGATCTACCTAATTTCAGACAGTAATTGGGTGAGTCCAGTCCAAGTTGCGCCTAAAAAGACAGGAATTACGGTTGTGGAGAATGAAAATGTAGAGATGGTGCCCACCCGCATCCAAAACGGGTGGAGGGTTTGTATAGGCTACCGAAAATTAAATGCCTCTACTAGAAAAGATCATTTTCCACTTCCTTTTATTGATCAAATGCTAGAAAGACTTGCTGGAAAATCTTTTTAATGTTGTCTTGATGGTTATACAGGTTTTTATCAAATACCGGTGGCACCCAAAGACCAGGAGAAAACCACATTCACCTGCCCCTTTGGCACGTTTGCCTATCGCAGGATGCCATTCAGACTTTGCAACGCTCCAGCGACTTTCCAACGATGTATGGTAAGTATCTTTTCAGATTATGTTGAGAAAATAATAGAAGTGTTTATGGATGATTTCACGGTTTATGGAAATTCATTTCATGAATGTCTGTCTAATTTAATCAAGATTTTGAAAAGATGTTTAGAGTCTAATCTGGTCCTTAGTTATGAGAAATGCCATTTTATGGTGGACCAATGATTGATTTTGGGTCACATGGTATCTTCAAAAGGTATAAAGGTAGACAAGGCAAAAATAGATGTTATACAATCTCTTCCTTACCCTGCAAGTGTGCGGGAGGTTCGTTCTTTTCTTGGACATGCAGGTTTTTATAGACGTTTCATCAAAGATTTCTCCAAAATCACCCAACCGCTATGTAAATTGTTGCAAAAAGATGTGACTTTCGAGTTCGATCAAGCCTGCAAGGATGCCTTTGATGCACTAAAAGAGAGACTGATCTCTGCGCCAATTATCCAGCCCACAAACTGGGATTTCCCCTTTGAAATAATGTACGACGCCAGTAATCATGCATAGGGGTTGTTCTTGGCCAAAGAATTGGGAAAAATCCACATGTGATCTATTATAGTTCAAGAACATTAGACAGTGCCCAAAGCAACTACTCAGAGAAATAACTTTTAGCTATTGTTTTTGCTTTAAAAAAATTTCGACAATATTTGTTGGGTACTAAAGTAATTCTTTTCTCTGATCATGTAGCCTTAAGATATTTGCTAAAGAAGAAGGAAGCTAAACCTCGTTTAATCCAATGGATTCTCTTACTATAGGAATTTAATCTTGAAATTAGAGATAAAAACGGGTCTGAAAATTTAGTGGCTGATCATCTTAGTAGATTGTGTTGAATGATGATGCATTGCCTATAAATGGTGATTTTTCGGATGAACATTTATCTACCATAGCAATTAACAGATCCTGATATAGTGAATTTCTTGGTTACAGGTACTGTCCCTGAAGATTTTTCCAGATTTGAAAAGGATAAGTTGAAGAGAGATGCCAAATATTATGCTTGGGATGACCCTTATTTGTGAAAATATTATTCTGACCAAATTATTAGACGATACATCCCTGATAGTGAAGTGCATTCTATCTTGAAATTCTGTCACTCTGAGGCATGTGGAGGTCATTTTGGTCCCAAAAGGACAACCAGGAAGGTGTTAGAATGTGGTTTGTTTTGGCCTCATTTATTCAAAGATGCGTATTTATACTGTAAGTCTTGTGACAAATGCCAGAGAGCAGGTAATCTTGGGCACCGAGATCAAATGCCACTCACACCTATATTAGTATGTGAAATATTTGATGTATGGGGTATTGATTTCATGGGGCCTTTTCCATCTTCTTTTGGGAATACTTATATTTTACTTGCAGTAGATTAAGTTTCTAAATGGGTGGAAGCTAAGGCCACAAGAATCGATGATGCCAAAACTATGGTGAATTTTATCAAAAATAATATATTTTGCAGGTTTGGTACCCCAAGAGTGCTCATTAGTGACAGAGGGACACATTTTTGTAATAAAATCATGGATGCATTGTTGAAAAAGTATGGAGTTACACATCGCTTATCTACTGCCTACCAACCCCAGACCAGTGGACAAGCTGAAATTTCCAACAGGGAAGTAAAATCTATACTAGATAAGACGGTGAATCCAAATAAAAAGGACTAGAGTTTGAGGCTAAAAGACGCTCTATGGGCTTACAGGACTGCTTACAAGACAACTATTGGTATTTCCCCCTATTGATTGGTGTATGGCAAACCATGTCACTTACCTGTAGAGCTAGAGAACAAAGCATATTGGGCTATAAAGCAGTGCAACATGGAGCTACAAGCAGCAGGCGAGAACCATAAATTAGAGCTCCAGGAACTTGAAGAATTAAGGAATGAAGCTTATGAAAGTTTCAAAATTTACAAGGAGAAAACAAAAAAGTTCCATGATAAGATGATCTCTAGGAAAGAATTTCAAATAAGACAGAAAGTTTTATTATTTCATTCACATTTTAAATTATTTCCAGGAAAATTAAGGTCCAGATGGATAGGACCTTTTATTGCTATTAACGTTTTAGCTCATGGCGCAGTTGAAATACAGAGTATGGAGAATGAAAAAATATTTAAAGTTAACGGTCATCGCCTCAAACCTTTCTACGATGGATTTGTAGCTGAAGGAAATGAAGAAACTCAGCTAGCTTTGCCTGTGGACAAGAATTGACTCGGGAACGTCTAGCCAAAGACGTTAAAGAAAGGTGCTTTTGGGAGGCAACCCATTCTTTAGCCTTGTTCAAGGCTAAACAGATACGGTTTACATTTAATTGCAATTTGATTCATTTTATTTTAGTTTACTTCCTTCTTCTCCCTTATTACATTCTCATGATTAACTTCATTTATTTTTCTTCACAAGTATGTTGGTAACAAATTGGCAATTCAAAATGGTAGCATTGGACAATTGTTTTTGGGCATATAGAGTTTAATGGTTAAAACAATTTAATGTCTTATTCCTGATAAATAAGTGGTTAATGGTGGTTTTAATGAAATTTTCAATGGATCTTAGTTTAATCTTTTTCATTGCAGGCTCTCTTCATTTTATTCTGGGTTTAATGAGTTTGTTAGATCATTGAGTTTTAACTCTTGGGCCTTTATCCTTCAATGGGTTTTAATTCTAATTTTAATTCAATAGAGTTATTTTACTTCAATTGAGTTAATTTCTTTTACCCATTTGCTTTTATTTTACCCTAATGTAATTAATTTACATTTACTTTTTTTGCTTTCCCTACACTGTTCACAAGCCACCACCGCCGATCACTACCAAGCCCGACACCACCGTCCAACCACCAATCTTCACCGGTCACCACCCACACCCACCGAAAGCTCCACCTATCTCGCAGACCCACACACCAACCCGATCCACTAAATCGCGCACCCATAGTCTCACCGAGCTCCAAATCTAATGACCCACTCACCAGCCACCGTCTCATCACCGATCTCCACCTTAGATCGTGAGCTAAGCCACCCCAATGGTCTAGTTGAAGCACACAGCTCCCCCTAAGCCACGACGCGGTAGATCCGCGAGCATCACTGCTCCCGACGACTACCCACCAGTCCCCTCCACCTCCCCTCCGTCACTGCCACCTGAGCCCGCTCACCAGCCACCACGTGCGGATCCAACACAAACCGTAGCCTCAAGTCGACTCCCACAACAATAATCTTCTTCAGCCGCTTCAAAGCGCAAAGGACCGGTCACCTATAAATCATGGCAAATAGAAATTTTGAAGACAAGCAGTGATGAAGATGATGATGATACTATTCCCCAGACTCTGAACCAGCACCAGAACCAACGGCCAATGCAAGCGAAGGAGGATCCCCTGTTCGCCGACAAAAATGAGCCTGAATGGCAGAAGGTAAAAGCCAGTTTCCACCGACAATGAATGATTTAGAAGGTAATTTGGCTTTTGATAAAAAAATACATTGTACTCGCTTTCATTTGCTTGAGCATACTGAGATTATTCCTGGTAGATGTATTGATGAACCAACCTTGCATGCTTTAAATATTCATGAAGAGGTCTTTAAATTAATAGATGGAATTGGTTGACAAAATTTTTTTTGTTGAATTACCCTTCTTATGATGCCTTAGTTCGTGAATTTTATAGCACTGTTGAGTTTGAGCATCAAGGGAATACATTTATTTAAATAAGCCTTTTGCAACCTCTTATTATTTGATGGGTGAGTATAAATTTTGTTCTGTGACTGGATTTAACATCCAGTTAGGATTTATTGATGAAGAGTATTCCAAAACTCATGAATATCTTGACCTGCTGTATGACTACCCACCCGATTTTGACGATATTGAGGTTTATCGCACATTGACTGGCATATCTGATATTGCATTTTCACTAGGTAAGTCTAAGGCATATTTGATTCAGAGTCCTGCCTTGCGTTTCATTCATAGGTTTTTAGCTTTTAATTATTCTGCACGAAATGATGACACTAGTGGTCACAAAGGATGAATTGTTTTTTATGTGGTGCATGATCCACCAGAAAAAGGTCAACTTGGGTTATTGGCTTGCCATTAAGTTTGAGAAGTTAACAAGGACACCAAAAAAATTATTCCTAGGGTCTTTGATCACCTCACTAGCTGTTAATAATAATTGGGTTGACTTAGGCTCCACCAATATGCACAAATCCTGTGATATGCATCTAATGGACTTGATTTTTCTTGATAAATTACGCCTGCTTAAGTACGGGCAGGGTGGAGCCATTTTATTTGTGGATGCAGGTCGGCTAGCTAATTTTGAGGAGAGAGTTTTTAAGAAGCAGAGCAAGCCTACACCTGGTACCTCCATATCTCGCGCACCTACAGCAGTACCGCCCTCCACAATGCCCTCGGATGACAGGGAATGATTGCAAAGATTGGAGACCATAGTACAACACATGTACGAGAACCTATTAGCTTATTTGAGACATGTGGGGTTCACACCACCCCACCCCGCACCCCAATGATGTCGACGCTCCACTCCTCCCTTAGGGCAGTATTCTTCCCTTTTCTTTTACTTTTTATTGCCCTTCGCCCCATGATTGTGTGCAATTCGGCATTGGGGTGAGGAGAAAGTGTGGGGGAGGGGCTGAATTAGAAGTGCTGTGTGCTTTGTGCTGTGTGTCTATCTTGATTTTGGGATGCTGTGATTGTTGGTGTGGTGCTATGGGACCACTTTGTTGCCATTTTGTTGCTGCTTGAGTGAAAAATTTTGTTGATCTTTGATTTGAAATGATGCAGATTAGATGTTAATGAATTTAGCTGATGTGGGTTGTTTCCTTTTTGTTACTGACATTGGGATTAATTAGCTAAATTTATGCAAGGATTTGATGAATGTTGTGCTAATTTTTGAAAAAAAAAATTTATGGTGGATGATTTTAATGAATTGTATTCTGGTTTCATGGTTCCAATGTTGAATTCTTTTGAAATTCTATTAATTTGGTTGAATTTTGTGAAAACTCTAGATGCCTCTGCTCCTACAGAGTATTATTTTTATAGCCATTTTGAGGAAATTTACATAAAAGTTTGGGTTGGCATTTGACCTTCGCTAGTTTGATGTTCTGGCTATGATTTCTGTGAAAATGTGTGCATATAGAGGTTGGTTTGCCATTTTGATGGTAATTGGTTGCTGATTACTGTCAAAAATCTTGACTTGTCATGCTACTTTAGTGCTTAATTGTTAAATTCTTATGCCTATTCTTGTTTGTTTATTTGGCTAATTCTGAGAAAAAAAAAATTTGTTTTAGTATTTTTGGGCCAATCTTAAAACAGAATTGTGCATAAGCTTTAGTTAAGAGTTTAATTTGGAGTAGTCTGATTCTTTCTGGAAATGTTTGGCTTAATTGGTGCGTTAGATTGTCATTTTCATAAGAATTTTAGCGCTTGCCCTCTTCTTCAATATTGCATCCATCTTGTTCTTAAATATTTGTTAAGTTTCATTCACAATCCTAGGGAAAAGTGTTTGCCTAAATCATTTCCAAAATCATTTAGTTTTTGATGCATCAATTTGTTGGGCAAAGTTTGAGTAGTGTTCATGATTATTTATCCATTTTCATACAATTTATGGTGATCTTAATTATCTTTTGAATTAGAAATATCAAGGTTCAATTTTTAAGGTGAAACATAAACTTTTGAATGTGTTTAAATTGGATTCTTTATATTTTAGAAACTTGTTAAAACTATTTTGGATACTTGTTTTGTATGTGTGCATTTAGATTGAGGAACTTGGTTACCAAGAAAAAAATAATAATAATAAAATAAAATAAAATAAAAATAAAGTTTACTCCGCTGTCCGCTCAAAAAGCAGTTAAGAGTAGAGCTAGTAGCCGCTTGAAACTGTGTGATCTGAGTAACCGGGTGTATGCGAGTCAGAACCGGGTACCCTCACATAAAAAGGATCTCTACATTTCTTGTAAGCATTTTTAATATTTTCTTTGACTGGAAAGACTGGGTGTATGCGGGTCAGAACCGGGTGCCCTCGTGTCCACTATAGTTTAAGAAAATAAAAAAAAAAAAAGAGAAAGAAAGAAATTGAAATGAATTTCCTGGTTTTCCTTGTTCCTTTTTCTATTGATAATTGTGAAAAATTAAAGTGTCTAATTTGGTTTGATAAGTTTTCTTTTATACATTGATTTAATCTTAAATTGGGATAAAAATTTATGTGTGTTTAATGATTATGAACCTTGTTGTATCTAATTTGGAAAGGTAGTTGAGATACCCATGTCTTGATATGATTTTGGGGTAAACTATTTTTGGATTTCTATCTCTATCTTGCCTTGCATTTTGATTTGTTTGGAACTTATGGGATTGGAATTTAATTTTTGGATGAATGAACTTTCGAAAGGGTTGTGATTGAGGTTTAATTTATGCTTGAGGACAGTCATGGGATAAGTGTGGGGGAATTTGATGTGTGCCTAAAATTTCATATTTTGGTCTATTTTTCATCTCTTTATTGCACTTTATTTTGGCTTAAATTAGTACTTTTCACTTGTTTAGTGATTTTTGTTATTGTAGGGTCAAAGTGATGGAAATGAAGCAATTGAAGCCAAATAGAGTGAATATGGAACAACCAAGGAAATTCAAAGAATTTAGAAGCAGAAAAATGATTTTGGGCTTAGCCTTGCCTAAGGCTAAGGGGCAAGGGTAAGGAACTGCCTTGCCCAAGGCTAAAGGCCAAGACGCGACAGCAAATGCAGATTTAGGGTTTTTAACTTAAAAGTTAACCTAGCCGTCGACGTTATTTCATCAGATATTTAGGGATAATTATGCTGTAATTAAGGGGATATTAGACAATATTTTTAGTAGGATAATATTACATTTAATATTTGTAATTAATTTTTAAAGTTTGGATAGGATTTTATCTCCTTCCTAACTTATCTAGGTTTTTACTCCTATTTTAGCTAGGAAAAACATGAATAGTGATATCTTTTCAATTCCTTTTTCATCTGCATTTTTCTCAAGCCTATAACAGGGAGTTTAGTTTCTCAATTTAATTTTATTTTGATTTTATTTCAATTATGTGTGGCTAAATACTCTTGCTTCAGTTAAAGATCAATTCAAAGCCAGGTTTTTATTCACTGTGAGATTGTTGCAATAATTTATTGTTCTTAATTTCATATAATGTTCATGTTATTTACTGAAGTTTAGAGAAACCATATCTCGATTATTTATTTTAAGTTCAATGAGGCACAGTTGTTCATCTAAATAGATAATATATTGCTAGTTAAATTTGCTAAATCCGTAATTGTTTAGTAGAGTTAACAAGTGGCAATCAGCGTAGCTTCCTCACAAGGAATGTTATGTTGAGTAGGTGCATGATTGAGTCTAAATAGATCTCGCGTGAGGTTGGTTGGCTTAGGTCAGGTCTTTTTATTTCTTTAATGTTGTCAATAAATTAAATCCTTGCGCGTGTTTAGGGTTATTGATTGGTTAGGAATTAATTATAGTCTTACTTGATTAGTTCAATAATACGAAACGATTAGGTAGGGAGCGAGAAGCCGACGGCTATAACTAGCCCTTTATATGATTTTCAGATTTATTCTTTCATTAATGATCGGTTGAATTAATCCTATGTTGCGAATATCTTTAACTGGAATTTATTGCATATTGAATTTTCTTTTAATCAATTTATTGCTTATTTATTTATTTCTTCAATTTCAGTATTTGATTGCTTTTGTTTCATAAAAATCCCCCTTTTATATTTTTATTGTTAAAAATCTGGTTATTAAAAATTATCTCAATGCCAGTTTCTATGGGTTCGACCCTTTCTTACCCTATTTAAAATTTAATTGATAAGTTAATTTAGGTATTTATTGTTGGTGGCTTCGACACCCATCAATGAATTGTATTTTATTTACCAATGGGGGATGTATTCCGCCTCTAGTTTTGTTGTAATTTATTTTCATGCAATTTTTATTTATTTTATCTACCGCTTTCTTTATGTGATTGACATGCGCTTTAAATAAATTGCATTGAATTGAATGAGAAAGAGATAAAACGTTAAATTAAAACTCAATTATTAACTTAATCAAGGTATGAATAAATGGGAAGTCCCGAACCATCTCTGGTCTTTGGGCTCAACGAGGCGAGAGGACCATTTCAATGTTCCATTTGAATGGGACTTCTAAGACACCTCTTGTGTCTCGTAAAAATGCTTTAACTTACATAGTCCTAGGCTCCACTAGGTGAGAGGGCCAATCTAATGTTCTATTAGGATGGGATCTCCAAGACCCCTCTGGCTTGCCCAAATTGGACATAGCAGTGCCGTCTTAGGCTCACTGAGGCTAGACGACATTTCCCAATGTTCTATTGGGTGGCGACTCCAAGAAACCTCCTTGTTCCCCAAAATTGACGCACTTGTAATTTCTTACAAGTTTTATGAACCTCTTTCAATCGCCCTAAAGGCGGGCGTTCGGGGTTCGGTGCGCGTCACAGTATAATTGATATTCGAATGCAAACATTTTTTACTGAACTGTGCATTATATCATGGCCTTGCATTGTTAGTATTGATGAGATTTCAGTGGTATCTATCTACTGCACGTATAGTATAGAGTGTTAAGGGTGTTACATTATACTTCTATTCAGATAAGGTTGTTCATTAGGAATGCTAGCCCATACTTAAAAGAGGCGCTAAAGATGAAGGGGCTAAAGGACTGGGAGTCCCTAAAAGACATAGCCATAGAAGCTGAAGGAGAACATCTAGCAAGAAAGACCAGCAATGACAATTATACCCAGGAGAAATTACGGTAATCAGAGGGCAGGAAAGTCAGCAGGGCTCGACAATGTAACTCGAACTGGAAACGCGGTAGATGTAGCAGTTACCGAAGCAGACCAAAGGCATTTTTCCAACCTAGGCATATCATTATCTTGGATGCTTAAAAGGTTGACAAAGGAAGGTAAGCTACAACTAAGGCCTGCTAAGCCCGCTAGAAGTCAGGGACATCCCGATCATCGAGCGAATCAATATTGTGCCTACCATTAGCATACAGGGCATGACACTGACGCATGTCGTTTTGGGTTTTAAACGGAATAATTTAACATTATTGCATAGCGAAAAACAAGAAACCCAAACAGGATCCATGTGATCCAATTGATTCAAAAAGAGGGATAAAGAATACTGACCTATATAATGTGCTTAATTGCCAACTAACACCTTAGTTTTATTAGATTGTAGGAGCTGTTCCAATCACGAATGCCCTCTACCAGTATCCACATGCACGAACCGATGAAAAGATTATCGCAGGGGTGCTAACTCCCTCTCAAGCGACTGAATTTTAAAAGTTTTTCTACTTTTTTTTTCTTTCACAAAGAAAAGTGGCAGCTAGGCATTTTGCAGCCCCTTTGTTAAGCGTAAATTAGGGTTAGATTATCTTAAATATATATCCATGTATATATGTATAATATTAAACCCTAGAGAGATAAATTAGGGATATTATCTCTTATTCAAAATAAGAGATATACATGTATATATTTATTTATTTCTTATTCAAAATAATAAGAAATATTATATTTATATAAATTTGAAATTAAATATAAATATCTATATTTATATAATTTTGAAATACCTTAATTAACATCCAGTATGTTTATTATGGTCTTGGTGTATGACCTAATAGGTTCATATTAAGTTGGCAGTGGGCCCAATTCCATAATAGGCCCATAAGTCATAATTGGTCTTTAGCAAGACATTATGACTACCGAAATAATATAAATATTGTTAGTCCGGTTTTAACCTGACAACAGAACATGTTATTATTTTTTTGTCACACGATATCTTATTTGAACATAAGTCACGGTCCATATCAAACTTATATTGTTCAAACATATAATTTATTGATCAATAAGTGGACTGATAAATTCAAATGACATTGATCACACTATCAATTCATTAAAGCACGACCATGTATTTCATAGTCCTACTTATCAAGGGGCCCAATAGATATCTCTCTCATAAGAAAGGGACAAATTCCATCTTTATTATTCACTATCCTCTGCATAATTCTCATCATGTTCAAGCATAACCTTTATGATTATCCGATTAAAGACAACGTTTGATTATGTCAAAACACGATGTTCCTTATGTAGGAAACTGGGATAATTTTAGGTCTAAGGATTCAATAACATAACTATTATGAGATCACTTATGACACTATCCCATGTAGTGATCTCATAGTAGGTCTATCCAGTACCTTATTCTCTAACAAGTTCCTATAGATTTGATTTATATCACCATATATAATCATCTCATGATTATCAATCAAATCTATACTAGTCTTAATTTATCTTTATGCCCTTTAGTGATAAATGACTAGGTATGACAATAATAATATGGTTATTCATAAACATTACAATAATGTGACATGCCAATAATATTAATGTGAAGAAAACCATTATATAAATGAAAATGTAATAATTACATCAAGGTCCAAATATTTGGCCTAGGGCATAACCACTAACATGTCGAACTCTGAGGAACCTAATTCAGGACCTCATTGATAGAAAACAGATTGCTGATCCAGAGCATCGAAAGAAGAAAGCGTGAGTTGTAAGGGGAATTCAGGATGCTAATAAAGGGATCCATAATGTAACAACCCAAAAAGTACCCTAGAAGGATTTATGCACATTAAGGATAAGAGGTGACCAAAGTTGTGCAAGTTGAAGTGTTAGGTATGCTAAATGGACAATTTAAGAATTTATGTCAAAGTTTTGTCGACTGCGGTCAAATGTAAAATTATAAAAGTATGGAATGAGGACTTGATTGAAAGGATAAAATTAATTAAGTGGGCCAATGTGATGAATTATTAAGTTATAAATCTCATTGCTTGAGGTTATGAGAGTTAATGGATTGAAAAGAGAATTTGACATAAATATCTAATCTGGACTAATGGCATTATGACATATGGCAAGGGGATAAGAAGGGGTATAAAAGAAGAGAGAGAAGGAGAGAGAGGGCAGAAAATCTGCTCTCCCCTCTCTCTTTCTCCGTTCTCCTCCCTCTTCTTCTTCTTCTTCTTCTTCTTCTTCTTCTTCTTCTTCTTCTTCTTCTTCTTCTTCTTCTCCTTCTTGCTTCAATGCCATTTGTTCTCCCTTAGATCAAAATCCAAGATTTTTGTAACGCCCCAATTCCCCCCTAATAGTTTGAGCCATGTTTGCCATGTGTATATGTGCATGGTGGGAGTTTTGGCATGTGTTAAGGGTATTTTGGGCAAAATGCATGTTTTATGGGTTGTAATATTGTGTGGGTGCATATATGTTAGTAGAGTGTATGTGCATTGAGTTGAGTTAGTGTGTGCATGCTCTCATGTTGGTAGGGTGTGCATTAGTGAGGATAGCATTGTGTGTGTTGCAGTGCTTGTGGGTAGGGTGTGAGTGATCAAATCCCACTAATAAGGAAGTGACATGCGTCTAGGGTTAGGAAGAGAGTAAATAGAAGAAGAAAGAGAAAAGGGAAAGCAGATTTTGGTTCCTCTTTTTTCCCCCCGTTTCTCCTCTTCTCTCTACTTCTCTTCTTCCTTTTCTCATTTCTAGAGTGCCCTAGCTTGGATCCAAGAGATTGTTGGTGGGAATTGATCATCCCTTAACCTCTAGTTGGTAAGTTGTTGCTTTTTCCTCTTCTTCTTCATCTTTTCTTCTTCTTCATTCTTATCTTCTTAATTTGCTGGTTTGGAGTTTTGATTTGGGTTTGTTGTGTTTGTATGATTTTTTGGTATGTTTGTTAGTTGAGCCTCCTCGTGATCCCAAGGGAAAGGAGAAGGTGAGTGGTAGTGGTGCCAAGTAATTTTGGAGCTAAGGAATTTCAGGTTTGGGATTTTGTTTGAGCTTTGTTGGAATTTGAGTATTTGATGTTCATGTGGTGATTTATGCCTTTGCATGTGATCTCTGGAAAAATTGGTGCTTGATGAGGCATATTATAGTGTTTATGTTATGAGTATTTAATGGGTTTGAGTCTCGATGCATGAATGTTGAAGTATTGAACAATATTGGTATTTTGATGAGTATTTGCTATAAATTTCTGGTTTGTGTTCTTGAGGAGTTTGATCTTGATAATGCATGATTTTGATTGTGTAAAATTTTGATTAAGTTGTGTTTCATGTTATATGTGATGGTGGAAGGCTGATTTGAAGGTAAGATGAGGTTTGGTTTGATTTTGGGTCAAAATGGTTTTGTGGTTGGAAATCTGGGTTTGCTGCATTTTGTTGGAAAATTGGAAATCACGATGCTGTCGCGAGCACGACAACCTCGTGAGGGTGAATTCCAGTTTTACGCGAGATTGCTCTGTTGGTTTGTAGGCGTCCGACTCGTGATTGGGCAGCACGACTCGTGAAGCTTGGCATGTGCGAGTGGTGTGGCAGAATCACGCGTCAGCAAGAGGGGAGACTGAGAGTTCACGAGACGTGAACTAAGTTCACGAGTCGTGAACACAGTTCACGAGTTGTGAACATTGTTCACTAATCGTGAACATTATTCACGAGTAGTGAACGTTGTTCACGAGTCGTGAACAACCTTCACGAGTCGTGAAGGTTGTCTCACGACTCGTGCGCCCAGCGCTTTCACCCTCCCCCTCTCGGAGGCCATCCAGCCACTGTCATGAGCGTGAGACTAGTCGCGATCGTGATAGTGACCTCCTTGTGCCCTGTTTTCTGATTTTTTTCCCATTTCTTCTAAAATAATTTTTGTATCACTTCTTAGTGAGTTTTGCTACTGTATGGGAATATTTATGCATATATTTATGATCGATATTATGATTTCTTCATGATAAATTATATATGTATGCCTTGAGCATGATCTGTGTTATGCATGACCTACAAGAGTCAGCCTAGTGGATAGTTAGGCATGCCTAAAAGAGTCCTTTAGCTGTAGCTTCTGTACTGTTCTGGACCCTGATCAGGTCCCCGTTTAGTTCCTCGTGAACTTCTACGTGTTCAGATCTTATATAAGATCCGTTTGTAAAATGTTTTGAAAAGAGAAAATATGATACTATTTTCCCGATTAGTACCCGTAAGGTACCTCTACGCATTTACTCGTTATCCACTACTATAAGTCAGCAGGTGTTATGATTTGTTCTGACATGATTATAATTATGTGAATCCGAATGAGTATGATTATAAGTATTTGAATCTGAATGACTCTATTATGAGCATATGAATCTGTTGGCATATGAAAGTGTTTATTGAACCTTTGAATGGTGATGAATGGAATTCTATTGTGATTATATTTTGTGATATTCAGTACGCCATTATGTATGTGATTTGCCTTGATGACCATTGTGAATGGCCATACATATATTATTGTTTGTTTTCCCACTAAGTGTTATCGCTTAGCACAGTGTTTTCACCCGTACAGGTGCGGAAGGTGTATAGCTTTTGGGAGAGTCGCTGCCAGTCAAGCCAACATAGTGGGATTATTGATAGGGTATAGTTTCTTTTTGTATCATCATTATTTTGTAATAGTGACATCTCTATGTTATACAGTTTTATAAGCTTCTGCTATGTATTTCTGAATGATGTAATTATGTTGTTATCAGAACAATTATGGAATTGAATATTGTTATTCTATGAATGAATGATCTTTTGGTTTTAAAGTTTTAATTTTCACTGTTATATGCATGTTTATATTATGTGAATGTATATTTGCTCTGTCCTGTATGTTGTGTGACACCCCTTCTCGTACGGGTTCTTACTCCCTCGCGGATGGGTTCTCCTACGTATGGGAAGGGGGTGTTACAATTTTGATGATCAAGTTTGTTAGTTCAAGTGATTTAAGTGAAGATTGTTAAGGTAAGGTGAGTTATAAGCTCTGATTTCTTCTTTTCTTCTTAATTAGGTTTTGACCTAGATTATGTTTTATGTTGTGTATGTGTGTTTGATGAGGATGTTGGTTGAGAAAGATCTTAAATGTGTTTGGAAGTAAGAAATATCATCTAAGGAAGCCGTTAGGAGCAAAGGAAGACAGGTTTGGGAATTTATGTTTTGGTGCATTATTTGATTGTGTGGATTTTAGTTGAATTTCTAGAATTTTACGGGGTTAAAGTTGTTTAAATATCTATGGATTTTGAATGACTTGGGTTGAGATGTTTAGAATGTGAGTTTTTGAGTCAAGGTAAGTAATGGAATGAGTTTTGCAGTAGAATTTCTGGTTTTGTTAATTGGGGACTTTTGATGATGTTAATAGTATGATTTAATTGTGTTTAATGATATAAAAGTTGGGTTTTGTGTTAATTATTAGGTTTTGAATGAACGATTTATGTTGTGTTGAAATTTGCTTTGAATGGGAGTTTTGGGCATGATTTTGGAAGAAAAGGATTTCTGCAGAATTCTGGAGATCTGGAAAAATGCGACTCTGTTATGAGATCGCGACCCTGTGACGACCGCAACAGAGCCAGCGATTCCAGCATCTCGTAGGCAGCTGAGCTTTTAGCGCTCAGCGGAGGATCTATCCGAGTCATGATAATCGTCACGACTCGGCATGATTTTGGCTGTCACAAGTAGTGGCGGAGGAGCACGAGTCGTGCAATGGAGCATGAGTTGTGTCACTGAGCACAACTCGTAACAATTTCCTCTCCTCCATTCGCCTGCCCTTTGTTCTTTTGATATGTTGATGAGTTTTACCTTCACGAGTCGTGACATTGAGCATAACTCGTGACAGCTGCCTAGGATGCTTCTGTCGCAAGCGCGATAGACCCTTTTGCCTAAAAATGTTTTTGCTAAGTTTCTATTCGCAAATATGGCTTTAATTAGAAATTATTCAAATGTTTTTATTTGAGGTAATAATTGAAATATGTGGGAATTTTATCCACTACTATTATTTGAATGTATATGTATAAGGTAATGCAAACTTATTTATTACGTTTAAATGAGTGCATGATGCCCAATGATATGGTTATGTTTAATATGTCCATATAAATATGATAAATGTAATTAGTGCAAATGATATGCAAGTATATGAATGCATATGCCTATGTGATTATAAAGGAATGTTCTAAGTATTGAAATAAAACACACGTGTTTTAGCCTGCGTAGTCGGTCGTGGATAGATAGGCATGCCTATAGAGTTCTGATAGCTACAACCCCTTTTATTCTGGACCTTGATCAGGTCCCCATTTGGATCCTCGCGATCCTCAATGTGTACGGATCTTGTTTAAGATCCCCCAATGTGAAAATATTTTCGAATGAGAAAATGAAAGATGTTGCTTTTCGATTGTACCCTCGGGTACCCCCAATGTGTTCTGTTCACTCGCTTATCCACCCTCTTGACTTAGCAGGCAATTAAAAGAATAAAAGAATGTGAACAAAGTGACAAGTCTGTGATGATGTGCATAAAATTATGTGAATAAGCATTCGAAAGTGTTTGTTGATATATTGAGCTTGTGCTTTACGCACTTAAATGTTTTGGATCCTTCATGGACACCTATGTGGAATTGTGTGGTATCTTTGAATACCTAAATGCTTTGCATCTAAACCTAATGTCAGTTAAATGAAAAGAGGTACAGTAAATAATGTTTAATCTAATGAAGGAGTGTGAATGACAATTGAGTGCATAAGAATTTGTATGTGATAAATCCATGTCATTAATCTGTTTAAAAGTTAGGAGTACAATTGCCTTTATTAAGTTGTTTGTAAAGCATTATTAAAGTAATTGATATGTGTAATTGCTATGGTCAGTTGTTCAGTAAATGAATTCTATGACTGTATTCGTTTATATGTTTGAAATGAGAATACAGTTATGTTATATGTGATTTGCCTTCTATACTGTTTCCAGGACAACTATTATAATTATATGGGTAAGCAATTTATGTGCATTGTTTATTGGTTTTACTGAATACGGTAACTAAGTAACACTTGGTATGTATGGAATAATAAAGTAGTATGCATGATATAAATAACTGGATTTAGAAAATGAGTTAGAATTAATTTTGGAATATGTGTGGATAAAGGTTTTCTGTAGAACTACGTGGTTCTGATTCCCAACAATAGGGATGCATAGGAAGCTTGGAATATTTATTTCAAGCCCGAACCAAATCTAAAATTTTAGGTGTTTTGTTTTGTTGAACAACTGAAATGTTTTGATTTAAGTATCAATACCATAATCAGCATGATTTTGGAAGTATTGTAATAAGGGGGAATTTCTAAGTCTATATATCTTGATAAGCAAAATGTATTTCTAGTAATCTATGATGTATAATGTATCTATGATTAAAAAGTAATAAAGTATGTTCTGTTTGTGGTGTACAAGATGTATATACGTATGCAGACATTTATATTTTCGTACGAAGTGGATGATATGAATATGTGGTAACTCTATGCTTATATATATATATATATATATATATATTGCTATTATATGTATTCGTTTTGATATCCATTACGGGTGGCTGTCTATTATTTGTGTATCCCCGCTAAGCGTTATCGTTTAGCATGGTTGTTTATCCGTGCAGGTTAGGAGATCGAAGTTTAGTTCATACGGTCCGCTGTGACTTTGGCCAACAAGTCGGTAGAAGTTTATAGGAAGTGTTATTGATTTTGGAATGTAATTAAGTTTTATTTATTAGCATTTGTATTGAATTGTAATATTCTTTAGTGCGAATAATGGTGTGTGTGTGATATAAGTTTAGGTTATGTGTGTCATTAAGGTCATGATGTTAGAAAATTTTATTATTTTGTTTTCTGTTATGGCTAAGAGTGTGTTCGTCTGGTAGCACCCTCCACTCACCGTAGCGCTCTGTCTTTGTTTTCCTCTGTATGCTTTGTGTGGGAGTTGGGGGTGTTACACATAAGGTGGCTATAGCACAGCAAGAAGTGGGAGAGGAAACCTTCTAATAGATGTGCTTTCTATATTTGAAGTTTTTAATCTTGATGTATGCAGTACTTGTTATGTTAATTATATTAATGACTGTTTGTTTATGTCTCTCATGATTTCATTATGCATGATCACAACCACGAGTCATTTACATTTGATATTAACTTAATGAATACTGCCTCATTTAATATCAATATCCTATTGGCATCTGATATCACTCCTGAAGTCAGATAAACTTGAGAGATGAACAAGAAAAAGAAAAAAAAAGAAAGAAAAGAAAAAACAGAAGAAAAAGGAAAAAAAAGCCTTTGCCTGGACCTGGAATGACATGCTAAACCTGCTTTAATTTGCCAACCCAACACAATCGAAGTTTCAAAAGCCATTCCCTTACCTCCTCAACATCAAGGATGCATAAAATGCGGCCAAACGAAGCCAAGCTCCAATCAATAAGGGGTTGCCTCAGAAGCTAAATTATCAAATTCAAGACAAATGAAGCTTCAGGCCTTCATAAAAAGAAAAGAAAAGAGGAAAAGGAAAAAAGAAAAGAAAAAAAAACCCATAGTTTTGACCTAAGCCATCAGAGGCCAACCTGCAACCCAATCTCAACCATTGAGAGCTACCTTAGAAATTGAGTGGCCAAAATAGAAAAAAAAAAAAAAAGAAAAATTCGATCCTTCACAGTCAAGGTCCAAAAGGAGAGCCCATTGGCTCGGCTAGTTTGCACAATGGTCAAGAATAAGCCTTTTATGCTGAAAAGCCACTGTCGAAGGAGGCATCCGTCCCGGCTAAAACAATGATGAAGGATTCAAGAAATCCAGAAATGCCAAAAGATTAAAGAAGATTCAATGGCAAAGGAAAAAAAATTAAAAAAAATAAATGCCACACGGATCAAAAACCTAAAAAAAAGGCGACCTTGCTAAAATTGGGCACCCCGTCAAGGAGAAAACCGAGAAAAGGTATCTTGGGCAAAAATTAGGGGCAAAGAGAAAATGTTTGATCACGAAAACCCGAGAGGGCTAATTGATAACAATAGTTTGATGTTTTTAGGATCCATCTCGAGATTAGATAGGATTTTGTGTTTTTGAGATTAATGCCAAATGATGATCATGTGTGATGAAATCGGACTAGAACATATGCATTTACGCAATAATTTATCATTATAAGCAGAGCACTTCATCTCGCATACTCAAAATGGTTTAAGTTCCAGCATAAAAAGTAACGCATCATGTCTTCTTTGCATATCCACAATTTACTATGTATGGCCTCCATTGCTATCATCATTTTGACGCTTCAGCAAACTCGCCCCGTTATCGGCTTCAAGCTAGTTGCCAACACATTCATGAGGAAAGCCAAAATCCATACAGTCACTGTTAAAAAAGGCGAAAGGATTTTAGTCTCTCCAGCCACAAAAAAAAAAAAAGAAAGCCGTTAGAGATGAAAACTGTAACTGGCTCTTTAAGCAAAAGTTAGGTCAAAGGGCAGGGTGAAAACCTGAAAACAGGCAGACTGCCCTACAAAAAATAAAATGAATAAAAGTTGCTGGAGTGGGTTGGGTCCATTCTAGACAAAAGGTAGGCAAAAGGTTATGTGAAAATCCCCAAAGGGACACATTTCTCACAAAGAAAAGCTAGTGTGAAAATCCACAAGAAATGCACTACCTTTAATGAATGATCACCAATAAGTCAGTCTGAATAATCTTCCTTTAGGCTGATAATGCATAATTTAGGACATGAGTCAGAAACCTAGGGGTAAAATGTTGTACAGCTCATAGCAAAAGGCACATGCTCGTTGACTGGGGGGGGGGGGGGGGGGAAGATGCAAATCGGACGGTTCTCTTTGAAAAGATTATGGGTCAGAGTTTTTGAGCCAAGGCGACACTCTTCTAGATTCTTGGGGGCATCAAACAATGTGAGCAGCCAAGCCATATCCTAAATGGACCTTTAACCACCTAGGACATGGTCTATCAATTTTTCCATGCATTTCATGTCATACAATTCTTTTGCAAATATCTGTATATAACTTTTTGTACACACACACACAATCTCTTGTATATACTCCTGTGCACACAGCTTTGCAGGAAAAGTCCAAATAAAGGCTACAAGCCCAAAAGCTGGTCAAGGACAGCTTCAGCTCAACATTAGCACTCACCTGTGCTGAACAACTAGGTCAAGATGAAGTCTACACAAGTTTAAATCCTTCAAAGTCATCTGAAGAGGCAAACTTCCAAGTCTTCTGAAAAGGCCAATCTCCAAGTCCTCTTAAAAGGCAAATTACCAAGTCCTCTTAAGAGGCAAATCATCCAAAGCCCTCTTAAGAGGCATAGAGGTCCTTTTAATGAGAAGGCGGCGTCGGACGTCTCTTCATCAACTCAATCAGCGTAAAGTTCGCAAAATGACTCAGTGGCATTAATGATAAGCCACATCGATGACAGTCTTTAGAAATGACTGGATGCAATCCAGAAGGATGTCTGCCTTTTGAGGATGTCTGCATTTCGTAAGTCTGAGATAACTCAGTGCAATCCAAGAGGATGACTATAACACCCCTTACCCGTACATAGCACATCGTATGATAACACAAGTAGTGTGCGACGATGAGTGAAAGATGCTATAGACGAAAACATGCTGGGAACAATAACAAAAGCAGAACTATAAAATTTTTTTAATTCAAAACACTCACATAATATGAAATACAATCACATATAAATTTGTATCATACTTTTCATTATAATCTTATTACATAGTAATCACTTATTACAGAACAAACCTAATTACATTATAAGTATCAATAATAAACTTCGTTTAACAAATTATTATAGACTCGTTGGCCAAGATTGCTGCGAAATGTCCTGAACAATTCTTCTATCACCTTAACATGCACGGACAAACACCCGTGCTGAGCACGGTGGCTTAGTGAGGAAAACATATAATGAACAACCACTCACAGCTGTCATTAATGCATAACACATACACATGTAATTTATGTACAAAAATATTATAATTCATATCAGAGTTTCAACACTCCAAATTATATCTTTCATTTTGTACATTTCATATCATTCCATTTCTTACTTATACATAACCCAATGAGTCAGGTCAAATATATACTTGGAGCACATATGTGAAATCTCTAAATACATTTATTTAATTAACACATCAATATTAATAGACCACTTACCCATTATTTATACTTTCATGCACCTCATACATTTCATTTTATTTATTCGTCAAAGCTTTTAATTTACAATAACAAAAATGTATCTTTATCATAACATTCTCTTTTCACAGTTGCTTTAATAAATTGCCTGTAATTCCAAAGCAATGGATAACAAGCATCATCAGCTTAATCCATAACTCGCATTCATCAAAAGATGACCTTCACTTCATACATTTCATGTAGTATCATTTTAATAATTCGCATGATTGCATGTCATATTCATACACATAGTTATACTTGTAAACTCAATGAGGTGGATAATGGTAAAACGCATAGGTACCCAAAGGTACAAAAAAACATTTCTTTTCTTTTGAAAATGCATAAGGATCTTAAATAAGAACCAATCACATAGGGATCGCAAGGATCCAAACACATAGGGACCTTATCGGGGCCTAGGAAACGTATAGACTGTAGCAAACAGATAGGCATGCCTATCTATCCACGACTCGATTTGTAGGCTATATTATTAATCCGTTTCATGTTCATATTATCACATTGCACGACATCCATATGCATAATCATTCATAAGCCAAATACAATAGTGTACACAAAATAGCACAATTAATAGGCATTCATAACACATAGCTCTGTCGCGCTCGTAACCCTTATCGCGCCCGCGACGAACCCCAATATAACTTTCTGTCGCGCTCGTGGCATAAGTCACGCACACGACAGGGCACGAAAGAGTTTTGTTGCGCTTGCGCTCAACCTCAAGCCCACAATAAAATGCATTCGGGTAATTTATGCCCTACGGAGCCCTCTGTCATGCCCGTGATAGAGCCTAAACTTTGTGTTCGAAGCTCCCACAACTTAATTCCTTTCTCATGCACAATACAATATCTACACAAATAACTTCCAAAACCCATCATAACATTTATACAAACACCTTAGACTATTCAATTTATCAAGAATTATTCATTATTTAGACAGTCATTTAGAAGCCATTTGATATACGGAAGATTCATTTCATTTTTAATTCATGTCACACTTAACAAAATCATTTAATTCAATCCTAACATTGCATAACCAATTCAGACAATAACTAAGCCCACTAAAGGCTCGAATCAATGATAGCACATATGAACTTTCTATGATTTGGTTTGGACTTGGAATGGTATTCCAAGCTTCCTATGTATCCCAAGGATTTGGAATTAGAACCCCGTAGTTCTATAGGTTCAATATATAAATTTGGAGTATTTCGCTTCTAAACCTATTAACATGTCATGTCATGTCACTTTTGGGTTTATTTTGAAATGTTCGACTAGTTATACATTTAAATTATTGGGTTTCTTCGCAATAATTCAAATTAACACAGTGGAATAAAATTGAAACCCAAACAGGATCTATATATTTTCAATTGATTTCGAAAAGAGGGAATAAGATTTACCAACCTTTTGAGCGAAATTACCTCAATCACGAACACCCTCTACCGGTATCCACATGCACGAATCGATGAACGAAATTCGCAGGGATGCTAGCTCACTTACGTTGCGACTGGATTTTATATTTTTTTTTCTTTCTCAAAGAAAAATATGGCGGTTAGGTTTTTCTCTCTTAGGAATGACAGCGACTCTCAATCCTTTTTTTCTCTTAGGAAAAATGAGATTAGGGTTAATATCTTCTTAACATATATCCACATATATATATATGTATAAATTTTAAACCCTAAAGAGATAAATAGGGATATTATCTCTTATTCAAAATTAAGAGATATTATATATATATATATATATATATATATATATATATATATATATATATATATATAAGTATTTCTTTCTTATTCGAAATAATAAGAAATATTATATTAATACATATTATTATCTCAAATTCAAAATACGAGATATATTTATATGAGTGTGTGTGTGTGTATATATATATATATATATGATTTCAAAATTAAATTAAATCCACATTATAATTTTGAAATATCCTAATTAAAATCCATTTTTTTCATTTTAGTCTTGGTGTATGACCCAATAGGTTTATATTAAGTTGGCAGTGTGCCTAATCTCATAATAAGCCCAAAAGTTATAACTGGTCTCTAGCAAGACATTATGACTACCCAAATAAAAAAAATATCGTTAGTTCGATTTTAACCTGACAATAGAACATGCCATTATCCTTTTGTCACGCGATATCTTTTTTGAACATAAGTCATGATCCATGTCAAACTTATATTGTTCAAACATATAATTTCCCGATCACTAAGTAGACTGATAAATTCAAATGACATTGATCACACTATCAATTCATTCGAGCACGGCCATGCATTTTTACAGTCCTACTTATCGAGGGGCACAACAGATATCTCTCTCATAAGAGAGGGACAAATTCCATCTTGATTATTCACTTTCCTCTGCATAATTCTCATTATATCCGATCACAAACTTTATAATTATCCAATTAAAGATATTATGTAAAAACATAATATTGCTTATGTAGGAAACCGTGATAACCTCAGGTCAAAGGATTCAATAACATATCTATTATAAGATCACTTATGATACTATCCCATGTAGTGATCTTACAGTGGGTCTATCTAGTACTTTGTTCTCTAACAAATACCTATAGATTTGATTTATATCATCATATATAATCATCCCATGATTATCAATGCAAATCTATACTAGTTTTAATTTATCTTTATGCCCTTTAGTGATAAATGACTAGGGACGACATGAATAACATTATTATTCATAAACATTACAATAATGTAACATGCCAATAATATTAATGTGAAGAAAACATTATATATAAATGAAAATGTAATGATTACATCAAGGTCCAAATGTTTGGCCTAGGGCATAACCACTAACAATGTGACACCCTGACCGAAGCGCCACGGAAACACCCCGACCAGAGCACCACAACCCGAACGGAAACACAAACTCAAATAAATATGAATAAAAAATACATGGAAAAAGAAAATAGAACTTACTACCATACAAATATCAATATACATATAGGTCCAAAAATTTTACAATATTCGATCTATATACAAAAAGGTACAGGAGCAGATTACAAAAATAAAACTCTAACTCCTATGTGGCCAACCCTGCAGATGCACGACTCCAACCGGGATAAAACCTGCCACCTAACGGGAAAACACAAAACATCCCGTGCTAAGCGATAACAATAAGAAAATATCACATGCATACGCCAGAGGGTCAGAAAAATATGCAAAGTAGATTCATTAAATCAGGGCATTAAACATAAACACATAATCGATCGCTTCACTTCATACAAAAATCCAAACACTACACTACCGAGCACCATACAAACTGAGTAGAACACCATAGCCTGAACTTCATTGGTGGTGGATACAGGAGGACTCTACAGTGAAGACCGAAGCCTCAAAAACATTTTCACTAGCCCAAAGGCAACAAGGGAGACCGGAGTCTCAAAAACATTTTCACTAGCCCTTAACGAATGTCAACCGAATTACTAGACTCGAACGGGCCAGCATGGGCAGCTGCACTCACTATCCCTTTATAAGCATGCTTATCTATCCACTACTTACGACACTTCAAGCTCAACCCACTCACTAGAATTCCAAAGCATTCACTAACTCAAAATCACAGGTCAAAACACTATCTTAACAAAACAATCATAAACCATGAGTCATGCATTAGTAAGAAATCAAAACGGAGTAAGTTGCTGAAAGAACATTTACATTTTAACCGAACTCTTCATGCCGAACGGAGCTCTTCATGAAAAGTACATTGCATGCCGAGCAGAACTCTATATGTCGAATAGCTCTTCACGCTGAGGCGAGCTCTGCATTCCGAGCGGCTAATAATCACGTCTCAGAGCAAAGTGCAATGCGTCCGAGAGGGCACTGAGGAAAAATGTAGCTCGATCACGATCAGGACGAACGTCTCTCTCGTAATAGAGTTGTATATTTTTCCGGAAAACGCACTTCTCCGATCTGATTTCAAGCCAACACACCCGCAACTCAAATAAGCAAAAACCCTTACCAACAATACTCACATACTTACAAAACAAGCATAAAACTATATCAAGAATCCAGAGAACAAGCACGCTGAGCGGAATAATCTTCACGACTCGTGAAAGTCTTCTCATCTCATGAAGATCCCCCCGCTCAAAACCCAAAAAAACAAAATAGAACAGAACTAGAAAATAATGTAAAAACTCATTTCCAAGGCATACCGAAACAGACTTTTAATAATCAAAACTCAAAATCACCACACTAACAAATCAATACCACATATACACATTACACACAGATCCAAACAAGGAAGATGATCAAATAACTCAACCAACACAAGCTCCCAAACCTGGAAAAAGAAGCTTCGAACCGAATCTTTAGTATCCAACCTTCTCTTTACCTTTACTTTTTCTTCTATCTTCCGATTCTTGCACAAATTCAACCAAAACAAAAAGTCATATAATGCAAATAATTTAAACAATTAACACAACCTCAAAGAACGAAAAACGAAGGGGAAGAAGATGATTGCAAGCCGACCTTTTTCCTCTACACCAACTCAAACTTAACAATCCTCACTCAAAACTGGAAAAACTAAACCAAGAAAATGGAGCACAGAGACTTGCAAAAGGAGAGGAATATGGGAAAGGATAGGGAAAGATGAAGAATGCTTCCACGGGAAGCAAACTCCCTTTTTTTGCCTTCCCACTTATCTCTTTCTTTTAAATCCACATAAATGCACTCACCTACCAAGCCACTTGTCTCTCTCCCATTAAACCTCCTCACTAAACTTCCTTTAGATCCTTGGCTAAACTCTTATAAATCCTCACATAATTACCAATCACTCATTAATAAGAATTCTTTCAATTAAAACTTTAATTAACTCTTCAATTAGGTCCTCGAAATTTCCAATTCCAAAGATTTGCATACCGAAAATACTTCAAATTTTCTGGTCAAAAACACAAATCCCGATTAAGCCATATTTGGGCTGTTACAATCTCTCCCCCCTTAAGAAATTTTGTCCTTGAAATTCCTTGCTAATCCGCTCACAACCCAAAAATCAATATATGAACAAGCTTAACAATTCAATACTTACCGGAAGGACCTGCTGGATTAGGAGTATCTTCTCTAATCATGGCATATACAAGCGGCTTAACAAATCCTCCTGTCGTCTCTAGTCGCTGTACCATTTTTGATTGATCCTGACCGGGTCTACCACTGCTTCTACCACTTCTAGCTGTTCTTGCTCTAACCTCATTCGCTCGGCTCTTAGATTGCTCCTTTACCTCTTTTCTTTCCGGACAATTTGCCAACATGTGCTCCTTACTTCCACACTTAAAGCAAGCCCCCGTCATCCTTCGGCACTCGCCCCAATGGCTCTTCTGACAATACTCACATTCCGAGACAACACTTCCCTTGCTAGAAGGCGGAGCCACGCTTCCCACTTCCAAATGCACTGGTGCATTCTCTTTTGTTGCTTGTCCAATCGGATTACCTTTAGCCCGTTTACTAGCTACTGACACATTGTTCGGGGTCTTCTCTTCTGTTCACTTCTATGTCTGATCAGCTCAGACTCTTCTAACTTTATTGGTCCCGCCACTAGTTGGTAGTAATCGATCGGTTGCATTACCGTCATAGCAGACAACGGTCCTCGAAATACTTCTCTCAATCCATCATCAAAGTGCCTACATTTAAACTCCTCGGTCAACAACACCTCAGGCACATACTTACTCAACCTGCTGAACTCCTTCTCATATTCACTCACTGACATGCTCCACTGCTTTAGACTGATAAACTCTTTCTATCTTATCTCTCGATAAGCTTTTGTCACATACTTCTTCTTAAATTCCTGCACGAAAAATTCCCATGTCATCTCAACAGGTCTCTGAGGATTACGAAGCACTAGCTTCCACCAGTCATATGCCGGCCCTTGAAGTAGCGACACAGCACAAGGTACTCTCTGAGGTGCAGGACAGCCGATCTCTTGCAAAATTCGATCAATCTTCTCTAGCCAGAACTCTGCTACATTCGATCGGTCCAAAGAAGTCCCATGAAACTCTTTTGCTCCTCTTTTCCTCAAAAGCTCAGAAGGAGCCTTAGGAGTAGCCAGTCTATCCACTAACTGAAGCAAACTTTGCACTAATACTGGATTCCCAAAACCAAATCTCGGACCTTCAGCTGGTGCACGCTCACGTGTAGATCTATCACATCTGACCGGGCTAACATTACCGACCGAGTTGGCACTGCCTGCAGAATCACCCACATTTTCACTCGGATTGGACTCCATCAAGACTCTACATAGGACACATCTGCATTAGGCCACGATACAAGACCGACTCACAAACTAAGACTCAACACACAAACAATGAGGAACCAAAACCGCCTAAACCGAGCTGTGATACCAACAAATGTGACACCCCGACCGGAGCGCCACGAAAACACCCCAATCGGAGCGCCACAACCCGAACGGACATATAAACTCAAATACATATGAACAAAACATACACGAAAACATAAAATAGAACTTTCTACCATACAAATATCAATATACATACAGGTCCAAAAGTTTTACAATATCCGATCTATATACAAAAGGTACAGGAGCAGATTATAAAAATAAAACTCTAACTCCTACATGGCTGACCATACAGATGAGCGACTCTAACCGGGATAAAACCTGCCACCTACACGGGAAGACACAAAACATCCCGTGCTAAGCGATAACGCTTAGTGGGGAGGAAACAAACAAAAGACAATACTATACAAAAATATCACATGCATACGCCAGAGGGTCAGAAAAATATGCAAAGTACATTCATTAAATCAGGGCATTAAATAGAAACACATAACCAATCGCTTCACTTCATATAAAAATTTGAACACTACACTACCGAGCACAATACAAACTGAGTAGAACACCATAGCCTGAACTTCACTGGTGGTGGATACGGGAGGACTCTACACTGAAGTCTGAAGCCTCAAAAACATTTTCACTAGCCCGGAGGCAACAAGGGTTGACCGGAGTCTCAAAAACATTTTCACTAGCCCTTAACGGAGGTCAACCGAATCACTACACCCAAACGGGCCAACATGGGCAGCTGCACTCACTATCCCTTTATAAGCATTCTTATTTATCCACTACTTATGACACTTCAGGCTCAACCCACTCACTAGAATTCCAAAACATTCACTAACTCAAATCACAGGTCAAAACACTATCTTAATAAAATAATCATAAACCATGAGTCATGCATTAGTAAGAAATCAAAATGGAGTAAGTTGCTGAAAGAACATTTACATTTTAACCGAACTCTTCATGCCGAACGGAGCTCTTCATGACGAGCACATTGCATGCCAAGCAGAGCTCTACATGCTCAATGGCTCGTCATACCGAGGCGAGCTCTGTATTCCGAACGGCTAACAATCACGTCTCAAAGCAAAGTGCAATGCGTCTGAGAGGGCATTGAGGAAAAATGTAGCTCGATCACGATCGGGACGAACGTCTCTCTCGTGATAGAGTTGTACATTTTTTCGAAAAATGCACTTCTCCGGTCTGATTTCAAGCCAACACACCTGCAACTCAAATAAGCAAAAACCCTTACCAATAATACTCACATACTTACAAAATAAGCATAAAGCGAACTATACCAAGAATCCAGAGAACAAGCACGCCGAGCGGAATAATCTTCACGACTCATGAAATTCTTCACGTCTCATGAAGATCCCCCTGCTCAAAACCCAGAAAAACAAAACAGAATAGAACTAGAAAATCATGTACAAACTCATTTCCAAGGCATACCAAAATAGACTTTTAACAATTAAAACTCAAAATCACCACACTAACAAATCAATACCACATATACACATTACACACAGATCCGAACAAGGAAGATGATCAAATAACTCAACCAACACACGCTCCCAAACCTGGAAAAAGAAGCTTCGAACCTAATCTTCAGTATCCAACCTTCTCTTTACCTTTACTTTTTCTTATCTTCCGGTTCTTGTACAAATTCAACCAAAATAAAAACTCAGATAATCCAAATAATTTAAACCATCAACATAACCTTAAAGAACGGAAAACGAAGGGGAAGAAGACGATGCCAAGCCGACCTCTTACCTCTGCACCAACTCAAACTTAACAATCCTCACTCAAAACTGGAAAAACTAAACCAAGAAAACGGAGCGCAGAGACTTGCGAAAGGAGAGGAATATGGGAAAGGACAGGGAAAGATGAAGAATGCTTCAACGGGAAGCAAACTCCCTTTTTCTGCCTTCCCACTTATCTCTCTCTTTTAAATCCACATAAAATGCACTCACCTACCAAGCCACTTATCTATCTCCCATTAAACCTCCTCACTAAACTTCCTTTAGATCCTTGGCAAAACTCTTATAAATCCTCATATAATTACCAATCACTCACTAATAAGAATTCTTTCAATTAAAACTTTAATTAACTCTTCAATTAGGTCCTCGAAATTTCCACTTCCAAAGACTTGCATACCGAAAATACTTCAATTTTTTCTGTAGAAAACACAAATCCTGATTAAGCCATATTTGGGCTGTTACAAACAATCTCCCACTTGTACTAGGCCCAATCATACATATATCTAATACCCATTGACCTATTATGTCCATCATGTTTGGCTTGTGGGAGAGCCTTGGTAAGTGGATCAGCAATGTTATCATCAGTAGGTACTCTGCAAATCTTGACGTCTCCCCTCTCAATTATTTCTCTAATGAGATGAAAATACCTGAGTATATATTTGGATCTCTGATGAGAGCTGGGCTCCTTAGCCTGTGCAATAGCACCATTGTTATCACAATAAAGATCCACAGGGTTGCTGATACTAGGTACTAATCCCAATTCAGTAATGAATTTTTTGATCCATACTGCTTCTTTAGCTGCATCTGATGCTGCTATATACTCAGGTTCTGTTGTAGAATCAGCGATAGTGCTTTGTTTAGAACTTTTCCAGCTTACAGCACCTCCATTTAATATAAACACATATCCTGACTGCGATCTAAAGTCATCTTTGTCAGATTGGAAGCTTGCATCTGTATAACCATTTATTACTAGCTCATCTTCCAATCCTCCATATATTAAGAATGCATCCTTAGTTCTTCTCAAGTACTTAAGTATATTCTTAACTGCTGTCCAGTGACTTTCACTAGGATCTGACTGGTATTTGCTCGTCATGCTTAAAGTATATGAAATGTCTAGTCGAGTGCATAACATGGCATACATGATTGATCCTATAGCCGAAGCATAAGGAATCATACTCAAGTGATCTCGCTCATCAGATGTCATTGGACACTGAGTCTTGCTAAGAGTAATGCCATGAGACATTGCCAAAAATCCTCTTTTGGGATTTTGCATACTGAATCTATTTAGCACCTTATCTATATAAGTGCTTTGACTCAGACCAATTATCCTTTTAGATCTATCCCTATAGATCTTAATCCCAAGGATATAAGCAGCTTCGCCCAAATATTTAATTGAAAAAGATTTCCCTAACCAATCTTTTATCTTTTGTGTGATAGGGATGTCATTTCCAATGAGTAATATGTCATCGACATATAATACAAGAAACATCATAGCGCTCCCACTAATTTTCTTGTATACACAAGGTTCATCCTCATTTTTTTATGAACCCAAACTCTTTGACTGTTTCATCAAACCGAATATTCCAGCTCCAAGAAGCTTGCTTCAATCCATAAATGGATATTTACAGCTTACATACCTTTCTAGAATTCTCAGAATGGATAAAACCCTCAGGTTGTGTCATGTACACATCCTCAAGTAAGTTTCCATTAAAAAACACTGCTTTAACATCCATTTTCCATATCTTATAGTCATAATATACAACAATGCCAATAAGAATTCTTATTGATTTAATCATTGTGACTAGTGAAAAGGTTTCATCATAGTCAATACTATGAGTTTGTTTGAACCCTTTTGCAACAAGCCTTGCTTTAAAGGTATTTACTTTGCCATCCATGTCGGTTTTATTTTTGAAAACCCATTTGCACCCAATGGTTTTAATTCCTTCAGGTGGATCAATCAAGTTCCAAACTTGATTATCATACATGGATTGCATCTCAGATTTTATGGCTTCTAGCCATTTCTAAGATTCTGGACCTGACACGGCATCTTGATAGGTTGTAGACTCATCTTGATCCATGAGCATTACTTCACGACTATCTATCATGAGAAATCCATATCTCTCGAGTTCGTGTCATATCCTATCAAATCTACGTGGTACTTGTGTAACAAGTATAGGTTCCACAATAGTTTGTGAAACTTGTTGAGTTTCCATCAATGGTTCTATGTTATCTTGTGGTTCTCGAATTTCCTCAAGTAGTACTTTACTCCCACTGGTTCTTTTAGAAATAAATTCTTTTTCCAAAAAGACACCATTTCGAGCAACAAACACTTTGTTCTCAAAAGGGTTATAAAAGTAATATCCTTTAGTTTCCTTAGGATATCCCACAAAAAGACATTTATCAGATTTTGGTGCTAATTTATCTGAGACCTATCGTTTGACATAAGCCTCACAGTCCCAAATCTTTAAAAAAGATAAACTAGGAGTTCTCCCAGTCCATATCTCATATGGTGTCTTTTCAACCGCTTTAGATGGAACTCGGTTCAAAGTGAATGCGGCTGTTTCTAATGCATAACCCCAAAAGGATAACGGAAGATCTGTTTGACTCATCATAGATTGAACCATATCTGATAAAGTTCGATTCCTCCTTTTAGATACACCATTCCATTGTGGTGTTCCTGGTGGAGTCAATTGTGAGACAATTCCACAATTTCTTAGATGATTATCAAACTCTTGGCTCAAATATTCACGACCTCGATCGGAACGAAGTGCCTTAATAGTTTTACCAAGCTGATTTTGTAATTCATTTTGAAAGTTTCTGAACATTTCAAATGATTCATGTTTATGTTTCATTAGATAGACATAGCCATATCTACTGAAATCATCAGTGAATGTAATGAAGTACTGAAATCCTCCCCTGGCATTTATGCTTAATGGGCCACATACATCAGAATGTACAAGGCCTAATAAGTCAGTGGCCCTTTCACTATGTACGGTGAATGGATCCTTTGTCATCTTGCCTAATAAACAAGATTTGCAATTATCAAATGATTCAAAATCAAATGATTGTAAGAGTCCATCTTGATGGAGTTTAGATATGCGTTTCTCATTTATATGACTAAGGCGATAATGCCATAAATACGTTGTATTTAAATCATTTGGTTTGGATTTCTTTGTAGTTATGTTATAAATATCATGATTATTGGATGTTTCTAGATTTAGGACATAAAGCCCATAATATGAATCAATAATACCATAAAGCATGTCATTATAATAAATAGAACATTTCTTATTCTTAATAAGAAAAGAAAAACCTCCATCATCCAAACTTGAAACTGAAATAATATTCCTACTCAAATTAGGAACATAAAAGCAATTGTTCAAAACTAACAAAAGCCCATTGGGCAAAGTCAATTCATAAGTGCCTACAGCTAGAGCAGCAACTTTTGCTCCATTTCCCACTCGTAGGTCCACTTCACCCTTTCTCAGTTGCCTACTCCTTTTGAGTCCCTGCACATTTGTACAAATGTGAGATCCACATCCAGTATCTAATACCCAGGAAGTAGAAGTAGATAAATTAATTTCTATAACACAAATACCTGAAAATATAGTCTCACCACTCTTCTTCTTCTTCAATTCTCCCAAGTAGAGCTTGCAGTTCCTTTTCCAATGACCAGGTTCATTTTAGTGGAAGCAAACTCCCTCCTTTGGAGGTTTAGCCTTAGGCTTGGGTTTGGGCTTCGGCTTACCACAAACTTTTGGCTTAGCCTTACCCTTACCCTTAACTTTCATGCCTTTCCCTTTGCTAAACATCAGAACATGGCCATGCTTCTTATTGATGCTTTGCTCAGCTGTTTTGAGCATGGCGTGCAGCTCAGCTATAGATTTCTCCATATTATTCATATTATAGTTCATGACAAAATGGTCATAACATCAGGAAATGAATTAAGGATCAAATCCATTGCCAATTCTAAACTGAGGGGAAATCCAAGCCTCTCAAGGTGATCAATAAAGCCCTTCAGTTTCAAAACATGAGAGCTAACTGAAGAACCTTCAGCCATCTTGCAAGAATGCAAAGCTTTGGTAGTCTCATACCTTTCTTGCCTAGCTTGCTGTTGAAATGTCTGCTTAAGATGAGTACTCAACTCATAAGCCTCCATATTTTCCAGATTCTTCTGAAGCTCTGGAGCTATGGTAGCTAACATAAGACAGCCAATATCCACAGAATCATCAATATGTTTCTTGTGTTTCTCTTTGATCACTCTTGTAGCATCAGCAGGCGGGTCATTGGGATTAGGCTCATCCAGCACATATAGCTTCCTTTCTTTTTTGAGGACAATTCTCAAGTTTCTGAACCAGTCAAGGAAGTTCGTGCCAGTTTCCTTAAGTTTGTCCTTCTCAAGGACTGATCGCAGTGACATAGTAGAAGTATTATTTGATGCCACTAATCTACAAACATGCAAGATAAATAATATTAGTACCAATTTCATTTTAGGTTTTCTTATAAACTCCCACTAAAATAATAACCCTCAATTATAATTACAATAATTATAATAATTTAGTGGGCTAAGATCCATATTTCACCTAACTCTAAGTCAGCTTTGGCATGACACTTATAGTTAAGTTATTTAGGTAGGTAGCTCATTTACCAATTATATCTTATAGAAGTCTTAGATCATTTATGGGATTTTGACATCATATGTCTTGGCATGTTATAATCCCATCTTATGCCCTTAGGCCCAAAACCGTTTTGATAGCCTAATTAAGTCTAACCATTTTAAATATATGAGTAGCACCATTACGCATCCTGCCTTACTAGGATAACCTAATGTACTTCGCTTTAGCAGAACCCCCATTTTGGTGATCTTAGTCTTGACAAGTGTTTTTAATAATGGGTGGCATATGACTTAAAATTATGGTGAGGGATTTTAATTTTAACTTATGATGTCTAATTATTTACATAAATCATGCATCATTTCATACATGGAATCTCATACACATATATCATCATTCATCGCATCATATACTAAGAACATATGCATAATATATATAAAACCGTGTCATAGCATGGATAAAATCTATTTTGATCCTCATAAGCCAATATGAAGATCAAAGGTCAATCCTAGGTGTTTTTACATGGACTTGATCAACAGCTTCCATCTTGCACCTCCATCGCTATGGACTTGGATTGATCTCCATTGTTGCTCTTCGTCTTCATTATAATAATGATACCAAGAAATTTTACTACAACTATTAAGTAAAATAAATATTACAACAAAATTAATGACACGCAGGTCGTATTTAAAATTACAAACCCTTAAAATAGATAAAATAAAACTCATCCACATGAGGTTCAATTGGCCATGCTATGCACCATGCAAAGACATCATTCATACATAAAATAAATCATGTTATATTCATATCATGCATAATATACCTTCTTTTTTTTATATAAAATTGATATATTAAAATTATCAAATAATAATTTGAACGATATAAAGGCGCTACGAAGAGGTAGCACGGCTGCCTCGCTGGTCGGTCAGTGGGCGGGGTTAAGGGGCAGCACCCCTCGAAACTTTTTCATTATTGTCAATCTTATTAATAATTTTCTACCCAAAAACCCTATTCTGTGTCATTGAAAAACGATTCTGCTGATCATATCAGCAACCGTTTAATCACATTAAAAATTTTAATAGACACAGAATACCATCATAAACAATTTTATATTAAACATATTAATACTATTAGTTAATCATATTAACAGAATCATATTGACACTTAATTGAGTTCGTTAATCATATTAACATTAATTAATTTCGTAGCCCTTTAATATATCAGAATTAACATCACAAAATTGATTTCGTTTATATCACATACAATCTATTCGTTTTTAACAATTAAAATAGAAATCAATTTCCATGTATCAGCATACAAATCGATCAACATACATGCCAATAGAATCATATATATATCACATACATAAATATATTTGAATCAATCGAATATACAAGTGGCTCTAATACCATTGTTGGGTTTCTTCACAATAATTCAAATTAACGCAGTGGAATAAAATTGAAACCCAAATAGAATCCATGTATTTTCAATTGATTTTGAAAAGAGGGAATAAGATTTACCAACCTTTTGAACGAAATTAACTCCTTAACTCAGACTACAGGTGCTGCCTTAATCACAAACACCCTTTACCGGTATCCACACGCACGAACCGACGAACAAAATTTGCAGGGGTGCTAGCTCCCTTACGTTGCTACTGGATTTTATGTTTTTTTTTTCTTTCTGAAAGAAAAATACGGCGACTAGGTTTTTCTCTCTTAGGAATGACAACCACTCTCAATCCTTTTTTTTCTCTTAGGAAAAATGAGATTACGGTTAATATCTTTTTCACATATATCCACATATATATATGTATAAATTTTAAACCCTAAAGAGATAAATAGGGATAGTATCTCTTATTTAAAATTAAGAGACATTATAGATATATATATATATATATATATATATATATATATATATATATATGTATTTATTTCTTATTCAAAATAATAAGAAATATTATATTAATACATATTATTATCTCAAATTCAAAATACCAGATATATTTATATGTGTATATATATATATATATATATATATATATATATATATATATATATATATATATATATATATATAAATATGATTTCGAAATTAAATTAAATCCACATTATACTTTCGAAATACCCTAATTAAAATCCATTTTGTTCATTTTGGTCTTGGTGTGGGACCCAATAGGTTTATATTAAGTTGGTAGTGGGCCTAATCTCATAATAAGCCCACAAGTCATAATTGGTCTCTAGCAAGACATTATGACTACCCAAATAATATAAATATCGTTAGTCCGATTTTAACCTGACAATAGAACATGCCATTATCCTTTTGTCATATGATATCTTGTTTGAACATAAGTCATGGTCCATGTTAAACTTATATTGTTCAAATATATAATTTCCCGATCACTAAGTAGACAGATAAATTCAAATGACATTGATCACACTATTAGGCCATGCATTTTTACAGTCCTACTCTCTCTCATAAGAGAGGGACAAATTCCGTTTTGATTATTCACTTTCCTCTGCATAATTCTCATTATGTCCGATCACAAACTTTATAATTATCCGATTAAAGATAACGTTTGATTATGTCAAAACATAATGTTCCTTATGTAGGAAATAGTGATAACCTCAGGTCAAAGGATTCAATAACATATCTATTATAAGATCACTTATGACACTATCCCATGTAGTGATCTTATAGTGGGTCTATACAGTACTTTGTTCTCTAACAATTACCT